>VDFB02105785.1:108057473-108489156 GCA_007258455.2 Sequoia sempervirens
GGTGTAAGGGCAATCTTGCATCACCCAAAAATAGTTAAATTTCAAGTTTCTCAGTTTTTAGATGTTTTTACATTTTTGGATACCCTTTTTGTCATAATGAAATTCCCAATTTATGGTTTTTATTTTATGTTCCTGGGTTGAAAGATATTGCAGTTTTAGTTTCCTAGATTTGCACCTGCACTGAAAATCTTCCGAGTTAGATTTGAGGCACTTAGAGTTCCCGGAACGGCCCTGAAACTTGCCGAAATTAGCTTATCAAATTTTGAGCGCGTTGTTGACTTCGAGACCTTTCCAACAGTTCAAACGGTTCGCGAATCGGAGTCCCGGATCAAAAGTTATGGCCTCGGGAAGTTGGCGCACTTTCTAGAAGATACAATTGCAAATGCACTTTTAAAATTTGAACTTCATGTTGTAAATTTTTGGCACCGAACTGCCTTTTTTTTGGCTCCAAACTAATGAGGAGCTCTATTTATGGGCGGGTTTCTATTTTTTGGGTAACTATTTGGGGACAAGCTCGCATATTGCGAAAGGGTGATTCTGTAGCTTTCTATAACTTGCATGTGTTGTAGAACTTGGGGATTTGAGATCCTCTACATGTAAGAAGCTCCATTTTCTGAATAATAAAATTATCCTCTTGTTTGTGGGTTATTTTTCTAAGTCTCGGGCTGTGCCCTCATCACATGGTCATCGTTTCACATCCAACCTCTCTGTCGCAAGTCACCTAATAATAATAGAGAGCCCTAGATTGATAACTAAGCAATTTTCATTTTTAGACTACGCAAAACATCTTATAAGCCCTTTCATTTTAATTCTTTTCAATTCTTTTGTATGTGAAGTAACTTACATTGGGGGAGAGGAGTCCATAGTAGTGTGGGGTTATATAATGGGGTAGAAATAGTCTTCTGTGGACCTCATAGAGGGGTAGCTTAACATTCAATTGTAAAACAATTTTTATCTATAAAGTAAACAAAAGTAGTCAAAATAAAAATTGTATTATAATTGGTTTATATTTGTCCCAAACACAAATAATTAATCACAATCTTACATGTCAAAGAATATTAAAGCCCATATGACACCACCAACATACAATCCAAATTACCTTTTAATGGCTTGTAGCATGAAAACATGCAGTGAATATATAAAATTAGTATAAACCACACTCCCTTGAAATATCACCTGGTGAATTACAACACCAACAATATTTTCAAAGATTTGATGCCACAAGAACAACTAATTACTAGGAATGTGCCATCACCAAATCCAATTGAACCCACTCCCTTATCCCACTTTCCGAGCAACACAACACTCAAAGGAAAATCAATCATTAAGATGTGTCCCATCAATCAAATCCCAATGCACAACTATTGGCACCTTCTCCTCTTTTGCCACTTGCAACCACAAAAAAATGGTGTTAAAGCCACTAAAATCGCCTAAGAAGCAAACAAAGATTGCACACCATTAATACATACAAACTCTATAATTGAAGACACCAAAACAAGTTTTCAAATTTTAAAAATGGCAAAAAATAAAGACTCCATACCAAACCGGCATTGAACATGTAAATAGATTTACAAATTCAAAAATGCATTACCCAATCTTTGTCAATTTCCATTTACCACATCTCACTTTCATATTCATATCTATATTTTCCTAGAGGCAGTGGAAGAAAGAGCAAGGGAAACAACAACAACACGCTATCAAGTTACAAGTATTCTATTGCTACTAATTATTTATGCCTATGAATGCCAATTTGGTGTATGCTATGCAAGTGTTTTTCAAAAAACTATAAATATTTGGGGTGTCAACCTAATGCTATTTACATTAATTTTTTCATTTATATCTTTATGCTTAGGAATGCCAATATGTTGTATGTGATGTAAATGTTTGTCACAATAGTTCCTGTAACTCAATATCTAAGGTTTCAACTTATAGTATTTATGAATGCCAATGCACAAAATCAAGTCATTTCATTTTAATTCTTGGGTTTTTTTTTTTTATATTCTATATGCCTGGGAATATAGATTAGTTGTATTCACTATAAATGTTTGTCATCCACTACCCTATAACTCAATATCTAGGGATTCAACTTATATTGCTTATCGATGTCAATGCATTTCTATTACATACAATGTGATTATCACACCCAATCTGCTCTAAGTGCACAAGACCAAGTCATTTCATTTCAATTCTTAATGCCTAGCATTATGTTTGTTTACGAGTCTTCATTTGGTTAGGCACCCATACATGTTTGACTTTGCATGATTCATTGTTCGACTCGACAATCTCGAAAGCTCCATTTGTCTTTTAGGTGAGGTATTTTACCACACTAAACATGTACCATTTTCTTTCATATCAACAATGTTTAACCAATGTTCATGCATATCTCACTATGGTATTTCTCTAATATATATGTACAATTATATACACACATATATATTTACATATATGTATATATATATACACACACACATATATATATATGTATGTATATATTTAAATGTATATATATACATATATATATTTATATGTATGTAGTGTCAAAAAATGTTGTGTATATTTTCACAATTGATTTGGGAATAATTAATGATAAACTGGACTTGATATCGCATTGATCTAGTGTTGTGAGGTGTTTTACACATCCACATTAGGTCTTGAGCCATTTTAAAGCTAAATTAACTTAACTATGTCATAATTTATCACATTAAATTTAGGAGGCTTGTAAACTAAATGGACCTAATCTAGTGTTGTAATGTGTTTTACATATTTGAATGGGATTTAGGGCCCTTCTAAGCTATATAGACCCAATTTGACCTTAATTTAATGTTATAAAATGTATTTATTTACACTTTCACATTGAATTTTGTGCCCTCTTACATTTAGAACCTTCTAATAGGTCCCTATGACCCTATATTATGCATCCCAAGGCATATTTCAATCAAAAACATGACAATATCAACATATAAACTTAATTTACACACTCCCCATCATTTTAGCAAGCAAAATAGCCCTTGTGGGACCCATACACCACTTTGGGAAAATGAGTCCCATCTAGGTGGGACTCATTTGCCACTTTGGGTGAATGAGTCCCATTTGGCCTATTTTTAAAGTTTGAGAGGGAAAAACTGGGTTTTAGGTTCAAATTTCTTCTATGTGAGCCTTGGAGATTTAATAAATGATCATTTGAGTGGATTTCCTATATAAACAAGCTTTCAAATCATTTTTTCATTATGCATTCATGATATCAAGTCAAGCAAGCAAGAGTTAAGCATTCCAAGACTTCACAAGATCATATAGAGAGCATTCAAGATCAATTCTAAGGCATTCAAGGGAAAAATTCTTCATTAATTGTTGTAGAAATTCAAGATCTGTCATCATGTCAAGGACATCAAGCATCAAGCACGTTATTGAGCTAGTTTTGTGATGTAGCATTGAACATCCAAGATCAAGTACTGTTCTACTCTTGTTGTCAAGATCAAGATCTACATCCTTCATGGCCATTTCATGTTGAGTTGCAGATTTACAAGACATCATTTACAAGGAATCATTCAAGCTATTATTGTCCATGATTCATGTTCTCTATTTCATGTTTCATGCCTTTCATCATATGGTTTAATTACCTAAAAGGGGTTTGACCAAGGCAAACCCCTATTCTCTAACATTCAACACTCTCTCTCTCTCTCTCTCTCTCTTTGTGTGATTGCAGATCTAGGTGCTTTGAAGAATTGAAGATCATTTAAGATTATGTTACAAGCTTGGATAAAGTTGTTGGAGTTGTCTCCCCATTTGCAAGGTTGTAATCTTTACCAAAAGGTCACCTATAACCCTAAAATCAGGGTTTCAAATCCAAAAGCAAAGGGGAAAAAGAAGAGCAGGCAATGAAAACCAAATTCAAACCTTGAAGTTCTAGAAAATCCAAACTGGACTCATTCGCCAGAGTCCCACTATAGGTGTTTTTCATTTTTTTTGCAGATTTAGATACCCTTTTGTCTGAAACCTGCTCTTGTACAAAATCCAAAACTGGGTTTGATTCACCTAGAATGGCGAATGAGTCCCACTAGGTAAAATGGTTAGAATTTTGAGCATTTCAAAGCCCCTTCTAGTCATCTTCAGATTCTCCAGATTCCCAGGTGCACACATTTCATTTCACAACCTGCTATTTTATTTTATATGCATTTCAAAGTCATTTAGTTCAAATTTACATCATATTAGGGTTTTGCATTTCATCTTGCATTTCATTGTCTTTTCCAAGCCCTAGCTTGGTGGTGAATCCCTCATTAATCTCTAAACATGCCCTAGGATACCCTATTTTCAGATCTCCCCTTCCATTCTTCATTTGGTTGAGATCTCTAAAGTGTCCTTGACTATAGTAAGTGTGAAATAGGAACCTTATCCTTGTTCTCTATCTGTCCAAGATGGGGAGTACTATTTATGTTACTACAATGTATATATGCATATATATATTATATATTCCTGAAATGAACAACATATTACAACTAATAGAGTTACATAGTTATTCCAAGTAGAACTATATATGCCAACATATGTACCAACCATACACTTCTAATAATCTATTGTATAAAATGTGATTGTTACTCAATCTACTCTAAGTGCACAATTCTTAATGCCTATGAATGCTTATTAGTTCTATAGGATTTTATTGTTTCACCCATTATGTTGTAAGTGCTAAAGTAAATATGATTTCATTTATATTCTATATGCCTGGGAATGGAAACCAATCATATGTAATGTAATTGTGTCACTCACTAACTAGTAACTCAATATATTCGGTTTCAAATTATACTTCTTATGGATGTTGATGCATTTATGTCCATAGAATTTCATTGTTACATCTAATTAGGTGTAAGTGATCTCCGTTCAATTCTTAAAATGTGTCAATTCTAAGTGATTTCACTTCAATTCTTAATATACTGTTTATGGATGCTAATTCATTTCTCTTCCATACAATGTGATTGTTAAACCTAATCTTCTCTAAGTAATTTCACTTCAATTCTTAATGTCTCATGTTTATGGATGTCAATGCATTCCTATTCCATACAATGTGTTTGTTACACCCAATCTACTCTAAGAGTTTACACTTCAATTCTTAATATACTATTTATGGATGCCAATGCATTTTTATTCCATAGAATATGATTGTTACACCTAATCTACTCTAAGTGATTTCATTTCAATTTTTAATGGCTACTAATGCTTATGTGTGCTATATGATGTTATTGTGTCACCCGCTTTGCTATAAGTTATCAAGGAAATGTGTTTTCACTTATATTCTATATGCCTCTGAATGCCAATCTATTATATGTTGTGTAAATGTGTCACCCACACTTTTGTAACTCAATATCTGGGCTTTCATATTATTTTGTTTATGAATGTCAATGCTTTTTTTGGTAATCAATGTGATTTTCGCACCAATTATGCTCTAAGTTCATAAGCTGAAGTGCTTTTCATTAAAATTGTTCTCAAGTTTTGCTCTATAAACTAAGTAATAAGGAAAATAAATAAATCAAATTGATAGCAACAATTTCATTACAAATTGTCAACATGCACATTAATGACTAATAATTTGTTCATTCATCACTATGACTTGAACGATGTTCATTGATGATTTTTTATCATTGAGTAAAAAAAAAACTATAATATGTGTAGGTGTAATATATAGCTCAAATGAGGACCAAGCCAAAAAAGAAGACTAGTAAGACAAAGTTGTGTATATGTAAAAAATGGTTACATTCCCCTTGTGCAAGAACCTATTGTAGAACCAAACATCATTCCTCAACCTATTTAGGTGTTCTCAGAGATTGGTGCACTTGCAAGCAGGACGAGAACAACATGAGAATGAGAATGGTCAACAAAGGACATGAATAGGGCCATAGGGGATGTGGAAGACAATGGGATGTCCACAAGGGCTATTGCCAAGAAATGGAGAATCCTAGCTACAACACTCAACAACTAGTTAGGTGGGCTTGCAGCAACTTAAAAGAAGGATCCTCCAACTATCCTCATAGAAGAGGAGGGGTATCTTATCATTGATTGGTGCAAAGAAACAATAGTTGTCAGCCATGGCATTGAGATTATCAATCTCAAGGCAGAGGTTGCCCATATTTTCCAAACTAGACCCAACCCTTTCAAGGATAGGCTACCTGGTAAATCATGGTGGACTAGCCTCAAGAGACATTATTCAAAATTGAAATTTTATACAATAGAAAGTTTTGAAAAGGACAGGGTAGTAAACCTTCAACCCATAGTAGTAGCTAAATTTTACAAAATGTTGTCAATAGCCTATGAAAATAATCCATATGATCCACATAGAATATGGAACTGCGTTGAAATGTGGATTCAAGTAGGCACAAACAGATGAATGAGGGTGTTGACATGATGAGGAAAAGAGAACGTCTCATACATAATTCCCAAGAGATGGGAAATGATAACAATTATATGTTGTGATCATGCAGATGATCAGAGCATACCAGGGTTCTGTTTGTTCAAGGGAAAGAAGGGGCTAAAAAATTACATTGTTAACTATGAACCACTTGCTTATATGGAAACCCTACCACATACATGGATAAACAATGAACTTTCTATGGAGTGGCTAAAAAAATTTTCTAACTAGGTTCTAGGGGGGTGTCACCAACTAACATGCATGCACCTTCTCATTTTTTACGGTCATGGTACTCATGTTGTAGTAACAACAATACATGAGACAAGGAGGTTAGGTATTGACCTCCTTGTGTTTCCTGCACACACATCAAACAAGCTACAACCACTAGATGTCAACTTGTTCTCACCTTTCAAACCATATTTTAAATATGAATGAGTTGGATGGTTGACTAGATACCCAAACATTGAAATCAAAAGGGCATAATTGAAGGAGATAGACAATAAGTCACTACAAATCTAGTATTGAAAAAATCAAACATAACAATAGGTTTTAAAAGGGTGGGGATATGGCCTTTCAATCCCGATGCCTTTGTGGACGGCATGCATCTAAGCAAGACATATTAGTTCAATGTAGCAAAGAATGCTTCTGCAATGCAAAACATCCTTATTATTTTAGGTGTTGTTATTTCAATAGTTGAAGTTGCAAAAACACTATAGAGTGCAATATAAAGTCAAGTATAGGAAGGAATACAATACAATGGACACAATAATGCTACACATTCAAATGTAGATCAACAATTTCATGACATGGTGGATAGGTAGTCTAAGCAATTTATCGACGGTCTCATTCTTGATTTACATTATGAAGAAGAGTTGGGGACTTTTACATTCCCATCTCCAACTGCCACTTCCAAAAAAAATAGTACATCACTATGTAAATGTCAGTAAGGAAACTCAAGGTTTTGGCGAGCAAGAAGAGTACATTGACTCCCAAATCACTAAAACAATCAAATCCCAAACTGATTCAAGAATCAATAAATTTTTGAAGCTTCCAGTTCACAATGTCAATGGAAGAATGAGAAAGTATATTGGGTGAGTGCAGGATCATGGGGGTCCAAATAGTGGCGATATTACCCAAAAGTGGCTGATGACATTTTTATCTTAATTTGATGAAAAAAAGGGTTTATTGATAAAATTGTTAGCTTTCCACCAATATAAGATATGACCTATTTTAAATTAAATAGATAATTATTATTGATTTTCTACATACATTCTGAGTAGAGCCCCGATCAATAGGCTAATTGAAAAAAATGTATAATTCTCAAACAACTTCACATTTTTTGAATCCGAAAGATTTGACACATTCTATGCTTCCCATACGATGGGATTAAAAAGAGAAAAAATGATTTTGATAAATTTTTGACCAAGTTATGGTGGTCAGAAAAACAAATTTTAATATTTTTAAAAATTTCTAATAAAAAGTTCATAACTAATTATTTACTTGCAATTTTTTTTAAAAAAAAATGGGCACATCTAGACATGTGTCCTCTACTTACATTGAAAGTTTCAAAAATAAAAATAAAAACTGTTATACTTAGGTTGGCCAGACATACAATTGCTTTTTATTTTTTTTCTTGAAAATTTAGTACTACTACATTGAAATTTCAAAATTTTAACAAATAGATTTACTTTTTTCAAAAAGAGGACTAGTATCTTAGAAACTAGATTCAATTTGCTACAAATTATGTTCTTGCATATTTTTGAAATTATGTTAATAAACTATTCAAATTTTTATATCAAGTTTCTTAACTTTATTTTTCTGAAATTTTCATTACCACTTAAGGGCCTAGTTTGGACCCGCGTGATCCTGCACTGATCCTACTGAAGGGGTTATTCAAAGTGAGACAATAGCCTCAACTATTGACAATTGATGATTACATGAATCTCCTGATGTAGCAAGAGCAAAGGAAAAATGAAATAGAAGAAATAAAAAGAAAAAAGAAGCAACAAATTGAGAAGAAAAAGTAAGCACAAATTATGCCCTAAGAGTTGAAGGAGCAAAAGAAAATTGACAAGGAAGTCCATCATAAGGAAAGAGAGCAGCTCAAATAGTTACAAAGAAAGGAAACAAAGAAAAAAATGAGCAAGAGAGGGTTCAAAAAGAACAAGATAGAAATGAAAGAGAGATCAAGGTTTCCCATAGGGTATAGCTGTGAGAAAGATGATTAAGCAATCTTGCAAACTTATTACAAAAAGATCATGATTTATTTTGGGAAATAATGAACATTAACATCCCTTAGTCTGTTGTGGGTAATGTGTGTTTGAGTCCCATCCCATCTCAAATAATATTCCCTCAATTTTTAGTTGGAATGAATTGCTGACCAGTAACCCCATCACATGTAACTTGCACACAATTTACAAATACAAATGCAAATAATTTAACAAGTCAAAATGCAACATCAAGAGATGAGAACATGTTTCTAGATTCTTTTCTTGGAACATTTGATTGAGGTTGGGAGGGACCAACTGTACAAGTCCACCAATTTTTGGCTTTTTTTGAAGTCCATTGGAACATCATGTTTGTGGTTGGGAATGCCAATGTTAGTAACCGACAACTCTATTATTGTTTAGTTTGAATTGAAACTATTTATCAATGTCAATGAAATTTTGTTCTATAAAATGTGATTGTTATATGATGTTATTGTGTGACCCACTCCAATTTGTTGTATGCAATGTAAATGTTTTTGATAAACAGAAAAATGAGTTTTCCAGGGACCCGAAACCACCAAGTTTACAACCAAAGAGAAAGGAAAGAAAGTCCAACAGAAAAAAATAGGCTACAATGAAAGGAAAAAATTGGAAAATGCAGCAGCCACCTGCGACAGACCAGGAGGGTCAAACAAAAAACCAGCCGAAAAGCCAACAAAAAGACCAGCCGCCACTAACCCAGAGTCTTCATAACAGACTCAGTTTCAGCCTCCAGGTTTTGCATATCCTGAACACCCTTCTTGAAGGTTTGAATCATCTGTGGCGTAGGAGGAGCCTTCCTCTTCAAATTAGCCTTGGTCCTCTTAGAAATATCGACATCCTCATCCTAGTTTTTATCATTGACCTCTTCCAAATCAACCACCAAAGACCCCTATTGAGCTTTGTCCAATTTTTTCGTCATGTCATTGATTATGATGGTGTTGTGTCTTGCCATCCTATTGTTCTCCTTGGCTATAGTTTTAACAGTATTTTTCATTTTTTCTAGGTCAATTTCAACCCTTCTATCCATACCCGCTTGGTTCTGGGTTTCTTTATTGGCACCATGATCTTTTCGCTTCACCTCATTCTTGCCAATCGCAAAAAATTTGACACCCATTTTTTCTAGTTTACTTTGAAGGGCCCAATTTTTAATTTTTAGCTCATTGATTTCATGAAAGATCCATTTTGAAATTCTGAAATGGTTAGCAAAATTGTTTCTGGCTAAACCCAAGACATCAACAGTGGGCTCCCTATCAAGGTTGAAGCAAGTTTTAACTGGGTCGGGGATAGCAAGGGAACCAGTTCTAGCATCTTTGTCCGACGACGGGGCAACAAAGGAAGTAGTATTGTTAGCACCAGAGTCCTTAGACTCAGGAGAGTCTTCAGAGTAAGACACAAGGTTTTTTTCTGGAAGATTCTTGCCAACATTTCTGGTATTAATGGTGGGACTTCCTGGCTTAGGCGTAGAGTAGGCTTTCATAGAATTAAGGCTTTTCTTACCAATTTGGATGGAGGAAGGACTAAGGACCATCCTAACCGAGCTTAGATTAGGAAAATTCCCCGAGCAGCTAGGTTTAGTGTCATCCTCCACAAAATCAGGAGGGGCGACCAAATTAGCAGAGGTGAACATGTTTTGGAAATGTTCAACAATAAACCTAATTAGACTAGTATGCAAGATAGGAAATCTATTTGGGTTTTTCTTGTGATCAACCAAACGTTTTCTCAAAGAATAGAGAGGAAAGTAGGGAAAAGAAACCCCAACCTTGTATCAGAAATGGTTGAGTAGGGAAAAGTGGTACCTGTAGACCCTAGTGAAGCGACCTTCCATAGTAATGTACTCCATGATGACACAGAGAACTTTTATCTAGATAGCTTTTATAGTGTCGACTTCAAAGTACCTGCTAGAAATTTTCACCAGTTTCATTCTTTCCTTCTCTTTCTTCGAAAATCTTATGACAGCTTCATCAAAGAAAACCCTGTCCCTGAAAAATTTGTGTCCATTAGTGGACATTCTAGTCACTTCAGCTATAAGGTTTTCATCAAGCTCCACTTTCGTACCAAAAAGGGTAAGTTCTCCATTATTCCAATTCTTCTCAAAAAGCTCAATGGCCTCCTGATTCGACCCATGGAGTTTTTCCAGAAAAGGGAGTAAACCCCCACTTTTTACTTTGTTCCAAGCTTTAGGATTTCTAGTATGAGTCTCAAAGCTGTCCGGATCCACTCTTTTCCTGTCTCCACCCATTTTGGCAAGCATAGTGGGGTAGGCCGCGATGAAATCTTTACTTGAAATGGTCCTGCCAAATCTAAGAACCCACAAAGTATGCTAGGAAAACTTACAGTATAAGGAACTAAGCTCGGTCCCATACAATCTGATGATTGTGATGTAATTACCCCATCCTATCATCATTATTGAAGAAACATGCTTCTTTCCCATGTGACACATTATAGTTCAATAAGGCCCCGGACATTAACACTTAGTTCACTAAAATTTAGCCAAGTACACTGTCCTTTGCTCCTGACCCCTTCATTCACAAAAAAATCCGCTACGGCATTGGCCTCTCTATAGGTGTGTGAAATCTTTATATTATCAACTTTGGCTAAAGTGGATTTAGCATCATCAATCCAAGACTTTATAGTCCACGAGGGGGCGGACCTACCTATTAGACAATCAATAATATTTTTGGAGTCCCCTTCTAGCCAAATGTTTTTGAAATTTAGACTATGGGCCAAATTTAAAATATGAAAAGCTCCAGTAGCCTCAGCCAGGTGATTAGTTTGAGAACCAAGAGGGGTGGTAGTCACGCCTAGAAAGTTGCCAAAAGAATCCCTTATTACTTTGCCGCAACCCGCCGCCCCAGGATTACCTTTAGCCGCTCCATCGAAATTGGCTTTGACCCATCCATTTGGTGGAAAAGACCAACAAACACCCTCTTTGTTCTTCTTAGGTTTTTTAGGAACACTGGGCATATCTAGACTTATATTCCAATCCTTAGCGACCAAAAGATCATAGGAAAAGTGAGAAAATTTCTCAAAATTGCTAACCTTTAGGGGTATAGCTTTGACATTTTCTTTCAAAAATATGATTATTTTATCAAAAACAATATCCACCGGTGCTTCTTTATTTCTGTAAATTTTGTTGTTTCGTTCTTTCCAAAGACCCCAAGCAACGTGAGGGAAAGAGAGATCCCACAAGTGCCAAAGAATAGGATTATGAGTTGGGGCATTCCATTGATAGAAGAAATCTTCAACAGAAAAAGGAAAAACCCAAGAAAGTTGCCAGAAACTGATGATTTTTTCCCAAATCGAGGCAGCAAAAGAACAGTGAAGAAACAGATGACTCACTGACTCAACCTCCTTCTTGCAAAGAAAACATCTATTAGGTATTTGAAAACCACGCTTACAGAGGTTATTAACCATAAGCACCTTATTTTGGAGAAGGATCCAGAAAAAGATGTTTATTTTAGGGACCAGATGTTTGAGCCAAGCCTTCGACCAGAAAGGGGGAGACGCCTAGAAATAAGTAAGCCTGGAAAAAGAAAACGAAACAGAATAATTGTCTAAGGGATCATCACACCAAACAAGATGATCTTCCATCTGATCAGGGCGGATTCTGACAGCCAGCAAAGAAGACTGAATAGGAGCAAGGGCCTGACTAACAATGCATAGATCCACCCATTTTCCATCCACACTATAGTGTTTCACAAATGATCCAAAAAGAGCTTTGCAATTCTTAGCCCATCTGCTAAAAGAGTCAATTTTTATAAGGGGCTCGTTAAATAACCATCTATCCTCTAAGAATCTAGTTTAGTTTCCACTTCTAACCTGCCAACCCACTCCAGATTCAATAACTTTTCTTCCATTAGTCAAATTATTCCAACAGGTTGAGCCTTTGGGAAGAAGATGGGAATCCTTCAAAATTATAAAGGATCTATTACCCTCCAAATATTTGCTAGCAAGGATATTAGTCCATTCCCCAACAGACAAAAAAATTCTCCAAACTTGTTTAGCTAGAAGAATCTTGTTAACTGTTCTAATTTTTCTAAGACCCAAACCTCCAGCCTTTTTTGGTTTGCACACTAGATCCCATCTTATAAGAGGCAGTATTTTTTTTTTCTTCAACACCTGACCAAAGATATCTTTTTTTAATCTTTTCAATAGCATCTGCAAACTTAGCTGGTATTTTGAAGAGACTTAGGGCATAAATCGGCAAATTCTGAAGAGTAGCTTTGAGGAGTTAAAGTTTTCCCGCTTGGCTTAACAAAGCTCCTTTCTAGCTGGAAAGTTTCTTACTAAACCTTTCAACCAAAAAATCCAAAAGAATTCTGGGGGTTTAAGGCTTAAGGGTAAGCCAAGATAAGTGGCAGGTAGGGACTCCACCTTGCAACCAAGGATTCTGGTAATTTTATTCTGTCTGTGAGCAGGAGTGTTGAAGAAAAAAAGAGATATTTTCTGTTTATTAATCATCTGACCTGACTCCCTCCCATACTCATCCAACAGAGACTTCAAGGTTTTTCCTTCCAAGATAGAAGATTTTCCTAGGAGCATAGTATCATCAACAAATTATTGATGAGAACAAATCAGATTGCTTGAGGACGGTTTTAGACCAAGAAGGGATCTATTATTGATCAACCTTTTCAAATTCCTGCCAAGACTTTCAGCCATAATAGTGAATAAAATAGGGGAGATCGGATCTCCTTGTCTTAGACCTCTAGTGCTTTGGAAGAAAGTCATAGGAGCGTCGTTAACCATGATAGAAATTGAAGTTGTGGACATGAGCTATTCCACCATTTGAAGAACTCTGTTGCAAAACCCAAACACCTTAAAAATTTTAAACAAGAATTTCCAGTCAACTCTGTCATAGGATTTTGAGATATCAAGCTTTAACAGAAAGCCTTCAGTCTTAGATTCAATCAAGGAATGGATATTCTCATGCACAGTGATGATAGAATCCAGGATCTGTCGACCAGGAACAAATCCATTCTATTGAGGTGAAATCAGAGTGGGCAAGAGAATTAGGATTCTAGACGTCAAAACCTTCAAGACGATTTTATAGATCAAATTGTAGAGGCTTATGGGTCTGAAAGCCTCAAATTTCTCCGCACTAGGCTTCTTAGGAATTAGAACTAGAAAAGTAGCATTCAACTCTTTTAGGAGAATTCTGGAACCAAAATTTTTTTTAACAGCATTCACCACATCTTCTCCAACAATCTCCCAGAACCATTGGAAGAAAAACATAGGGAACCCATCAGGACCTGAAGCTTTACTCCCTTCAAAGGAGAAAACAACCAACTTAACTTCCTCATTGGTAGGAATAGCATAAAGCATAGAGTTATTTTCCTGATCAATCACATTGGGAATAACCTCTATTAAATGATCCTGATCATTTTGGTTATTTTCATCGTTCTCCGACAAAAGATTTTTAAAGAATAAGACAACTTGCTTTCTGATATTCTCCTCCTCCTCATACCTAGTGCCATCCACTTCAATTTTAGAAATTTTGTTCACAGCTCTATGTTTTGAGGCCGAAAAATGAAAGTATCTAGTATTTTTATCACTTACAGATAACCATAAAGCTCTAGATCTTTGTCTCCAGAATTCCTCCTCTTTTCCAATGATATCATGCAACTTAATAAGGATTTCATTCTTTTTTTCCTTAATATCATTCAAATATCCTTCCTTCTGGATTTTGTTTTAAATCTCCCCCAGATCCATCTGAAGATCATATTTGATCTTGAAAATGTTCCCAAAGGACTCTTTTTTCCATTTTTTAAGGTTGAGTTTAACTTCCCTTAATTTTTTAGCTACCCTAAACATATTTGTACCAGGGATACTTATATTACACCATTTCCTTAGATCATCTTTAAAAGAAGGATGAGAAAGCCACATTTTTTCAACTCTAAATGAGATATTTTTCTTCTTCTTTAAAGGCTCCACAACAAAACTAATAGGGAAGTGGTCAGATCCAATCCTAGAGAGGGCTTTAAGAGAAAAATAGTAGTTAAAGAACCATTGATTGGAGATTAAAGATCTATCTAATCTAACCTGGATAAGATCCATACTCTTTCTGCGATTCGACCAAGTGTAGGAAGCCCCTTGCAAATCCAGATCAATCAACGCCTGGTTGTTGATGAAGCTTTTAAGATCCTCTTTACTCTCCGCATTTATATGGGAACCTCCAAATTTCTCTTCATTCAGTAATGGAGTATTAAAGTCTCCCATGACTACCCAAGACTCTCTATAGACACTTAAAAATGACCTAGGCCTGCAAGCTCTATTTTTACCACTTTCCTCCTAGCATAATTATGACATTTAATTATGTCCTTGGTCTACATTCGACTATTGATTAAATAATTCATAATTATTTAATTAATGCATGTCATTTTATTCTTCATGATTATTAAATAAATAAATCTTATTTATTTATTAAATACCTCATTAATTATCTAAGTCTTCCCCTAATTAAATAAATTTATGAATTTATTTAATTACCCTTCTTCAGTCATTTCTTCCTGATTATTAAATAAATAAGTTTTATTTATTTATTTAATATGTCACTAATTGTCATAATTAAATGAATTGATTAATTTATTTATTTAATTAATATTATCTTCTAAATTAAATAATTATCTTTAATTATTTAATTGTCAAAATTAATATTCCTCTCATTTTAAATAAATGGAATTATTTAAAATGTCATCACATTCTTAACTGACAGTCCATTTTGGTAAATAATCTGAAAATTGATTATTTATTATTTCACAAATCTATATTTTGAATTAATTTAAATCAAAATGGTAACTAATCTTCTAAAAATCAAGTAATCAGGTAGATTCTTGATTTTCCAAATCTGATCTTCAGTTGAACTCTTATCTTCTTGATTTTTCGAATCTCACAAATCAGGCAGTCTTTATCTTCTTGATTTTTAAAAATATTTATTTTTCTAATTAATTATCTCATTTATTCTCCACCACCGATTCGATTCTCTCAGATGAAATCTCGACCGCTCACTTAAGGATTTTTCCCTAACCCTGATTATGGATTATCATATTTAATTTGGGCCTCTGATTTTAGGTCTCTATCAAAAGTCAATCTCGTCCGTCCATTCAAAATGATATTTTTTATAAAATGCTATTTTGTTCTCATTTTTAGATTACACACTGACATACTTAGATATTTCACATAAATCGTAGCATTTATTGGCATATTTCATTAAGTTTTGGCATATTTAGGCATAGGCATTTTTAATCATTTAGGCATAGACATAGACTTTGATCAAATCCTTCAAAGCTTGGTGTAGGACTTAGACATTCATTTCCAGATTGCTCACATGTTCGATCTAAGGGAAATACATCAACCAACAAGTTAGAAGGTGTTACAAAGGTGAATCATGGAGGTCTTGGCGATTAGCTGGTATAATCGTTCTTTTGTTTACTTCCTTTGTACTTTGTAATTTCTTTGGGTTTGTTAGTCTTTGCTAACCTCTAACATACCTAAAAATTAACCCTTAGTTACATTGGTGAACCCGACATATTTGGACAAATAAAGATCAATTTTTGGAGTTGTTTTCTTTTTGTTGTAGGTTTTGTTTGCTTTTTGTTGCAGGTTCTGCATCATTTTGGATAAAACCCTAGTTTCCAAAGATTTGACCATAACTTTCAAACGGCTATGTATTTCCTCACAATTTTTTTTTTGAAATTTTATGACAACATCAAGAGCTTTCATTCCAAAAATCATATTTTTTGGATCTGTTTTTAATTTGTTATAATTTTTTTTCTGTTTTTCATGAAAAATCAATTTCAAGAGAAAATTATTGAATTTTTCAAATATGTTTACATTTCTATAAATCTCTCTAAATTTTAATAGGGTTTTGTTCTTTATCTTTTAAATTTGGATGCACAATCATTAGTCAAACAACAGATCTTTTAAAATTGGGGTTTCAAAAATATTTACTTATATCTCACCCACGGTTGTAGATCTGCTCACAAATGTTTTTTTGTAGATTGGGGATGACATCAGACGCCTCCAGTCCAAAAATCATAATTTTGGGAGCTGTTTTGTATTTTTTATAATTTTTTTATGATTTTTCATAAAAAAATAATTTCAGGTGCAAAACAGCAAATTTTTCTGATTTCTTGACATTTTTGGAAACCTCTTGAGATTTTAGATAGGCTTTATTCTTTGTATTTTTAATTTTACTATCAATTTTTTTCTAAAAATCAGATTTGTCTTGACTAGCTAACCCTCTAATAGTAAGTGATCAATTATCTTGTTAGGGTTTTGGCTTTGTTGTTGGTTTTGTGCATGTGCAAAAAATAAACACTTCAAAGGACACATTCTCTAACTATTTTTGTAGGTCGATAGTCGAAGATCATTATCAAACTACGAATGAATCTTTCTGCAGAACGCATGTCGAAGACCCTAGTTAAAGTTTTGAAACAGATTGTCTGGTAGTGTAGCAAATCTTTCATTTGGATTAAAATTAACAAGTGTCTACTGTGTTTGGTGCGAAAGCACATTTGTGTTATTACCCTCACGATTTGGTATATCGAAGCATCCTCTCCCCTTGCGCTTTCGGGCGATCCTGGGTGTAAGAGAAATGGTTACTAACTCTAGAACTTGGGCATGTTCTTGTGGAAAAAAGTACTCACCCCAGGACGACTCAAACTGGTAGCACCCTGAACCCGAGGGACTTCCAGCCGGTATATAAAAGTGGATTCTTTGGGAAAGCCCAAGAATCACGCATGTGGTTCTAATGAGATGAATCCGTAAGGGGACTCGTGTCACATGGATCATGCCCTACGAACAGAATGCCCGTATTAAACACCTCTTATTTTAGAGTCCAACTGTTCTTTGGCCGTTGCTTGATATAGTGCAAGGTACAGTATCATGCCTGAAGACACTCACTACTGATCCCCTTGAGTAGAGATAGCATTTCTTGGGAAGTCACTACCCAAGAATTCGAATTTGGTGTGCTCGAATGACGTTAATGAGCCGTCGAGGGGAGCCAATGCCACCAAAATTTTAAGCTATCTGCTCTCGAGAAGGAAAGGTGTTTATCACCAATCCAGGGTATATCGGTGGGCTATATCAAGTATTCAAACCCTTGGCCTATTGGACTTTTAGGATTGTACTTGTCTTATGTGTGCTTTCTTACACCCAAAACATTGTGCTTGTCAAGTGCTTGCTAGATTACTCAAACATTATACACAACATTCACAAATCTGGACACAAACAATCGACCTTAGACAACTCAAAATTTTCAACAAAACATCAAAAAACAATCTCAGTCCTCATTTTGAACTTAGACTTTGCATTGTTCATCTTAGTCCTCATTTTGAACCTAGAATCTGCATTAATCATTTTATTCCTTCGTCAACATTATCGTCTTAGTCCACATTTGACACTTTGGTTTTGACAACATCGTCATCTTGCATTAGTCATTTCACTTAGACAAATTTCATTATCACTCTGCATTTAACAACATCATGACATCCACCACCTTGTCTTCACTTCAACAAAATATTGATAAGCTCGCTAGTAAAGTTGAATACCAATTACTCTGTAGAGGTCAATACCAACAAGCCTTAGACTTTAGGAGACAATTCCTCCAAACCAATACTCAATGGACCCTTCGTACCAACAATCCATGAGTCCTAGTCTTTCGTCCATCTACACTCACTACCAAAAGTCACTTAACACCATCCATGACATTAGTCTCCAACAAACATCCATTAATCACCCTTATCCTAACTTTGACAATGGAAACCAACTGTCCACTAGTCCATTCCAAGTCTCCACATCATATGCTAGTCCTTCACCTATCAATCCCATCTACCAATGCATGTAACATCCCCACATCATACCATATCGATCTCGTCCAAGTATCCACATCCTATTTTAGTCAACCTTACACCAATCCGGTCCAAGTCACTATGTCATATCCTAGTCCTTCACATACTAATCCAATCCAAGTCCCCATATCATATCCTAGTCCTTCACATACTAATCCAATCCAAGTCTCAATGTCATATCCTAGTCCTTCACATACTAGTCTAGTCCAAGTCCCCATGTACTATCCTAGTCCTTCATTCATTAATCTGTTTCAAGTCACCCGCTCACAAGCCACATTTAGTCATGAAAATTATATCATTACTCAAAGGCACATCCCATCATCTAAACTTGAGGATATATGTCAAAATGAAAGCCCAAAACATGACCTTATAATGTCACCCTCATGTCAAGAACAAGGTATTCCATCCCATGACCCTATCTTAAACTCCATTCAAGGAGTCCTTCAAGACAATCATGAAATCCAAAGTACACCTACCATTGACCAAGAAGTCCAAATCCACGAAAACCCATCTTTGACCATGACCCTACCATTGACCAAGAAGTCCAAATCCATGACAACCCCATCTTTGACCAAGACCCTACCATTGACCAAGAAATCCAAAACAATCCACTCCTTGACCTTTACACCATTTATGATCGAACACTTGACAACCCTATTTAGGCCCTGACTATTGACACTTTCCAAGATGTGACGTTGGCCTCCATGACACACATAGACAATATTGCTCAAGAACAAGAGTCTTCCATTATGGACATATTTGCAAATGATCAAGCTATAGCTAAATTTACTGGACTCTATGACACTAACCATAATGATGGCTTCGACATCGAATTGGAAGCACCAATAGAATCATTTGAAGCTAACATGTCACAAGATCAGACGAAAGATATCAGTCAGAAATATGTCCAACATGACAATGAAGCTAAGACACTTTATCAACTAGGGTCATCTATCTTTGTCAGAGCAGGTTTCCTCACAAATGAAAGTATTCCAAGTAACAATTCCCACATACATCATGATGGGTTAGCATCTTTATTTCAAAACAATAAACACCCCATCACAAACAAAATATGTCAAAGCATGCAATATCAAGGAAAAGGACTAGGCATTCATGAACAAGGCATTCGAGAACCAATACAAGTTCAAACAAATTACAGACATCAAGGTCTTGGCTGTTCTTTAGTCAGCAAATCTAATGATGTTAGTGGTACTTCCTCGATATTGGGGGCAACCTTGTTAGATACAAACATCAAAATGGAGTCCATGAGAAACCCTTGTCATAAGGTTTTTTCCAATACCCTATCCATCCACACCATAAACCATCATTCTCAACATCTTAAACCTTCCCTTTGGAACTAGAAAAAACAAGTCTTACAAAGTCAAAAATAAAATGTCAAAGGCCATCGAACCAGACAAAAAGACAAGTGGACAAATGAAATTAAAATGGATCCCAAAGACAAGTGGATCAAGCAAAGAAAATATGTTAAAAGTAAAAGCTAATTACAATGTGGAGCCACAAGACGAGGAATCCCACATACAAAAAATGTCCACCTCCTTCAAAATGGTCATCAAGCAAGTCATATAAAGGTATTGGTTCCAAACACCGTCCCAATCAAAATTCCAAAATTTGTCATCCAATCCCAAGTTTGGAAAATAAAAAGTGATTCTTCCAAATGTCTAAACAACCTTTACACGTCTACCATCATCTGTCATAATCCTACATCTCGTCTAAAGTCCAAAAATCACATGTCACACATCTGTCGCATCTTGGCAGCAACTCTTTACCATAAGGATTCTCATGGCACTCTATTGTGATGTGCGTATTCTGATAAGACCAACTCTAGTATCAGAAAGGATCACAATGACATCGATCAGTTGTATGCAAGCGCTATGATCCTGACAAGACAACTCCTTCAGCAAGGTCATTATTGGCATATCATGGCACCAATCTCTACATCGACATTGTTAGTGGATTTAGAATAGTTATTGGTAATCTAAAGCATCTAGGCTATCTGCAATATCAAAATACAAAAAAAATGAAAAATATAAACAAATTATCACCTTGATGAAAACCTAGAAAACATGCATCTTGGTGACACCAAAAAATAAATTCAAAGTCATGAAAATAGCAAAGAGAAAAATTTCATCCAACGGTGAAAACCAGGCAAACAGGTGCCTTGGATAAGTACCATGATAAAAACCTGGCAAAAAGGCGTCATGTGTAAAATAAATCGTCTATGTGGACTCTTACACTTGGTGGCAAGTCGTCTCATATCCTAAGTCTTCCTCTTGAAATTGGCATATGACCATTTAATCCATATCATTCCCACCTATCTTGGTCTTGACATAAAACTGGCACACATAAATCATGTTTTGGGAAAACTTTTGACATGCCTATCCTTTGGTCATACATTATCCATGAAACATCATGTCATTGCTGACGTAAACCTCATTATCCTTATGTGACATAGTCCTTGACAATCATATGACAATTCCCTTAGTCACATGTACTCCATTCTTTACCAAGCCCACCTTTTGTCCTTTCATGTTTGTCACCTATCTTGGTTTTCCCTTGTCAAACGGTATAAGGATACCCCATCATCCCTTTTAGTCCTAACCAAGTCATTCCAAATGCAACAAGTCTAATCTATACAAGCACATTATCCAAAAAATTACTTGACCTTGTTCCTAGCCTGGCTGTAGACCTCGATACTTTCATCACATTATTGGCATCCTCACATTGTTTCAGGATGCGTCCTTCCCACGTCAAACAACACTGTCATCACCTATCAATTGGTATTCAACTTGACTAGGGGCACAATCATGTTTGTCATTAGATTCTCATGCATAGGCATCATTCACATGCATTTGTCGTGATCCTCATAAACTGTCAAATGTCCAAAAAAATTATAAATTGTCAAAAGTCCAAAAAAATTATAAGCTGTCAAAAGTCCAAAAAAATCATAAACAGACAAAAGAAAAAAAAAATCACAAAAAGTCCTAAAAAAGACCAAAAACATCTCAAAAAGTCCTAAAAAAAGACCAAAAACATCTCAAAAGTCCTGAAAAAAGACCAAAAACATTGCAAAAAGTCCTAAAAAAGACCAAAAACATCACAAAAGGTCCGAAAAAAAGAAAAAAAGAAAAAAGAAAAAAGACCAAAAACATTGCAAAACGTCCTAAAGAAAGACCTAAAAACTGGAAAACGTTCTGAAGAAAACCATAACAAATGTCAAACTGCTCGAAAACACAAAAATAGAGTCATTCCTTGTCAAGTCAATCAATCAGTCTTTGTTATTCATCTGAACTACATTGTCTCTGCACATTTTCTATGTAGGCAAGACTCATACTTGAGTCCTCAAGATATTATGTCAGTCCTTTTAGGTTTGTCAAAATAAAATCATGACACAATCTTTGGTCATCAATACAAAGTCATTGGTCGTGTCGAACTACGAATTCTCTGAGTGCATGACGTAGGCAAGGCTATCTGTCGATGAGCCCCTAAGGCCGCACTAGGTCAATCCATTAGGGTTCATGGCATCACACTGGCACACATGTCAAAAGGTCTTCAAGACAAAGC
This sequence comes from Sequoia sempervirens, assembly GCA_007258455.2. Taxonomy (NCBI): domain Eukaryota; kingdom Viridiplantae; phylum Streptophyta; class Pinopsida; order Cupressales; family Cupressaceae; genus Sequoia; species Sequoia sempervirens. The sequence continues at coordinate 108,079,550 of VDFB02105785.1, forward strand.
AAATCATTCTCAAACAGATAAAACTCATAAAGAAAATTATGGCAATCATTTATTTCAATATGACAATCTCATCAGCATGTCAATCATATCATCATGACAATATCAAGATATGGTCAACAAAGGTCAAAATTAGTCAAAATGAGTCAAATGATCATAACCTGTCAAACTTTCAACTATTGGTTAGCCTTCATATGTGTCCTTCTGAAAGGTAACCTTTGTCATTCATGCCTTAGGATGTGTCCTTCCTAGGCATCGCACTGTCATTCGATATTTTGAGGATCACTCCTCTTGACATTAGTATTCTTTAGATGTGTCCTTCTGAAGAATAAACTCTATCATTTATTCCTTAGGATGTGTCCTTCCTAGGCATCGTCATCATTTTGAGGGACCCCTTTCAAATTTTAGGGATCAAATCCTCTCCATGTCAACATTATTTAGGATGTGTCCTTCCCGAATTTGGCAATTTTCAACATTTTTTATCTGGGCATCATCAAAACTTTGACACTCTGGCATCTCATCATCATCAAACCTGACATCTTGACATCAGAACAATGGATATCCAAAAGCACTTGGCAAACCCTTGGAACTTGTCTTTTGGCTTTTTATCATGTTATTAGTTTTTCAGCGAGATCCCAATAACTGGATTTAGAGAAGCATCGACGTATCATGATGATTGACATGCATGATTACTATTTCTCAACGAGGTTCTGATTCTAGGATTTAGAAAAATAGCGACGTATCATGATAAGGGCCCTATTTTTTGAATTATGGAAATCATTCTACTAGTTTCTCAAGGATGTCCTAGGAATAGGATTTAGAGAAGTAACGACGTTTCATGAATTGTCCTTGTCCTTTTCTGCTTGTGGTTGGTTATGACAAAAAGACTGGGGCAATCACACTCTTAGTATGAGTCATGATCATCCTTGTCTATGACTACTTGTCTCATGTGATGGTACGACCTTGCACACCTTGATCTATGTCATATCATGGTGTTTGTTGGCCATTACAACAGTCTGCCCAATGATGATTAAGAGCAATAAATATTAAAGTCCTATGGTAAAGTTTTGAAGGATTTGGTCTAGGAACTAACATGCATCTCCTTTTGTCTTGTCATCTTCTCTCATATCATATAGGCATTGCATCCATATCATCATCCATATCTTTTGCACTAACATTTCTTTGTCTCTTCATATTCTAGTCTTCTCATTAATTTCGAGAGCACACCCATGTTCTTGGAACCTATATGTCCTCTTGAGGAGGCATACCGCTACCCTCCTCATCGTTCTTCCTCATCTTATTTTGCATTGAGGCATATTTTTGACTTATTTTCTTTGTCACAATGTGACATGCTACATTATGGAAAAGAGGGGAAAAATGTAGACAAAAATGACCTAGGCCTGCAAGCTCTATTTTTACCACTTTCCTCCTAGCATAATTATGACATTTAATTATGTCCTTGGTCCACATTCGACTATTGATTAAATAATTCATAATTATTTAATTAATGCATGTGCTTTTATTCTTCATGATTATTAAATAAATAAATCTTATTTATTTATTAAATACATCATTAATTATCTAAGTCTTCCCCTAACTAAATAATTTTTTGAATTTATTTAATTACCCTTCTTCAGTCATTTCTTCCTGATTATTAAATAAATAAGTTTTATTTATTTATTTAATATGTCACTAATTGTCATAATTAAGTGAATTGATTAATTTATTTAATTAATTAATCTTATCAAGTCTAAATTAAATAATTATCTTTAATTATTTAATTGTCAAAATTAATATTCCTCTCATTTTAAATAAATGAAATTATTTAAAATGTCATCACATTCTTAACTGACAGTCCATTTTGGTAAATAATTTGAAAATCGATTATTTATTATTTCATAAATCTATATTTTCAATTAATTTAATTCAAAATCGTAACTAATCTTCTAAAAATCAAGTAATCGGGAAGATTCTTGATTTTCCAAATTTGATCTTCAGTTCAAGTCTTATCTTCTTGATTTTCAAAAATATTTATTTTTCTAATTAATTATCTCATTTATTCTCCACCACCAATTCGATTCTTTAAGATGAAATCTCGACCACTCACTTAAGGATTTTTCCCTAACCCTGATTAGGGATTATTAGATTTAATCTGGGCCTCTAATTTTAGGTCTCTATCAAAAGTCAATCTCATCCGTCCATTCAAATGGTATTTTCTGTAAAATGCTATTTTGTTCTCATTTTTAGATTACGCACTGACATACTTAGATATTTCACAGAAATTGTCGCATTTATTGGCATATTTCATTAAGTTTTGGCATATTTAGGCATAGGAATTTTTAATCATTTAGGCATAGACATAGACTTTGATCAAATCCTTCAAAGCTTGGTGTAGGACTTAGACATTTATTTCCAGGTTGCTCGCATGTTCAATTTGAGGGCAATACGTCAACCAACAAATTAGAAGGTGTTACAAAGGTGAATCATGGAGGTCTCAGTGATTAGTTGGTATAATCGTTCTTTTGTTTACTTCATTTTTACTTTGTAATTTCTTTGGGTTTCTTAGTCTTTGCTAAACTCTAACATACCTAAAAAATAACCCTTAGTTACACTCTCTATCAAAAATTCTCTTAAAAGCAGCCAACTCCATCAAGAAGGATTTTCTGAGACCTTTTCCATTGGGGGCATAGATATTAGATTGGATCCAACTGAAATTATCCCTAATATGGGTGAATCTAGTAGCAATATGGTTAGTTCCTTCCATGATAGGATTCCCTTTGATTATATGACTATTCCAGAAAGTAACAATACCTGTTGAAGCGACATTCAAATTGTTTCCATGTGAAATACAATTTTGAAACAGTTTCATCTTTTCCACTTTTTCCTTAGACATTTTAGTTTCATGAATAAGAAGAATATCAGACTTGTGATCTCTAAAAAAATTGTGTAGAACATCCTGCTTGTGGGGATTATTAAGTCCCTTTATATTCTGAGACATGAGTTACCAGGGGAGTTGAGGTACTCCGGGATGGTTTTTTGAGAGCCATCCGCAATATCCTAAAAACTATTATGCTCTCTTGTCCATTTAATAGACTTTTTCCCTTAAGAGCTCTTTGTTGCTCCATAGTCTGCCTTTTCTTTTGATCTGGTTGAAATGCCACTTGGGGTTTTCCATTTCTTGTTTTTTTTCTTTTTCTTAGATAAAACCTCTTCTTTGTCAGACTCTTCTTGACTATCCATCTCTTTACTAGATTCCCATTCCTTATCAGTAAGAATTCTTTTCTCCCAGGGTAATGTCTCCATGATGCCATTCAGATGAAAGGTTGAAAAGTTGCTAGAAATTTCAGTAGAATGGTCCTAATTATGAAAGAATTCCTTAACAAGTTCTAAGGAATTAGGATCCGTAAAAAGATCAACACCCGAAGGAAGAAAGCCTTTAGAGGAAGGGAGAAGAAGAGGGATGTTCAGCTCCAAAGAAAGCCCTTGGATAGGGATGTCCTCCAAGCCAGGGTTCCCGACAATATTTTCAACTAGACTCAGCTCCTGGGATAAGGGGCTAACTTCCTGATTCTGCAACACATCACCATCCATTTGATCAATATTTGCATCTCTATCCTTAGTTGTTAAGGTATTCACAAGATCCTTGCACCAGAGTTACTATGGGACCTCGCCATTATTACCCAAATCACCATCAGCTTATTTGAAATACTTTGAACATTAGTCTCTTTATTCTCAAGGTTTTCTCCTTCTGATTTCTTTCGCCATACAGATTTCAAAGAACCAGCTGATTTCTCTTTCTCTTTGGTGGCATTTAATGGACATTTCTTAGCCCAATGCCCAAATTTTCTACATTTGAGACAAGCAAAAGGGATAGTTTCAAACTCTATGTCATGTGACCAAGAACCCAACTTCGACTGAATCTCGATTGAAGAGGGGAGGTTAGCATTCTGAGAGACCCCTACGCATATTCTAGCAAAAACCAATATTTTTCTAGCAGCAGTCATTGTAATGCCTCTCCGTTTTGGTCATTCTTGAAATTTAGGAAGTTGGTTTTTTGGTGGCCATGTCATTTTCGCTTGTTACTTATGGTTGGTGATTTGCTTGGTCATGAGGATTTTGGGATTGCATTATTTAATTTGATTTTTATGTTAGACAATATCACTAATATTATGACTAGAAGTAATTTATCAAATTAATCTAATTTTTAAGGTCACTTGATTTGGTTTGGGATCAAATAAAGAGCTAGATTTAATAATAAATATTGATTGTATTATCATTGAAAATTTCTTATTTTAAGATGAAAGAAATATACTTGTAAGTAAATGAATTTAATAAAAATAATTATTGTCTAATGAGTGAATTTAATTAAGAAATTTAAAATTGAGAAAATATTAACGTAGATAAAATATTGAGAAAATTTGAACTCAAGATTGAATAAGGATTAAAGCAAGGAAATCAGTTGAAAAAGAATCGTTTATTGCTAAATAAATAAATAATAATAAAGCATCGTGATAAGATTTTGGGAAGAGTAAAAGGAAAGAAAAGCTGGAAAAGATGGTATACACTTTATCTTCCTCTGTCTCACCACCTCCCAGGCAGAGATTTCAATCATTGAAACTCATAAGTTAGAATTCAAGAGACAACTCGGGGGGGGACTCCCATCTGAAAACTATGGTCGCCCTCTTTACTTCGAACGATCCTCATAATTTGGGAGGTTACTGGCTTTCTCCAATGCCCATACTCACACCAGTAGAAGATATTGATTCTGCTTTATTCTCTCACATTTACTATGCTTCTATAGAACTTAACCCAACCACCTTCACCCTAACACCCTCACCATCGGATACCCATTTTGCAAACTTCAGCTCTATATTGTGCAGGAGGAATCCAAGAATGAAGACCATGATATCTAAAGGCGAAAGAGCGGCTGACCCACAAAGGTTTTCCCAAATAGCTTATGTAGATGGATTCAGACAGAGTTTCATCCAATCCTCCGTTTGGCTAGCTCGAGATATTGTTATAATATTATCATAGCGTATAGTGGTAAGTATTCCTTAGCTGGTAGCCCTTAATTATGGATGATTTTAAATCAAAAGTAAAGGTCATGCATTTTTTTGTTTAGATCAAAACAAAACTAATGAGACCCACATAGGATAATGTCCATTCATAATCATAGCAATTTGCATTTATTGGGTGTCATTCTAATAACACCTTCAAATTTGTCTTTACGCCGAGTTCTAGATAGAGTTGCTCTGGCTATGCATTCTATTGCATAGATTTTCTTAAAGGTTTAGATAATTTCTCTAATTTTCATTGCCATCCTATCTCAGCCGCGGCACCTGAACTTAATAGGGAGTTTAAAAGTTTAAATAACCTGCTTGATTCTACTGGCAATCTATCATAGTTGTTGCACTTGAAAATAAATATTGTCAATTGTGGTGAAGATTAATTTTCAAACTTCAAAATTGAGCCTGTCTCTGGAAAACTCACCAGCAAATAGAGATGTGTTTAAAAAGGAAAGGTTGTACATTAATTCTCCTTCTCTTAAGTCATGTATTTGCACCTCACCTTTCTCCTTCTCTTCCGTCTTATGGATATCATGTGAAAGTTGATAATAATGTAAGTAGATGGCGATATTTCCAAATTCCAATATTCATTTTCTGATATGCTTGGCAACCTGCCTTAGTTACAACATTTGGAGTTGAGGCGTTGTACAGAATTAAGTAGCCTCCCTGAAACCATTGGCAACCTGTCACAGCCACAGCTCTTAGACTAGCAAAGGTGTGGTAAATCAAATAATCTCTCTGGTTTCAGTGATAACCTGTCATAGTGGCGCACTTGAACATGGCAGGGTGTATAGATTTAAATGATCCCTCTAATTTCTTTTCCATCCTGTCTCAGCCGCGAGCTTGATCATAGTAGGAAGTTTAAAGGTTTCTATCAACCTGTCTCTGCTGTGGCACTTGACCATATTAGGAAGTTTAAATGTTTAAATAATCTCTCTTACTTCATTATCAATCTTTATTGCATGGAAATGTTTTCATTTACCACAAATGTGAATATAAATATCTATAGATGCTTGCATGTATTGAGTAGAAATAGAGTATTGAATTTAAATCATAGGAAAGTGAAGATAGGATATGTGGTCAAACATATTTTTATATTATTTAAATGTTATGGAAGTTGCTTGGCTAGGGATTACTCTTTATAGCTCTTTAATTATTGTAGTAGTTTCTTATTGAGGATAACTTAATTGTTAAGTCTCCTTTATACGATAGGTGATGTTTGTGCTCTGATGTTGAGTCCTATGTTTGAACATCAATCATATCCTCTTTATCATGAGTGTTCTTGAATCCTTTTCTCTTAGTTTGGGGCACTGGAAATAATCATTATATCCTCCTTACGAGTGCAAATATTATTCATTGTATTTGAAACTAATAGAATTTTCCATCCATTAGATCGACCTTATAGGTAGTAAATCTTGTTATTCATAGAATCAAGTAAGTCTTGGTGCTTCTTTAATCAGTGTAGAAAATAGTGAACCTAAATTGGGATGAAATCTACCAGTGCGTTGTCTACTTCAAGCTCTTTAATTATATTAAAAAATATATAAAAGATATAATGATGTAAAATAAAAATAAAAATTTAGATTATGTTCCCTTTAAATATTTTATATAACTACATCATGAGTGCATAAATATAATGTAAACTGATTGTTTTTTAGAGTACCTTGAAATGGATACTTGAATGGTAATTAAAGGAGAATTTTTTTATGTATAAATATACATTTGGATAGCTTTAGGCTCTTTTCAATTAAATGAGTTTATTTTGGATAAGATAAATAGAATGTTCCTTTTATTATTAGTGGTTAAATTTATCCATGAATGTTTGTATTATATTAGTACAATACTTTATTAAAGGGTCTACACTTGGTAGTTGTCATATTAAAATAGTAGTCTTGAAAAAGTATTTGTGGTTGGGACATAAGTTGCATTTTGTTAGTTATTTAATCTTGTGGTTATGATAAATTGATTAATCAAGGGGGGTAATGTTTAGAGGGGAAATAGTATATTGATTCCTTGGGATCATTAGAGAGTTTAGTTATATGGTTGCATTTGGTAATCTTCCAATTGGTGGTTGTATTAACTCTTTAATTGAGGAATTGTGTATGTTAGAATTAATCGTCATCTTTAGTCATGGTTTAGTATTGTTGTAAACTCTATTTGTCTTCATTTTGGTAGTTTTATAAACTTGCATAAACGTTGAAATAAATTGTTCTTGAATTGAGACTTCCTTTTTAATTATTTCTCTTGGATTGTTGATTAGGGGATAACTTTATGACGATCCGAGTTTCTAATAAATGTTGTTCTTATATGGATACTTATTTAGAATCTTGAGATGGTAATTGTTTTGGTCATTGAGTAGGTTGGCTTTTTTAATTGGGAATGCGAACAGATAATTGTTTTCATTGCTATGCTGCTGATTTTATGAAGGTGATTTGTGTGCCATTGTAAGGGGCTCTGGTGAGGAGAAAATTGAGGTCTCCCATGGAATACCTAGTTGGTGGCTTTTTGTTTTATTAAGTGATTTTGTTGTATTTAAAGGTTGACTTTCTTTTGTGTAACCCTTTTTGAGGTGACACCATTGTTAATATGTGGATTGTATTTGTGTTTCTGGGTTGAATGATTTGTGGATGGGGTTTGATGAAACTTTCTTTGTGTGGCTTTTCAAAGTTACTCTCTTATTTGAGGGAAATTTTATCCTTGTGTTGGAATTATTGGGGAAGACTTGTGTTGCTTCATTTTACCCTTGTTTGTGGGTTTTCATTCTTTTGGCTTCCAGAGGCTTGAGATGATTGTCAGTTGATGTTCTCTCTTTATGTGCCCTTGATGTGGCAGGTGTTTTGGTTTCATGATTTTAAAAGGGTTGTACGGGAATTGTTGAGACTTTGATTATGTATTTATAGCGAGATGGGTAATGCCTCGCATGCTTCTCAGTTGTGATCTAATGTTTTTGTTATGTTGTACAACCCTTGGTTTCTTGGTTTTTATGTTGTTGGGTCTCTAGGGAGAGTGGTTCCTCATGGGGGCCGGCGCCCTGTTTAAGGGGAAGGGCACAGGATAACCCACGAGTGAGTTAGTAATAAAGTGAAAACCTGATAATTAACTTAGGAGGGTTGGGTAGTAATATCATTATAAGATTTAAAAATGGATGTCTCGTCTTCATTAGTGCTTTCGCAGACTAATGGAAGGCTGAGAAGGCTATGGTTGGAAAGGTCGTGACCTCGTCTTCACGAGAGGTTACGGCTCCGCATGAGTCACCCTATGGACCGGTGCCTCCAGTTGGGAGGAAGAGCACATGACAGCCATAGATGGACTGGCACCTCTAGTTGGGAGGAAGAGCACAGGATAGCCCATGTAGGACTATGCAATGACACTCTCCCCTAGTTGCCCATGTGTTTTACTTTATTGTGTTCCTCTGGAAGTAGGTTGTGGGAGTTGATTTAGATTGTTGATATATGGATTTATATTGATTTGTGATTATTGCCTTAATATATCTTTGGTGTACTTTGTGGTCTTGTATGTTCTCATTGATCTTTATGACCTTGTACTCTTATGGTACTGTGATATGATGTTATTGTATTGTTTAATTGCAATTTGGAATTGTATTATGTTTATTAATTCAGTTTGATTTGGAAGTGTTTCATGATCATCCTTCGGTTACTTGTTTACTGGTCATTGCTTTGATTTATGTGATGAGATTTATGACTTTAAGTTATTATGTTGACTCTTGAATGTTGTTGATTATGTCATTGTAATCCTTGAGTTTTATGATACTTTTGTATAGCGTTGAGTCTTGTGGTTCCCTGTTTGGATGTGCTTGGTTGAGGACTCTTCTTGTCAACTCCTTAGCACAGGGGGTGGGTCTTCGGACCCATGTGGTCAGGTGGAACGTGCTAATCACCCCATTGGGTCCCCAGTCGAGGATCAAGAGGTACGGATTGGTGTTGTTGCAGCGACTCCAGAGTTGTATTTGTCTTGGAGCCAGTTATAATACTTTGTATTCATCTGTTTATTTGTATCATGTTATCTTGTGTATGGTTTTCGTTCATGTTTGGAAACACTATTGTATCATTATACTTCTTGGATATTGTACTGTCATGTAATGTTAAATCTTGTGTGGATATTGGCCATGGTAGTTGTTATTCAATGTGTTAAGTTAATCATGCATATGTTGTATTTATGTACACAGATGGTTTCTTATCAATGAATTTTCATGTATGTGTTACATTTGTTAATGTTTACTTTGTTATGGATTATATCTTTGACTTTTATTCCTTATTATGGTTGTGTGGATCTAAGTCGCGTAATGACTCCTCGTGTACCCCAAGGGATGTATGTGTTAGTGAATCTATTTAAATGAAGTTCATGTCATGACTTAATGTGTATTACATGTATGTTATGTCTACTTGTTTAAAAAAAATTGTGTTGTGATTATTGTTTAATTGTCCTTTGGGGTTCGCACGACGGGGCATTACAGTCATAGCATCAATAGAGAGGAGCTCTCCAAAGGAGCTCACAATACCATTAAAGACATCCTAATTCCAATATTCCAGAGGAAGGCCTGGGAGTCTGACCCAAACTGGGACATTCTCAAAAATAGAGTATGTGAGGTCTAGATTATAAGACCATTTTTTTAGAGCCAGGGAAGATTTCCCTATAACCCAAGGACCACCACTTCTAATTGCTAAGATATCCTCTCTACGAGTGAACTCAAACGCGAAAAATCCCTTAGGGAGAACTGCTACTGAAACTTTTCCATTAGTTCTCCATTTGTTTTTGACAAACTCCCTAACCACTTGAATGTTTGGTCTAGGGCCCATAAATTTCCCCACCAAGGTTCTATCCATTAAAGAAATATTATGATCAATTAATAGATCTGGCACAGACATTGCAAACTTACCTTTTTTAGGGTTAGATATATTTTGCATCGGGGGGAAAGAAGACTTTCCATTTGGTTTAACCCCAAACAAAGAGGTCCAGGGTTTGCGATTGCCTCCAATGTCTCTAGTGGTCCCCACCACACCTTTGGATTTTTCATTTTTTTAACTGGCTGGGGATCCCACAGGTTTAGTTGTCAGTTTATCCTTTCCTCCCGGATCCACCAAGATATTGTTTCCGGAATCCGCATCATATGCATCAGCCTCACCTTGCTTCTTACTCGAACCTAGCGCCTGTTCTGCCTATGATTTCTCAAATTCTGCCCCGCCTCCATTTCCAATGCTTGATTTTTTGAAATCCCTCTTTTCCCGCCCATGCCTACACTCATGCTCCTCCATCTTTTTTTTCTCCCAAATCAAGGAATTGTGTATTATGCAATGTAAATTTTAGTCAACTTATAGTGTTTATAAATGTCAATGCATATTTGTTGTATAAAATGTGATTCCTATATGTAGCCTTCCCTGGTTGCATATGATCAATTGCTTTGAGTTCAATTGGACCAACCTATTCATGACATGCATAACTTGGTTGAGTGTATTTTTTATTGGTAAAATGATTCAAATACTTTTTTTTACCTTATGGATTACATTTTTTTTGTATTTGGATATTAAGGGGCTCCACTATGGGGCCCATTAAGGACTACTTATGTCTCCACTAGTGGACCCATACTATGTAATTACCTTTTTATGATTATCATATAATCTACATACTCAAAATACATTCTATGTTGATAATATAACATTTGAAATTCCATAAGAAGACATTTCATATAGTCACTCAAATAGGTCTACTAGTCAAGTCTAAATTCAACAAGGATTGAAATCTGATTCAATTTTGTTTACAACAATTATTATGTTTATAATACCTAACCTACCATATTGACAATTCCAAAATATATAATCTTTCCATAAAGATAATTAAATATAAGATATAACATTCCAAGGAACTCAATCTTATACAATATTTTTGAAAAAATGTGTACAATGCTATTGGCTTGATAAAGTCTAAAAAAAAATTTACAATAATCTCATGCAACAATATAACAACAAAATATAATCACCCACAAAGAACTTCATAAATAAATACTAGACATAATCCTTCCTGCTTTATATTAATAGGTCAATTGAAATTTAATTTTAGTTTAAGGATGAAGATTTATTCTTATAAATAGTTAGAATGTAGTTAAAATCATATATAATAGGTTTAAATTGAAATCTATTTTTTGTTGAACCATTATATCATGAAACACATCAAAGTTTGTCTCTACCCTTGCAAGAGTTATCACATTTCCATGTCTAATCTCAAGATAATTTGTTCAAGGTTTCATATCTTAAAAAAGAATTGTTTGTATAGTAAAATTAGCATTTTAGTTTATGAAGGATGGAAAAAGTAGAGAAAATTATTCATAAAGGTGAAGTCACTATTTTAATTCAATCCATTCATATTTCTCATCCTTGATGTAATGTACATAGTTTTTATCAATTATAAGAATTCACTCTCCATTTGTCAAAGGCTAAATGTCACTGATTTATGAATAAACCAATATTCCAAAAAATTGTAAACCAAAAACTAAATTAGATTTTTTTGTAGATGTTTATAATGTCAAATAATTATATGATTCAATTTATGAAATAATAATTAGATTATATCAAGGTTAAATTTCAGTTACTGGTAGTTAACACTCAAAACATAATTATAGTTGATTATGAGGGTATTATTAGGGAGGCATGCCAAGTTATGTTGAAGGAGTGAAGGGTAGAGATGAATGTGAGGTATGTGTGGATGGAAGAATACAACAATCTAATGGGAATGAAGGAAAAGTATAGTTTGAAGGTAATGCATGTAGAGATGGGAAAGTCTATAGTTAATATGATTATGTATACCTATCTATATCTCTACTTCAATCTATCAAAATATGTATGTACTTTGAGGACTATACATATTACTTACACAATGAAGATTCCATTTAATGGAAAATGGTCAGATATTGAAACAAGTATGACATGAACACGTTGGACCAATTTTATTATAGCATGTGCCATAGATATTGTGGCAGACTTTTTTATTTTTAATTTTGGTCCATCTAAACTTGCCAAGGTAGGGTGCTCCACTATGGGGTTCTTGTTGAATGAACAAGTCAACTGTGAGGGGGGTGAATCATTTGTAGCAAATTAAACCTTCAAAACCCTTAATAGTAATAGAACCACATGAATTAACTAAACCCTTATTTTGTTAATGTGATTAAACATGAAATGTAGATAACAAAAACTGAAATAACAACACCATACACAAGAGAAAACCATATTTACATGGAAAACCCAATGAGGGAAAAACCACAATGAGGATTAGCTCATGCAATACAAGTAATTGCAAAAATGATATAAGGGCTCACTGCTAGAATAGGACACACTATCTGAAAAGGCTCACAACTAGGGCTCACTATCACAAAAAAATACAATAAAATAGAAGAGAAATGTTACACAAAGAATACTTTATCAATGCAACAAGGAATCCACCATAATGCTCCAACAATCTCAAAGCCTTACATGAATTATTTTAGGTACCATCATCTCCTTCCTTCAAGAATCTAAAGCAATTTAAATTTGCACTGCTCTGATCAAATTCTCATCACACACATCACTTGCATCAATCTCACGTCTATCTTGCTTCTCTCTTGATTCTCCCAACAAAACCACTCTTATTTATATCAACCTCATCCTCAAAATCTCTCTAAGGTCGACAACTATTTGTTACACTTACAAATTCAAAATATTTCAACACGTAAACATTCCCACGGTGGATAGGAATGAAGAAAACCTATATAAATCCTTAATTAGGACCCAAATAGATCCGAACACACCTCAACACACTTTTACAAGCCTTGCATGTACCAACATCAACATAGTGTTAACACAAGTTCATCCAACACCTATGCTAAACACCATCATCATTAAGTACACTCTTCCTTAAATCAATCTAAAACTTCCAAAGAAAAAAATGCATTTGAACATGATTTAGAATAATACACGAGCAACTTAAGATTCATCAAAAACTTCATCCAAAATCACACCATACAAATACCTCAACTTAGAACAACTGGTAAAATTTATTTGCACATTGACAAATGAAATTCACTATGTATTGCACCAAATCAAGTGAAATCTTGAATACAAAAATATACAAGAATTAATATGCACAAATTAAAGCCAGATAGCGGAGAAAAATAAAGAAAATACATTTCTCCTAGGCCATAGAAAACGTCACTGAAAAAACTAGTTCACACACTGGTGAAAATATCTCGCTTTGTAGAATGATCCAAAACCCCAAATTCTAAATATAGAAACCTCTAAAAACTATGAAAAATATATCAAATCGGCATAGGAATAGGATCAAGATAGAAGAAATGTGGAGCAAAATATCATAGCACACTCTGAACACTTGTACAACACTATTTACTTAGTTTAACAAAATTTCTCAAAAGCACTTGGAAACCAAGTACTAGAGACATCATCTCAGCTCATTAATTCATTCCAACTCATCTTCAAACAATGAAACAAAAAGATAGCTCTATGTACTCACAACACTTCCTTAGTATCCCAACTACACATACACAACCTCCAACAACCTCTTTTCCTATTTTTCTCATTCTTCTCAATATCCTCGACATGCAACAACATTCCTTAACACATAGTTGACATCAATGATAATACCAGATAGTAGAATTCCCATTAACATCAATGACAACACCTTCATAGTTGTAAAAATATCTCCCTTTCTCATTGATGGCAACACAATATGTGAAAAACCATTAAAGACAATGCAACAACTCTAAACACACTTTCATTTCCCCCCCCCTGAATGATTTGACAATATACAAAAATTTCTCTTGCACTTTTTCACATCATACTTTATCTCTCCCTTTGAAATCAATGGAAAAGAATAAAAGTTTTAAATTATTCTCCCCCTTTGAGTGTGCAGAACCAAAAACCTACTCTGAATACTCCCTCTTAGGAGTATAAATTAGCAACTAAATGACAACATGACACTACATACTCCCCTTGAGAGGTAGCCTCCAACATCAGTCCAGAAAAGAGATAGATCCATAGATCCACTTGCCTGATGCACCTCCATATGCATCTAGTTTAATGAAGGAGGGGTAATAACCCACCACCTCTCTCGAAGATACTCAAAAGTATCCTTAGGAAGAGCCATAGTAATTAGTTCAACAATATGATCTTTTGTACGAACATACTCAAGCTTTACTTCATTCTCCACAACCTTCTCTCTCAAAAAAGTGATACCTAATTGATATATTCTTTGTCCTTGAATGAATCACTAGATTCTTTGAAATTTTAATTTTACTTGTATTATCACAAAAGATAGAAATAGGCTCATCATACACTACTCTGATATCCTTCAATGTCTATCTCATCCACATAACTTGTGTACAATAGGATGATGCAACAATATAATTAGCCTCTATAGTGGATAAGGAAATTGAATCTTTCTTCTTGCTCAACCATGACACCAATCTACATCCAAGAAAGAATGCACCACCACTTTTACTTTTCCTGTAATCAACATGCAACCAAACCAATCTTCATCTATATAAGCACTTTATCTAAAATCAGTACCCTTAGGATACCACAAGCCATAATCTGGAGTGCCTCTTAAATATCTATATATCATCTTCACTATTGCAATATGTGTTTCTTTAGGATCTTCTTGAAATATAGCCACAAGACAAATTACATGCATGATATCTGGTCTACTAGTAGTTAGATGTAGTAGTCCACCAATCATAGATCTATATTTTCTCTGATTAGCCTCAGGTAAATCATCATTTTTTCTCAATTTACAACCAATCACCATAGGAGTGCATACTAATTTGGAGTCATTTATTCCAAACTTCTTCAACATCTCTTTGACATACTTAGACTATGAAATGAAATCCCTTTATGTATTTGATTGATTTGTAGCCCAAGGAAGAAATCCATCTCCCCAAATATTGGCATTTCAAACTCTGTCTACATCTCTTTAGCAATTTTTTTACACATAGCTTCATTTCCACCAAAGATACTATCATCCACATATACATCCACTATCAAGATTTTGTCTTCCTCAATTTTGAAGTAAATATTACTATTTGTGGTGTCTTTACTGAATCCTTGTTGTATCAAATATCTTTCCAATATTATACACCAAGCTCTAGGAGCTTGCTTCAATCCATATAGTTCCTTACTCAATTTGCATACCATATCTAGTAGATCTGACAATTGAAATCCTTCATCTTGTTCCATGTAAACCTCTTCTTCCAATTCACCATTTAGAAAAGAAGAATTCACATCCAGCTGATAAACTTAAAGTATTTATGTTATGGACATGCCAAAAACATTATGATAGATTCCATCCTAGGCACAAGAGAAAATATCTCCTAAAAGTCTATTCCTTCCACTTATGAGCAACCCTTACACTGAATGCTTGCCTTGTTTCTTACCACTTCTCCATTCTCATTCAACTTGTTCTTGAATACCCACTTAGTTCCAATTATGTTCTTATTTTTTTGGTCTAGGAACCAATTCTCAAGTCTAATTCTTCTCTATCGGCATAAGTTCTTCTTCCATTGCCTTCATCCAATGTTCGTCTTTACATGCTTCACTCAATGTTTTAGGTTCAACTTTAGAAAGTAGACACAAATTTACCTCTTCTTTAGCAACTCTTCTCCTTGTCAATACTCCTTTCCTCTTGTCTATAATGATTTGATCTTCGGAATGATTCTTCTATACATACTTAGGGGGTTCAGTGTAGTATCATGGGGGTCCAAACTAGGCCTTTAAGTGGCAATGAAAATTTAGAAAAATAGAGTTAGGAAACTTGACATAAAAGGGTATGTGTAGGATCCTCATGGAAAAAACAGGCCCTTAAGTGGCAAAAAAATCAGAAAAATCGGAGTTAGACAACTTGATGTAAAAATTTGAATAATTTATCTATATTATTTCAAAAATATGTAAGAGTAGAATCTGTACCAAATTGAATGTAGTTTCTAAACTACTAGGTTTGTTTAAAAAATAAAAATCTATTTGGTGAAAATTTGAAATTTCAATGCAGTAGTACTTAAATTTCAGGGAAAAAATAAGAAGTAGGTGTCTGTCTGACCACCCTAACCACAATAAAATGATACTATTTTTTTATAAGATTTTAGATATAAGTATATTACTCATGTCCCGATGTGATGCATTTTTTTTTGTAAGTTTTTCCAAGTAAACAATTAATTATGAATTTTTTATTACAACTTTTAAAAAAATATAAAAACTCGTATGTCGACCACCTTAACTTGGTTAAAACTTCATGAAATTCAAATTTTATTTTTTTTAATCCTATAGTATGTGAAGCATAGAATGTGATGTATGTTTTGGATTCAAAAAATGTGGTACCGTTGAAAGCTATAGATGTTTTCAATCAGTCTATCAATTAGGACATTAGTCATAATTTGAATAGAAAATGAATAATAATTACTTATTAAATTCAAAGTAAAGCATAATTTATATTGGTGGAAAGATGAGAATCTCCTTTAAAAACCATTTTCGTTTCATCAATTTTGGGTAAAAAAAGTCGTCGACCACATACCCATCATAATGCCACTTTTGGCCCATCATGATTCCCAAAAATTTAAATAGGTTATTAACATAATTTGAAAAATATGTAAGAACAAAATTTGTAGCAAATTGAATGTAGTTTCTAGGCTACTAGTCCTTTTTTGGAAAAAAGTAAATTTGTTTTGTGAAAATTTTAAATTTTAATGCAGTTGTACTAAATTTTCAAGAAAAAGATAAGAAGTAGATGCATGTTTAGCCACCCTAAGTACAAAAAAAAAATATTTTTTTCTGAATATTTCAATATAAGTAGAGGACACATGCCCAAATGTGCCAGATTTTTTTTTGTAATTTTTTTCCATGTAAATAATTAGTTATGATTTTTTTATTAGAAAATTTCTGAATTATTAGAATGTGTGTCTAGCCACCATAACTTCGTCAAAAATTTATGAAATTCAATTTTTTTAATCATATAGTATGCAAAGCATAGAATGTGATGCATCTTGTAGGTTCAAAAAATCTTAAGTAGTTTGAAATTTATAGAAGTTTTTCAATCAGCCTTTCAATCGGGACTTAAGTCGTAATGTACGTAGAAAATCAATAATAATTATCTATTAAATTCAAAATAAGGTATAACTTATATTGGTGGAAAACTATGAATTTTTTCAATAAACCCTTTTCATTTCATGAAATCCGGATAAAAAAAGTTGTTAGCCAAAAGGGAAAACTTTGGAAAACTAAGCAAATTTTATAATCATATTTTTTGGGTTGACTTTCTAGGTTAGGCAATCTCGAACCAAATCTTGATCCAAATCCTGAGCCTACTGATTTTCTCAGAAAAAATGGATATTCGTTCAAAACGGATATCCATTACATAATGGATATCAATTACCTGTATTACTTATAATACATAATATTTAATATTATAATAAATACTAACATACTAATATATTATATATATTATATATTATGTATTATATAATATGTATTGTATTATTGTGAACCAAGATTCCCAACCTGCACAAACACAAGAGATAAACACTAAATTAGATCCAATGGAAGTTAATATCATGATTTCCTAAGGAATGCATTCAAATTGCAATGAAAAGGAAATGAAATGAAGAACATAAACACAAGTAAAAGATATTAAATCCTATTCAAATGCAATGAAAACTCTTGATCTCTTGGGGGAGTTGGTGCCAATTTGATGTGGAAATTGGCCCTTTCACAACTCCTCTACAAGATTTTTTGATTGATGATGAAGAGTGATCCACTTTGATGAAGATTGATGAGTGCTCCAAACTAAAATCTACATACCCTAGCTATAAACTCAATGATATGGATGGAGATTGCTATAGATTTGAGTATAGTAAGTTTACTCAAGTTGTGGATGATTAAATGAGGAAAGAAACCTCTTATTTATAGAATGTTGAGATGGAGGAATGCCCAAAATGAAGCAATGTAGGACTAATCCTCAACCAATGGCAAGGTGCCACTTGTCAAGATGAGAATGGTTGAGGGATGTGCCCGTAAATGCAATTAGGTGATATTTGAAATTTGTGAAATGAGATGTAAGAGGGAAAAGGAATGTCTTAAATGCCACTTGGCTCAAGGAAAATGGACTTATTAGGTGAAGTTAATGTCTTGTTGGAGGGACAAAGTCCACTTGGATTTTGAATTCAAATTTGAGGGAATATTCTCTATTTATGCCATGTTGAGAGAAAATAGAGATTTAATAAATGAATTAAATCTATTTTCATGTGCAAGTGGAAAAAGCTAGAGGATGGGACATGAAAGAAGATTAAATTAATCAAGGTTAATTAATTTAATAAGAGATTAGCTGGTGTGAAAATTTTGACTTAGATTTATGGATTGACTTAAATCAAATATGAGAAGAATATGATTTCAAGATTAATTAAATAAAGATTTTTGATTTACTTAACTAAGGAGATGAAGTTAGATTAAACTAAATAAGGTTTTAATTTATTTAATTTAACAGATAGACTTTAGAGATTTACTCAAATAAAATGAATTATTTAATTAAATATGGACATAGGGTTAATCAGATCAGATACATTGATTTAATTAACAAGAAAAAATGACTTAATTAGATATGATGATTTATTTAATTAAGAGAGGAAAATTGATGAATTTAATCAAATAAAGGTATTCAATTAAATGGTTAGACCGAAGGATGATTTAGGAATCAAAATCAATTATGTCATTATATTTTCCATGTCTACATTTTGCCCTCTTTGAAGCAATGTACTCATTACATTGATTCAAAGAATAAGTTGTCTCCCTCAAAGCCACAATTGTGAAAATTTGAAATTTTCCCCAGTGCTGCCCCAGTGAAGGAAAACATTCCATTATATTGCCCCCTTGAGAGATCAAACAAAAACTTACATTTTTGGGTGATCTCGCAAAAAAAGAGGACAAGGTGCCGAACAGGTCTAGAAAGGCTCCAAGAGGTCCAAAAAATGAGGTAAAGCACAAAAAACAATGCAAGATGGCCCTTGGATAGACATAAATAGGATTGCAGGCCAAGAACTTGACAGGACGACCAAACAGGGTCAAAAAATCCTAATTTTCAAGCTTAAATAAGCCTCGAGGGGCCACTTCCAATTCATTTTCACACATAGCCTTTAGATATTTTTGCGAATATGAGCTTTGACAACCTGATGAGATGGAACAATGATAGCTCCTATTGCATATCTTTGACTAAGTATAGATGTACCAATGACCTCCTCACATTAGACCATTGGTAAGTCATCCTGACTTGAGCTTCGTTTTTCATTTAGCATGCATATTTCATGCTTTCAAACTTAGGTTTCTATGCCTGGTTCCATATTGCACCACTCAAACTTTCAAAAAACACCGCTCGGTGTTTAAACTGGACCACCATCACAAGATGGACCACCACGGTGGAGTTTGGAGTTTGGGAACAAACTTCAAACTCTGACGCATTTGTGAAATGCAGCACTGGATTTCAAACTCTGGTGCCGAGGTGGATTTTAGAATTAGAGTTTCGAGCTTAACTGTACCACTTTAGCAAAGTGCACGACCATAGTGCAGTTTGGGACTTTGAAGGTGCTAGCGTCACAGTTTGCAAATTTCAAATTGCAATTCCTTCACAAATTGCGACATTGGGCTGGATTCTTGAACACTGAGATTAGCTCGGGATAATTTTTCCTTGATGATTTTAACATGATGACTTTTCTTGATGCAAGAGGTGGCGAGAGAGGCTTATTATCGTGAGCATAGGTCATGGGAGATTTTTGGCTACTTGCGGGATCTGACTGATAGAGAGCAGGAGCAACTACGAGAGATGGGGATATGGTATATTGCTTACGGACCACCTATGCAGACCCATCTACGCATGATGTTGGTGCTTGCCGAGAGATGAGATAGTGAGACCTCATCCTTCCATCTTCTGACCATGAGGCCACTGTTACTTTGAAGGACGTGTGGTTGATCCTTAGGTTGCTAATACATGGGCGATGAGTTATATATGATATGGATGTCAGATGAGAGGAATGCCATGTCATTATGGCCAAGGATGAGATTATGTTTTGCAAGGTTAGATAGAGCTAGAGTGTCACCAGTCGCTCATGTCACCCTTTTTTCTAGTTATTTCTTCTATCATTTCAAGTCTTGTCACTCCAAATTGGTGAGGCTAGTACTTCAATCCTAGTTAGGGTCTCTATTGGGAGTGGATGGTTTGTGACAGGCTAGTACATTTCGCATGGAGTCTGGTTCTACTAGCCTCCCTCTACAAGGATCTTCATGAGTACGTGAATTTGGATGGCAGAGCACTTGGTATAGGGGTCATGCTCCTCCATGTATGGGCATGGGAGCATATCTTTGTTCTTTAGCCACAAGTTGTTCCAATGCCGATGGGGCCCGATGAGCCAGCATTCTGGCATTACAGAGGTGGTGTTTCTTTCACACACACAGGGGAGCACGTGATTCCTCACTAGAGGAGGGTCCTTGATGATATGTAGGTTTTCACATGGCGCACCTACCTTGGTCAGCTTGGATGGATTGATGATGTTCAACAACTACTCTTTGCTCATTAGGATCACTTAATGTAGGGGCTGTTGGAAAACATGCCTCAATCTTACTAGCATGTAAACTCCTAAAAGGGAAAAGTCGGCAAGATCCTCTGGAAGTCTTACTGACTAGCAGTTGTATTCTAATCATTTGAAGTGATCGGGTCACCGAGACTTTGATTCTGTCTTGCTGACGGTTTGGTTCCTAGTGGTTATCGAGGAGACTCATGGCGACATAAGTCATTGGAAAGAGGAATGAACTTTCAGAATGACTCATTTCGACAGAGTATGTCTCGTTGAGGTTTTACACATAGGTGAAAAATGACATCGGGGAGACTCTTGGCTGACAAGTTTGCATTCGGTAAGAACTCTTGCCGATTGATGTGGTCTCGTTGATAGGCTAGTGCATTCGATATGACCTCTTGGCGATAGGTTTCACTCTCTGACTGTTCTTTGCTCAGTATGATGTCTCACCAATAGCGATGGTCTCTCCGATAGAGCTACATGAGTTGAACATCAGTGTGAAGTCTTAGCAATAAGGTTTCTCTCACTGACAGGCAGGTGCTTTCGGTGAGAACTCTTGTCGATAGCACTTGTCTCACCGATAGATCTGCACAAGATGGATTTGTGTTTGGTATGGCCTCTTGCTGATAGCGATGGTCTGGATGATGGCTCTACAGTGGATATCGATGTGATGTCTTAGTGATAGAGCGACAAGTTTGAACTCGATATGAATCTTTTCGATGGTGATGACTTTGGCCATTAAAGATAGTCTGGCATTGTGGCATCGGGGAGACACGGCCTAGTGTCTCACCGACATGTGATACTATTTGAACGCCTTGACCGAATGTCTATCCTATGTGGTTTTGTTTTACCAATCAGAGAAGTGGAATGTGAACCACTAGCAGTTGGACTGTTACGATTGTTCCTGTGAGGAAGATCAACAGACCATGAACGACATGGATATACTCTATAATTGAAGAAGATGAACAGTTTGATGTGTGATCAATGTGTATAATTTCAATTTAGAGAGCAATGTAACTAGGATGTTCTATACAAGGCTGATCAAGGAAATGTTGCTGCTATAAATTGACATCAGAAAGTTAAGTCTGAACTTTGTATGTAATTTTTTGTTTACTATAATACAAAGAGGATTTTCTTGGTGTGGTGGGTTTTTCTCCCGTAAGGGTTTTCCCATGTAAATCTGGTGTCCAAATTATGTATGTTCATTTCTCTGTTTCTATTAATCCTTTCAAGTGTAAATTAATGAACTTTAATTGTAAAATTTAAAGTCACCTTTGCATTATTCCTTGATATTTTTATGTTAAGAGAGTTTGTTCTGCACCTAAGCTTTCCTTACAAGTGGTATCAGAGCCTGGCCAGTTGTGTTATCCTTGTGGGTATGTTGGGTTTTTTTGTTTCAATTCTATTCAGTGGGAGTCTTGTAGAAGTCTGGTATTTTGAATTATAGATTAGGATGGCAAGCACGTCAAGAAAGATTGAAATTGAGAAATTCAATAGCAGTAATTTTGAGTTGTGGAAACTTAAAATGGAAGATCTGTTGGTTGATCATGATCTTTGGCTTGTTGTTTCTGGAACGAAGCCTATAGGCATGAAGCAAGAGGGTTGGGACCTTGCAGATCGAAAATCAAAGGGGTTGATAAGGCTCTGTTTAGCAAAATTTGTTTTTTTGAATGTTCATGAATAAAATACTGCATCTTTGTGGAAGAGATTGGGAGCTATTTATTAGGGCAAGTCCTTAGTGAATAAGTTGTTCTTGAGGAAGAAGTTGTACTCTTTGAAAATGTAGGAAGGAGCATCTGTTGTTGATCACTTGAATGCTTTCAACATGATGATTGCTCAGTTGGCATATGTGGGTGTGAAGATTGATGAAGAAGATCATTGTATGTTGTTATTATGTTCTTTTCCAGATTCTTGGGATCACTTGGTGATGGCTATTGGGAGTACGACATCCACTTTTAAGATGGAAGATGTTGTTGCTTCTTTTTAGTCAGAAGAAATGAGAAGAAAATCCTCTGAGATGGTGAAGGAGGCTATTGTTGTTAGATGCAGATCGAAAGAAAAAGGCAATAAGAAGGAAAAGAAGTCCAAATCCAAATCAGAGGGGACATCAAAGTCTCCTTGCAAGAAGTCCAAGGTGAAGTGCTAGAATTGTGGGCAACCTGGTCATGTCCGAAAGGATTGTAAATAATAGAAAAAGGAGAAAAAGTATTCTTCCGACAATGATTCTTCTCAGAGTGATGTAGACGCTTTCATTGTATCCTTGGCAACTCAGGCATCAAATGATGTCTGGTTGATTGATTCTGGAGCATCTTTCCACATGACATCTCATAGAGACTAGTTCACTAAGTATGAAAAATATGATGTGGAAGGGTGTATTTGGAGAGCGATTCATCTTTGGAAATAGTTGGTCGTGGAAGATTCAGAATTCAATTCCGTGATGGAAGAGTGAAGGAAATAAATGATGTAATGCACATACCAGGTTTGGCTCAAAATTTACTTTCTATTAGTAAGGTGGATGATATTGGAATGCAAGTCACATTCTCTGGAAATGGCTGCAAGATGACTAGAGGCTCAATGGTGCTAGCTAGGGGTGCTCATATTTGTACCTTGTATAAGCTGGATGCACATGCTGTGCAATGTAATAGTGTCTATAAAGTCACGTAAAGCTACTCATGGAGGAAAAAAGGAAAAAGTTCTTGATAGTGCAAAATCTATGGAAGTTAAACTTCCAGCAAAAAAGACTATGCTATGGCATCATAGGCTAGGCCACATTGGTGAAAAAGGTTTAAAAACCTTGAAGAATAAAAACCTGGTTGAAGGGCTTGATGATTGTAACCTCGAATTTGAGTTTTGTGAACATTGTATATATGGTAAACAACACCGTGTTTCATTTTACTCTAGTCCTCACAAATCTTCTGATTTACTTGATTACATACATTCTGATGTTTTTGGTGGACAGTAAATGTTCCTTCTTTATCTAAATCAAGATATTATGTATCGTTCATTGATGATTATTCAAGAAGGGCATTTGTTTATTTTTTGAAAAGTAAAGCAAAAGTGTTCAGTCATTTTAAGGAATTTAAAAACCTTGTGGAAAATCAGACTGGAAGAAAAATAAAATGTTTAAGGACTAACAATGGTGGTGAGTTTTTTTCTGATGAGTTCGAGAGGTATTGTAAAGATCATGGGATTAAAAGACATAAAACTACACCCTACACTTTGCAGCAAAATGGAGTTGCAGAAAGGTTCAACAGGACAGTGATGGAAAGTGCACGAAGTATGCTGAGCAATGCTAGCTTGGATGAGAAGTTCTAGGCTGAGGTAGTTGCAACAACATGTTACTTAATAAACCGTTCACCTAATTCTACTCTTGTTGAGAAAACATCTTTGGAAGCATGGTTTGGAAAGAATCCCTCTCTGAGACATATTTATGTCTTTGGCTGTGAGGCATATGCATATGTGCTGAATGAAAAAAGATCTAAATTGGAAAACAAGGTTGTTAAATGTATTTTTATTGGTTATAGTGCTAGCATAAAAGGATACAAGCTTTGGAATCTTGATACAGAGAAGGTTCTATATAATAGAAGTGTTATTTTTTGAGAGCTGAAGCCATCTACTTTGGATATGTAGTCAGAGACAAAATCAGAAGATAAAAATGATGTAGTTGAAATTCCTCTGACACTAGATAAAGAGGAATTCAAAATTCAAAATGTACCTAAAACTGAGGAGAGCTCAAGTAGTTTTGAGAGTTGTGAAGAAGAAGATCAACCTCAAGCTCAACCGGTGAGGAGGTCAACACGTGAAAGAAAGCAACTTGATAGGTATGGGTTTTCTTTGATAGATTCTACTTGTGCCTATGATTTAATTTCTAGCATTAATGAGCCTAGGACTCTGAAAGAGGCATTTAGAATGTCTAATTCAAACTCTTGGTTGGAAGCCATGAATGAAGAAATGGTATCATTAGAAAAGAATGATACTTGGAGTTCGGTGCCCTTGCCTGAAGGCAGAAAAGTTGTTGGCTGCAAATGGGTATTTAAAAAGAAAATAGGTCTGGATGGCAGTGTGGAAAAGTATAAGGCAAGGTTGGTTGTGAAGGGATATTCCTAGGTAGAGGGAATTGATTATGGAGAAATTTTTTCTCCTGTAGCTAAGCTGGCATCTATCAGATTTCTTTTGTCACTTGCAGCAGCATATGACTTAGAGATTGAACAGATGGATGTGAAGACAAAATTTCTTCATGGTGACCTTGAAGAAGAAATTTATATGTCCTAGCCTGAGCATTTTGTGGAAAAAGGTAAAGAAAAATTGGCTTGCAAGTTAAAAAAATCTCTGTATGGATTAAAACAATCTCCTAGAATGTGGTACCAAAATTTTTACATGTTTGTTTTGTCATTGGGATTTGTAAGATTAAAATCTGATCATTGTGTGTACTACAAAGCTAAGAATGATCGTGTTCTTATTATTGCTCTCTATGTTGATGATATGTTGTTCATAGGCAATAGTAAGTTAATGATTTATGATCTAAAATATCAACTGTCTGCAAAGTTTGAAATGAAAGATCTTGGTGCAGCCAGGTATATTCTGGGAATGGAAATCACTAGGGACAGGAAAGGTAGAAAACTTTGGCTCAGTCAGATTAAGTATATTAATATTGTTCTGGAGAGATTTTGTATGAATGATTGCAAGTAGTTAGTTGTTCCAGTCTTGCAGGGAACGAAGCTATCTATTGAAGACTATCCAAAATATCCTACTGAGATAGAGGACATGACCAGAGTGCCTTAATCTAGTGCAGTTGGCAGTTTAATGTATGCAATGGTCTGTACAAGGCCAGACATTGCCCAAGCAGTGGGAGTACTTAGTCGTTGTATGGAAAATCCTGGAAGGACACATTGGGATGTTGTGAAAAGAGTGTTTAGATATCTGAAGGGAACTTTAGAATATGCTTTGTGTTACCATGGAAATTTGGTTGAATCACAGAGGACTCTCGACATTTGAGGCTACGTGGATTTTGATTGGGGATGGGACATTGATAGCAGAAGATCCACCATTGGATATATTTTCATGATGAATGGTGGTGCAGTTAATTGGATGAGCAAGTGGCAGGCTGTAGTCACTTTTTCCACTATAGAGGTAGAATACATGGCAGCAACACACACCTGTAAAGAAGAAATTTGGTTAGAATGTTTGTGTTCTAACATTGGGTTTGATGCAGGGAAAATTACAATTTACTGTGACAATCAAAGTGCTATTTGTTTGGAAAAAAATCTTACTTTCCATGCCAGGACAAAACATATTGATGTGCAGTATCATTTTGTACGAGATATGGTGGAGGATGGAAAGGTCTCTTTAGAAAGAGTGGATACTTTGGAAAATGTTGCAGATGCATTGACGAAACTAGTGAGCACAGACAAGTTTAGGTGGTGTGCCAATTTGATGGGCCTTAGTGCCCATGAATTTCAGTAGTTTTGTTCTGCTCTAGAGGTGTCAGTAAGATCTTCGTCAAGTGGGAGATTGTTGGAAAACATGCCTCAATATTACTGGCATGTAAACTCCTGAAAGAGCAAAGTCAGTGAGACCCTCTAGAAGTCTTACCGACTAGCAGCTGTATTCTAATCATTTGAAGTGCTCGGGTCGGCGAGACTTTGATTCTATCTTGCTGACGGTGTGGTTCCTAGTGGTTATCGGGGAGACTCATGGCGACATAAGTCATTGGGGAGATGCATGAACTTTTGAAATGACTCATTCTGATAGAGTATGTCTCACCGAGGTTTTACACATAGACGACGTATGCATTTGGTAAGAACTCTTGCCAATGGATGTGGTCTTGCCAACAGGCTGGTGCATTCGATATGACCTCTTGGTGATAGTGTTTCTCTCTCTAACTATTCTGTGCTCGGTATGATGTCTCACCAATAGCGATGGTCTCACCGATAGAGCTACATGAGTTGAACATCGGTGTGAAGTCTTAGTGATAAGGTTTCTTTTGCCAACAAGCAAGTGATTTCGGTGAGAACTCTTGCCAATAGCAGTCGTCTCACCAATAGATCTACACAAGATGGATTTGTGTTCAGTATGGCCTCTCGTTGATAGCGATGGTCTGGCTGATGGCTCTACGGTGGATATCGATGTGATGTCTTAGCGATAAAGTGAGTCTGGGCGATAGGTTTGAACTCGATATGACTCTTGCCAATGGTGGTGACTCTGGTTGATAAAGACAGTTGGGCATTGTGGCATCGGGGAGACACGGCCTAGTGTCTCACTGACATGTGATACTGTTTGAACACCTTGACTGAATGTCTATCCTACGTGGTTTGTTTTTGACCAATCAGAGAAGCAGAATGTGAACCGCTAGTAGTTGGACTGTTGCAACTGTTCCTATGAGGAAGATCAATAGACCATGAACGACATGGATATACTCTGTAATTGAAGAAGGTGAATAGTTCGATGTGTGATTAGTGTGTATGAATTCAATTCAGAGACTATTGTAACTGGGATGTTCTGTACAAGGTTGATCAAGGAAATGTTGCTGCTATAAATTGACATCAGAAAGTTAAGTCTGAACTCTGTATGTAATTTTTTCTTTCCTGTAATACAAAGAGGCTTTTCTTGGTGTGGTGGGTTTTTCTCCCATAAGGGTTTTCCCACGTAAATCTGGTGTCCAAATTGTGTATGTTGATTTCTCTGTTTCTGTTAATCCTTTCAAGTGTATCTTAATGAGTTGTAATTGTAAAATTTAAAGTCACCTCTACATTCTTCCCTGAGGTTTTGACGTTAGGAGAGTTTTTTCTACACCTAAGCTTTCCTTATAGGGGTGATAGCACACTATGATAGAGATGTATCTACTAGGGAGAGTCCAACGCAAGTTTTGTGAGGCATAGGAAAAACTAGATCATGGCTATGTGGCCTTGTATTCTAGGATAGTGTCGCAGAGTGCATGGGGGTGGTACATTCCTACCTCTAAGGCAGTGGACAGTTTTAGGCAGCTAGTGGCCCAACCATGGGTACATGATTAAGGAGTTTCTGATCCAGGGACCACACAGGCCTATTGTGATTGGTTTAGACTTCTGTTGATACTTATAGTCCCAGATACACCATCCGCTAGATGAAGAGTGAGGAGAAGGGGGGGTAGGATGAGAGTGGGGAGAGGGCAGTACCCCAACAGGTCAACCAACATAGGACTAGCCAACACAAGATCAACTAGTTAGGGATCTGACTCATTAGCCCCATGTGGATGTCATTATGCAAGACCAGAATCATGGGTAGGATAGGCATCAGGATCAGGTTACCACACCACCACGAGATGGGGGTGAGGATCAACCTCATGTGTAGCCTCTGCTAGTATAGCCAACAGGACAATCATATCCCCGGGATGGACAAATTTTACAGCTGTAGGCCCAGATTTAGGTTTTGATGGTAGAGAAGTCATTTTGAAGAGGTAGGACACAAAGCTATAGGTAGCCACAGAGATGGGCTGGAGATAGTAGCTAGAGATCATGGTTTCCTTGTCCTCTCGTAACACAATGTCACTTCGCTCATATAGGGAAGCTATCCATAAGGCAAATTATTATCGAATACATTATCATCAGGCTATATCAAGAGCATATCGAGCTCTTGATTTTTCATAGAGGACCAGTCACAGACCTGAACAGGGCCATGGTGATAGAGGTTGTGGCGAGGGTAGCAGCCAGGAGGGTTAGGCTGCCTTTGATCGAGATATTTTTCTTTTGTGCCCTATGGGCTCATTTTTGATAGCTCCATGGGCCTTTGTACTTATTGACATACACATGTACAGTGATTTGATTATTATTTTGAACTATGAAAGTATATTTATGATATATGAGATGATGATTTTGATGTGATATGCTATGTCCTATTTTATGCATTATGGATGTTCTTATTTCTATATGTGATGCAATGATGTTATAGTATTACGATGTATGTGATGGATATACTATGTATGGATGCATTTATTTTTTTGATATCTTTATGATGATGTATGCATTATGCGATGATTATGTGGCTAACAAATCTATATTATACCCCTAATGTATAATGCCATATGATATGCATTTGTGATGATCATGTATATAATGGATGTTTTTATGAGATGTTCTATATGATATGTGATATGGATGGATGATGGATGATATGCATGTTTATAATGATGTATTTCTTATATGATTTATACAATGGATGGATGATTATGTAAATTCTTATACTTTATGCTTATAATGACCTATTTATGTGATGTGATGGTGGTTATATGATTATGCAATGGATGATGCGATGGATTATTTATGTTTCATGTGATTATGTAACAGATTTTTATATGCAATGTGCATGTAATGTTATGATTATGAGATTTTTAGAATAACAAATCTATATTATATGCTTATGAGTTGATCAATGTTTTCTATATTATATGCATTGTGCTAAGGATTTTTGGATGCAAGATGAATGTATTCTTAGTAATAAATGATGATTAATTATCATAGTACCCTGTTAGCATGAAAAGCAAGAAGAAATGGAAGAAAGAAGAGATTCCAACAAGACATGAGATGATGATGATTTTCTTGGAAAGGAGTTAGGATTTTCAAAGGGATAATTACCTTATGTTTGATAGTACACACAAATACAATGCATCAAGGTATTAAGAACCAAGATGGCATTGTATTTAGTGCGATGGACTTCGAATCGACCATCAAATAGGAGTATCCTTATCCATACCTAACATACAAAATCCTTACTAGGATGCACTTGAGGTATTTCACACATCTTAGACCAAAACATTGGAAGGAAAGCCTTCCTATGTGGTCAACAAGATATCTAAAGCACCCTCCATACATACCTAATAAAGAAATTATTCACCAAGTTATATTATAAGAAATTCCAACAAGCACAACAAACAAAAAGATAATGAACGATGCCCCATTCCTATCTCTCTAAATCCATTTGTTTGGACATCATCAAGAGGTCATTGGAACGAACACAAATAAAATAAATCAAAAATATAAAGATGAAGTAAACAAACAACCTAATGTTCTTCAATACCGTTAGCCAAGACTAAACTATGATGATGCCTGATGTTGATGTCCATTGTAGGAAGGATGCATCCTAGGACATGATGATATTAGATGATTTTTGATATGGGACTGATTGGATGATAGGATATTGACATGAAGAGATGACCAACTTGCTTACGTACCAAACTAGACTTGAGACTTTGGCGTTTTGAGTTTCACTTTTGATTTGCTAGACTTGTTTTTGATTGTTTCACCAAAGGTTGAGGATGATGATTGATTTATTATGAGTGATGCTTATTGTGGGTGAGACCGAGATGAGATGTATGGATTTTTCAAATATTTGGATGTTTTTAGAGTTTTTAAAAAAAATGTTTTGAGGTTGTTTTTGGTTTTTCTTGAGGTTTTACAAATGTTTTGATTTTTGATTTTCCAATGTTTTTGGGTTTTATGAGATTTTGACCAAGAGACTAACCTAAAGACCTATCCTAGGGGCCTCGAGGGTTGATCAAAAGATTAGCCTTGCCTATGTTATACATGCAGAGACCACATAGTTCGACTAAAAACTTGACCGATTTACATATGAAGATATGCATGATGAAATGTCAGTTTATTATGACGAACTCCTAAAGGATTGACCTAAGTGTCTCGGGGGATGATCAAAGATCAACCTTGCCTACGTTCAAGGCTTAGAGACCTATAGTTTGACAAGACTTTGTTTTTTGACTTTTTGACCTATTTTTGGATTTTGATATGTTTTGAATGTTTTGGATTTTTTGGTTTTTTGATTTTTTGATGTTTTTGGATTTTATAATTTTGTGAATGTTTTTGGATTTTATGATTTTGCGAACCTCAAAAATATATATGAATTTGATCTGATGAGAACATGCCCCCAACATGATGCAATAGTCTACTCCAACAAAGGCAAGACAAAATGACCTTGGGAATGGGCTAAGTAGTACTAGGAGGGATCATGATATGAACACAGGACCAAGATATGACGCAGATACAGATAGATGATGGATGGAGATATGGAATGCGATGGGTGATAGAAGCTTGATGGATGGAAATGTAGAACGAGTCATGAAGATTCTAGTGGATGGAAAGTGCTTATTTACACAAGGTTCCTGTTTGCCAGGTTTTCACCAAGGTACTTGCCCAAAGTGCACTGAAGTGGTTTTCACTAGAGGACGATTTTTTTCTTTACTATTTTTTTTTGTTTCATTTTCATATTTTTTTGGATTTTTTGCTTTTTTGCTTTTTTTGTTGTCACCAAGATGTCTGTTTGCCAAGTTTTCACCAAGGTAACTATTTTTCAAGACATTTTCTAAATTTTTTGGATTTTTTGGTTCTATACCATGAAAGATTAGGCATAAAACTTTTTAAGATGGGAGTTGTTCATGGGCTCCTACAGAGGTTCCCCTCTAGGTGTTGATAATTGATTTTCCCCTGGCTTGTAGCTTATTGTGATAACAAATGGTCCCAACCAGTTGGGTTAAAATTTTCCTTTATTGTTTAGGTTTGGGATGTTCTTTTGATTCTCCTTTATTACTAGTTCTCCAACTTGGAAAGTCCTACTTCTGATCTTCTTGTTATAGCTCATCTTGAGTCTGTTCTGATAGAATTGCAAATGATTCAATGCTTCTATACATCATTCATCCAATAGCTTTAGCTTGTTCTGTCTTGATACTCGGTATTCCTCATTTGTGATAATATTTTGTAGTGATACTCTCAGTGACGGGAGCTTGATCTCAATGGGAAATATTGCTTCTGATCTGTAGACCAAGGATAATGGGGTGGCACCTGTGGGTGTACGGATGCTAATTTGATAGGCCCAGAGGGTGGGATTGAGTTGCAGATGCCAGTCACAACCAATGTCATTAACTATCTTCTTGATGATTTTTAAAATGATTTTATTGGTGGCTTCTTCTTGGCCATTTCCTTGGGGATAATATGGGGTGGAGAAGTGATGTTGGATTTTGAAATTTTAGTAAAGGTCGTAGACATCCTAATTTTTGAATGGTGTCCCATTATTAGAGATAGTTTAGGATGAACTTTGATATCTACTTCCTAGTTATGTAGGTCATTGGTATGGCTTCCACCCACTTGGTGAAATACTCAGTGGTAGTTATGATGAAATTGTGGCCACTGGATGAGGTGGGAGTGATTTTCCCAATGAGATCAAGCCCCCACTGTGAAAAGGGCCATGGTTTAATGATGGGATGGAGATATTGAGCTAGAGCATGGATGAGGTCCCCATGTTGTTGATATTGTAGACACCTTCTGATGTAGTCATGTGGCTCTTTCTCCATAGTGGGCCAATAATACCCTGTCCTCAGCAGTTTCTTGGCCAAGGTCATTCCACTTGAGTGTGAGCCACAAATCTCATTATGTACCTCAGTTAAAGCAGTCAAGGCTTTGTCAGTATTGAGGTAGTGTAATAAGGTTCCCTCTATGCTTCTACGGTATAAGGTATTTCCTAGGATGATAAACCTAGAGGATTTTTTAACAAAAGTTATTTTTAAGCTCGAGGGTAAGTCAGTAGGAAGGACCCCTATTTGTAGGTAGGTATAAATGTCATGGTACTAGGGATCACCGGGACCAACTATTTTGGACACAAATTCTGAATCAGGTACCTCGAATGCAGGCATGAGAAGTTGCTCTACCAAGAATTCATGTTTTAGGACGTTGCGAGAGATTTCTAGTAAGGATCTGTTTGTTGTAATGGCATCTGTTGGATCTAGGTATTTGCTCAAATGTGATCTCAATGAAGGATTCCTTGAGAGTCTCCACCAAATTTTTTGTATGGAGTGAGCTTATCATCCTTAGTATGGTATTCACCATTCACTTGATTTATTATCAACTATGAGTCTCCATATACTTTGAGGGCCATGATGTGCCACTACACTTCTATTTCGAGACCTATGGTTAAAACCTCGTATTCTGCAATATTGTTGGTGTAGGGGAATGCTAGTTTGTAGGATTTGGGAATACAATCCCCTTGGGGGGTGATGAAGAAATCACTGGCTCCTAATC
Source organism: Sequoia sempervirens (assembly GCA_007258455.2). NCBI lineage: Eukaryota > Viridiplantae > Streptophyta > Pinopsida > Cupressales > Cupressaceae > Sequoia > Sequoia sempervirens. Next base: position 108,112,273 of record VDFB02105785.1, read on the forward strand.
CATGTTATGTGTATGAGCCATCAAAGTAGAGTTTCTAGTGATTCACTATGCTAAGGTTGAAGATGGATTCATCTTGAAACTCTAATATAAGTGGATTTTTTAAATAGATTGGTGCTTCTGCAAGCTGATCTGCTATGACTTGGCCTTTGATTGCTTTCTGTAGACACCTAAAAATGACCTAGGCCTAGAAGCTTCATTTTTACCATTTTTGTCCTAGCATAATTAATACATTTAATTATGTCCTTGGTCCACATTCGACTATTAATTAAATAATTTATAATTGTTTAATTAATTCATGTCTTTGTATTCTTCATGATTATTAAATAAATAAATTTCATTTATTTATTATATACGTCATTAATTGTCTAAGTCTTCCCTTAATTAAATAAATTTCTTAATTTATTTAATTTCCCTTTCTGCATTTAATTCTTCTTGATTATTAAATAAATGAATTACATTTATTTATTTAATATGTCACTAATCCTCTTAATTAAATAAATTGATTAATTTATTTAATTAATTAGTTTTATCTGCTAAATTAAATAATTAAATTTAATTATTTAATTACCAATTAATATTCTTCTCATTTTAAATAAATTAAATTATTTAAAATGTCATCTCAATCTGAACTGTCAGTCCATTTTGATAAATAATCTGAAAAAGGTTATTTATTATCTCACAGAATCATTATTTTGAATTAATTTAATTCAAAATAGTAACTAATCTTCTAAAAATCAAGTAGTCGGGCAGATTCTTGATTTTCTAAATCGAATCTTCAGTTCAAATCTCATCTTCTTGATTTTTCGAATCTCACAAATCAGGCAATCTTATCTTCTTGTTTTTTCAAAAATCTTTATTTCTTTAATTAATTTCCTCATTTATTCTCCACCGTCGATCTGATTATCTGAGATATTATCTTGACCGTTCGATTAATGATTTTTCCCTAACCCTAATTAGGGATTCTTAGATTTAATCTGGATCGCTCATTTTAGGTTCTCATCATCAATTAATCTCGTCCGTCCGTTCAAAATGAAATTTTCTATAAAATGTCATTTTCCTCTCACTTTTCGATTATGTACAGACACATTACATTTTAAGCATTTGCATACTTAGGTTTCATAGCAATTTCCATAGTCATTATATTTATTTGGTCAAATCTTGGCATTTGTTTAGGCATAGACATTGACAATTATAGTTATAGGCATAGGCATTTAGACATAGCATAAATCCTTCAAAGCTTGGTGTAGGACTTAGGAATTTGTAGATTTTCTCGCATGACGAATCTGAGGGCAACATCATCCAGCAAGTAAGAAGGTATTACGAAAGGGAATCATGGAGGTATCAGCGATCAGGTATAATCATTTTGTGTTTTACTTCCTTTGTGTTTCGTAAGATCTTTGGGTTTCATTGTCATTTATTGTTTGTTGCTAACACTCCTAATCAAACCTAAAAGAAATCCCTTGATTACATTTGTGAACCCGACTCCATTTTTCTTGTTTTCCATACATTTTTTTTGTGTTTTCTGTTGTTTTGCAGGTACAGGTACAGATCGATGCAACTATTTTTAAAAACATCGTGACGCATTTGATGTGTCACGACACATCCACTGACAGAAGAGCCGCAATCACCCTGATAAGCCGCAACTAATATCTTGAACGATGCATATGATTAGTCGTGCCGCATTTGAAGTCCATAACGACGAATTTTCTCTGTCGTGCCGCATTTGACTGGTAAAAACTTGCTTTCATTTTTGACATTCTGAGTTTTGGATTTTAAGGTTTTTCTGGTCTTCTGATTTCCTGGTTGTTCATTCCTGCATGTTGGCTAGCTTAGGGTTTTTTGTTACTAATATTTGTTTGTAGTGTGTGGCGGTTACTATTCGAGTATCGAAGATCATTGCATAAAGAGACTATTAATATTTTTTTTGCAGATTCAAATATCGAAGACAGAATAAAACAAACATTGTGCTTGTTTTTCATAGATTAGCAAACATTTAACTTTGGTGTACCTAAAAAGAACATTCATGTATTCTTTACTTGATTGTGTTTGCGGAATGGTAGGTGAGTATGCTCTCACTTGGTGAAAACCTCGTGATCAAAAAACTAGACCCATTCTTATCTGTTATTACCCTAACTTGGTATATCAGAGTATCCTCTCCCCTTGCGCTTTCGGGCGATCTTGGGTGTAAGAGAAACGGTTACCAACTCTAGAAATTGGGCCTGCCTGGGGATTTCATCACCCCAATGCGACTCAAACCGGCAATGGAGCTAAAGCCAAGCTACCCTCGACCGGTATATAAATGTAAACCTTAAGGGAAAACCTAAGGTTGCTTGTGCGGATGTGTCATACGGACGGAGTTGTACTCCCTTAAACCCTGTTGAGCTTAACGTCTTCAGGCTAGAGTGCCACCTTAATGGTGATTAATCTCTTGCCCCATGTATGGCCACTCGAACGGGGGTCCCTAACTAAAAACTCTTGTATAGAAAGCAAAAATCCTTCTATTTGCTAGCGCAGCACCGGTCGGTGTGAAGGCATCCACACTTTTGTAGTTTTTAGTAGAGGTGATCAGCTCGCCATGGGAGTTTCATGGGGGTTGGAAGCTTGGTTGGCCTGAGAAGAGAGTGCACTATAAGGGGAAGCCCGTGCAGCCAAGCTTCTGAATTCACACGCTATAGATATGCGGCTGGGGAAACCCACGTGGAATCTAGCGAATATTGTCACGGCCTAACCTAGGATTGTGCTTATCTGATGTGTGTTTGGTTAGATTCAAAAGACTGTGTTTGTCAAGTGTCTTCTGGTTCTATCATAGTTTGAAACAAAACATTCTCCAAATAGGTCAAAATTTCCATAAAAAACAACAAGAAAATCATTTTGAAATTAAACTGAGTCGCATCTATCGAACCACAACTAATTTTTTGCAACGCAACTACTCTGTTAAACCGCATCTGAAATTTTTAACACTGCAACTGTAGGCGTCGTGATGCATTTGAACACTGAAAAGCCGCATATGCTAAATCAAGTCGCATCTGACAGTCCAAAAGCCGCAATTGTAGAAACAAACTGCATTTGCTAAACTGTGACACATTCGAAGCTTCAAACGATGCATTTTCCTGTCAAAAATTTAAAACTTCATCCAAAGTCAAATCCGAAGTCTTCATCTTGTCAATAATCTGTCAAACACTATTTCCTAGAAGATTCTGTCAGAAACCAAACTTGAAATTGCTCAAAGTCTTGCCCACTAGTTTGCATTCATTGTCATAGGTTGCATCCTTCATTAGTTTAGTTGCATACATTTGACATTAGGTTGTCCCTAGGTTCACATTTTGCATACTTAGGATTAGGTCAACCTCGGCACAACTTGCAACAACATTGCTTTCGAAATTAGGCTCTTTTGGACTAAGTTATCAAACCCCTTTTTAGTCATTGTCCCCCTTTGTGAGATTTTTTTTCCCAACTCAAAAGTCTAGTTAGGAAAACTCACTAGTCATTTAGACCTTGTCACCTTGTCATTTTCAACAAAGTCCTTTAGTAGCCAAAATCAAAACCAAAGTTTGAGCTTAGACGTGCTTAGGTACCCTTGTCTTAAAGTGCATTTTAGGTCTACACATTGCATATCCTATTCACAAAAAGATTCAAAAAATTAGTCATCCTAGTCATCATTTTGAACTTAGATCTCACATAATATTATCATCATTTAGCTGTCATTCCTTTTCATTTGAGCAATATCATTTATGGTGGAAACTAGACTTCAAAAACAACAACGAAAAATGGCAAACTCTTGACAAGACCCCATGTCTACTATCGATAATCCAAACTGGACCTTTTACGATCCATTTTCCAATTCATAAAATCAACCTCCAATGACAACACAATCCTCATCACACAGTACATTTGAACTCTACTTGCAAAGAGATAAATATGGCCAAATACTTGAGGAAAACATAGAGGCAATAGCGCAAAATCTAGAGGCCTCTCGCTTCGTTGAAACAATGGTCCGTCACGATAAAGACAGATTCTTGGCTATAGTCTTGAGTGAAGGAGCCAAATTACCTCAAGGATTCGACATTAACACGATAAATGTGACATCTCCTGACCCTAATAACAACAATGCACATAACATGTCACATAGTGGTCAACTTCCAAACACCACGAGCAATACTCCTATTGAAACTACAACGCCAGTGCATAACACCTCCAACATCCCAAACACCCCCAACAACATAAATACCACGACACTAAATGCCACGAGGGCATCATCAAGTCACAACAATCCCCCCTTGATAGCTCCATCTACTACCATGAGTACACCTTTGACATATCCGCTCAGTGGTATCTCACAAAATCCTTCGGGAGGAGGCAAGGGACACATTTTTATCCAAGGGCCACAACCAAACATTACCACGACAACACAGTCACATGTCATTGCCTCCCAAGGTACAAATACAAACATCCCCCTTGTGCAAAACAAAAAATTCGCACAAGGTGGCCAAGTAACGCAACCCATGGTACCATTAATGCATCATAACATTCATGGTCATAACATAAGGACACACATGGCTGGGGGACACATCCCAACCTACTCATCTATCATTCATACTCATCAACAGGTAGCCAATCATAACTTTCAATACCAACATACACCCAATCATAACCTTCAACACCAACACGCACCCAATCATAACTTCCAATACTAACAACATGTCAATCCGCACACGTCATACATACCACAACAATCCATACCACCACAATACACTAATATTCATGCACACCAAATAGGAACACATGGTGTACCAGGAAATCCAACATATGAAAACATAAACAACCCTACTATGGACGCCCTCCAAACAAGAGTGAGGGATGTAGAGAAAACTATCCAAAACATGTACATTCCAGGTCAAAAATCAGAAATATCATATGACCTAAATGTATATCCATTTGACATGAGCTTATACATGCCTCCATTTCCTCCGGGATATGTGTCACCCAATTTCACAAAATACAGAGGCAAGACAAACCCCATTGAACATGTTTGTGAATTTGCAACCAATTGTATGGACATCGCCTATGAACATACTTTATGATAATTTTTTCTAAAAGTCTGGCGGGTAAATCCCTTGAATGTTTTTCCACTCAAAAGGATATCCAAACATGGGATGAGCTTAAAAGAAAATTCATAAAAAATTACGCGTACAACATTGACACAGATACCTCTATCACAAGCTTGTGCAATCTCACACAAGAGGATGTTGGTGAGACTTTCATCCCATTCTTTCAGAAATGGAGAAGTCTAGCTAGCAGATTTCATATTGATATACCTAAAAGGGAAAAGGTCGACATGTTCATGCAAACACTTCTTGGGCCCCTAAAATATGCATTACAAGTACATTGTTGCACAAACTTCACAGACTTAGTTGAAAAAGGGGCCCAGATTGAGAAATCCCTTATCACAAAGGGAGAATTGCGATATGGTTCCAAAAACACAAATGTCAACCCAACCACCGACAAAAACAAATATTGGGTTAAAAATAAACACGTTACAAATGACAGCATTGTTGACGCCATGGATACAAACGTCGTGGGTCCTGTACTGGCCCTAAAGGGGGTTCAACAACAAAACAAACCAATAACGACACTAACACCTCCTCCCAATATTCCTTCAAACAACCCAAGTGGTCAAAACAATCAGGGACAATACCATCAAATGAGACAATTTCCTAAGGGTCGCACATACACTTCTTTGGGGGAACCCATTGAGGAAGTCCTCAAAAAATGCATCCAGAATGGGGTCATCATACTTCAAGAAGCAAAACCATATGACCCAGGACAATTCAAACCAGTATGGTGGAATGATAATGCATTTTGCGACTACCATCGAGGAAAAGGACATACAACTTCTAACTGTCACCAATTGAAAAACCTAATACAAGATCTTATTGAAAGTCGCGTCATTGAAGTAGGTGGATCTCAATTTGCCTCCAATTCAGATCATACTATCCATAATAATCCACTGCAGGACCATGGTTCGCGTAATACTTCCACATCAGGTCCACAGAATCAAGCTAACTTCGCCCGAGTCAAGTATGACTATTCTGGTGGACCTATTATAAATAATGTCTGAACTAACGATGAACACATCAATACCATTATGGTTAGAAGAGCACCCCAATGTAATGCTACTACTCACAGTGGCAAGGTCACTATAGCTGGTCCACCTCTCGCTAGACAAGCCAAAATCACCATATCGGGCCCATCTACTAAGCAGACACAACCTGGCCCATCTGCTAAACAGCCAGAACCTGTCCCGACCACAAAGCAATGGAAACCAAAAAGTCAGTTCAACCTCATTGACCAGCTAGGAAAGACTCCCGCACAAATCTCTATACTCGAGCTGCTTCGTATCTCTCCCGCGCACAAAGATATCCTAGATAAAACCCTGCTAGAGTCATCGGTCCCCAAGGACATCGATGTCAATCAATTTGAAACCATGGTGGGATATCTTACTACACCTCACCACGTCACCTTCTCAGATCAAGATTACTCATCACCTAAAACCAACCACAATGATGCATTGCACATAGAAACTTTTGTCCACAAGCACAAAGTTAGATAGGTTTTAGTAGATAGCAGAGCAGGGTTGAATATATGCTCCCTCAAACTGGTTAAGGCTCTCGGGTTCTCTGATGCGTGCATAGACCCAATGAAAATTATAGTGATCAAAGCATACGATGATGAAGAACACTCTTCACATGGCGTTATCTCTCTCCCTATCAGAGTGGGACTAGTCATCATGGACACGACTTGCCAAGTCCTGGATTTGGAACTACCATATAACATCCTGCTAGGACGTCCATGGATTCACGCCTTAAAAGCCATTCCGTCCACATACCACCAATGCCTCAAGTTTCCATTTGACGGCACTGAAATAACCATATATGGAGACCCTGACCCTTTCCAATAATGTACAAACTTAAGGGGTATCTCTGAAAATAGAGTACCTATTATCTTGGAAGCACCTGGCTCCTTGTCATCCATATATGTCAACCCATCAACACTCACGCCATCTTCCACATCCGCTCCATCCACGTCTTCCGCCATACCACCACCTTCCACTAGCCCTCAGACTGAATCCACTATCAAAATCTAGGACCTTGGCTGTGAAGAATTCAAACTGCACATAGCATACAGCATAACAATAATGCCCAGGTCTCCCAAAGACTATGGTCAGCCATGTTTCAGAATGGAACCTCAGGAAACTTTCAAAGTTCCACTGAAAATAGTTTTTATCAAGTGGGGAGACATGAGTAAGGAAGACCTTACTGACATTGCAAGATGGATCTATAAGGATACTGTCACACTACCCCCATTACCAGTTCAAATATATGGCAAAGGTTATGACATCATGAAGGCTAAAGGCTACGATGGTACTAGTGGCCTAGGAAGAAATAAAACTGGCCGAAGGGAACCCATAGAAACTTTTCAAATTTTGAAGTATCTTGGATTAGGGTTTGGATCACCTGCCAATGATGCTCGACGTACCTCAGAACTTTCAAATGAGAAAGTACATGCTTTGGATAGTGTCGAGACTACTAGGGAAACCCTCACCAAAACGGACTCCCATGAGTGGGAATTTGGCTCAGAATGATCCCTAAGTGACTATTGTCTTGATGATTTGTTTGTCGAACCAGGGGAACTAACCTCTGAACAATGGTTTTGGCAAACATTCAAAATTGAATAGGCACCAAATAGTTAAAGACCCATTACCACTTCCCATGACGTCCAACACCCATCATCTGAACCCATTCCGTTCAATCCATCTGAAGTATCAGACGACATTGATAATCAGGGCTCTACAACCTTCACTCCTTATTTTGACGAATATGACACTAGCGAAGGAGAATATTGGATAGAGTCCGATGTCGAGTTGGATGATGATAATATCATCTACAACATCACTAAACACGTCTGCATGCTGTCCGCATCCTCACCCCAATTCACCAACATTGACGATGGAATTTCCTTAGTTTACCCTGAGCTAGTCGATTGGGACCAACAAGGACCACCAGCCCTGGATACATTTCAGAATGATGAGGCAATTGCTGAATTTATGGGATTACAAGAAGGAATACCCAGTGGGGACCACAAATTAGGATTTTCCATTGATTTAGACTGCACGACATACTTCGGCGAGACTGTTCAGTCCTCTAGTTGCAAAAGTAAAAATAAGAATAAAACAAAAAGTGAAACGTCTCTAGGTGAAAACTGAAAGGCACCTCTTGACGATAAAATAGTAAAAATAAAGGATGTATCTATAGGTGAAAACCTCTCTGAGGCACCCAAAGATGGAGGACTGGACTTTCTCCCCATGCAGTAGGAGAAATCGGCCATGCTTATTGAGGACACAATAGAGGATAACATTTCAACTGCAGAAGACCCTAAGATGGTCCTATTTGCTGCATCATTGATTGACGAAGAGAAACTAGAATTTCATAAATTCTTTGCAAAACAAAAAATAAACTTTCCTATGGTCCTATGCTGACATGCCAGGATTGGACCCAGAACTAGTTCTGCACCATCTCCCGCTATTGTCTAATGCTAAACCAGTTAAGCAGAAGTTGCGCAAAATGCAGCCCCAAGTTTCTCTATTGGTCAAGGCCGAGTTAAAGAAACTACTAGATGTCAGATTCATAAGGTCTATAGATTACGCAGAATGGATTTCCAACCTAGTGTCGGTGACAAAGCCAAATGGGTTGATCTGTGTATGTACAGACTTTCGAGACCTAAATAAAGCATGCCCAAAGGATGACTTTCCTTTGCCCAACATTGATATCATAGTTGACCTCATGGCAGGATATGAGATGCTATCCCTCATGGATGGTTTCTCTGGCTATAATCAGATTCGCATTGCTCCTGAGGACCAACACAAAATGACATTTACTTGCCCATGGGGTACATATTGTTGGAATGTCATGCCATTCGGTCTCAAAAATGCAGGTGCCACATACCAAAGGGCTATGACCACAATCTTCTATGACATGATGCACAAAATAATGGAAGACTATGTAGATGACCTATTGGCCAAATCAGTAACCAGGAAAGATCATCTGAAGGTACTTGACACAATTTTCAAGAGACTTGAAGAGTACAAAGTCCAGCTAAATCCTAAGAAGTGTGTTTTCGGGGTCACATCGGGAAAACTCTTGGGATACATAGTTTCCCGAAGAGGCATAGAGGTTGATCCCGCAAAGGTCAAAGCTATCATAGACATGCCTCCACCCAAAGGAATCAGTGAACTAAGAACTCTACAAGGTAGAGTATAATCTATTCGGCGTTTCATAGCCCAATTGGTAGATAAGTGTCACCCATTCCAGTATCTGTTGCGCAAGGGTATCCCCTTTGTATGGATGGATAAATGTCAGGAAGCCTTTTAGCAAATCAAAGATTATCTACTGTCAACACCAATCCTCATGCCTCCAATTCATGGAAAGCCATTGATACTCTACATCTCGACTACTAGTTCAACATTGGGGGCATTATTGGCACATAATGATCATGAAGGAAAAGAATGAGCCATCTATTACATCAGTCGCACACTAATAGGGTATGAGTTGAACTATACACACATTGAACGTGCATGCCTTGTTGTTGTCTTTGCATCCTAGAAGCTAAGACACTATATGCTTAGTCACTAGACACAGCTAGTCGCCAAGATTGATCCATTGAAATATCTCTTAAGTCGACCGGCATTAACAAGTTGGTTGGCAAAATGGGTTATGATACTAAGTGAGTATGACATACAATATGTCGAGCGTAAGGCAATAAAAGGCCAGGTAATAGCAGATCAGCTGGCAGATGCACCAATCCAAGTCACTCATCCACTAGTAACTAATTTTCCTAATGAGTCCACTTTTCATGCGGAACCGGCAGCACCATGGAAGCTATATTTTGATGGGTCTCATACTGGTCATGGCTCTAGCGCTAGAATCTTGTTTATCACACCATAGGGGGATTCAATTCCTAAGTCATTCAGGATCACTTTCCCTTGTACAAATAACATTTCTGAATATGAAGCACTAGTCACAGGTCTCAAATTGGCAATCAAATGGAAAATTCAGACGTTGCTTGTATTCGAGGATTCCCAGCTCGTGATCAACCAAGTGAATGATGAATATGAAACAAAGGATGAAAAGTTGCTTCCCTACAAGAGGATGGTGGACAGTTTCCTGACATACTTCCAATTGATTTATTTTGAACAAATCCCCAGAGCACAAAATAAGGCAGCTGATGCAATGGCTACTATTAGTTCTCTCTTGGACATCCCTAAAAATGTGTCACAATTTTAATTCTTAGTAGAACAGCTCTTGATACCAGCATATGATATCCCAAAATCAGAAATGGTTTGCAAACTTGTTGGTCCCAACTCTCCTTGGTATCAGGACATTTACGACTACCTAAAGTCTCAAAACCTTCCACTGAACCTATCCAATAACCAAAGGAAGTCCTTCATTAGGAAATCTGCAAGGTATGCCATTGTCAGTGACACCCTTTACTGCCGTAGTTTCAACGATACCCTCCTTAGATGTCTTGACACCGACGAAGCATGTATGACCTTACGAGAAGTGCACGATGATATATGTAAATCTCATTCGAGTGGTCCTACTCTAGCTAAGAAGGTAATGAGACTCAGGTATTATTGGCCGACAATGGAAAAAGATGCAATTGAATATGTCAGGACTTGTCGCAAATGTCAAATTCACAGTGATTTTGTCCATGCTCCAGCACAAGAACTTCGGCCGATCACTTCTCCTTGGCCCTTTGCTTAATGGGGACTCAATCTCATGGGTAAGATTCATCCAACCTCATCCAATGGCCACAAATTCATTATTACCACCATTGAGTATTTCACAAAGTGGGTTGAAGCCATCCCATTGACATATATTACCGGCAAACAAATATCGAAGTTCATCCTTAACTACATCATTTTTCGGTATGGCCTTCCACAATCCATCATCACTGACAACGAACGTCCATTTAAAAACCAAGACGTACGTGAGTTATGTGAGCGATTCCATATCCAACACCACTTTTCATCTCCATACTACTCACAAGGAAACCGCCAAGCTGAGGCGTCCAATAAAACCATTGTCAAAATTCTCAAAAAGACTGTCAATGACGCTGGCCGTGACTGGCACATACAACTCAACCCTGCTCTATGGGCTTACCGAACTAGCATTCGTACGCCTACAGGGGCCACCCCATTTTCCCTAGTCTTTGGCGCTGAGGCCATCTTACCCATTGAGGTCAAAATTCCTTCACTACGAGTCTCCTTGAAGGGTCTAACTAATGAAGAGGAGTACTGACAATCACGCTTGCACGAACTGGAAATGCTAGAAGAAAGAAGAAAAAATTCACTGAACCATCTCCAAGCATATTAGAACCATCTTTGTTGTAGCTACAATAAAAAGGTTATGGTCAGAAAGTTTGACATTGGCGACCTAGTTCTCATGCAGAACCCCAAGAACCAAGCAGACAGAGAAAAGCCAGGAAAATTTGAACCAAACTGGCTGGGTCCATACATTATCATATCTTATTTTGGTTCTGGAGCTTATCAACTGGAAACTCTAGATGGAGAATAATTGAGAGAGCCCATCAACAGTTTACATCTTCAAAGGTTCTACGCATAGCATCAGAGGATGGAGCTGCAAACCATAAAATACAAAAAAAATTGAAAAATTAATAAATCATCACCCTGATGAAAACCTGGCAAACAGGCATCTTGGTGACACCAAAAAAATTAAAAAGTCAAGAAAATAGTAAAGAGAAAAATGATTCCTTCAATAGTGAAAACCTGGCAAATAGGTGCTTTGGACAAGTACCATGGCAAAAACTTGGCAAAACAGGCGCCATGCGTAATCAATCATTGCTCTGCCATCTACTGTCACTTTGTCTGCCTTGGCCTAGGATGAAAGGTATTATCGTCATTATTATGCAAATCGCCACCACATTCTACCCTACCTGTCATAGTGGATAAAATGATTGACATCAACTCCTGACAATTGTCCATCTAGTAAACTAGCAGCATCCTGTCCATGTTCCTTAAAAATGGCTAAGTCTTGGACCTGACTGGGGGAAAAATATTTATCATGAAACTGTAGTGGATGTCACACATGATCTTGACAATTGGAAAAAAGTCCTAAAAAAGACAAAAACATTGCAAAAAGCCCTGAAAAAAAGACAAAAACATTGGAAAAAAGTCCTTAAAAAAGCCAAAAACATCGCAAAAAGACTTAAAAAAAAAGACCAAAAAAATTGCAAAAAGTCCTAAAAAAGACAAAAACATTGCAAAAAGTCCTGAAAAAAGACAAAATCATTGCAAAAAGTCCTAAAAAAAGACAAAAACATCATAAAATGTCCTGAAGAAAGACCTAAAAATCATAAAACGTCCTGAAGAAAACCACAACAAAACATCAGACTGCTCAAAAAACGCAAACACATTGTCATCTTCTTGTCAAAGTCAGTTGTATCAATCAATCTTTGTCATTTGTCTGAACTACGTTGTCTCTGTGCATTTGCTACATAGGCAAGACTCACATTTCAGTCCCCGAGACATTAGGTCAGTCCATTTGGGTTTGTCAGAATAAAATCATGATGCAATCTTTGGTCACCAAGAAAAAGTCATTGGTCATGTCAAACTATGAGGTCTCTAAGTGTATGACGTAGGCAAGGCCATCTGTCGATGAGCCCCCGAGGCCGCACTAGGTCTGTCCATTAGGGTTCATGGCACCACACTAGCACACACGTCAAAATATCTTCAAGGCAAAGCGAGTCAATCCCAAAGGGGTAAACTCCTAAAAAGAAAATCAAGGCAATCAGTTATTTCAATATGACAACCTCATCAACAGGTCAATCACATCATCATGACAATATCGGCATATAGTCAAACACAAGTCAGACTCGGGCAAAGCAAGTCAAATCATCATAACTTATCAAACTGTCAAACTTTAGGTTAATCTTCAGATGAGTCCTTCTGAACGATAACCTCTGTCATTTATGCCTTACGATGTGTCTTTCCTAGGCATTGTCATTGTCATTCAACATTTTGAGTGATCCTCTTGACATAAGTATTCTTCAGATGTGTCCTTCTGAAGAACCAACTTTGTCATTTATTCCTTAGGATGTGTCCTTCCTAGGCATCATCATCATTTAGAGGGACCCCTTATGACCACTAGGGATCAAATCCTCTCGACATCGGCATTATTCAGGATGTGTCCTTCCTGAATTCACCAATTCTCAACATTTTTCAAGATCATCAAAACTTTAAACATTTCGACATCTCAACATTATCAAACATGGCATCTTGGCATCGGAACAATGGATATCCAGATGCACTTGGCAAACACTTGACAATTGTCTTTTAGTTTTTATCATGATATTAGTTTTTCAGCGAGATCCCACTAAGTAGGATTTAGAGAAGCAGCAATGTATCATGTCAATTGACATGCATGACTATTAGTTTCTCAGCGAGGTCCTGATTTTGGGATTTAGAAAAACAATGACATATCATGGTAAGGGCTCTATTTTTATATTTTGACAATCATGCCACTAGTTTCTCAAGGATGTCCTGAAAACAGGATTTAGAGAAGCAACGACGTTTCATGATTTGTCCTTGTCTTTTTCTGCATGTGGTTGATTATGGCAAAAAGACTGGGGCAATCACGCTCTTAGTATGAGTCATGATCATCCTTATCTATGACTGTTTGTTTTATGTAATGGTATGGCTTTGCACACCTTGATCTATGTCATATCATGGCATTTCTTGACCATTACAATAGTTTTCCCAATGATGATTAAGAGCAATAAATACTAATGTCCTATGGCAAAGCTTTGAAGGATTTGGTCTAGGAATTAACATGCATGTTCGTAGGTCTCGTCATCTTCTCCTCTTTGGTCTTGTCATCTTCTCTCATCAGTCTTGTGCTCTTCTCTCGTCCATCTCATGATGATATCCTATGACATCCAAAAACATAAGTGCATACATGATCATATAAACATTGCATTAGATCCATACATACATCATCCATGGCATCAAATCATATACATAAACATTGCATTAAAATAATCATCAACATCGCATCTGTTACTAAAATACATCATGCACATCATTATAATCATTATCATCTCATATAAATAAGCATTGCATCATCGATGCATCAAAATCATAAATAAGCATCATATAGAGGACATCATATCATATGCATAAATCAAAGAGCATCACATAACACATATAGGCCGCATCAAAATTGCATCATCATATAGTATCATCTCAAAAAATGTACAATGTCACAAGATAAAGTCATGGGATATCCCAAAAATGGAGCTCGCAGGCTCAATAATATACATAGTGTGTCCTAAATAACAAAATGCCCCTAGGGTAGAGTCTCATCATCCCCTCAAGGTGAGGAATGTGGCTGCTGAAGCTTTTTCACTGGTGCTAAAACAATAGGTGGACCTATAGCGACCTCTGCCTGTGCCACCACTAGAACTGAGAAGGCATGTGTCATCTCAACGGTATAAAACATCTGTGATGTCACTATAGCCAGACTCTGAGAAGAAGAGGGATCAACCACTAGTGGCTGTACCTGTCCTGACCTCTGCACTGAACCAGTCGACCCATGATTGTGAGTCAAATGAGGACTCGGGGTGTGCCTGCGTGAATGATGTGACCTGTGCCTTGAAGTGTGTCCTATCGAGGTAGATCCTCCGACACTGGTATGACTCCTACTGCCAGTAGCACTGCCTGATCTGTGGCCATTACCTATCCTCGTCTGAGACCATGACAAGGTAGGATCCCGTCGCTCTGTTGGCATTGCCTACTCATATAATGTCCTATACTGCCCCAATCTCATGCTCACCTTGGCTAGCTCGCAAGCCATGTCTCCCATGGGCCCTGTGCATAATGCCACGAAGTCTATGCACCACTGAGCTGCATCCTGTTGGCGGATCACTGCCTGATCCCGCTCCACCCGAGCTAGCTCTAGAGCTAACTGTAAGGATCTGACCTATGCCAGGCTATCATCTAGTCTCTGTTGTAGATGGGCCACCCTCTGATCTACTGTGGCATCATGAGGTAACACTAAGTTGGAGGGTATCTCCTCTCCCTCCACCATCCGATATCTGAGGAGTCTCTTGGCCTCATCCATAGCCTCGTCCTCGTCATCATCATCATCACCCACCTCCTGCTCCTACCCTCCAACATCCACCTCCAGCTCCTCCTCGTGCCTCTCCTTCGCCTCCCCCTCATGCCTCTCCTCCGCCTCCTCCTCATGCCTCTCCGCCTCCACATCCACCTCTGGCTCCTCCTCGTGCCTCTCCTCCGCCTCCCCCTCATGCCTCTCCTCTACCTCCTCCTCATGCCTCTCCTCTTGTCTCTCCTCACCCTCTCCCTCCTGTCTGGGCTGCTCCTCTCTCTCCCCCTCCTCACCAACCTCGGGGATAGCATCTAAGGCTACCCTCACTACACGTTGTCGCACCCTCCGGCCCTATCTCTGACTATCTCGCCTCTGCCTCTGGCCATCTCCGCCATCATCCCCACCTTTGCCTCCATCCCCACCTTTGCCTCCATCTCCACCCCTGCCTCCATCTCCACCCCTCCCTCCATCTCCGCCCCTGTCTCTGCCTCTCCCTCTGCCTCGATCTCTGTCTCTGCCACCTCGCTTGGCTCGTGGCACCCATGGAATAACTGACCATCTGTCCACTGGTGCTAGCCCATCCAGATCCGTCAAAGGCACTGGCCTATGTGTCTGTCACCATAAATCATAAGCTGCGGTCATACCAGGATATGCTGCTCCTCCCCTCCAACCCTAGGCCTGGGCTACTAGCCCATCTATCTGCTGCTTTGCGAATGCCACTGGGATAGTTGTCCCCCACGCGTACTCCCTGGATGATAGAGCATACTCCGCTGTCCCTGCGGGCACATTCTGCTGCTCTCCAAACTATCTAAAAATGTGCTATGGCAAGTACATCTCAATAATTAGGGACATCTGCACTGTCCGACCAATCAGGTACCTAAACTGCCTACATAGATTCAAGTGCTCATCCTTGTCATCCCACTGACCACAATCTCGGTATGGCCTCTAGATAAAGGATATCATCATGTCGATACGATGCCACCACCACCCTATCTCGCCCATATGGGTCTACTGTAACGCACCTGCATAATAGTACACATAGGGCATACCATCGGCCAACTGCGGTCTCTCAATGGGAGGTCAAAATATCGCAATGTGATCCCAAGCCCAAATCATCATCAGGGTCGTCCCACAGGAGATGCTCTCTCCTCGCCTATACACAACATCATGTAGTTGGTGATAAAGTGTCCCCAGTAAACAAGGACCCCAAGCATAAACAATCATGTCTCGCCTCATGCCCACCAGGACGTCTCCCCAGCCAATAGGGAACCCGTGTCCCCGCCGGTCGGGAACCAAAATACCTGCAATCATAGTCACCAAGAATGCATCGAAGTACCTGTAGTGCTCCACCATGAACTCCCATCAGATCTCATAGCCCTGAATCCCTAGTCCTGCACCCTGATCTCGATAGTAGGCACAAAAATTTTGGTCGCCGTGCCGAGGGTCGTAGATGATCTGCTCCCCACGAATTGACACTCACAAAATACGGTAGACATCCTCTAAGGTGATGGTAGCCTCACCCATCGGTAGGTGGAAGGAGCAGGTCTCTGAGTGCCACCGCTCAGACAACACCGTCAGCAGACCCTTGTTCGCCCAAATGGCGAGCATGAATGCAGCATAGAATAAACCCAGTCGCATCAATCACTGCCGCTCTCGCGGGCCCAACTAATCAGCAAACTGAAAGGTGTTCAGTCTGCTCTCTCTCATATAGATAGGGGCAAGCTACCTCTACAAAAAGACGAACAACACATTAGTACTCTTTGGACAACTATCAGCATCATGAAAAACATCTAAGGATACACAAACATAGAAATCAAATGTGGTCAAGGTAAATTGCAAATGCGTCACAAAACATCAATTGCGTCGTACTCTACATCAAGTGCATTCCAAAACAACAAATGCATTGCATGTTTATGCTTGCATCGCAGACTTTGACGAATGTGTCGTATTAAGGCAATTGCGTCGTAAAAACACAATTGCAGCATTGAAAACAGCGAGTGCGTTGCAATATGACAATTGCGGCATTCCAACAGTCAGTTGCGACATGATAAGTCAAATGCGTCGCATATATTATCAAATGTGTCACGACTGGTCGCTCTACCCTAATTTGTCTTGGCACTTGCGTCGCAACGCATCAAATGTGTCGAACACGCAGACGATTGAGGCTTACACGAACGCAATTGTGTCGTGGCGCAGATGTTGTTTGTCCTAGAAACTTAAATTTGGCATGCAAAATGATAAAATGACAAACCAACGCAAGGGTACTTACCGCCGGCTCTAAGCCCTCTGGCTGTCTGAAGGTCCTCACGATCTCGCCGCGGTGCTCTGACACTGGAATCACCATCCTCGCTGCTGCGCCTTTCGCTCTGAACTCTCGAATTTCACAAGGTAAATAGTGAATATGAAATGACTTTTACCCCTCGGTTAACCTATTTATAAGGTCAAAATGAAAATTTTCAAACAAGGTCAATACTGGAGGCTCATTTGACCACCTTTGACTTCCTCGTTAGTTGTCTTAAATGTGTCAAAATCTGAAACCGACTGTGCCATTGTTTTTCTGGGCATCAAATGGATTTATCGGGACCCTTTGCAAATTTTTCTGTCGCTGACCCAAAATTTGAAAATTTCCTAAGGGGGCAATGATACTTCGTACTTTCACTGGGGCATATTGTCGACTTATTTTCTTTGTCACAATGCGACAAGCGACATTATGACAAAGAGAGGCAAAATGTAGACACCTAAAAATGACCTAGGTCTGCAAGCTTCATTTTTACCATTTTCGTCCTAGCATAATTAATACATTTAATTATGTCCTTGGTCCACATTCGACTATTAATTAAATAATTTATAATTGTTTAATTAATTCATGTCTTTGTATTCTTCATGATTATTAAATAAATAAATTTTATTTATTTATTAAATACATCATTAATTGTCTAAGTCTTCCCTTAATTAAATAAATTTCTTAATTTATTTAATTTCCCTTTCTACATTTAATTCTTCTTGATTATTAAATAAATGAATTACATTTATTTATTTAATATGTCACTAATCCTCTTAATTAAATAAATTGATTAATTTATTTAATTAATTAGTCTTATTTGCTAAATTAAATAATTAAATTTAATTATTTAATTACCAATTAATATTCTTCTCATTTTAAATAAATTAAATTATTTAAAATGTCATCTCAATCAACTGTCAGTCCATTTTGATAAATAATCTGAAAAAGATTATTTATTATCTCACAAAATCATTATTTTGAATTAATTTAATTCAAAATAGTAACTAATCTTCTAAAATTCAAGTAATCGGGCAGATTCTTGATTTTCTAAATCGAATCTTCAGTTCAAATCTTATCTTCTTGATTTTTCAAAAATCTTATTTCTTTAATTAATTTCCTCATTTATTCTCCACCGTCGATCTGATTATCTGAGATATTATCTTGACCGTTCGATTAATGATTTTTCCCTAACCCTAATTAGGGATTCTCAGATTTAATCTGGATCGCTCATTTTAGGTTCTCATCATCAATTAATCTCGTCCGTCCATTCAATTTTCCTCTCACTTTTTGATTATGTACAGACACATTACATTTTAAGCATTTGCATACTTAGGTTTCATAGCAATTTCCATAGTCATTATATTTATTTTGTCAAATCTTGGCATTTGTTTAGGCATAGACATTGACAATTATAGTTATAGGCATAGGCATTTAGACATAGCATAAATCCTTCAAAGCTTGGTGTAGGACTTAGGCATTTGCAGATTTGCTCGCACGACGAATCTGAGGGCAACATCATCCAGCAAGTAAGAAGGCATTACGAAAGGGAATCATGGAGGTATCAGCAATCAGGTATAATCATTATGTGTTTTACTTCCTTTGTGTTTCGTAAGATCTTTGGGTTTCATTGTCATTTATTGTTTGTTGCTAACACTCCTAATCAAACATAAAAGAAATCCCTTGATTACACTTTCTACTCTACATATTGAATTTCATACTCTGATAGTGTCATGACCCATTTGGCCATTCTTTTGGTGAGCATTTCTTTTGACAATAAGTACTTGAGAGGGTTGATTTTGGTGATGAGTTTTATTTTGTGTGCCAACATGTAATGTCTAAATTTATGTGAAGCAAACACTATTGCTAGACATGATTTTTCAATGAATGAGTAGTTGAACTCATGCCCAACCATTGTTTTGCTAATATAATAGAAGGCCCTTTCTGTCTCATTTTTGTTGTGCTGAGCTAGAAGAGCATTGAGGGCTGTTGTTGTTGTTGTTGACACATAGAGAATTAATTGCTTTCTTAGGATCGGTGGCATGAGGACCAGCGGTGTGAGCAGATATTCTTTGATCTTATTGAAGGATTCCTCACACTTGTCATCCCACTTGTATGCTACTCCCTTGTAAAGTAGGTGAGAATAAGGGATTTGTTTATCCACCAGTTGTGCTATGAATCTTTGGATGGACTGAAGCCTGCCTTGGAGGCCTCTCAATTGTTTCAATGTTTTGGGTGCTTCCATCTCAAGGATTGCTTTTACCTTAGCTGGGTCTATCTCAATACCTCTCATTGATACTATGTATCCTAACAAATTTCTTGATTTTACGTTGAAGACGCACTTCTTTGGATTTAATAGGACCTTGTATTCCTCCAGCCTGTCAAAAATGGTACTTCAGGTTGTTATGTGATCCTTCCTCTTTCTGGATTTGGCTAGTATGTCATCAACAGTTTTATGGATCATGTCATGGAAGATTAATGTCATAGATCTTTGGTATGTTGCTCTTGCATTCTTCAATCCAAATGGCATCATATTCCAGCAGTAAGTCCTCCATGGACAAGTGAAGGCCATTTTGTGTTGGTCTTCTTTAGCAATCATTATTTGGTTGTATCCTAAGAAACTGTCCATTAGAGAAAGCATTATGTGTCCTATTGTCATGTTTACAATCATGTCAATGTTGGGCAATGGGAAATCATCTTTTGGACATGCTTTGTTTAAGTCCCTAAAATCCATGTAGATTCAGATGCTCCCATTAGGTTTTGAGATAGGAACCAGGTTTGACACCCATTCTGGATAGTCAATTGATCGTATGAATCATGCACCCAATAGCTTCTTTAGTTCCATTTTAACTAGTAGGATGATCTATGGGTGCATTTTCGTGAGCTTTTGTCTAATGGGCTTTGCTTTAGGATAAACTGCTAGATGATGAACTATAATTTCTAGATCGAGCCCTGGCATGTCTACATAGCTCCATGCAAAATTAACTTGTCTTTCTCTCAAGAAGGCTGCTAGGAGCTCTTGTTCCTCTGATAGTAATGATTCTGCATAGAATGTGATGTATGGGGTCTGCTTTGTTCCTAGGTTGATTGGATTGCATTTTTTGGATAGGACTGTTGATTTTTCCTAATGAAGAGCTTTGAAAAGAAGATTGAATCTCCCATCCTCAGGTGCCTTGGAGAGGTTTCACCGTTCGATGCATCCTTTTTTGGATCAGAGACTGTCACAGTGTTTTCACTCAAGGACCTAGAGATTATTCTCAGTTTTTCACTTTTGCGACTGAGGGATTCAATCATTTCCCCATAGTAGGCATGTGTATCTAGCTCGATGATAAATCCTACTTTATGATCCCCATAAGGAATATTATCTTGCAGTCCCATGAATTCTGAGAGTGCCTCATCATTTTTGAATGTGTCAAGAATTGGTGGTCCTTGTTGGTTGTAATCGATGATTTGTGGGTAGACTAAATGGATTTCATGGTTTTGGTTTTCAGACTCATAGGATAAGGTACTAATCATAAGGAGTGAGGATTTCTCAAAAATAATTGGTATGTTAGTTATGGTATCTTCCCCATCATCGCTACTACTACAAACATTAGTTATGTCAAAAGTGAAATTATCTATGACATGACCAATGGATACAGGTAAGCGAAGTTCGGCTAGTGTTGGTTCATTGGGAGTCTTGACTACTTTAACTAGGGGACCTCATGCACATTTGGTTATACTCGGAAGGGTACATTTGAGGCCAAGATTTCCCATTCGCGTCTCAAGAATGATGGGTATTATAAGCCCATTGTCATTTTATCCCAGTTTTTGGTTTCTATCATAGCCCATTGTGAGCATCATTTGCAAACCTTTGCTTCTATCATCCATTGGTAGATTAGTTGTTGGTCTATTATCATGGAATAGGAGATGAGATGGGTCCTCCTCTATGACTTCTTGGCCAAAATCTCCCCAAGTTCTAAAGTTCGGATATTCTTTAGGGGATGTGTGAGATGTGGATGCTTCATTTGATTCTAGACATCCTTGTGATCTAGGAGATTGTGGTAACTCTCCTACCAAAAAATAATTTTTGGGAATCGTATAGCTTCCACAACCATTGTCTTGGATGATGAATTTGATATTGGAGATGGTGGGGATCACTGGAGTGGCAGGTGTCTTTGTCCCAGATGTGGAAGTGAGAGTGGTTGGATCAATGTACGATGTTGATGGGCCTTCATCATTTTTAGGCGCTTGAGGAATTTTGTAGCATTTTTCCTCTAGGTTCTTGCAATAAGAGAATGGTTTAGGATCTCCATGGATGGTGATCTCTTTTCCTTCTTATGCAAACTTGACACATTGATGAAAGGTTGATGCTACTGCTTGCATTGTGTGGATCCATGGACGCCCTAGGAGAATGCTATAAGGCAAGTAGAGGTCCAAGACCTGACAGGTTGTTTCCATGATAGCTGGCCCTACTTGAATAGGGATTTGAATTGTGCCTTGGGACACTCTTTCTTAATCATCATATGCTCTGATTATAATACCTTTTCCTTTTTCGATGGAATCCTTTAAGATTTTGAGGTTCTTAATGAGCTTGAAGGAACAAATATTCAAACCTGCACCTCCATCCACCAAGAATCGCTTGACTTATTTTTATGTACGAGGACCTCTAAATGGAGTGGATGGTTGTGAGATGGTTCAGTGGGAAAGTCTTGATCAGAGAATGTAAGGAGGTTTGGAGTGATGATGTTTCTGACCATAGCTAGGAATTGTTCCACATCAAGATCTACAGGGACAGTGGATGAATCCAATGCTTCCTCAAGGATTTTCTTGTGGGCGGATGATATTTTTAACAACTCCATGATGGAGATTTGTGTTAGGGTTCTTTTCAGTTGATCAAGGACATTATAACCATTGGGAACAGATCTAGGGTTGGGTGCAAGTGCTCTGTTTGGCTGAGATGACCCTGCAATGGTAATTTTTCTACCTCTTATGGTGACTCCACAATCAGAATGGGCTCCTTTGATAGTGATGGTAGCACAATAATCATCTAGGGATGTGACGACATGGTTGTACACATGATTCACATTCTTGAAAATACCTTTCCCCTTATCAGTGTTATTATTCCCTTTGTTATTATGGTTAGGCATCGCATTCATGTATATTTTGAGTTTCTAATTTCCTGTTGGTTGTTTCACATTTATGATCCTTTGATCAATATGGTCTTGGATTAGGTTCTTTAACCTCATGGAACTGTTAGTGGTGTGCCCTTTGATTTTGTGGAAGTCACAGAGTTGATTTTTGTTGTTCCAAGGAGGTTTAACATTAGGTTCTTGGTAGTTCTCATAAGTATAAGCTTTGATGAGGTTTCAATTTATTAGTTTCTTCATGATGACCTCGAGTGGTTCCCCAAGGGAAGTGTACTTTCCCTTGGGGGAGTTCTTGTTTCATTGGGGTGGTTCCATTTGATCGTTGACATTATTGATTGCTTGATTGTTTGGTTGTTGTGTTGTTACGTTAGCTTGATGGTTTTTTTTATGATGGTTTTGGATTTGTTGTTGCGGTGTGGGTTTGTTTTTTCGAGGGGAAGTGATGATAAATTTGGCATCGACGACACCATCATTGGTAATATTTTTATTTTTTTCCCAAGTGTGAGGTTTTTCATTGTAACTAGTGGATGGGAAATTGTTATGTTGTTCAAGATATGTAGTTGACCCTCCAGGTTGTGTCCTAAGAGCTCGTTTGATGTTGAGTGCCTTGGAAATCAACTGGTCATACTTAGTGATACCTTGGACTTTGATATGGAATGCCAAGGTTTCGTTGAGGTTAGATATGATAGTGTACACTTGTTGTTCCTCAAGCATGACCCATTTTCTTTGATTGGCCTTGGATCTCCATCATTGAAGGAATGAAGTGAATGATTCATTCTTCCCTTGTTGCAGAGTTGATAGTTCCTCTAGGCTAACATCTATAGCGATATTGCAGGGGTAGTTTTTGATGAATGCGTCTATGATTTCTTGAAATGTTTTAATTCTTGTAGGTAGGCGAGAGAGCCATTCCATGGTGTGGACAAAAAAACTCCTAGGAAATAGCTGCATCAGATAGGTATTTTCATACGTGACTTCCATGCAATGAACCTAGAATTCTCTGATGTGATCTTCAGGGTTTCCCATCCCACAATATTTATCAAATTTGGGGATCTCAAATCCCTTTGGGAATGGTTTCATTCCAAGGCTCCTATCGAACAGATAAGGGCACAAGTTGTTGGGGGTTATTGTGGTTCGCCCTGATTGAAGGTCGAGTACTTGTTGCGAGAGCAACTTGATTTGTGTCATTACATCATTTTTTGGATCAGGGAGTGGAATGAAAGTGTTTTGAGGTGGTTCAATTGTTGGTGGGATGGGTGGATTGGTTTGAATGTGTTGTTGTGCCAAATATGTTTGTAATTTTTGTTGTACCAACAACACTTTTTGTTGGTCTTCTTGTTGTTGTGCTATTAAGGCATGTTGCTACACTTGTTGTTGTTGTTGAGCCGCTAATTGGGTTGCTTCCTATTGTTCTTGATATTGCTTCAGTGCTTGCTAATATGCTTGTTGGCGTGCAAGATATTTCACTTGTGCTTGTGCTTGTTGTACTTGATATTGGGCTTGGGCTTGAGCATGCATTGGAGCTTGAGCTTGTGCTTGAGCTTGTGCTAGTTGTGCTTGATCTTGAGCTTGTACTTTTTCCTGTCCAACTTGTTGTTGCAATAAGATTTGGGCTTGAGCAGCCTATCATGCTTGTTGTGCTTGTAATGCAGCTTGGGATTTTGCAACCTACTGTGCTTGTTGTGCTTGTAATGCATCTTGGGCTGCTTGAGCAGCTTGCATGGCTTCAACGGCTTGCTAAGCAGCTAATTGTACGGCTTGTTGTTTTTGTACTTGTTGTAGTGCCTTTTAATAGGTAGCTTGTTGAGTTACTTGCAATGCAATGCAATACTGTATTGGCTTGATGTATTGGATATTGGTGGTGGTGGTGGTGGAGGTGGATTTGGAATAGTGTTTGTTGTGGTGATGAAAGGCACCATTGTATTTGTTGGTGCAATTGATATGCTTGGTCCTTGAGAGACCGTGTTTTGAGGGATGATAGATGATGTGTTGTTTGTTTGTGATATGGGGATGGTTTCCATCTATTGTTGTGATATTGATGGAAAGAGAGGAGGATTTGGTATGATGCCCTGATTGATGGTTGGGAGGGGATTTTGAATGAGTGGTGGGATTGGTGGTAGACCCAAACCAAAAGGTGAGACAGATGTTAATGGAAAGGGTGGAAGTGGTGGGAAAGTGAGTGGTAAGATCCTTTGGGGAAATGATGATGATGCTGGATCGAAAATGCTTCCTAGTCCAAATAGGTCATCTTCTCCTTGTCAGGTCATGGGGAGAGAGGTTTGTGGTGTTGCATTTAATGATGATGATGATGGTTCATTATGAAAGGTGAGGGGAACATATGGATGTGATGGATTATGGGGGAAAATTTGACCCAAGATAGTATTTGCATCCAAATCTTGATTGCTTACAAGAGGGTGTGTTTGAAATGCATTGAGAAACGCATTCCCTTTGTTAACGATCAGTTGATTTGGAGCAATTGATGATGTGATTTGTGGGATGTTTTGATTGATATTTTGAATTTGGGATGTTGATGTGATGGGGGGTGTGGATGATATGGGAAGTGTGAATGATGTTGAAGGTGGTTCCACAATAGTGCTTACATCATAATTAGAGGGAAGTTTAGTCCCTCATTTTAGTAGTTTGAGCATGTATTGTTGAAGATGGAGTTTCATCATGATGTTAATGATCCTATGATTTTTCAAGATTTTGAACCATCTCATTAATCTCATCTTGGGTTATACCATGAGGGTTTTTTGTGAGGTCTTCCACTTGTCCATCCTCTTGATGGTCTTGAGGGAGTGAAATATTATTTGTAGGATTGCTTGATCCAACAGGATTCATGTCGGTGTTCATTTGACTGAGATCACTTGAAATAGATGTTTCTTTGTTGGCTTCCATGTCCTTCTTGTGTTGAGATCTAGTTTGCACCATAAAATAGGGATCCGTTTTTCAAGAATATAAGAGATGAACCTCTAATTCTTTAGAATGATATATCTTTAGGTACAAGGGAAATTTTTTTAGGATGACTTTATGATAAAAACGTGATAATGATATGAAATGTAGTATGGATGTTTGATGGATGAATTGGAACTCTTTGAGAAAATCTTGAAGGGTATGTCAAATTTTAGGACATGATTTTGTTTTGGGATTTGCTTTGATTTGGATTTGGATTTTGATGGTGAACTCATAAACTCTAAGAGGTTATATGTTGTCCAGGAGTATATTTTGTTCAAAGGATGCTAATTTGTCTAGGTGTGAGAATAAGGATTCATCTAAGCACATCTATCCAAACAAGATGATTTAAATTGGTTTTAATGTTGATTTTGGATAATGAACTCCTAAATCCCTAGATGTTGGATGTTTATCAAGGGATGAATTTGGTCACAAGATTTGATAATTTGACTAAATATGTGTAGAAGGATACATCTACACACATCTACTCAAACAAGGTGATTGGTTTCAAATGATTTACCCAAAGCTTAACCTAAAGTATTTGTCCAAGATTTTCAAAGAGTTGATGATGAGATGATTTTGGTTTTTTGATGTTTGAAGATGGATGAAGGTTTGATTTTTTGATCCTATGTTTGCCTAAAAAAGACACTTGTTTACTAGACCTCATTTTTGAATGAACATGCCTTTCTCTAAACAAGATGATCAAACTCTCTAAAAAGATTCAGATTCTGACAATAATAAAATGAATACTAACCAGGGTTGTTTCTTGAAGCTTTCTTGTAAAAGTTAAAAATAAATCTTTGTCTGAATTCGTATAGCATTAAGAGACGCTTTTGGTGATATTTCAAACTAAGAGTTTTTATCTTTAGTTTCTTGATCTTGATCTTGCATGAAATCATTGGAGCCACATGTGTGGGGTCCAATTATTTTTAGTCTTTTCTTAATGACTTTGTTTTACCACAAACACTTCTTGATTAGGTTTTCAAACTAGATGTCCAATTTCTTAATTTGTTCTCATTCCACAAGGTATATTATGTGGAATTTTGATAAAATCAAGGCAAGGGTTACCTATTGTTAACTCTAGTAAGAAAATTGAGATATAATTCAAGTGTTTAGAAACCTCTAAGGATAAAATCCCAAGGGCAAGCAATAACACATGGATTTGGTCAATTGTATTTGCTTCCTAAAGGTTTTGAAGTTTGATGGCAATGTTAAATGTTTGTTTCCAAATGTTTCTGAACAAGCAAAGTGTTTTGTAACCAAGAAAAAGCACAATCCTATGGATATGAAAGACTATATTTGTTGAGTCCCGACTTGGACAAGTCCATCTATGCTTATTTTTAGCTAATGGTTAGATGCTTGACCCCACTGGCTCCCGTCCATGACACTCACTTCTTGGTGCAACCAAGCATAAGTACCCATGAAGCTCCCATGGAATACTTTCCATTTCTACTAAAAACCGTAAAAGTGTGGGGTGGCTTCAAAATGACCGTTCTTGCACCAACAAATAGATAGGGATTTTGGACTTTCTAGAAAAGGGTTTTAATTCAAACTTTTTGTTTGTAGGAGTTGACCCAATGTGGCAAGAGACCATTATTTCCCTTCTCTTCGAATCCAACCACATGATACTGGCCTTTGTTCCAGTATGCACTTTTATACCCCAGTTGGAAATACTCTTGGCTTTAGAGTGTTACTAGTTGAGTTGTTCCCTTGGGTGAGTACTTTTTCCCCAAGGCAGGCCCTCTAAGATAAACAATAGCAAGAAAACATATCCGTAACTCAATCAATCTTTGTTGAGAAACAAAGAGAGAATAGACACGATAGGTTTCGCTCACACTTGCACAATGTTTTATTCAATTTTAGTTCCAAAATGAAGTGTGGAGGAAATCACTTTGATGCAGAGGTGGCAGCAAATTAAAATGTATTCAAACTCCCAAAAAAATAGTTTTCCTCGAAAGAAACTTACTCCAACTAGCCAAACCACAAAACCTCATTTTAAGCCAATTTGAGGAGGGTTTAATGAAAATATGGGTTCCAAGACAAATCACAACATTCCAGTGCCTCACACCTTCATAAAATGACCTTAGAAAACTCAAAACACTATCACATATATAGTTCCAATCACATTTTTCCAAAACCTTACTTTAGTTCCTCAATTTCTCATGGAAACTCATGAAAACACCCTAGGGCATCACCCTAAAACCATAAAAGTTGCATTTCCTGTCTCCCAAACCATTGGTACATGTAAAATACCATGAAACAAGTCATTCCACCGAGTTACAGGGCTGGACAGTAGGTGGAATGGCTATAACATCACTTTTACACCAATCAAACCCTCAAATTAGTTAGAAACAGGCAGTCCCAGAAAAATGAAGAGATCTCCCTCAAAACTCAATATTAGAACCTCTAATTGGATTTAAATGAAAGATATTTCATGCCCCTACAATATTATATAAGTCTCAGAGCATATGGTGGTGGTACAGATCCGTACAATGCTTGCAAAGTTCAGGAAAACAGAAAAAACATGGGGTTTCAGACCACCCGGCAGTAAAATGAGGATATCTCACTCGATTCTCAATGAAATAACACCATTCAAACGCAAAAAGAAATATTATTCAATTATCTATCCATCCATTATAGGCTTGGAGTGTGGAACAATACGTACAGGTCGTACAATGCTCGTGATCAGCAATTTCTTAATGGAAAACACAAAAAACAGCAAATTTCTTATTAGAAACTCATTCCAAACTTCTTCAACAGCCTCCCCTTCGAGATATTACAACAATATATCATGCTACCACCTGAAAAATACCTCTTGGGGCGTTCAACTTCCATAACCACCCTTTAATTAGATTCTAAAATGACAATTTTGCCAATTTTGCCCTTAATCACTATCCCATTACAACTTGATCAACTTGATTTTTGCAAATACCACCTAACTGACCTATTAAGCCCTCCAATACATTGAAAATGGTCATTGAGACCTTATTTAACATGGAATAAGACCCTACTCCCCATGTCCCTTAAAACTCATGATTTCACATGGCTTTTGCATTATGAGTCAAACTGACAAATTCAACTAAATGACTCAAAACCCTTTCAAATTACATTATGACTGGTCCTTTAGACCTTATTAAGCATAAAATAACAAAAGACACACCTAGGTATCAACTTAGACTTCACAAGGTGTAGGTGCTCCTGCACCATACACCCCCCCATAAAAAGGACTCTTGCCCCAAGAGTGGAAACTTGTTCTTGGCCTTCTCATTGTTGCTTCAAGCATCTTCAGACCTGGTACTAATCTCTTTAGTCCTGGATGAAAATTTGGTGTTGTTCTAGGCCTTAGACCTGTAGACAAACAAACATCAGAATCATATAAACCTGCTCTCTTCCTTGCTCCACCCATACATGGGTAGATCCTCACCATTCCTTGCACATTCTGCCTTACTATCTCTGTGATCAGACCTGCATGCCTCTGCTTAAATTTTTTATTTTTTTTGTAATGCCCCTAGACCTGCCATGTCAACATCCTCTTGTACCCCTGCACTAACAACTTTATCCTCTTTTGCATTACCAAATTTCACTTGTCTTGCACTCACTACCTCATCAAGTTGTTTTGTCACTGTCAAATCAGACTTAGGCACTGTATTTCCTGCAAACTTTACTTTTTTCTCAACTATATTCAGAACCATAGGGCATTCAATGGTTCCTACTAGCACATTCTCATGAAAACTCACTATCCTCACCTTCTTTACCTTTGTATTTTCCTTTACATCTGTTATCCCTGTATTTTCAGTCTTAGAACTGATTACATGATCAAAATATTTGTTTTCCTTTATCACATTTATAGGTTCCTTCTTACCACACATTATTACTTTTGCCTTACCTTTGATATCTTCTACAAGAGGAGTTAACACAAAAGAATGACCATCTTGAACTATGGTGTAAGTATTTTCCCTACCATCATACAATGCCCTCTTGTCATATTGCCAAGGTCTACCTAATAAGAGATGACAACAGTCCATTGGAAGAACATCACACACAACACTATCATGATAACCACCAATTTGAAAATCCACTATAGCCTTTTCATTCACCAACAAAGATTGATCATCGGTTAACCATGAGATTTTATAGGGACATTCATGAGGAATCTTTTTCAATCCTAACTTATTGACCATTTCACATGACACCATGTTTTCAATTGAGCCAGAATCAATGACCACTCTACATACCTTGTCCTTGCACTTACAATTTGTCTTGAAGAGACTTTTCCTTTGCAAAGTGCTTCCTCTTTTGCTGCTTTCAAGATTGTTTTTCTCACCATTAACATTTCCCCAACCTCAGGATCTGCATTCCTACTTGGAGAACAATGACTTTCACACTCCTCTTCCTGTACCAATTGTGCTCTTCTATCAATATTCTTTTCTCCACTAGAAGAACTACCAACCCTCTCAGGAAACTTCCATGAAGGATGGCCAAACTCATTGCATGTGTAGCATCTTCCTGCAAAATCATTAGAACCTCTACCAATACCAAACCTTCCTCTACCTCTAAAACCAAAACCACCTCTAGAATCATTGTGATCTTTACCTTTGTTTGCTCCTTGATCTTCATTTGGCTGCTTTGATGTAGAAGGTATTCCTCTTCCTCTTGCACTAGGACCACCTCTTCCTCTTACTGCTTTCTCTTGTCTCCTTTTAAGCTTCTCCTCCACCCTGATTGCCATTTGATAACAATCCTCTACACTCCTAGGGTTAGCCAAAACCAATTCATCCTGTATATTAAGCCTCAAACCACCAATATATCTAGCAATTTTTTCATCTTCATTCTCATGATGACCAGACCTCAAACTTAATTTATAAAACTCCTCAGTATAGGACTTAATATCCATTTCCCTTTGCCTCAAACTTTGCAATTTTTTAAACATTTGAATTTGGTGATCTTTGGGTAAGAATTTACCTTTGAGTTTAGATATCATCTTGTCCCATGATGTGATCTTAGACTTTCCTTGTTTCCTCCTCTCAGACTGAAAGTAATTCCACCATACCAAAGCATGACCCTGCAACTTAGTCTTTGCAATCCTTATTCTTTGCTCCTCAGGAACTTCTTCACATTCAAAATGGTTATCTAATGCAGCAATCCAATCAAGTAGTTCTTCATCATTTAGACTACCACCATATTTAGAAACATCAAGTTTTACCTTAGGCTTGTCACCTTTCACTGCCTTCAACAACTTTGCCATTCTTTGGTCTTCTAGATCAAGTTCTTCTTCCATGTCTTCAAACTCCTCATCTTCCTCTTTTTCTGGCTCACTCTCTTCAGCATCTCTTCTCTTGTTTGTCTCCAGGGCTATGACTCTCTCTTCCAACTCTTTGAGTTCTCTTGCATGCCTTTCCTTCATCTCCCTCATCTCTTTAGCCATATCTTTGCTCTTTGGAGGCATCTTGTCAACCTTTCCTTTTCTTCAACCTGCAAAATGCAAACCAAAACCTACTCCCTGCTCTGATACCACTATGATGCAGAGGTGGCAGCAAATTAAAATGTATTCAAACTCCCAAAAACATAGTTTTCCTCGAGAGAAACTTACTCCAACTAGCCAAACCACAAAACCTCATTTTAAGCCAATTTGAGGAGGGTTTAATGAAAATATGGGTTCCAAGACAAATCACAACATTCCAGTGCCTCACACCTTCATAAAATGACCTTAGAAAACTCAAAACACTATCACATATATAGTTCCAATCACATTTTTCCAAAACCTTACTTTAGTTCCTCAATTTCTCATGGAAACTCATGAAAACACCCTAGGGCATCACCCTAAAACCATAAAAATTGCATTTCCTGTCTCCCAAACCATTGGTACATGTAAAATACCATGGAACAAGTCTTTCCACCGAGTTACAGGGCTGGACAGTAGGTGGAATGGCTATAACATCACTTTTACACCAATCAAACCCTCAAATTAGTTAGAAACAGGCAGTCCCAGAAAAATGAAGAGACCTCCCTCAAAACTCAATATTAGAACCTCTAATTGGATTTAAATGAAATATATTTCATGACCCTACAATATTATATAAGTCTCAGAGCATATGGTGGTGGTACAGATCCGTACAATGCTTGCAAAGTTCAGGAAAACATAAAAAACATGGGGTTTCAGACCACCCGGCAGTAAAATGAGGATATCTCACTCGATTCTCAATGAAATAACACCATTCAAATTCCAAAAGAAAGCTTATTTAATTATATATCCATCCATTATAGGCTTGGAGTGTGGAACAATACGTACAGGTCATACAATGCTCGTGATCAGCAATTTATTAATGGAAAACACAAAAAATAGGAAATTTCTTATTAGAAACTCATTCCCAACTTCTCCAACAGCCTCCCCTTCGAGATATTACAATAATATATCATGCTACCACTTGAAAACTACCTCTTGGGGTGTTCAACTTCCATAACCACCCTTTAATTAGATTCTAAAATGACAATTTTGCCAATTTTGCCCTTAATCACTATCCCATTACAACTTGATCAACTTGATTTTTGCAAATACCACCTAACTGACCTATTAAGCCCTCCAATACATTGAAAATGATCATTGAGACCTTATTTAACATGGAATAAGACCCTACTCCCCATGTCCCTTAAAACTCATGATTTCACATGGCTTTTGCATTATGAGTCAAACTGACAAATTCAACTAAATGACTCAAAACCCTTTCAAATTACATTATGACTGGTCCTTTAGACCTTATTAAGCATAAAATAACAAAAGACACACCTAGGTATCAACTTAGACTTCACAAGGTGTAGGTGCTCCTGCACCACACTTTATCCCAACCTAAGACCACCAAAAATCCTTTTGATTCTCAAGATCGACGTGAGGCATGAGAGAAGCACATACGTCTTTTCAATGGAATTAGTTTGAGTAAGAAATCACAAAGAAAAGTTGCACATGTTCTTTTTAATCCAACAAAGCAATAATGACTTATTTTTATAGCACCAAAGGAAATGTGAGAATTTTCTTTGTTCAATTATTAAACCCCAAAACCAACTCTAGTAAGTTTGTGTTCTATAGTTCATTTTAAGCTCCTTTTGTAACAAGAGATTAAAGTGTTCTTTTTAGAGCCCAAAAGGAAACTAGTATGTCCTAGGCATGAAAGATAACTAATTTTCTTTAAGAGGAATAGTGAATCCTCTAAGAGTGTTAAAAAAACACAAGAGTGTTCAAGAACACTTGGTATTATGAGGTGATGTCATTATGCTTCTTTTCCTCTTCACCTTTGGACCAACCAATCTATAAGAAAACCAGTTAGGTTCTACAAAAATAGAAGTCAAGACATCAAAAAATAGACCAAATAATCAGAATTTGACAAAAAGCACATGTCATAAATTAATTTCCACTTTCTACTTCCCTCTAGTAGTGCAACCCATGAAGGCATCATAGTTTGAAATTACCAGTGGTGTTGTATAGCGACGCTTACTAGTTAGCATCACTTTGTAGCCAGGACAATAAGCATGAAGGCATCGCTATTTGGGTAAGTGGTGCAATTTGATATTTGAGAAGGTTCCAGTGGGTGAAAATGACACAATGACGATGTTTGGAATTTTGAATTCTTGGTGGGAAGTAGGGAGCGTCGTAGTTTGAAATTTGTAGTAGTACGATATAGCGATGTTGGGTTCCCAACAATGCTAAACAGTGCCACTGAGTTTCCAGCAGTGGAGTTTCCTGTAGGCGTAAAAACAACAAGGAAAACATGAAATTTGATGAAAAAAACATGATTAGATTTTCAAGAGTGCCCTCCTTCTAGCACCAAAATGTGAACCAATATTCCCAACCTACACAAACACAAGAGATAAACACTAAATTAGATCCAATGCAAGTTAGTATCATCATTCCCCAAGGAATCCATTTAAATTGCAATGAAAGGAAATGAAATGAAGAACATAAACAAACACCAGCAAAATATATTAAATCCTATTCAAATGCAATGCAAACTCTTGATCTCTCGGGGGAGTTGGTGCCAATTTGATGTGGAAATTGGCCCTTTCCCAACTCCTATGAAAGCTTTATTGATTGATGATGAAGAGTGATCCACTTTGATGAAGATTGATGAGTGCTCCAAGATAAAATATGCATAACCTAGCTATGAACTCAATGATATGGATAAATATTTCTATGGATTTGAGTATAGTAAGTTTACTCAAGTTGTGGATGATAAATGAGGAAAGAAGCCTCTTATTAATAGAATTTTGAGATGGAAGAATTCCCAAAATGAAGCAATGTGGGACTAATCTTCAACCAATGGCAAGGTGCCACTTGTCAAGATGAGAATGGTTGAGGGATGTGCACATTTTGATGAATGTTCCCATAAATGCAATTAGGCGATATTTGAAATTTGTGAAATGACATGTAAGAGGGAAAATGAATGTCTTAAATGCCACTTGGCTCAAGGAAAAAATACTTATTAGGTGAAGTTAATGTTTTGTTGGAAGGACAAAGTCCACTTGGATTTTGAATTCAAATTTGAGGGAATATTCTCTATTTATGCCGTGTTGAGAGAAAATAGAGATTTAATAAATGAATTAAATCTATTTTCATGTGCAAGTGGAAAAAGCTAGAGGATGGGACATGAAAGAAGATTAAAT
The DNA here is from genome assembly GCA_007258455.2 of Sequoia sempervirens. Classification (NCBI taxonomy): domain Eukaryota; kingdom Viridiplantae; phylum Streptophyta; class Pinopsida; order Cupressales; family Cupressaceae; genus Sequoia; species Sequoia sempervirens. Next base: position 108,146,469 of record VDFB02105785.1, read on the forward strand.
TAATCAAGCTTAATTAATTTAATGAGAGATTAGCTGATGTGAAAATTTTGACTTAGATTTATAGATTGATTTAAATCAAATATGAGAAGAATATGATTTCAAGATTAATTAAACAAATATTTTTGATTTACTTAACTAAGGAGAGGAAGCTAGATTAAACTAAATAAGGTTTTAATTTATTTAATTTAATAGGTAGACTTTAGGGATTTAATCAAATAAAATGAATTATTTAATTAACTATGGACATAGGGTTAATCAGATTAGATACATTGATTTAATTAACAAGAAATAATGACTTAATTAGATATAATGATTTATTTAATTAAGAGAGTAAAATTGATGAATTTAATCAAATAATGGAATTCGATTAAATGGTTAGACTAAAGGATGATTTAGGATGAAACGGTGTTAGTAAATGAGATCAAGTATGTCAGTATATTTTCCATGTCTACAATTAAATATTGTATATTGTATATTATATATTATATTATACATTATTATATTATATATTATTATATTAAATATATTAGTTTTTTATATATATTATATAATATATTTAATACATAGTCTATATTATATACTACAAACTATATATTATATATTTATTGATGTGATGTCAATTCACAAGAGAGAGGGAGAGAGAGAGAGAGAGAGAGAGAGAGAGAGAGAGAGAGAGAGAGAGAGAGAGAGACTTGAGAGGGAGATAGGGAGAGAGAGAGAGAGAGAGTGAGAGAGAGAGAGAGACCTGAGAGGGAGGCAGAGAGAAAGAATTGGGAGGGAGAGAGAGACATGAGAGGGGGAGAGAAAGAGAGACTTGAGAGGGAGAACAAGAGAGAAATACTTGAGAGGGATGGAGAGAGACTTGAGAGAGAGAGAGATGGAGGGAGAGAGAATTGAGAGGGAGAGGGACAGAGGGAGGGAGAGAGAGAGGGAGAGAGAGAGAGAGAGAGAGAGAGAGAGAGAGAGAGAGAGAGAGAGAGAGAGGAGAGAGAGGAGGGAGGGACTGAGGAGGAGAGGGAGAGAGAGACTAGAGTGAGAGGGAGAGAGACTTATAGAGAGAGGAGACTTGAGGGAGAGAGTCTTGAGAGGGAGAGGGAGAGAGTGAGGGAGAGAGGGAGGGAGAGAGTAAGAGAGAGAGAGAGGGAGGGAGGGAGAGAGAGAGGGAGGGGGAGTGAGGGAGAGAGGGAGAGAGAGAGAGGGTGGGAGGGAGAGAGAGAGGGAGAGAAGGGGAAGAGATAGTTATCTAGTTAGGGTGGGAGAGAGAGAGAGAGATAGAGAGTAGGAGATACTTGAGAGAGAGAGGGAGTGGGATGGACCTGAGATAGAGTTTTTTACACCTGAAGAGATCTCATCCATGATACATATTTTATTACGAGGTAAAGAATGTGATTATTGTATTGTTCTTGCTTATTTTAGTTATGCACAGAAGAGGGCCACAACGAATGCTAGTAAGATTTCAAGCGTCAATGTCATGTGAACAATTACTGAGCCAATGGCCGCACCTATAACTTATGGCTTCCATGATGAATTCATTGGAGAAAGAAGTGTTCTCATCTTCGATTTGGGTGGAGGTAAGTTCAATGTACCAGTTCTTTGGGTAAAATCACAAAGTTGTTTCACACTTTATAAAGGAAATGACCAACACTGATGCAAATTTTAAACTTGAATCACTAAAAAGTGGCATAGATGTTTTGAATTTTGAAATGATGTAAACCAATAAAATATGTATTTTTTAGTATATTTTATGTTTATATTTTTTTTTTTAAAATAAAAAATTATTTTAAACTACTGTTTAATAAATTAACAATATAATTTAGTTGCTGATAAAATGCTAAAAAATGAAGTTGCATGGGATGTCAAACTTTTTATAGTAATTTTTTTTTCTTTCAAATTTTTTGTGTGTATTTATAACTTGAAACTTTAGTGCATGGATATTGTTTTTCCAATTTTGATAAATATATATTTTTATATAAATATTAAAATGTGCATGAATCCAAAAATAATTGTTTTGATCAGACATCAACTTTCATATTAAATATTTATCTAAAATGGAAAAAAATTACACCATCTTGAAATAGATTCTTTTATCTAGTGCATTATATTTTTTTCAATTTTTTTAAATAAGTTTTAGTATTTTTCCTTGGCATAGTAATCAACCTAATATTTTGTTTTGATAATATACTTTTAGTAAAAATAAAAAATAAAATATAAGTAATAAATAAACTATTAAAATAAATATATTTTTGAAAACTACACTTCTGGATCTACAAAAGGGTATTTTTATATTTTTCAAAAAATATTATTTACATTAGTAGGATTTATTGAAACTTCAAGTTTTCCAAATAATTTTATTTTTTTGGTAAATTGGACTCAAAGTGGTGCTTCGTATATTTTTAGCCAACAATTTTAGTTGAAAAGGTTGTGGAAGTATCTAACTTAGCTAGAATGAATCTTACTAGATCATATGTTTGACCAAAATTAGTTTTTAGTTAGAAATACTTAAATTCAATTATGTTGATAGGTTGGTTGAAAGTGTGACACAACTTTGTGCTTTTACCCCTTTCTGTTCGAAAGAGTAATACTATCATCATGGCCATTAGAGGGGATATGCATTTGGGAGGTCAGAATTTTGATATTAAAATTCTTAATTACTATGTTCAAAATTTCAATACAAAATACAAGTTGGATATCAGTAGTAGTGCTAGAGCTAGAGAGGGAGAAAGTATAAGATATATAATATATAGTATATATATAATATATAATATATAGTATATATATGAAACAATACTATATATAATATAAATTATGATATATTAATATATAATAATAATACATAATATTTATTTTATGTGTCTTTTGGTTTATAAAAATTGAACAATAATGAATATTTATTTTTTATTGTATACATATGCATATCCATTTATAACATTAATTTATATTAATATACATAATAATATTAATTTATATTAATATATTAATATAAATTAATATATTATATATTAATATATATTAATATATATTAATATATTATATATTAATATAAATTAATGTTATAAATGGATATGCATACCTATACAATAGAGACTCTATATATAATGGATATCTTTTTTTTTGTATAGGGATTTATATCCATTTATAAAATTAATTTAAATTAATATCTTAATATGCGTTAATATATATTAGTATATATAAGTTAAAAGGGGGAGAGAGAGAGAGAGAGAGAGGGACTTGAGAGAGAGAGGGGGGAGGGAGAGTGGGAGAGAGAGAGAGAGGTGGGGGGGAGAGAGGGAGAGACAGAAAAAGGGAGAGAGGGAGAAAGAGAGAGATTTAGAGAGAGAAAAACCTAAGAGAAAGAGAGGGAGAGAGATAAAGACCTGAGAGGGAGAGAGATAAAGACTTGAGAGGGAGAGAGAGAGAGTGAAAGACCTAAAAGGGAGAGAGGGAGAGAGAGAGGGAGAGGGAGAGAGAGAGAGAGAGAAAAAGAGAGAGAGGGAGAGGGGGAGTGGGAGAGAGGGAGAGAGAGAGGGGGAGAGAGGGAGAGTGGGATAATATATATTATATATTTACTATATAATATATATGGGTATGTGCAGGATCATCATGGAAAAAATAGTCCCTTAAGTGGCAAAAATTCAAAAAAATAGAGTTAGGAAACTTGATGTAATTTTTTTAATAAGTTATCTATATTATTTCAAAAAAATGTAAGAATAGAATCTGCATAAAATTGAATGTAGATTCTAAACTACTAGGTTTTTTTTTTAAAAAATATGTTTAGTGAAAATTTGAAATTTCAATGCAGTAGTACTTAAATTTCTGGAAAAAAATAAGTAGGTGTCTGTTTGACCACCCTAACCACAATAAAATGATAATATTTTTTTATAATATTTTATATATAAGTAGGAGAGTCATGTCTTAATGTGATACATATTTTTTTGTAATTTTTTTCAAATTAAATAATTAATTATGAATTTTTTATTACAACTTTTTAAAAATATAAAAAACTCGTATGTATGACCACCTTAAATTGGTCAAAACTTCATGAAGTTCATTTTTTTTAATCTTATAGTATGTGAAGCATATAATGTGACACATGTTTCAGATTCAAAAAATGTGATACTGTTTGAAAGCTATAGATGTTTTTCAATCAGCCTATCAATCAAGACTTTAGTTGTAATTCAAATAGAAAATGAATAATAATTATTTATTAAATTCAAAGTAAAACATAATTTATATTGGTGGAAAGATGAAAATATCCTTTAAAAACCCTTTTCGTTTCATCAATTTTGGGTAAAAAAAGGTCGTTAGTCACATACCCTATAAATACCCATATTAATATATTATATATTAATATAATATTAATTTATATAATATATTAATATATATTTTGTATAAATTAATATTATATGAATATATAATATTAATATATAGTATATATTAAATAAATATATATAATAAACTAATTTAGTAGATTAATATATAATAAATATATATATCATAACATATAATAATTCTTAAAACTAAAGTAAACGAATATCCGTTTGTAATGGATATCCATTTTGGAACGGATATCTATTTAGTAAGTTATATAATAAAAAAAAATGGGATCATTTTGAGTATTCCAATGGTCCCTACATTCTTTTTATCACATAAATCTTGTGCTTTCTATCTCTATCAATAAAATTCTACTTTTGGAAGATTCTTTTACACTTTATTTACAATTACAATCATTTGTGTGTGTTTTTTTGTTTGTGCAATGGGGAGCAGTAGTCACCATAAGAGAAAAGGTAAAAGGAAACTAACATCAGATTAAATTGAAGCATATAGAGAAAAAGATAGAGAATCATAGGAAAAGAAGACAAGGTATGATAAATATTCAAATTGAAGCTTCATTTGCACTGTTAAATGTTAATGCAAGTGAAGATAAAATAGAATTTGAAAATATTGAACATCATATTGAAATTCCAAATGTGGAAATTAAAAATGAAAATGTGAACAACATTGAAAATGAAAACTAAAAGTTCCTGCCCCGTTGTCTTATCCTATACGACATCCGCTGCCTGAGGACCCTAGTCCGGATCTGGCTCCTCTGCATTGTCTTAACCCCTAGCCGTCTCCTGGGTGCCCCACTCGGGTTTGTCCCCTGGTTTTAAAGGTAACCCTGTTATGAAACTTGTTTCGTACTCTGGAAATTCTATGGAGATCATCTCTGAGAAGCCCTTGGTTAGTAAGGATTCGGCCCCTAGTGCCCCTGTTTCTGGACAAGTTGGGAATGACCATTTTGAAACCCCTATTCAGGATGAAATTAATTTTGTCCTGAAAATGCTCAAGCCTGAGGAAATGGTTAGTGTTGCGAAAAAAAGTACAGAGGGTCTTTTTACCGTTTTCAAATGGACCCAGAAAGAAGTTTGTGATTTGAAAGGCTGTATTACTGTTCTCAATAATAAGGTTATGGAACTGGAGCAGAAGATCAGTTGGGATAGAAGAGTTAGTGAGGAACAGGAAATTCCTTTACCGAGGAAAAGACAGCAACTACAGGAGGATAGATTAACAAGTATTGAATGTACTATGTTCAAGTTTGGACAAAACATAAGGGCCACTGTTGCAAACAACCACAAAATCACAAGGCATAATACAATCATCATAAATGCGATGGTGGAAAAGCTTGAAAAAATTCAAAAGAGTTCGCTGGTGGTGGATTTGGATGTGAACAGAGGTGGCAGCAAATCGGCCGGTGAAGGTATTTTGACTCATACCAGAGCAAACATAAAAAGGAAAACCCTGACTTCTTCACACACGTTTCAAATCCTTAGGCAGGGGTTACAGGATATGCAGAATGTTGAAAAAGAAGCTGAGGAGTTATTGAATAATTTGGAGTAACTTGGTGTTTGGTTTTCTGGTTTTTTTGGGTGGTCCTTTTTTTGGACCCTGCTGTCTTTTGTTGTTGTCGTTTCCTTTTTGGGACAGCTGGTCGGTTGTTGGTACTTTTTATGTTTATCTTTCGTTTGTTTCAACTTCATAGTTTCAGGTCCCTGTAAAACCTATTTTTTTTCCTTTTCAAAAACATTGAAAATGAAAATGTTGTTGAAAATGAAATTGTTATTGAAAATGTTGAAAATATGGGTATGTGCAGGATCATGGTGCGCCAAAAGTGGCAATATTATGGGGTATGTGGCGACGACTTTTTTTCACCCAAAATTAATGAAATGAAAAGGGTTTTTAGAGGAGATTCTCATCTTTCCAAAAATATAAATTATGATTTAATTTGAATTTAATAAATAATTATTATTCATTTTCTATTAGAATTACTGACTAAAGTCCCTCGATTGATAGGCAGATTGAAAAACATCTATAACTTTCAAACGGTATCATATTTTTGAATCAAACATGCCACATTCTATGCTTCACATACTATAGGATTAGAAAAAAGAAAATTAAATTTCATGAAGTTTTGACCAAGTTAAGGTGGTTAGACAGATGAGTTTTATATTTTCTAAAAGTTGTAATAAAAAAATCATAATTAATTATTTACTTGGAAAAAAAATTACAAAAAATATGCATCACATCCGAACATCAGTCCTCTAATTATATATAAAATATTACAAAAAAATATTATCATTTTATTATGGTTAGGGTATTCAGACGCACACCTACTTTTATTTTTCCCAAATTTAAGTACTACTGATTGAAATTTCAAATTTTCACCAAATAGATTTTATTTATTTTAAATAAACCTAGTATTTTAGAAACTACATTCAATTTTCTACAAATTCTATTCTTACATATTTTTGAAATAATATAGATAACTTATTCAAATATTTACGTCAAGTTTCCTAACACTGATTTTTCTGAATTTTTTGCCACTTAAGGCCCTGTTTCTTGCACTATGATCCTGCACATACCCATATTGAAAATGGTGAGAATGAAATGGTCAATAACATTGAACTTGAAAATGAAAATGTTGATAACATTGAAAATATTAAAAATAAACCTTATGTAACACCTAATTACATGAGAACCCCTAAGAATAGATGAGAACATAATAGATCATCTTCAAGGAAAAAAATTACAATGAATGGTTTGTTTATGGGCTACCAATATGTTCAATGAATAATTTTTTGATAATACATTAACCGAATAATGTCAATTTTTTGTGCAATTACTTAAGTCCTACAAAATGAGACCATTATTGAGAAAATTGAAGATTCATGTCACCAAAAAATTGGAAAAAAATAGTATTATTGTAAAAAATATTTTTAATGCTCTAACCTCTATTGGAAATACTAGTAAGGAAAAAGATAAAAAAGTTGCTCATAGAGTGATCACAACCTCACTAGTAATCCATCATTTGAGAAAGGTTTTTTTAATGAGACAAACTTGTATTGATTTAAATCTAAATCGTAAAACATTGAATAGAGAACTCTCAAGAAGAAGAAGACTTGACAGTCCTCTTCAAAATGATACGTGGGCTTTTAATGGGAGGCTTCCACGTGTTGATAAGAAGCTAACCAATAATGTAAAGATGTAAATTGAACAATTTTGGAACTCTTACTCTAGAGTATCATTGAATGTGATGGATTCCTTCAAAAAATTTCCTAGTTCCACCCAACAAATTGTGCAAAGTATGGCTTGGGCCCTCATTTTTCATTTTAGGTCATATCCTCATCACTATGTTAGGATTTTATATTTATAAAACCTCCCCAAAATTGGCCTATTAATAAAAAAACCCTTGGTCATTATATTGTTGCATTGACTTGATATTCCCGGTACCTGGTCACTTAAGTTGCTACTTATTCCATTGAGGTCATTTTTACCAACCCCTTGATCTTAGCTCTATCGGTCACCTTGGTCCTTCTTGGTATTAATTTCCTATGATCGAAGGCTTGATTATAATGACATAAATCATTAGCTTTCATCCTCTTAGGCTTAGGTTCACATTTTCCTATTGATGGCCCCTTTTTTTATGACTAAATTTTGTGGCATGTGCAGAAATAGAACTCCATGTTGACCATCTGATCATGGAGAATTAATCCCATTCATTCCTTGTATACCTGTGCTAGATATTTTTCTCTTATTTTATTTACATGGGCTGGTGGGCTTCGACCACGTGTCTCGTATGCTGGTAGGCCCAGTCTCCTTGGTGAAGATTGTTGGCACCTTTCAAAGAAGATCAACAACTGTAGGAGTAAAGACATGACTACACCTCTACCACTCCCCACATGCCCGTCTTGATTTATTTTATGTTATTTTAAAGACATGGGATAGTGAGTGATGGCCACATGGTATTGCCAGATGGTGGGACTAGAGTCTCTATAGGGCCAGTGGACGTAGTCTGAAGGAAGATCAACAGTGGATGTCATGACGCATGTTCTCATCGGAGTCATTCCTTGCGCACCTGTCTATCTACAATAATAAGGAAAGATAGTCACATGGGCTAGTGGGATAAGTGACATATCATTATTGTGGGACCTGCTAAGCTTTGAGGATGGAGTTCTATTTCATAGGAGATGAGATTGACGATTGATTTTCAGGTGACATGGCCTAATCTTGACCACTCCTCACCATCTTGTGAGGGCCCCACTCATGTCCTATATTTTCTAGTGGGAAAGTGGGAAAGTGCCATGTGGACTTTCTAAAAGGCTCCAGTGGGTTTTAAACGAAGTTAGAATACTTCTAAAATTGGCTAAAAAGGTACTATTTCTAAATGGAACTATTTTAAAATTTGTTCTTTGATGCACATGCTTGATATTTTGGCCATCAGTCCTGGCAGTTATTGATATGTGTGGAGAAGGTGAAACAAAGCAGGGTAATGTATGAACCGATATTTTGAGATCAGATCAAGATCATTCCTTGTTGTTTTGTTACCAAGATATATAGGTGTTTTAATTCCCACAGGTAAGCAGGTAATTATAGCGCAAATAGGTTTTAGTTGATGTTATGTACAGAGTGGATGCATATCCACTCAAGGATTTTTCTGATTTAAAGGAGCATTAAAAGAAAAATTAAAACTTAATTATAAGTGGTTGCATAGTAATATACCCATTGATTTATCTTATAAAACACAATCAACAATTAAGATTAAAAAATCAAAGTAGATTGTTGTTAGCTCATGTGCACAAGCTTTCTTAATTAATGGTTGGAACACTTGCATGGCTCGTTAAAAGGAGGACCAATGGCCATATTTCTCATTCATAAATTGCATTCAGTTTGAGTTTGAGCAAAATTGGTAGAGGTGTTTTGGTTCTTATCACTAAGGGGATGATTAAGTCCAGAGAGTCTATTAGGCCGGTCGGAAGGTTTAGGAGATTGAGTTTGCTCGAGTCTGAGGAGAATTCCCCTGAGAATGAAGTTGATATGTAGGGAGCTCCTGATACAAAAAAGAATAGAAAAGGATACAAAAAATTCAAGAAGTATGGTGTCAAGAGTGACTATCACCTCAAGAGCCAAATTGTTTTAGAACTAGTCAAGTTCAAAGGGAAAAAGCTAGTGGAATATGAAAAGAAGGAAAAGAAAAAAGTGCAAGTATCATAAGGCTTATCTAGGACATAATTCTCCTAGTGAGGTTTCTAATGACCCTTCGGACAGTGAGGGTGACACTGTTATGACTCTATCTAAAGAAACTATTAAAGATTCAAAAAGAATTTCAGATCTACAATATTTCCAATCAAGAAGAAAATTCTACAATAGCTGCAATAAACCTAGGTATTCTTCACATTTTGGTTTTCACAAAGCATGTATATGACAACCGCAAGGGAAAGTCATAAAAATTTGGTTCCCTATTCAGTGAATAAGCACTAACAAGGGAAGGGTAATTCTATATAATTCTATATTATTAAGTTGCAAAATCTACTTTGATGTGAAGTATAAGTTATTTCTGAAAAAAGAACTAGGATGAAACTTTTGTAATTGAAAATGATTTTATGAAAATATTGTAAGGGTATAAGAGGGTATATCATCATATATATATATAGCTTCATATAATCCAATGTGCAACTATGGTTTGTAACTAGCCCCAGTCAGGTTATAGAGGAAGTTCTAACTCTGATAGACATAGAGCTATTGATTTTATTGGGATTAATAGCTACCCAAATGTTATTCCATCTAAAATTAGGGAATATCTAACAAAGTTTAGTGGTACAAAGTGTGAATCAACAAAAAAGCATCTACAAGAATTCGATAATCTAATGGATGACTTTGAGGTAGATCATGAGGATGTAATCATATGGTTGTTTGTTCTGTCTCTAAAAAGAGATTCAAGAGACTAGTTCTCTGATTTACCAGCATGCTCTATATATTCTTGGGAAGAGTTCAAGGTATTGTTCATAGATAAATTTGGTGAAAGAATCAGTTCTAATTATTTGCTCAATAAATTTATGAATGTTGAAAAATAAGAGGATGAGTTGGTTTTAGCATTTAATAGAAGATTTGCTAAAATATTAAGGGATATTCTAGAGCTCTTAAAATTAAGTGATGTTGTATTTTTGGTTATTTATTTGGGATCTTTTGATAGAAACATGAGCTATCTACTAAGATATAAAAAATCCCAAAACCTTGCAATAGGCATATGGAATAGCCATGAACATTGAAAACAATTGAAATTATGGAATGCACAAAGGTCATTTGAATGCAAGAATTTTCTGCCATTAGATACCAAATGTTGATAAAACTACTAGTTGTTCTGATGACGAGACCACAAAGAGGGTCCACAAGAAGTCTTATGATTCAAATGAATCTGGTGATCTGTTTGAAAATAATATTAATAATGAGATAATGTATTCATCTTTTGGTATGCTAGAAATATGTAGTTTTGATTGCAATATTTCCAGGGTTGAAAATTTTGTCAACACAAAGCTTAGCTTCATTGGGCATGTTCATGAACATTCAATTCATGAGGTTGATCAAGGTGATTATTATTCTACTAGTCATACCAGCTTGAATGAGGTAAACTTGGAAATTTTTATATCAGAAGGGGATGACATTAGCATGAAAGATGTCAAGATGTTGATGACATGAGTTCATTCTTAGATGATTAGGATATTCATTGTGATGAGAATTTAAAGCCACTAGTTTTGGTTTATAATGTTATGGAGCTTGAAGAGCCTTCTGACCATGCTATCTCTGATTATTTGGACATGGCATAAATTTTAAATATGTGTGTTGAACAATTAGAAGATGAAATGAAGGATAACATTGGTTGTTATGAGTTCGGGGCTGATTGTGATTATGCATATGAAAGGGACACTAACTGTGGTGTTTCAAAGTATAGTGATACTAGCAAAGATTTGGAACTCCATGTCGAGGAAGAAAAAATATTTGCATCAAAGATAGATATAATGGAAAAACCCTTGTTTGATGACCTTCCATCTTCATCAGAGATGAGAAACGGTGATCCTTATTGGTGTAGAGATAATCCACTCTTTGTTAAAGACTCTGATGATGCATCTAATACAGAGTTAGAATGTGGTTTCAAGAAAATAAAGGAACATATTAGTGAGCTTTTCGAGGGCATTTCCTATGAATTTTTTTCATTTGAAATAGGTATTGCAAGTAAGATTGAATATCATGATACCATCTACTTACATATGTATGAATACTTTTAGTTTCTAGTTCAGCTAGAAGGTATTTTTATGGAGCACAACAATGTGATGAATAAAAAACAATGTGATTTTCAATATGAAAATGTTTCATATGATGAACATAACACATATATGTGTCATGTGATGATGAAATTTTGCATTTTATGCCTGACTATCCAATACAAAATGATAGAGATTACACTAGAAACGCTATTCTCAGAAAAGTTGGGAGAGATGTCAGTGGTAGTGCTTGTAATCAGGAAAATTTTAGTGATTACCACATTTTTTTTCTTGTAATGAGAAGGCTAAACTTATTGCAGTGGTATGAAAGAGGTAAATGTCGGTGGAAGGACATCAATTCTTTCAATAGGTTGTTTTTTGATAGGGGCAAGAGTTAGTCCTAATTTTTAGTGGTTTGGTGCCACCAAATATGGAAATGAAGCCCGATTAGATTGTAGGGTGCATACTAAAATTTGCATCTTTGGAGAAGGTTTCAAGTGGAGTGGAGATTGGATCTCCCTTTTTAGGTCTTTTGGCCTATGTATGACTTTGTACATTTTTTTTTTCTTTCTGTTTTTGTTGTTTTTGCTTGGTTTGTATCACCCAATGATTCTGGGATCTCACCATGCCTACAAGAGGCATGTGTTCCCAACTAGAGCCACTTATGGAACCCTTTAGAAAACTTCTTGGTTCTACCCTAAAAATTGTGCAAATTTTGGCTTGGGCCCTCATTTCTCATTTCAGGTCATATCCTCATCATTGTGTTAGGATTTTATATTTATAATACCTCCCCAAAATTGGCCTATGAATCAAAAAACCCTTGGTTGTTATATTTTTGCATTGACTTGATATTCTTGGTACCTGGTCACTTAAGTTGCCACTTATGCCATTGAGGTCATTGTTTTTACCAACCCCCAAATCTTAGCTCTATCGGTCACCTTGGTCCTTCTCAATATTAATTTCCTATGATTGAAGGCTTGATTTTAATGACTTAAATCCTTAGCTTTCATCCTCTAAGGGCCAGGTTTACATTTTCCTAGTGATGGCCTAGGATTTTTTATGACTAACTGATGCAAGGCTAGAGGAATAAAATCACTCACAATCTCATTTAACAAAATTCAACCAATTCTTTCATGTACATTCAATTAGGACTCTACATTCTTCACAAAATCCACACCAAAATAGAGTTTAAAGGAAAAAATCTTGAATATTCCTCAAAATACATTAGACATCAACAAAATATCTATCTTAGACCCTATCATAAACTTATTCATCTCTAACATAAAGACTTTTCTAGTGATTGTCCCAAAATAGAAAATAGGGCCATGTAGACCACACCAATAACTCAAATACACATTCCCAAGTCCATACCTCATTACAAACTCCACAAGAAAGTGTAAATTTGTCTACACAAATACAATATATCATTCTCCAAACCTTTTTCAGAACATTTTATCAAATACTCCTACTAAACCTTTATTTAAGACATGACTGTCATAAGCCTGTCATATAGGAAAATAGAAAAAATATACATAATCTCACCAAACCCCTATCAAGAAGAGGTTTATAATACACCAACACAACCTACTAAATAACTACACCAAAGATAAACACTTTTTATATCATCAAAAACATAAATTATGGATTGTTCCTAATGCTTTTCCAGAATAGGGCAGTCAATATAACAATGGTTTCAAACTCAAAATTTACCAAATACTATCTTAAACAGTTTCATAATACTCCATTCAACTTTTACAAACTCAATTATCAAAGGATAATGCCAAATACATGATCACATTGCATAAAATATTTACTGTTCTTTGTCTTACCAGCCTGTGCACTAAATTTGTAGACTTGGGGCAACATAGATTCAGCCTCAAACTTCAACCTTAGACTTTGCAACTTTAGGATCATATAATATGCATAAAAAAATACCATTTCACCAATTTATTGAGATTTTCCATGATGGACATTAAAAAAAATGATTTTCAAAGGTCCATGTTTACCCTAGAATAGGGTTTCAATTGTTTTTAAAAAATTGGCAATGACTTTCTCAAAATCCAACCAAATTGCATGAAAGAAGAATGAAATGGAAGGTGATTGATTGTACTATTACTTACAAACAATTAGGCATTATTTACTACTCGTACATGGCTGTACGCAACCAAGAAACAGTGAGTTTCTTAAGAAATATACATAAATCAGTGTCTTTATTCATTCAAAATTAGGTATTCAATCACCGATGAGTTACAAAAACATTTACAAGGCATTTTTAAAGGAATTATATCATGAATCTTCAGTTTCTAACTATTTTATAATGACCCAAGAGCCAAATGACCCTTCACCTTCCCTATCTTACTCAATTTTGCAATTTTTATAATAGTGACAACTTTTTGAATACATTGGCATCTTTTACATTTTTGTAAAATTTGACTCAAATGACCTCATAATAACCTAGACACATGACAAACAACCCAAATAACCTTATTAAAAGGGGGAAACTTCAAAATTTGATCAATATTTAAAATTTGTATGCTGGAAAGAATGTTGGCATCATGGTGTTCCTGCATCATTCTCCCGACCAAAAAAATTTCCAAGCCCTCTTGGATTGAATCTTCATCCCTTGATTATGCCTCTTTCATGCCTTGCAACTTTCCACCTTGAAACAAATTCCATTTGTTGGATGTTGTGGTTGTGTTGCTGATATGTGGTTTTCATTGTTGTCAACACAATTAGCATTATTGTATTAAAGGTTGTATATGTCGAGGATATTGAGAAAATTGTTAAAGGGTTGCAAGTTGCCAGTGGAACAGTGAAGGTCAAGAAGGTGTCTTGTTTTGTATGTTGAAGATCAGTTGTTGTGGAATAAATGGTTTATTATTGAGAGTATCTAGCTCATCTACTAGAAGTTTTAGAGGTTTGCATGAAGATTTGACCGTTCTATGAACAATTGTGTTCTGATAGTATTTTTGTGGGTTTTTTCAGTATTTTTGATTGAAGTTTATGTGTTTCTAGTAATTTTTGTTGTTGTGGATATTTTCCTATTAGTTCTTATTTTTTGTGGATTCTTATAGATCATTCTCTATTCTTGATGTATGTCTGCGTTGATTGGTGTGCTCATGGTTGAAGATTTCTTGCAGTTTGTTTGGGTTTTCATGTTCTTGGCCGACATGATGGTTGTAATGTGTTGTGAATCCTTAAATATTTAAATTTGAATGTTCAGTGCACTCAAGGATATTGTTTCGGGTTGCATCATGATATTAGCCGACGGTGTTTGATCCACATTGAAAAGTTATTTGTAAATTTGGGCTAATATTGAAAATATGTTTTATATTTTTCGCTGACAAGGTTGTTGATCTAATTCCATGTTGTAGATATATAAGAGTGATTGTTTGAGCAAAGTTAGTGTGTTCATAAGAGCGAATGTATGTGAGTGAAAGTGAAAGTGTGTGAATATTGTTCTAATAATTTGACTGCAAAGCAGAGTGAGAAGAAGTTTGAGCGAACAGTGAAGAAGGATTTTTGTGCTTAAATGGAACTGTAATTAGGCTTGTGAAGAAGCTATTTTCTTAGTTCATACCCTGTGGATCTAATTTGTATTGATGCGTATTGTTGGGAAGTGAGCCCTCTTGTATTTGAGTAGTGACCTCTAGACAATGTGCCTGAATGCATGTGCATTCCCATTATTTTTCTTATACTTTTAATAGGGTATAATATTATGGACTAACATCCACCGTGGGGTGATCCCACAATAGTGGTTTGCAATTTTTGGCCAAACTGGACACTGAAATAATTTTTTTTAACTAAATCTTCACTTTTGGGCACCTATAGCAGCTAAACTATGAGGAATTTGAAGATGATGAAAAATAGAGTTTCGTGACATTTTGTCTATAGATTCTAAATATATTTTTTTCAAAATTTTTGGAATCAGATTGCACTTCTTTTTCCATCTCCCTCAAAAACTAGTTTTTTTTTAGAAAACAACATTTTTAAAAAGTGACACTCACCGTATAACGTATAACTTTTTTTCCATTAAGGATAAAATTTTTATTCTTTCGAATTTAGATTCGTAACTCTGATATCTAGTGCTTTTTCTTGGTTAGACAGCTTTTAATTGAACATTTTTTCTCTAATCAAGTTTCGAATTAAAACCAATTGTAATTTAGACATATCACGACTGTATAACATGTAAATTTTTTGTATGTATCAAAATTCAAAAAAAATTCTTTGTTGGATCAAGGACTTCAATATCTGGTGCACTAATATTTTTAATTTTTTTTTAATAATATGCTATTTTTCCACTTGTGTAGAATAGAGAGCTTTATTTTTTAGTGAAAAACCTACATTCACGAGAAATAAAAAATAAATATAATAATAAAATTATATTCATTTAAAATTATACTTTTTGTGAAGCTTATAATAAGGACTACATACTTACAAAAATAAATTTTAAATGAATTCATTTGATCCCCCAAAAGGTAAATCAAAAGTGGTTTTTTATCAGCATTTTGATAGGTGTAAAGGAGACTCCATTATAGGTATGGTTTAAAACTAGTGGGGTTCTATCCAAGGGGGTTTGATTTAAGGTAGTTTGATGAAACCCTATTCAATTGGAATTCTTTAAATGGAACCTTTTAAGGCTTAAATCATTATATTTTTTTAAAATATGTGATTTTAAAAAAAATCAGTTCCTCCCAGAAATTGTAAACCAGCTTTGTGGGATCACCCCGCGGTTTTTCCCCTAACAGGGTTTCCACATAAAAAAATCTTGGTGTTCTCTATGTTTTTGATGTTTTGATTGTTTATGGTTTATTGTTCATTCATTAGATTTGAGATTAAGTTAAGTTTGAAAAGTCTTAATATTTTGTGATAACTGACTCACCCCCCTCTTAGTTATCTATCCTTGTTTTTCCAACAATTGGTATCAGAGCAGGTTCCTCTAAATAAGTTTGAAAGATTGAGGTGATACGAGATGGAATCATACAAGAAGAACATTCCTTGATTTGATGGAACAAACTACTCATTGTGGAAAACTAGGATGGAGTGTCATTTGAGGTGTATTGGTGAACCCTTCTGGAATATTACAAAGAAAAAATATGTTATTCCTCAAAATTATCCTTCCTCTACTAATGAGATTAAAGAGACCAAGAATAATTTTAGGGATATGGAAGCTTTGTTGAGTGCTCTAACAGATTCAAAAATCATAAAAGTGATAGGTCTGAAGACAACTCATGAGATGTGGATGAAGCTGGACACTTTGTATGAAGGAGATGTACATACTGTGAAGATGGCTAAGATACAAAGTTTTCACGACAAGTATGAAAATTTGAAGATGGGTGAAGATGAAAATATTTCTTCTTTTATGCAAAGAGTAAATGAAATAGTGATGGTTATTAGATGTGTTGGTGGTACCCTGGATGAAGATGAAATTGTAGCTAAAGTGCTTAGATCATTTCCTCCCTCCTACAAAGAAAAGGCTCATGCTATTGAATAAACCAAATCATTGACGAATGTGACAAGAGATACACTGATTGATAAACTTGTTGCCTTTAAGTTCAATGAATTTGGTGAATTAGAGAAGTAGAATAGTTGGAAGCATTGATTGTAAAGAAAGAAGGTCGAGGAAAAAGTAAGTATAAAGGGAATTTTCCTATCAAATGTTTTTCTTGTAGTAAAATAGGTCATTTTCCATCAAGGTTTCATGAAAGAGTTCCTAGGTCTAAGCCTTACAATCCTATATTTAAAAAGAAATGCTATTTTTCTGAAGAAGGTGTGACTTATGATAAGTATGATAAAGAAAATGGAAATGAAGATGATTGGGTTTTCATTGCTATCAAGGAAAATAGTCCAGTGGCTACTAAATCTGCTAAATTTGAGAAAGCTCTTACAACCCAAATTGAAGAAAAGGATGAGTGGGTGATTGATAGTGGATGCTCACAACATATGACTAGTGACAAAAGAAAATTTGTAACTCTAGATAAGTATGATGGTGGGGTTGTAATATTTGGAGATAACAATGCTTGTGTGATTCATGGCAGAGGATCTATTTGTCTTGGTGGTAAGCATAACACTACTGATGTTCTTTATGTTGAAGGATTGAAGCACAACCTATTGAGTGTTGGAAAGATGGTGTACAAGGGTTATGATCTTCAATTCAAAGGCAGAAGATGCAAGATATTTGGAAGTTTAAAAAATGTAATTGGTTCAGGTAAACAAATAAAAGGTAATATTTTTTCACCTGAATGTTGCTAGGTAAAGTTGTTTAATTGCTCAAGTAGATGAAAGTTGGTTATGGCATAGAAGGTTGTGTCATGTGAATTTTGATAACATTATCAAAGTAAGTTCCACTCAAGTAGTAAGAAATCTACCTAGGCTACTGAAGCCTGCTAACACAATTTGCAAGGAGTGTCAGATGGGAAAATAGACTAGAGTTTCTTTTCGGAGAAAACATTATCATTCAAATGGGTTACTAGAGCTGGTACATACTGATCTATGTGGTCCCTCCAAATTCAAAAGTCTCCATGGAGAAATGAAATTTATGCTACTTATTGATGATTACTCTAGAATGATATGGACTGCTTTCTTAAGAGAAAAATGTGAAGCATTAGAGAAGTTCAAAAGTTTCAAATCTATGGTGGAGAATGAGAAAGGTCTGAAAATTAAATGCTTAAGGTCAAACAGAGGTGGTGAGTTCACCTCTAGGGAGTTTAATTCTTTTGTGAAGAGCATGGAATTAGAAGAAAGTTATTTTCTCCCCGAACCCCTAAACAAAATGGAGTTGTAGAGAGGAAGAACAATGATGATTGAAGGAAATGTTCCTCACATCTATTGGAGTGATACTGTAAGCACTGTTGTGTACACTTTGAACTAGGTAAATGTAAATGGTAATTCTGGTAAGACTCCTTTTCAACTATGGTTTTGTTATAAGCCTATTGTTAAATATTTCAAGATCTTTCGAAGGAAATGTTACTTCAAAAGAGATTAGGAAATAGGAAAGTTTGATGCAAGAAGTGATGAAGGAATCTTTCTAGGTTACTCCACTAGAAGCAAGGCCTACCATTGCTGTGATATCCAAAATGTCAAACCTATTCTAAGCAATTAAAATGCAATGGAAAAACATAAGGAAACACCTCAAGGTTAGCCTAAGGAATTTGTAAATGCAAAGAGGAAAGTGTTAAATGAAGACAAATAGATATACCTTCCTTCTTGCAGCTGAAACTCCTTGGTTGGCCCTTGATTTGGATTGATTTGTATGCTCCTTGATGGCTCTTGATATTGCTAAATGCAAGTCTTCACTATATTCTTGAATGTAGATGCAAATAGATGAAAGTTGATGGCTAGATGAGTGCACAAAATGGCAACATTTAGTTGCAAAATGGCTAAGTCTCTCTAAATGCCTTAGAGGATGGGGTATTTATAGATAAACTTGAATTCTCTAGAGAATTCAATAGTTGGGATTTATCCAACAAGGCCAAGATGAAGGGCTAAGGTGAGTTGAGGACTCACAAGCCCTCACATCTTGACATGTGGGTTGTGAGAGGGCTAAGGGTGAGATGATGTGTAAGTGATGTGGAAGGGAGGAACATGATGTGGAGGAAGGACAAGTACCTTCCAAGTACTTTGATGTGACCTTTCAATGATCACATGGGGAAAGGGAAAGCTTTGGGAGAATAAAAGTGAATTTTAAATTCACAATGATTGGAAGAATCTAGTGGATAAGACAAGGTTCCCAAAAGGTGGGAATTTGTCACATGTGACTTGATATGACAAGTCAAAGATTCTAGAAGATGCATGGGAAAAGGGGATTCTAGGAGGAATAAAAGTGAATTAAAAATTCACATGGGGAAGAGAGGAGCCTAGGGTGAATAAAAAGGAATTAAAAATTTCTTGGGGGATGGGGAGAGTTGACCAAGGTACTAATTATGTTTGACTAATCAATAATTAGAGGATAATTAGGGGTTAATGAGGATTAGAAGCCAACTTGAAAAAGTTGGAGGATATGACACATCCTAATCAAGGATTAGGCATGTGCACATCCTTAATGAAGAGATTAAAAGATGGATTAGGATTAGATGAAAAATACATGTGAGGAATTAAATAAATGTAATATTTATTTAATTCATTTGATGAAAAAAGGATTAAGGAGAGTAAGGTATTTAATTATTAATTAAATACCTTAGGGATTTGGCAGAATTAAAGATATTAATTAAATAATAATAATATTACTTAATTAACTCAGATAAGAGGATGTTTAGATGAAAAGTAATAAATTTGGATAAATTAAGTGTCCAAATTTGGATGTCTACATTTTTCCCCTCTTTGAGATGGTATTATGAAGTAGCATCATTTAAAAGAATATTAAAATATAGAACCCAGAAGGAGATGGTTAGATATAGAAGGATGCCCCAGTCATCAAAAAAATGACTAGGAAGAAATATGATGGAGGTGAAGATGAAGATTAGGGATAAGGATGCTCCCTCGAGAGGACATGCGGGTTCAAGAAAACACGGATGTGCTCTTGAAATGGATCAGATGATGAAATGGGATATGTGGAAGAGGATGAAAAGGGATGGATATGAAAGGATGAAAAGGTGACAGGAGGTTGGGAAACAAAAAATGGATGCAGAGATGAAGATGATGTTGCCCCAATCAAGGTACAAGCCATAAGGGGTTGAGAATGGATGGAGTGTTGTCAATGAGGATAGGTAAGGATACATCCCAATGAGTGGTATTGATGAGGGAAGGATACATCCCAAAACACCACTAAATGATAGGGAGGAGTACCTCCTGATGATGGTGATGAAAGTGTTGTTGACGAGGGAAGGATACATCCCAAACAACGCCGAAGGGATATGGAAGAATAAAATGGGATGATGATGATGATGATGATGATGAGGATGATTAGATCCAGGCTTGTAACAAGACTAAGAACAAGACCAAGGATATGATTAGATGATTTGGGCTAAATGGAATGGATGGGGGTTGGATAGAGATGTGAGATAAGGATGAAGGATGAATGGATGGGGGGATACATGCCAGATGATAGAATGGAGAATGAAATGCAATCCTAATGCAATTTTCCATCTTTGGAGCATAGATTTTTGCTATAGCATAAGACACCAAGTGCCAGGGTATGTGGAACCAAGGCATATTAGTGTCTAATGCATGAAACAAACACAACAGACAAGAAGGCTATCCCAACACCCCAAAGTCATGAAGACCTTGGTCGGGCCAGGTATTGAGATAACCACAAGCACAAAAGGATGCCCCAGCATAACACAAGACCTTAGGGATCTTGGTGGGTACTATGTGGGACAACCAAGAAGACAAAAATAGACATAAAAAGATCAAGATATGCCCCTATGTTGACCAATCAAAACACACCATAATATGATGGATCATGGTGGCCTTGACAAGTGATGATAGGAAGATCAAATGATAAACAAAAGCCAAATGTATCAAAATATTGCAATCGAGTTCAAACATCCTTTGACATAGGATCAAAAGGGATGGATGGGGTTGATGAGGTCTGTTAGGAAGGATGCATATTGTTGAGACCAAAGATGATGGATACTAAACTAAAAGATCGTTATGATGTGGGATGTTCAAAATCGATTGGATCTCATGATACAAGTGGATCTCATTTGTGAAGAACTTGCTAGATAAGAGCGTAGCTTGATGACATGACGCAAGGAAGACAATACATGAGACTGACACACCCTAAAGACCTAGGAGCTCAGGGGCCGATCAAAGATTAACCTTGCCTACATGAAAGCGCAGAGCCCGCGTAGTTTGGTAAAAGGCTGATGACTGACCAAGCTGAAGACTTCGATGAATGATAAAGACTAGAGAGACAAAAGCAAAGACTAATGATAGACGATAAAGGAGTGGATGGACAGAGTAGAAAGACCAATTCTAGATGATAGAGGAGCAGATGGAAAAAGCAAAAAGATCGATGCTAGACGATAGAGGAGCCCTAGGGGCGGATCAAATGATCGACCTTGCCTACGTGAAAGCACAGGGGCAACGTAGTTCGACCAGAGGATGATGACGGACCATGATGGAGATAGGATGGAAAAAGAAGAAAGACCCATGATAGATGATAAAGGATCCCTGGGGGCAGATCAAATGATCGACCTTGCCTACGTGAAAGCACAGGGGAAACGTAGTTCGACAAGAGGCCAAAGATAAATGATGGAGAAAGGATGATGATAGGATGAGTGGATAAAAAGATGGGACTGATATGATGAGATAGGATAGGATGATGATGATCACATAAAGCTTAGGGATGGGATAGTTATCCAAATCATTAAAATGACTTGGAAGGATGATATGATAGATAGATGAGTGATGAAAAGGGCAAGAGATTGAAAAGATGTATAAGAGAAGCAGAAGTGATGGCGATGAAATAAATGGCATTGGGTTGCATGGAGGGAGGCCTATAGCTAGATACCAATGACAAGGGATTGTGAGAGGGGATGAGGATAAAGATGAAAGAATGGATAGAGAGATAGGGATGGGGGATGGGAGGGATTGTTTGGATGGATAGGAATATAAGGATTGGAAGATGAAAGGGATCCTAGGATAGATGGATAGGAAGATAAGGATGGGGAGATGGAAGGAATGTTGTGATAGATGGATAGGGATATAAGGATTGGGAGATGAAAGGGATGCGAGGATAGATGGATACAAAGATAAGGATGGGGAGATGGAAGGGATGTTGTGATAGATGGATAGGGATATAAGGATTCAGAGATGAAAGGGATGCTAGGATAGATGGATACAAAGATAAGGATGGGGAGATGGAAGGGATGATGTGATAGATGGATAGGGAGATGAAGGGATGTTATGATAGATGATGTCTCCAAGGGCTATATCACAAAGGAAGCAGATGCCCTCACTCTAGATATGTCATACATGATGAGGCATGAGGGATGGAAGATGAGTGGATGGGAAAAGGAGATAACTAGAGGAGGATAGGATGGGTGACCAAGGAATACAATAGAGCATGGATGAAGGGAAGGTATACCAAGAGGTGGCCAAAGCATGTATAGATAGGTGCCCATGTTTTTATCAAGATCACAAGAAGGATGGAGGGATGGGAGATAAATGGGATATGATGGTAGGATGCGGAAGAGAGGTGGGATGGAGGGGATTTATGAAGAGGACAGATAATAGGAAGATGGGTGCATAGCTAGAAGCATAGCAGGAAGCATAGTGGATGGAGGGAATGCATATCAGGAAGTTTCCCCCAAGTGTAAATGGGGATTTACGCATGACGCCTGTTTGCCAGGTTTTCATCATGGTATTTATCCAAGCTGCTTGTTTGCCAAGTTTTCACCATTAGATGAATTATTTCTCTTTACTATTTTTTTTTTTGATTTTTTTGATTTTTCTATTTTTCTAATTTTTTAATTTTTTTTGGATTTTTAAATTTGTAGATAGCAAGGGGATGAAAATGGATAAGGATAGGGATGTTGATAAGGGGATTTAGAAGACATACGATAATGATATGGATGAAGTACTCAAGCATCAAGTTCCATACAAGGTATTAAGAGCCCATGTTTGAAGCGATTGTTGGATGTTAGTACAACCTTATTAGGATAAATGGATTATGCAAGAGGATGAATTAGAGGGACTTGAGAGGGGAGATACATGGGATAATTGATGGGATGCTGCAAAGGGTATGGATGGAATGATGGGGCAGATATGTGATGGGGAGATGTGTTCAGGACCAACATTGGCACATGTGGTGGGGGATGTGAAAAGATAAGAGGATTAATGGATGGAGAATGTGTGGATAATAGGGGAGATGGGGTGGTGAACTTTGGAACATAAGGACCCAAAACAGACTTAGGAGATGAAAGGGGTGTATGAATAGCTTTTGGATTAGCAACTTTGGATGTTCTTATAGATTTTTTATTTGATTGCATTGCATATTTTTTCTTTGGGATCCACATGGTTTTGATCTTTGCTTTGGTGGGCCTTTGTGGCCTACAGATTTGATTTAGATTTAGATTTAGATTTTTCTTCTCTTCACCATGTCTTTTGGAGGGGACATGGGGAGCCTTAGATTCATGTGGATGTTTGGATTCATGCATGTTTTCTTTAATAGCCAAAGTGTGTTTAGTAGCAATGGGATGGGTGTGAGGAGATGGATGATATGGAGTGATGGAGGTAGGAGTATGGGGATTATGTGTAGATGGAGGAGGTTTAGGTATGTTCCTTTGTTGATCCCGATTATGGGATATGTGAGAGGGATGTTTATGATGGATGAGATGGATAGGTGGTGAATGGATGAAAGGATGGATAGGACAAGATGGAGGAGGTGATTTTACGATATAGGGGCCTAGAATAGATATAGGACCTGGAGGAAACATGGGCATGGTAGATGGAGGGATGTAAGGAACCAAAATGGATGGAGCAGATGAAGGAGGAATATGGACGGTTGTTTTGAGGTGATATGATAGAGGAGGAGGGATGGTAGCATATGGTCTGGTGGAGCGATGGGAAGAGATGACATTTTTTTTTGAAAAGGCTCGTTGAGGACGTCTAGAGGTTGTACCAACATCTTTAGATTGTGAGTCTTGGGAAATAGGTCCAAGACCTTGCATGCAGATTTGTTCTTTGACTTGGATGGGCTCTAAAATACCTTGCTCATGAAGGCCTAGACCTCTTCCTTGATAGTTCATTTTCTTGAGCATGCGATCCATGATAGGATTTGTGTTATTCTAAAAACATGATGCGAGTCCATTATTAGGTGGAGGATGATGGGTGGTAAATACACTATGCTTTTCTTCTGCAAGGAGGCCACCATGGAAGAATGTGAGAGTACCAAGGGGATATGCAAGCAGTGTAGGGATAGTAGGTGATGATGGGGGATCATGAGAGGGACATGATGGGATAGTAGCATGTGGATGGGTGATATCAGGAGAGGGATCATGGGATATGATAGGAGCTAGATTTGTGATAGTGGGCTCATGTGATGGAGATGGAGATGAAGATGGAGTGGTGGAGACAAGGGGATCATGGGGTGGAATGGATGGGGGACTGTGATCTTGAGGTGGACTAGATAGGATGGAAGGATCTTGATCTGGAGAAGGGGATATGTTGGCATGCTTTGGATTAGACTCTTGGCATGACACATCTTGTGTGGATGGAAGGATGACAGAGTGCTGGAGAGACTCTTCAAGTTGGGGAGATGGAAGGATGGAGGATTCAATGCAATCATCAGAATGGATTTGGGTGTCGTCGATGGGTTCGATGACTCTTGGAGTAGGAGGTGGATGTTCAATGGATTCAGTAGATGTGATGGTAAGGGATGGGGACTTAGTGGATTCAGAGGATGTGATGGTAGAAGATGGGGGTTCAACAGATTCAGAGGATGTGATGGTAGGAGATGGGGGCTCAGTGGATTCAAAGGATGTGATAGTAGAGGATGTGATGGTTTCGATGGTTTGAGTGGTGCTAGGGGTGGTACCATCAATGATAGGTGTTGGGTGGAGAAGGGTCTTGTCTCTAATGAATGTGGATGATGGGTTGGGATGGCATGATTCCATAACTTCAAGGTGTGGAGTGGGAGATGTCTTCTTGGTTATAAGTCCTTGGAGAACTTCTGGAGTGAAGAACTTGAATGCTCTAGGCTGAGATGACATGGTAGGAGTGGATGAAGGGTTATGGATTGGTGGACTAGGATTAGATGGGGGAATGGGATTGAATGTAGGACTAGAAATAGATGGGGGATTAAGGTTAGATGAAGGGTTAAGATAAGGGGATTGGAATGGTGAATTAGGACATGAGGATGCGGGTGGTGGATTGTAGTAAGAGTATTGGGATGGAGGATTAGGATGGGAAGATTGAGGTGGTGGATTGAGATAGGTTGGTCTAGCTGTTGGATTAGGATAAGTTGATGTGGATGTTGGATTAGGATAAGTTGGTGTGAGTGTATGATTAGGGTGAGCAGATTGGTATGGAAGATTAGGGTAGTGGGTATATGTCGGTGAAGGATTGAGATAGGATGATGTGGACGGGGGATTAAGATAGGGGTATTGTGATGGAAGACTAGGACAAAAGGAGGTGGGTGTTGGATAAGAGGATGATGTAGATGAAGGGTATGATGGATATGACGGATATCCCTTGTCAAAGGTAGCATAAGCAACATGATTAGGCATGGATGAAGACATAATAGGATAACTCGAAGGGGTGATTAGATTGTGGAAAGTGGGTGGAGAAAGCTTACTAGTGACGATAGCATCAAGGGGATCTATGTCATATTCTTCTTGATCAACAATACTTTCGTTATCGTTGTCGACGTAATTAGGGTTTCCCTTTACAACTATTGATGGAGGATAAGGATTCATGATGGTGAAAGGATAAAGAGGATGGGTCAACGATTTGGGATGGAAATGGACTAAAGCTCAAATCGGGATTTAGGTTAAGCTCATATTTGGATTGGATTAAAGCTTCGATTAGGATGATTGGATGATGTGATGGGATTGATTCTGACGATCGACACCGAATCTGCTTCGAGATGGAAGTAGATTGATTAAGTCGAAGGTGATGTGATTAGATTGGATCGACCGATGATTGATAAGATTGACTGATGGATAGAATAAGATGATGAAAGAGACTGGAAATCCCATTCAGAGATTATCTTAGATGACTTTGGATACTGATTGATCAGATAAAAGGATAAATGGATGATTGTAGCACCGAATCCACCTTGAGATTGAAGGTGAATTGATTGGGCCAATGATGATGATTAACTTAGGATGGATGACAATCCTAAGCAAATGTTGATGAGGATGATCAGATCAGATGCTTAAGTCAATTTGGATAATAACCCAAGATGAAGTTCAAGGGATTTGGATGGGGGAAATGATGATTTGATTGGAGAAATGGATGAAAGAAAGTGGATGAAAAAATACTCAAAATGAGTAAATGATTGATCGGGATGGATGAATGATTATTTGGAATGAGTAAATGACTGCTAAGAATAGATGAATGATTCTCAGAATGAGAAGATGAAAGCTCAAATTGAATGATAGATTACTGGGAACGAGTAGATGATTGATCGGGATTGTAGAATGAGAGTTCGAAATGATTGAAGGTGGTGTGAAATGGAGGAATGTTTACTCGGAACGAGTAAATAGATGATCGAAATGATAGAACGATAGTTTGAAATGATGAAAGGATGTGTGAAATGGATGAACGTTTACTCGAAATGAGTAAAAGGATGATCGAAATGATAGAACGATAGTTTGAAATGATGAAAGGATGTGTGAAATGGATGAACGTTTACTCAAAATGAGTAAACAGATGATCGAAATGATAGAACGAGAGTTCAGAATGATGAAAGGATGTGTGAAATGGATGAACGTTTACTTGGAACGAGTAAACGGATGATCAAAATGATAGAACAAGAGTTTGAAATGATGAATGGATGTGTGAAATGGATGAACGTTTACTCAGAATGAGTAAACAGATGATCAGAATGATAGAACGAGAGTTCAAATTGATGAACGAATGTGTGAAATGGATGAACGTTTACTTTAAACGAGTAAAAAAATGATCAGAATGATAGAACGAGAGTTCAAAATGATGAAAGGAGGTGTGAAATGGATGAATGTTTACTCAGAATGAGTGAACGGATGATCAGAATGATAGAACAGGAGTTTGGAATGATGAAATGAGGTGTAAAATGGATGAATGTTTACTCGGAACAAGTAGACGGATAATCGAAATTGCTAAAAAAAAGTTTGATATGATAGATGAAGGTTCAAAATATATGAGTGTTTACACGGAACGAGTAAACGAATGATTGAAAAGGGAGAACAACTGTTCGGAATGGATGAATGAAAGGTTGAAATGACTAAACCTCATATTAGGGTTTTGGTTAAGCTCAAATTGGGATTAGATTAATACTAAAATTAGGATTGAATTGAAGCATAGAATTATTGGAGGATGTGATGAGATTGATTCTACACCAGGTTTTGGGGTTTAAAGAACGTAAGGTGCTAACAATCAGATTTTTCCAGATTTGGCAATTTTAAAAAATTGTCAAATTTTTCCATTTTAGGAAACCTTACGTGCGTACTTTTGAGTGTCCAATTTTTTCCCAAAAAATACCCAAAACAAAGATAGGATGAATTGCCAACTAATAACCCAAATTTGAGACATACATTTCGAGTTATGGACAAAAATGATTTTTTAAAATGCTGGAAAAAACCACTAAATTGTGATTTTGAGGGTCAACATGAAAGTTTGAGGCCTCAAAAATGTGGAAAAACGGTGTCCGAGTGATTTCCAATTAGTCGAGGATCCACATGCCATCTCATAACGCAACCACCCGTAAAATTTTAGTTCAAACAGACACCTGAGTCAAAAGTTATGGCCTCTGGAAGTTTCGACACAAAAATCAAAATTCTCAAAATGAAGTTTAGGTGATTGGGATGGATGATTTGATGCTGGATATGGACTCTAATGATGTTCTAAGTGGAACTTATGTGATTTTGGTGATGAAATGATGATTTTCAGAAAAGTGTTGATGATGGGCAAATGGGTGCTTAGAATTGATGAATGACTCTCAGAACGAGAGGAAGAAGATTCAAAATAGATGAACAAATACTAAGAACGAGTGAACGAGTGCTCGGAATTAGGATTGGATTGAAAGATATGATGGGATTGGCATTAGTGGTCGGATTTGGGAACTAGATATGTTTTTTTTCCCAAAGTTTTTGCAGAGGGGCGAATTTGCCCTCTTTTGGGGCATCTGTGCCCACTTGGGGTGTCTGTGCCCCCTTCTGGGGCGTTTGTGACCTCTTGGGGCGTCTGTGCCCCCTCCTGGGGTGACTGTGCCCTCATAGAGGGGCAGATTCGCCACACTGTGGGGTGGACTTTCTAAGTGGGTAAATGGGCTGTTAAAACGAAGAGACGGGTGATTGGAATGGGGTGTTGGATAATCGGATTGAGGAAATAGATGATCAGATTTGGGAAAATGATTGGAATGGATGAATGATCAAGCACTCAAAACTAATGATTGCTTAGAATGGATGAATGATTGAAAGTTCGAAATGAGTAAACAATTGATTGGAAAGGATAAACAACTCTTAGAATGAGGAGATGGATGCTTGGAATGGATGAAAGATTACTCAAAACGAGTGGGCAGAGGATTTGAAAGGGATGAAAGACTACTTGGTCAAATAGATTTTTGGAATGGTTAGATGAAGTTTTGGAATGGTAAAAATGGGGGTTTTAAATGATCAAATGGAGGTTTTTGGAGGCTTAGAGTGACAAAACAGAGTCTTGGGATGATGAGATAACGGTTGGGAATGATTAAATGATGGTTTAGAGGCTAAACAGATCCAAATGGGGCAATTTTGGGTGTTCAGGAGGGAAAATTTTCCCCTCTACAGTAAATCAGGGGCACAGTCGCCCTTCTGCAGAAAATCAAGGGCATAATCGCCTCACTGCGGAAAATCAGGGGCGTAATCGCCCCACTGCAGAAAATCAGGGGTGTAATCGCCCCACTGCGGAAAATCCGGGACTTGGTTTGATGAAAATGACTATGGAAAAGACTTTAAAATGACAATGATAAGGCCAATTTGTCAAAAATTTCACTGGTTTCTCACAAGAAAATACTCTCAAGCAAACACAATCCTATGATTAGTGTTAAGGGTATGGCCAAAGAGGTCTTAATCTAGGATGCACAAGGTGTCTAGCGAGTCCTCGATATACTCTCGGTACGTGAGGCACAACCGTGAACACCAACCACAAGCGTGAGTCGGGAACCCCAGCGAGATACTGAAGGGCTTAGACCAACTCTTCACGTCTATCTACATATCACCCTAGCTTCGACGCTCCACCAATTACGACGCGACTGGATTGGGGTATAGCTTTCGCTCTCCCCCCTTTATATACCCCACCGATACGCGTGGTTGGAATCGTCCCTTGGGGTGATGAAATCCCCAAGCAGGTCCCACTAGAAAGAAAGCACTAATTATTTCCAACTACTCCCCAGGCTCACACGAAGTGCAAGGGGAAAGTGAAAACAAGCTAATGCTCCCTTTGGGTAATAGAAAAGATAGATAAACAAGCAATGAATTACTCCCCCTAATTAAACTATGTTCTTAGATTAAAGAAAATAACAAATATATTTTAAAAAATTTGAGCGAATGGATAGCCCTGCAAGCAAATGTTAGATGTTTTATCCCACTTTCTTAATCAACTTCACAAAAATATGCTGCGAAAAGTTAGAAAAAAATACCAATATCCTTGCAAGAACAGTGTTAGGGGGTTAATACTTGAAAATAGCAAAAAACCGAAGCCAAAATGACAGTTTTACCTTTCAAAATGTGTTGATTTGTGATGACAAGGGGGCGCAATCGCCCTTTTGCAGTAAATCAGGGGTGTAGTCGCCTCACTGTGAAAAATCAGGGGCGTAGTTGCCTCACTGCAAAAAATTAGGGGCGCAGTCGCCCCACTGCGGAAAATCAGGGGCGTAATCGCCCCACTGCGGAAAATCAGGGGCGCAGTCGCCCCACTGCGAAAAAGTGTTAGCACAAAAATTTCAGCCCAGGGGGCGTAGTTGCCTTTCTACAAGAAAAGTGTTAGCCAAAAATTTTGGTCAAGGAGGGGGCGTAGTCACCTTTCTGCAAGAAAAGTGTTAGCCAAAAGTTTCAGTCAAGGAGGGGGCGTAGTCGCCCTTCTGCAGAAAATCAGGGGTGTAGTCGCCCCACTGGGGAAAATCAGGGGCACAGTCACCCCACTACAGAAAATCATGGGCGTAATCGCCCCACTGTGGAAAATCAAGGGTGTAATTGCCCCACTGCAGAAAATCAGGGGGCGTAATCACCCCACTACAGAAAATCAGGGGCGCAGTCACCCCACTGCAGAAAATCAGGGGCGTAGTCGCCCTTCCGCGACGTATTCCTGCAAAACTTAACAACAACAAATGTGAAATATAGGAACCCGCTTGTGGGTCCCACCGGGCATGCCAGAAATGTGATATCCAAAATAGCTAACCTATTCTAAGCAATTAAAATGCAATGGAAAAACATAAGGAAACACCTCAAGATTAGCCTAAGGAATTTGTAAATGCAAAGAGGAAAGTGTTAAATGAAAACAAATAGATATACCTTCCTTCTTGCAGCTGAAACTCCTTGGTTGGCCCTTGATTTGGATTGATTTGTATGCTCCTTGATGGCTCTTGATATGGCTAAATGCAAGTCTTGACTATATGCTTGAATGTAGATGCAAATAGATGAAAGTTGATGGCTAGATGAGTGGACAAAATGGCAGCATTTAGTTGCAAAATTGCTAAGTCTCTCTAAATGCCTTAGAGGATGGGGTATTTATAGAGAAACTTGAATTCTCTAGAGAATTCAATGGTTGGGATTTATCCAACAAGGCCAAGATGAAGGGCTAAGGTGAGTTGAGGACTCACAAGCCCTCACATCTTGACATGTGGATTGTGAGAGGGCTAAGGGTGAGATGATGTGTAGGTGATGTGGAAGGGAGGTACATGATGTGGAGGAAGGACAAGTACCTTCCAAGTACTTTGATGTGACCTTTCAATGATCACATGGGGAAGGGGAAAGCTTTGGGAGAATAAAAGTGAATTTTAAATTCACAATGATTGAAGAATCTAGTGGATAAGACAAGGTTCCCAAAAGGTGGGAATTTGTCACATGTGACTTGATGTGACAAGTCAAAGATTCTAGAAGATGCATGGAAAAAGGGGATTCTAGGAGGAATAAAAGTGAATTAAAAATTCACATGGGGAAGAGAGGAGCCTAGGGTGAATAAAAAGGAATTAAAAATTCCTTGGGGGATGGGGAGAGTTGACCAAGGTACTAATTAGGTTTGACTAATCAATAATTAGAGGATAATTAGGGGTTAATGAGGATTAAAAGCCAACTTGCAAAAGTTGGAGGATGTGACACATCCTAATCAAGGATTAGGCATGTGCACATCCTTAATGAAGAGATTAGGAAATGGATTAGGATTAGATGAAAAGACATGTGAGGAATTAAATAAATGTAATATTTATTTAATTCATTTGATGAAAAGAGGATTAAGGAGAGTAAGGTATTTAATTATTAATTAAATACCTTAGGGATTCGGCATAATTAAAGATATTAATTAAATAATAATAATATTACTTAATTAACTCAGATAAGAGGATGTTTAGATGAAAAGTGATAAATTTGGATAAATTAAGTGTCCAAATTTGGATGTCTACAGTTGCTATAATAGAAGATTGAGAAAGATGGTTCAGAGTACAAATTTCAGAGTTGATGAGGACTCTACTAAATCATCCAAATATTGTCGATATGATTCAGATGACTAGGAAGATAACACAAACAAAAGGAAGAATGATCAGACATTGAATCAACTTCAAATTTTTCCATATGTTCTGGTAAAAAAACTTCCATTTGTTCTGGTAAATCAAGGTTGTCAGGAAGGAGAGACAAGTGCAAGTGCATAAAAAAGAACAGAAGAACTAGAAGTTTGAGAGAATCCTAAAACTCTGAGGTATGTGAAGCTAAATCATTCTGAAAATCAAATTATAGGAGACAAGAATAAAGGTATGTAAACTAGAAGAAATATTGTACAATACGATTGCTTGATTTCCAAGATTGAGCCTAAAGATGTCAATGAAGCTTGTAATGATGAACACTAGATGGAAGCTATGAAAGAAGAATAGATGTAGATTCAATAGAATGATACATGGATACTTCTTCCTAGACCTAAAGATAAAAATGTGATTGGTACTAAATGGGTCTTTCAGAATAAGCTGAATGAGCAAGGTGAGGTGGTCTAGAATAAAGCAAGACTGGCATGTAAAAGGTATTCACAAATGGAAGGTATTGATTTTGAAGAAATATTTTCCCTTGTTGCCAGAATTGAAGCTGTAAGGTTATTTCTTGCTTATGTTGCATATAAGAACTATAAAGTCTATCAAATGGATGTGAAATCAGCTTTTGTAAATGGTGAGTTAGAAGAAGTATATATTGAACAACTAGATGGATTTCAACTAACTGATAAGGAAGTCATGGTTTTCCAATTGAAGAAATATCTATATGGAATCAAGCAAGCCCCTAGTATGCTAGACTGGATAAATATTTACTAAAGCTTGGATTTAATAAAGGTATTGCTGAAAACAACTTGCATTTCAAATTGGATCATGACAAAGAGTTAATTATTGAGGTATTTGTTGATGACATTATTTTTTGAGTAGATGATAATCTATGTATGAAGTTTTCTGATGAAATGAAGAATGAATTTGAGATGAGTATGATTGGAGAGATGAATTTCTTTCTGGGATTGCAAGTTACTTAGTTAGATAAGGGGATCTTCATATCTCAGTCCAAATATGTGAGAGAGCTATTGAAGAAGTTTGGCATGGAAGACTCAAATCCTCTTGGTACACCCATGGTAACTAGATGTAAGTTAACACAAAATGATGATTCTCCTAAGGAAAATCAAACAAGATACAGGTCAATGATTGGTGGATTGATCTACTTAACTCAGACTAAAGCAAAAATTATGAATGTTGTACATGTATGGTTGCTAGATTTTAGGCTGATCCAAAAGAGTCTCATGTGACTGTTATAAAGAGAATATTTAGGTATCTAAAAGGAACAATTGACTTTGGGATTTGGTATCCTAAGGATGATGATCTTACTTTGAATGCATACATTGATGAAGATTGGGTAGGAGATTTAGATGATAGGAAGAGTAATACAAGTGGTGCCTTCTTCCTAGGGAAGAAGTTGGTGTCTTGGTTGAGCAAAAAGTAGAATTCCATTTCTCTATCTACTGTTGAGGTAGAGTATATTGCTGCTACAAATAACTGTACTCAAGTGATGTGGATGAAATAGATGCTGAAAGATATCAAAGTAGTATATGATGAACCCATTGCCATATACTATGACAACTCAAATGCAATTAAAATATCAAAGAATCTGGTGCTACACTATAAGACCAAGCATATATTAATCAAGTTTCACTTCTTGAGGGAAAAAGTGAATGAGAAAGAAGTCAGACTGGAGTATGTGCCTACCAAAGAACAAATTGCAAACATTTTCACCAAGCTGTTGTGTAAGGATACTTTTGAGTATCTTAGAGGGATGCTAGGGGTAATTACCCCTCTTGATATGAACTAGAGATTCATTTACTTGCATCAATCTATGGGATTCATAGATATTTCCTGATCCGAATTGATGTTTTTGTGGTTGCTACTTAGGGGGAGTAGTCAGATGTGCAAATATGTTATTCAAAGCTTGTATATGGGAAGATAATGCTTATCCTTACCATTGATTTCAAAGGTGTAGAAGAGTCATATGAAAATTTGTTGCTTATCGGGAGTGAAGAGTCTTGTGGGGAGAAGATCATGTAGAAGAGGTTAAGGAAGAAGAGTCAAAATCTAAGGGGGAGTAAGTGTTTATTGAGAGTTGGGTTGATTGTGTTTTTCACATCATGTGTTGCCATCAATGCAAAAGGGGGAGATTGTTGGATGTTGTGGTTGTGTTGTTGATATTTGGTTGTCATTGATGTCAACACTATTAGCATTATTATATTAAATGTTGTATATGTCGAGGATATTGAGAAAATTGTTAAAGAGTTGCAGGTTCCTCGTGGAATAGTGAAGGTCAAGAAGGTGTTTTTTTCTATACGTTGAAGATTAGTTGTTGTGGACTAAATTTTTTATTGCTAAGAGTATCTAGTTCATCTACCAGAAGTTTTAGAGGTCTGCATGAAGATTTGATCATGCTATGAACAGTTGTGTTCTGAAAGTATTTTTGTGGGTTCTATCAGTATTCCTAATTGAATTTTATGTGTTTATGGTAATTTCTGTTGTTGTAGATATTTCTTTGTTAGTTCTTGTTTGTTTTGGATACTTATATAGATCATTCTCTATTGTTGTTGTACACCCACATTGATTGGTGTGCTCGTGGTTGAATATTTTTCTTAGTATGTTTGGGTTTTCATGTTATTGGCTGACATGATGGTGGTAACGTGTTGTGGATCCTTGAAGATTTAAATTTGAATGTTTGGTGCTCTCAAGGATATTATTTTGGGTCGCATCATGATATTAGGTGATGGTGTTTGATCCACATTGAAAATTTATTTGTAAATTTGGGCCGACATTGAAAATATGTTTTATATTTTTGGCCGACAAGGTTGTTGATGTAATTCCATGTTGAGGATATATAAGAGCGATTGTTTGAGAAAAGTTAGTGTGTGCATAAGAATGAATATATGCCAAAGAAAGTGAAGATGTGCGAATAGTGTTCTAATCATTCGATTGTAGAGTAGAGTGAGAAGAAGTTTGAGTGAAGTGTGAAGAAGGTTTTCTATGCTTAACTGCAATTGTAATTAGGCTTGTGTAGAAGCTATTTTCTCAGTTCATACCCTGCAGATCTAATCCGTATTATTGTGTATTGTTGGGAAGTGAGTCCTCTTGTATTTGAGTAGTGAGGTCTAGGCAGTGTGCCTGAATGCATATGCATTCCCATTATTTTTCTTATACTTTTAACAGGGTATAATATTGTGGACTAACATCCACCATGTTTTTTCCTGTAACAGGGTTTCCACATAAAAAAATATTGGTGTTCTGTATGTTTTTGATGTGTTGATTGTTTATGGTTTATTGTTCATTCATCAGATCTAAGATTATGTTAAGCTTGAAAAGTCTTAATATTCTCTAACAACTGATTCACTCCCCCTCTTAGTTGTCTGGCCTTTTTTTTCCAACAGTTGGTAGTAGAGCAGGTTCCTCTGAAGAAGTCTAAAATATTGAGTTGATCTGAGATGGCATCATACAAGAAGGACAGTCCTAGATTTGATGGAACAAACAAATCATTGTGGAAAACTAGGATGGAGTGTCATTTGAGGTGTATTGGTGAATACCACTAGAAGATTACAAATAACAAATATGTTATTCCTTAGAATGGTCCTTAAACTATTGATGAGATTAAAGAGGTTGAGAATAATGTCAGGGCCATGGAAGATTTGTTGAGTGCTCTAACAGATTCAAAAATTTCAAATGTGATAAGTCTGAAGACAACTCATGAAATGTGGAAAAAGATCGAAACTTTGTATGAAGGAGAAGTACATGTAAACATGGCTAAGCTACAGAGTTTGAAAGGAAAGTATGAAAATATTTCTTCTTTTTTGAAAAGAGTAAATGAAATAGTGATGGGTATTAGATGTGTTAGTGGTACCCTGGATGAGGAAGAAATTGTAGCTAAAGTACTCAGATCATTATCGTCCTCCTACAAAGCAAAGGCTCGTGCTATTGAATAAACCAGATCACTGACGAATGTGACAAGGGATACACTAATTGGTAAACTTCTTGCCTCTGAGCTGAGCAAATTTGGTGAATTTGTTCCCAAGACTAAAACTACATTCAAGGCTACTGTATCTGAAAGAAACAAGCAAAGAAATGATCCGGGAGAGAGTTCTAGAAAGACATTCAAGTATGAGTAAGAAATGAAAGAAGTTGAATATGAAGAGAGAGAGGTAGAAGAGTTGGAAGCACTAATTGTAAAGAAAGAAGGTAGAGGACAAGGTAAGTATAAAGGAAAGCTTCCTATCAAATGTTTTTCTTGTAGTAAAATAGGTCATTTTGCATCAAGGTGTCCTGAAAGAGTTCCTAGATCTAAGCCTTACAAACCTAGATTTGAAAAGAAATGCTATTTTTCTGAAGGTGTGACTGATGAAGAATCTGATAAAGAAAATGGAAATGAAGGTGATTGGGTTTTCATTGCTATCAAGGAAAATAGTCTAGTGGCTACTGAATCTGCTAAAGTTGAGAAAGCTCTTGCAAGACGAATTGAAGACAAGGATGAGTGGGTCATTGACACCAGATGGTCACATCATATGACTGGTGACAAAAGAAAATTTTTAAGTCTAGAGAAGTATGATAGTGGGGTTGTAAGATTTGGAGATAACAATGCTTCTGTGATTCATGGCAGAGGATCTATTTGTCCTCATGGTAAGCATAACATTGATGATGCTCTTTATGTTGAAGGATTGAAGCACAACCTGTTGAGTTTTGGACAGATGGTGGACAAGGGTTATGATCTTTAGTTCAAAGGTGGAAGATGCAAGATATTTGGAAGTTTTGGAAATGTAATTGCTTTAGGTAAATAGACAAAAGGTAATATTTTTCACCTGATTGCTGCGAGTGAAATTTGTTTAATTGATCAAGTAGATGAAAGCTGGTTATGGCATAAAAGGCTGTGTCATGTGAATTTTTATAACATTGTCAAAGTAAGTTCCACTGAAGTAGTAAGAGATCTACCTAGGCTATTGAAGCCTACTAACACAATTTGCAAGGAGTGTCAGATGGGAAAACAAACTAGAGTTTCTTTTTGGAGAAAACAACATCATTCAAATGGGTTACCAGGGCTGGTACATACTGATCTATGTGGTTCCTCTAGAGGTAGAAGTATCCATGGAGAAAGGTACTTTATGTTGCTTATTGATGATTACTCTAGAATGATATGGGTTGCTTTCTTAAGAGAAAAATGTGAAGCATTAGAGAAGTTAAAAAGTTTCAAAGCTATGGAAGAGAATAAGAAAGGTCTAAAAATAAAATGCTTAAGGTCAGACAGAGGTGGTTATTTCACCTCCAAGGAGTTTAATTCTTTCTATGAAGAGCATGGAATCAGAAGACAATTATTTGCTCCCTGAACCCCTCAACAGAATGGAGTTGCAAAAATGAAGAACACAACAATTTTGGATGGTACTAGAACAATTATTATTGAAGGGAATGTGCCTCACATCTATTCAAGTGAAGCTATAAGTATTGTTGTGTACACTTTGAACCGGGTAAATGTAAATGGTAATTCTAGTAAGAATCCTTTTGAACTATGGTTTGGTTATAATCCTACTATGAAATATTTCAAGATCTTTGGAAGCAAGCATTACATCAAGAGAGATGAGGACATAGGAAATTTTGATGCAAGAAGTGATGAAGAAGTCTTTCTAGGTTACTCTACTAAAAGAAAGGCCTAATGGTGCTATAACAGAAGATTAAGAAGAATGGGTGAGAGTGCAAATGTTAGAGTTCATGAGGACTCTGCTAAATCATCCAGCTACTATGGATATGGTTCAAATGACCAGGAAGACAAAAAAACAAAGGGAAGAATCCTTAGACACATAATCAACTTCGAATTGTGGCATATGTTTAGTAAAACAACTTCCATTTGTTCGGGTAAATCAAGGTAGTCAGGAAGGAGAGATATGTGCAAGTGCAACTGAAAGAACAGAAGAACCAGAAATTCGATAGAATCCTAAAACTCCAAGGTATGTGAAGCTAAATCATTGTGAAAATCAAATTATAGGAGATAAGAATAAAGGTGTGCAAACTAGAAGAAAGATTGCAAAAGACTATTGCATCAATTGAAGTTGTAAGGTTATTTCTTGCTTATGTTGCATATAATAACTATAAAGTCTATCAAATGGATGTGAAGTCAACTTTTCTAAATGATGAGCTAGAAGAAGAAGTATATATTGAACAACTAGATGGATTTGAACTAACTGAAAAGGAAGACGTGGTTTTCTGACTGAAGAAAGCTCTATATGGACTCTAGCAAGCCCCCAAAGCCTGGTATGCTAGACTGGATAAATATTTACTAAAGCTTGGATTCAATAAAGGTATTGCTAACAACAACTTGTATTTCAAATTGGATCATGAAAAAGAGTTAATTATTGAGGTCTTTGTTGATGACATTATTTTTGAAGGAGATAATAAGCTATGTCTGAAGTTTGTTGATGAAATGAAGAAAGAATTTGAGATGAGTATGATTGGAGAGATGAACTTCTTTCTGGGATTGCAAGTTACTCAGTTAGATAAGGGGATCTTCACATCTCAGTCCAAATATGTGAGAGAGCTGCTAAAGAAGTTTGGAATGGAAGACTCAAAGCCTGTTGGTACACCCATGGTAACCAGATGTAAGTTAACATAGAATGATGATTCTCCTAAGGAAAATTAAAAATGATACAATTCAATGATTGGTGGATTGCTCTACTTAATTTAGACCAGGAAAGACATTATGAATGTTGTATGTATGGTTGCTAGATTTTAGGCTGATCCAAAAGAGTCTCATGTGACTGATGCAAAGAGAATCTTCAGGTATCTAAAAGGAACAGTTGACTTTGGGCTTTGGTATCCTAAGGATGATGATCTTACTTTGAATGCATACAATGATGCGGATTGGGAAGGAGATGTAGATGACAAAAAGAGTACTAGTGGTGGTGCCTTCTTCCTAGGGAAGAAGCTGGTGTCTTGGTTGAGAAAAAAGCATAATTCCATTTCTCTATCTACTACTGAGGCAGAGTATATTGCTATTGCAAATTATTGTACTCAAGTGATGTGGATGAAATAGATGCTGAACGATATCAGAGTAGTATATGATGAACCAATTGTCATATATTGTGACAACTCAAGAGTAATTAACATATCAAAGAATCTGATGCTACACTCTAAGAACAAGCATATATCAATCAAGTTTCACTTCTTGAGGGAAAAACTGAATGAGAAATAAGTCAGACCAGAGTATGTGCCTACCAAAGAATAGATTGCAGACATTTTCACCAGGCCATTGCCAAAGGATTCTTTTGACTATCTCAAAGGGATGCTAGGGGTAATTACCCCTCCTAATATGAAATAGAGATGCATTTACTTACATCAATCCATGTGCCTCATAGATATTTCCTAATCTAGATTGATGTTTTCATGGCTGCTACTTAGGGGGAGTAGTCAGATGTGCATATATGTGGTTCAGAGCTTGTATGTGGGAAGATAATGCTTATATTTTCCATTTATGTCAAAGGGGGAGAAGATTCATGTGAAAAAATGTTGCTTATCTAGAGTGAAGAGTCTTGTGGGGAGAAGATCATGTAGAAGAGGTTAAGGAAGAAGAGTCATAATCTAAGGGGAAGTAAGTGTTGATTGAGAGTTGAGTTGATGGTGTTTTTCACATCATGTGTTTCCATCAGTGCCAAAGGGGGAGATTGTTGGATGTTGTGGTTGTGTTGCTGATATGTTGCTATCATGGATGCTAAAACTATTAGCATTATTGTATTAAAGGATATATATGTTGAGGATATTGAGAAAATTGTTAAAGAAAGACTTGTAGGTTGCCAGTACAACAGTGAAGGTCAAGAAGGTGTCTTTTTCTATACGTTGAAGACCAGCTATTTTGGACTAAAGGGTTTATTTCTAAGAGTATCTAGTTCATCTATCAGAAGTTTCAGAGGTGTGCATGAAGATTTGATCATGCTATGAACATTTGGTTTTTTACATTATTTTTTTGGGTTATGTGAGTATTCCTAACTAAAGTTTATGTGTTTCTGGTAATTTATGTTGCTATGGATATTTCTCTGTTAGTTATTGTTGTTTTTGGATTCTTTTAGATCATTCTCTATTCTTCTTGTACATCCACGTTGATTGGTGTGCTCGTGGTTGAAGATTTTTCTCATTTTGTTCGGGTTTTCATGTTCTTGGCCAACATGATGGTGGTAACGTGTTGCGAATCCTTGAAGATTTAAATTTTAATGTCTGGTGCACTTGAGGATATTGTTTTGGGTCACATCATGATATTATCCAATGGTGTTTGATCCACATTGAAAACTTATTTATAAATTTGGGCCGACATTGAAAATATGTTTTATATTTTTGGTTGACATGGTTGTTGATGTAATTCCATGTTGTGGATATATAAGAGTGATTGTTTGAGAAAATTTAGTGTGTGCATAAGAGCAAATGTATGTGAGAGAAAGTGCAAGTGTGCAAATAGTGTTCTAATCATTCAATTTTAGAGCAGAGTGAGAAGAAGTTTGAGCGAAGTGTGAAGAAGGTTTTCTATCCTTAACTAGAACTATAATTA
Source organism: Sequoia sempervirens (assembly GCA_007258455.2). NCBI lineage: Eukaryota > Viridiplantae > Streptophyta > Pinopsida > Cupressales > Cupressaceae > Sequoia > Sequoia sempervirens. Next base: position 108,186,946 of record VDFB02105785.1, read on the forward strand.
GGCTTGTGAAGAAGCTATTTTCTCAGTTCATACCCTATGGATCTAATCCATGTTTCTGTGTATTGTTGGGCAGTGAGCCCTCTTGTATTTGAGTAGTGAGCTCTAGGCAGTGTGCCTGAATGCATGTGCATTGCCATTATTAATCTTATACTTTTAACATGGTATAATATTGTGGACTAACATCCACAATGGTTTTTCCCTTAATAGCATTTCCACATAAAAAATCTTGGTGTTCTATATGTTTTTGATGTGTTGATTGTTTATGGTTTATTGTTCATTTATTAGATTTGAGATTAAGTTAAGTAAAGTTTGAAAAGTTTTAATATTTTTTGAGAATTGATTCACCCCCCTCTCAGTTGTCTGGCCTTTTTTTCCCAACACCATTAACCTTCATCTTCACCTTAGGTTTGAACTTGTCTATGCAAATCAGCTTCCTATCTTCCTTGCCAACTCAAATCAGATTCACTATACTTTGTTTCATCCTAGCATCTTGTTTCTCCCTTTGTCCTTTGACCTTCAAATTGTTCCATGTCAACAAAATTAGTACAATAAAGAAATGATACATTAATTTGATCACTATAATACCTCCATATTTTCTCAATTCTTTGAAAATCTCCAAGAACAATTCTTCCTTGATCATTGCTTCATCCAATCTTGACACCAACTTAATGTCTCTTTCCTCTAAAATTAGGATCTTTTTCTCTACTAAATCTTCATCTTCTTGCTTGGGAATGGCTGCAACAACTTTGTCTTCATCATTCATTAATCTTTCTTTTGCATCTTCAAACACATCTTCTTCCTCTATCATCTTCCTTTTCCTTTTCCTTCTTTTTTGCTATCTTTTTGATGGGTCATTCAACTTTCCTTTTCACTGTCAAATTCCAGCTTGTTTCTTGTCTATACAATTGTTCCACCTTCATCATAGACTGGACTAGAACAATTCATCAAATCTTCTCAACTCTTGCTTTATTGTTTCTAACTCTCTATCAAAATTATCTTTCCTCTTTCTCTTTTTCCTTTCTTCCTCTACCTACAAATGTCTCCTTAACACTTTCATCTTTAACTCTTCTCAAGCAAGCTTCCTCTTGCTTCAACTTCTCTCAACTTTCTCTGCCTTCTCTTGGTAGCAACCAGTTTCTTTTTAACCTGCACACAACCACAACACACAAACCACAAACCAACATTCTCTTTTCCTAGAGCCTTATGTGCTTTGATACCACTTTGATGCAAGGCGAGAGGAAGAAAATTACTCTCACAATCTCATTTAAAAAAATTCAACCAATTCTTTCATGTCAATTCAATTAGGACTCTACATTCTTCACAAATCCACACCAATCTAGAGTTTAAAGGAAAAACTCTTGAAGATTCCTCAAAATACATTAGACATCAAAAAAATATTTGTCTTAGACCCTATCATCAACTTATTCATCTCCAACATAAAGACTTTTCTAGTGATTGTCCCAAAATAGCAAATAGGACCATTTAGACCACACCAATAACTCAACCACACATTCCCAAGTCCATACCTCCTTACCAACTCCACAAGAAAGTGTATATATGTCTGCACAAACACAATAGATCATTCTCCAAACCTTGTTTAGAACATTTTATCAAATACTCCTACTAAACCTTCATTCAATACAAGACTATCATAAGCCTGTCATATAAGACAATAGCAAGAATATACATAATCTCACCAAATCCCTATCAAGAAGAGGTTTATAATACACCAACACAACCTACGAAACCACTACCCCAAAGATAAACACCTTTTATATCATCAAAAACATAAATTATGGATTGTTCCTAATGCTCTGCCAAAACAGGGTAGTCAATATAACAATGGTTCCAAACTCAAAATTCACCAAATCCTATCTTAAATAGGCTCATAATACTCCATTCAACTTTTACAAACTCAATTATCAAAGGATAACACCAAATACACAATCACATTGCTTAAAATCTTTACTGTTCTCTATCTTACCAGCCCATGCACTAAATTTGTAGACATAGGGCAACATAGATTCAACGTCAAACTTCAACCTAAAACTTTTCAACTTTAGGATCATATAATATGCATAAAAAACTACCATTTCAACAGTTTATAGAGATTTTCGATGGTGGAAATTAAAGAAAATGATTTTCAAAGGTCCCTATTTACCCTAGAACAGGGTTTCAATAGTTTTTACAAAATTGGAAATAATTTTCCCAAAATCCAACCAAATTGCATGGAACAAGAATGAAATGGAAGGTGACTGACTATACTATTACTTACAAACAGTTAGGCATGATTTCATGCCTGTACAGGGCCATACACAACCAATAAATAGTGATTTTATGAAGAAATATACAAAAATCAATGTCTTTATTCATTCAAAATTAGGTATTCAATCACCCATAAGTTACAAAAACATTTGCAAGGGCTTTTTAAAGGCATTCTATCATGACTCTTCAGTTTCTAACTATTTTCTAATAACCCAAGCGCTGAATGACTCTTCACCTTCCCTATCTTACTCAATTTTGCAATTTTTACAATAGTGACAACTTTTTAAATACATTGGGGGTATGTGCAAGATCATCATGGAAAAAATAGGCCCTTAAGTGGAATTTTTTTTAGAAAAATCAGAGTTAGGCAACTTGATGTAAAAATTTGAATAATTTATCTATATTATTTCAAAAATATGTCAGAATAGAATTTGTAGCAAATTTAATGTAGTTTCTAAACTACTAGGTTTGTTTAAAAAAATTCTATTTGGTGAGAATTTGAAATTTCAATGCAGTAGTACTTAAATTTTAGGGAAAAATAAGAAGTAGGTGTCTATCTAACCACCCTAACCAAAATAAAATGATAATATTTTTTTAGAAGATTTTAGATATAAGTAGAGGACTCATGTCCCGATGTGATGCTATTTTTTCCCAAGTGAATAATTAATTATGAATTTATTATTACAACTTTTAAAAAAATATGAAAACTCGTATGCCTGACCACCTTAACTTGGTCAAAAATTCATGAAATTAATTTTTTCTTTTTTTAATCCTATAGTATGCGAAGCATAGAATGTGACCCATGTTTTGGATTAAAAAAATGTTATACCATTTGAAAGCTATAGATGTTTTTCAATCACCCTATCAATTAGGACTTTAGTTGTAATTTGAATAGGAAATTAATAATAATTGCTTGTTTAATTCAAAGTAAAGTGTAATTTATATTGGTGGAAAGCTGAGAATCTCCTTTAAAAACCCTTTTCATTTCATCAATTTTGGGTAAAAAAAAAGTCATCAGCCACATACCCATCATATTGCCACTTTTTGGCCCATCATGATCATGCACATACCCTTGGCATCTTTTACATTTTTGCAAATTTTCACTCAACTGACCTCATAATAACCTAGAAACATGACAAATGACCCAAATAACCCTATTAAAAGGTAGAAACTTCAAAATTTGATCAATCTTTAAAATTTGTATGATGGAAAGAATGTTGGCATCATGGTTCTCTGCATCACTAACTTTTCCGGCATGTGTAGAAATTGAACTTCATGTTGACCATCCGATTGTGCGGAATTAATCCCTATCATTCCCCATATGCCTGCACTAGATTGTTTTCTCTTATTTCATTTACACGAGCTGGCGAGCTTCGACCACGTGTCTAGTATGCTAGTAGGCCTGGTCTCCTTTATGAAGATTTCTAGCATCTTTCAAAGAAGAACAATGGATATAGGAGTGAAGACGTGACTACATCTCTACCACTCCTCGCATGCCTATCTTGATTTATTTTATGTTATTTTAAAGACATGGGAAAGTGCGCGATGTCCACGTGGTACTGCCAGATGTTGGGACCATAGTCTCTGTAGGGCCAATGGATGTAGTCTGAAAGAAGATCAATGGTGGATGTCATGACACATGTTCTCATCAAATTTATTCCTCGCACACCCGTCCATCTATAGCAGTAAGGAAAAATAGTCACACGAGCTAGTAGGCGAAGTGACATTTTTCACTATTGTGGGACCCGCTAAGCTTTGAGGATGGAGTTTTATTTCATAGGAGATGAGACTGACCATCAATTTGTAGGTGACGTGGCCTAATCTTGACCAATCCCCACCATCCCATGATGGCCCCACCCATGTGGACTGTATTTTACAACATGCAAGCAGACAAGTGCCATGTGGAATTTCTAAAAGTCTCTGGTGGGTTTTAAACGAAGTTAGAATACTTCTAAAACTGGCCGAAAAGGTACTATTTCTAAATGGCACTATTTTCAATTTTTTTCTTTGATGCACATGCCCTAGATTTTTTCTGTTAGTCATGATAGTTATTGATACATGTGGAGAAGGTGAAAACAAAGCAGGGTAATGTATGAACCAATATTTTGAAATCAGATCAGGATCATTCCCCGTTGTTTTGTTACCAAGAAATATAGGTGTTTTAATTCCCACGGGTAGGTGAGTAATTATAGCATGAATAGTTTTAATTGATGTTATGTACAAAGTGGATGTATATCTAGTCAGGGATTTTTTTGATTTAAAGTATCGTTAAAAGTATAATTAAAACTTAATTATAAGCGGTTTCATAGTAATCAACCCATTGATTTATCTTTTAAAACATAATCAACGGTTAAGATTTAAAAATCAAAGTAGACTTTTGTCAACTAATGCACACAATATTTCTTAATTAATGGTTGGCACACTTGCATAACTCATTAAAAGGAGGACCAATGGCCATATTTCTCCTTCATAAATTGCATTCAATTTGAGTATGAGAGCAGAATTGGTAGAGGTCTTTTGGTTCTTATCACTGAGGGGATAAGTAAGTCTGGAGAGTCTGTTAGACTGATCCGTAGGTCTAGGAGATCGAGTTTGCTCGAGTTTGAGGAAAATGCCTCTTAGAATGAAGTTGATACACATGGAGCTCCTAATACACCAAATAATAGTAGAGGACACAGGAAATTCAAGAAGTGTCATGTCAAGAGTGACTACCATCTAAGGAGCCGAAACTATTTCAGAAGAACTAGTCAAGTTCAAAGGGAAAAAGCTGGCGGAATATGAAAAGAAGGAAAAGAAAAAGTGAAAGTATCATAAGGCTTATCTAGGAGGTTGTAATTCTCCTAGTGAGGTTTCTAATGGCCCTTCAGACAGTGAGGCTAACACTAATTCAGAGGGTGATTATTATCTCCTCTCCCTGGTACCATCTAATGATTCTGACGAGGTGGTGACAGTTCCTCCAGTTCCACCATGAGCAAGGCACAAGCTAGTATCCTCTGAGGCCCCGATGACTCAGAGTGATGACTCTGTCCCATTTTTGTTTTTTTTGACATGATGGCCCTTTTGTTTGGATTCTCCTATTTATCATTCATGTGATTTTTTATTTCTAGCACTGATGTGAATTTGTTTTGGACTGGTGTATCGAATAAGTGCCAGACTTCCTAACATTAGAGGCATGTAAGTTTCTTCTAGCTAGTCATGCTAGTTTTTGTTGGGACTATGAGTGGAGAATATTCTTTAGTCAACAAGGACGAGGTTTCAATGCTACTACAACGAACTGTACCTTTTGAGGAGCTGGTATGTCTTCATGCAGAGGATGTGGAATGTGGTCTTTTACTCTTCTATTTTCTGCAATGATTGCATGCAACTAACTAAGGATGTCTCAAATTTTGGTGCAAATTATTTTGAAATGATATAAAATGCAAATGTAATTGATCTTGATGCTTGTTGCTCCATTGCTCTATAAAAGGGATTTCAGGGCTCATTATAGGTGGTTGGATTTTTAAGTCTCAATAGGGTTTTAGGTGAATGCTAAGCTTAGGAAAGGCATTTTAAATAGAATATAGATAAAAATTCTAGGCCAATAAATTGTGTTAGATATGAAATCATGTATGCAATAGGGTATGTGCAGGATCATCATAGAAAAAGCAGGCCCTTAAGTGGCAAAAAATTTAGAAAAATCAAAGTTAGGAAACTTGACATAAAATTTTGAATAAGTTATCTATATTATTTCAAAAATATGTAAGAATAGAATCTGTAGCAAACTGAATGTAGTTTCTAAACTACTAGGTTTGTTTAGGGTATGTGCAAGATCATGATGGGCCAAAAGTGGCAATATTATGGGTATTTGTAGGGTATGTGGTCGACAACTTTTTTACCCAAAATTGATGAAACAAAAGGGTTTTAGAGGAGATTCTTAGCTTTCGACCAATATAAATTATGTTTAATTTGAATTTAATAAATAATTATTATTTATTTTCTATTAGAATTATGAGTAAAATCGACGATAGGTCGATTGAAAACATCTATAACTTTCAATGATATCACATGTTTGAATCCAAAACATGTGTCACATTCCCATGCTTCATAATATAGGATTAAAAGAAAAATAAATTTCATGAAGTTTTGACAAGTTAAGGTGGTCACGAAGTTTTTATATTTTTAAAATTTGTAATAAACACCATAATTAATTATTTACCGGAAATAATTATTACAAAATATGCATCATCTAGACATGAGTCCTCTACTTATATATAAAATCTTATAAAAATATTATCATTTTATTATGGTTATGGTATTTAATGCACACCTACTTCTTATTTTTCCTGAAATTTAAGTACTACTGCATTGAAATTTCAAATTTTCACTAAATAGATTTTATTTATTTTTAAATAAACCTAGTAGTTTAGAAACTACATTCAATTTTCTACAGATTCTATTCTTACATATTTTGAAATAATATAGATAGCTTATTCAAATTTTTATGTCAAGTTGCCTAACACTGATTTTTTTGAAATTTTTGCCACTTAAGGGCTTGTTTTTTCCATGATGATCCTGCACATACCCTTTAAAAAGAAAAAAAATCTATTTGGTGAAAATTTGAAATTTCAATGCAGTGGTACTTAAATTTCAGGAAAAAATAAGTAGGTGTCTCTCTGACCACCCTAACCACCATAAAATGATAATATTTTTTTATAAGATTTTACATATAAGTAGAGGACTCATGCCTCGATGTGATGCATATTTTTTTGTAATTTTTTTCCAAGTAAATAATTAATTATGATTTTTTTATTACAATTTTTTTAAAAATATAAAAAATCATATGTCTGACCACCTTAACTTGGTCAAAACTTTATGAAATTTATTTTTTATTTTTTTAATCCTATAGTATGCGAAGCATTGAATGTGATGCATGTTTTGGATTCAAAAAATGTGATACCATTTGAAAGCTATAGATATTTTTCAATCAACCTATCAATGAGAAATTTAATCATAATTTGAATAGAAAATGAATAATAATTACTTATTAAATTCAAAGTAAAGAATAATTTATGTTGGTGGAAAGCTAAGAATCTCCTTTAAAAACCCTTTTTGTTTCATCCATTTTATGTAAGAAAATAGTCATCAGCCACATACCCATCATATTGCCACTTTTGGCCCATCATGATCCTGCACATACCCAATAATCTTAAATTAGTTCTATAGAAACTACTAATATCGAAACAAATCTTATTCTGAAAAAAAATACTCTCCTATGTACGTTTCTCACAAGTTATAAATGAAAATACTAATGGTGTTAGCATTTCTCTTCAAGTTTTCCATTTGAATGTATGATTATATTTTCAACTTTAACTCAAAGAGTTGATTAAAATGCTTGAATAGGGTTATATATTTTGTAAGGAATTTCTTAGGATTTGTAAGGAGTGAGTGTTTTTAGGCATTGTGAGTTTTCATAATTGCAAAGCATTATGAAAATAGTCCACCTATCTCTAAATTGAATAGTTCATATATTACTTATTCTTACATATTTGACTCCATTGCTACAATTGATGAGACATTGGTCAGTTTATTAGAAAATATTACAAGAAAATATGAAAATAGCACACCTAGCCATGAACTTAAAATAAGAACAATATTCATTTAAAATTTTGTTTCAAAATAGTGTAGGTTAGGAATATCTCTGATTCTTAGCAAGTAAATAGTCATTCACTCAGAGATCTGCCGAATCTTTAGTGAGATGGGATTTATTTGCAATAAGGAGGAATCAATCTATGTATAAATGTGTTACTAATTGAATAAACTTCATGAAAACAATATTGGGATCACCCTCCTAGGTTTCATAGAGCCTAAAGTGGAGTAAGGATCACAAAATCCTAGACTCATTGTGTTGGCCACTAACCTTGTAGTTTCTTCACTATAAGAGTTGGATACTCTTTAGAGAATTGCGGGGTTCTGTTGGAAAAAGCACTAAAAAAATGTAAAGGATGTTTTAAAGTTACGAATTGGTAATCGAGATCGCTCATTGCATCCTAAAAATTTCTTGGAATGTAGCCAAACAATTTTGTACAAAGAATTTTGTAAAGAACATCCAAATTTGTAAATATCACAAAGGGATTTTGAGTCTTTCAAGCCATTTTATTGTCTACCTATTAATGTTTGTAATACATGTTGTAAATACCATGTTGAGTTTTCAATGTATCATGAATTATTATGCCATATTTGTTTTAATATGCATACTGATGAAATGTTGTAGGAATGTTATGTAATGCAACCTCCCAAGTCATCTAGGGACTTGTTAGATTCATATTTATGCATTAGAGGTGATGGTTCCTTATTTTATAGAAATGGTTGTTCAAATGAAACGTGTTTGCAATGTGGTGGTTTATTGAAATTTGTGACATGCTTTCATGAGGGTAGCAATCATGATTTTGGTAACAAGATTGTTGAGAAAAAATGGCTAAGATAGTCAAATACACATTGAACAGTGGAGATGAGGGTTCTAGATGTGAGAAGGGTATGTATTGCTGATTTTATTTCTAATTTTAAGAAAAATATTTTCTATAAGGATGCAAGGCATAGCCACATGTCAAAGTGGTTGGATAATCAATTCAGGACGTGTAAGGACTCTTTTCCGATTGGAACTATGATCAATGGTGCTCCATGATAAATTTTGACATAACCTATTTATGAAATGATGAAAAATTATAAAAAATGGGGGTTTGTGCAAGATCATCATGGAAAAAACAGGTCCTTAAGTGGCAAAAAAATAAGAAAAATTAGAGTTAGGCAACTTGACATAAAAATTTGAATAAGTTATCTATATTATTTCAAAAATATGTAAGAATAGAATCTATAGTAAATTGAATGTAGTTTCTAAACTATTAGGTTTTTTTTTTTAAAAAATTCTATTTGGTAAAAAATTGAAATTTCAATGCAATAGTACTTAAATTTTAGGAAAAAATAAGAAGTAGGTGTCTTTGACCACCCTAACCACAATAAAATGATAATATTTTTTAATATTTTAGATATAAGTAGAGGGATCATGTATCAATGTGATGCATATATATATATATATATATATATATATATATATATATATATATATATATATATATATATATATATATTTTTCCAAGTAAATAATTAATTATGATTTTTTTATTACAACTTTTAAAAAATATAAAAATCTCATATGTATGACCACCTTAACTTGGTCAAAACTTCATGAAATTCATTTTTTTCTTTTTTTAATCCTATATTATGCAAAGCATAGAATGTAACACATGTTTTGGATTCAAAAAATATGATACCGTTTGAAAGCTATAGATGTTTTTCAATCAGTCTACCAATCAGGACTTTCATCGTAATTTGAATAGAAAATGAATAATAATTACTTATTAAATTCAAAGTAAAACATAATTTTTATTGGTGGAAAGATGAGAATCTCCTTTAAAAACCCTTTTTGTTTCATTAATTTTGGGCAACATACCCATCATATCATGATCTGCACATACCCATGGATGAAAGTGGATGAATTTTGCTCAAAAATCTATAGATAATCACTTTGCTTCAAGTTGTGGATGAACTTCTCGATCCAAAATTAGTAAAAGAGCCTTCTATTTATAGAAGAGAATGATGAAAGAACGAGCAAAAAGGATGAATGTGGGACTAAACATGAGCCAGTAGAAAAATGCCACTTGTCAACATGCTAGTGGAGAGGAGTTGAGTACATTTTGATGAATGTGCAAATAAATGAATTAGGTGGAATTTGAAATTTGAGAAGTGACATGTTGGAGGGAGATGAAAGAAGACTTAAATGCCACTTGGCTCATGAAAAAGGACATGTAAGAGGCCTTTAATGCCTTGTTGGATGGACAAGTCCTTTTGGGAGGGAGTGTTCAAACTTGGAGGAATATTCCAACTTGATGTCATTTTTGAATGAAAAGGAGGAATTTATAAATCAACTAAATTGATTTACTTGTGCAAGTTGCAAAATATAGAGGATTTGAAGGATTAGTGTTAGGATTAATCAAGATTTGATTAATTTAAGTGGAGATTAGCTGATTTGACATTTTGACTTAGAATTTTAGATTTATTTAAATCAAAATGAGAGGAAAATGAATATTAATGATTTAATTAAATAAATTTGATCTATTCAATTAAATGAAGAACTTTTAGAAGTTAATTAAATAAAATTGATTTATTTAATTAAAGGGATGACTTTAGGATTGATTGATGACTTATTATTTAATTAAAGAGGAGAATATGATGATTTACTCAAATAAAGTTAATTTATTTAATTAAAAGAGGACATTAGGATTAATTAGAAAAAAATGGATTTATTTAATTAATAGAAGATAGTGATTTAATCAGATAAAATTGATTTATTTAATTAACAAATGAAATGTGATGAATTTAATAAAATAAAGATTATTCGATTAAATGGTTAGAAAAGGAGATGATTAAGGATGAACTGGTGTTAGTAAATTAGGATTAGGTGCATAGGATCAATCAGTATATTTTACATGTCTACATTTTTCCCCTCTTTGAAACAATGTACCTGCTATGTTGGTTCAAAGAGTAACCTTGCCGAGATCAAAATTCAAAAAAATTCTATTTTTTTCGGATGCCCTAGCAGAAAGAAGTATACTGGTACACTGCCCCCTCTAGAGATTGAGAAAAAAGCTTGATTTGAGGGTTGATCTCATGATAAAGAGGTTCAAGATGGACGCATGAATGGTTATTATAATGATGCAAATGAGATGGTTTTAAGATGCTCAAAATTATGATGCAAATGATGGAAATGCAATGTATGTGAAATGATCGGTGTTTCCTATTATGTATGATATGAATGATATGTGGTATACTGACATTTTGTGGATGCGGGCTGGATACATTGGTGATGTTTTGATTAACTATCATGGTACCATGTTAGTACAAAGAGAAGAAAGAAGAAATGAGATGAAGACAAGAGGATCCAAAAAATTAATGATCTACGAGAATTTATTAGAGATGAGATGATGATGATGATGATGATGCTGCTGCTTTGCTTACTAGGAATTGGGATTTTAAAAGGGCTTATTTACCTTATTTTTGATAACACACATAGATACGATGCATCAAGGTATAGATAACTAGGATGGCTTTGCACCTAGTGTGATGGAATTTGACTCGACAATCAGATAGGAGTACTCTTGTTCACATCTAGCGTATAGAACCTTATTCAGAATATAGTTCAAATATTTCAAACATCTCGAACCAAAACATAAAAAGGAAAGCCTTCCTTTGTGGTCAACAAGATACCTAAAACACCCTTCCTATAAACCGAACAAAGCACACATGACCAAGGTTATATTACAAGAATATCCAACAATAAAAATAGGTAAAAGGATAATGGTCATTGCCCCATTCCTTTCTCTCTAGATCCCCATGTTTGGGCATCATCGAGAGGTCATTGGATGAGTGCAATAAGATAAATCAAAAGAAAAGACCAAGTAAACAAAAAATCCAATGTTCTTCATACCTCTAGCCAAGGGGATGTGTTTTGTTTAGGATAAGTATCCAAAATTATTTTCCAATAGATAATGCCCATTGTAAGAAGGATGCATCCTAATACATGTTAGTGGATGGTGGCAAGTTGATAGGTTCTTCAAAAGGTTGTTGATATAAGGTTGTTTGACATGTTTTTGAATGATCAAGAGTTTCATTTTGCGTTTAAAAGTCTGTTGTTTTGATTTTGATTTTAGGTTTGAATTTTTCTTTTGTTGTTGATGTGGTTGTCTCTGTTTTTTTTGCCAAAGGATGAAGGTGACAATTGATTTATTATGGATGGAAGTTTATTGTGGGTGGAGTGAAATGAGATGAATGGATTTTTTTCAAATATTTGGATGTTTTTGGTGTTTTAAAGATGTTTTGAGGTTGTTTTTGGTATTTTTGTGATGTTTTACAAATGTTTTGATTTTCAAAATTTCCAATGTTTTTGGTGTTTTCTGATATTTATGAATGTTTTTGGATTTTGTGTTTTTTGAATGTTTTTGTTTTTTTGTGTCTCAGGGGCTAATCAAAGATGAGCCTTTCTTATATTTAACCTCAAAGACAATGTAGTTCGAATACCATATTTTTGACATTTTTTTCATTTTTTGACCTATTTTTGTATTTTGATATGTTTTGGATGTTTTTAGATTTTTGCATGATTTTGACGATATGTATATGGATATGTGTGACGATATCAATGATATGTTTTAGGATTTTTTTGAAAATCAAGCTAAGGTTGATCAAATCAATGGATTGATGATGATAACATTTCTAAGGATACACACAAATGCAAGGATAGTGTTAATCAACACAAGGGTTAGGATGGATATCCCAAGATGATCAGGGGTTGATTAGATTTGATTGATCAGGATTGTGAAGCTTGATTTGGAACAAAAGTTACTTTGAATGATTTAATGTGATGTTGAAGTGTTAATTAGATGCAACTGATATTGATTGTTTGGATTGGTGTTCGATTAAAGATAAAGCTCTTGATAAGGAACATCTTCTTGTCAAAATATGCCATGGGCTAGTGATTTAGAATTTTTTCTCACAAATGCTTGACCAATTTGATTTTATATTTTCCAATGTTCAGATCATCCCATAAGTTGGAGGATATAGATCTGAGATTTATTCTCAAAGAAAGATGTAAATATTTTCCCCCATTGTCTAGTAATGTTTGAAATGCCATGGTTAGATTCTTGGATAAATGTATGGATGGATGGATATGGTAAGCATGCAAAGGATGCCAAAGATTATCTTGTGATAAGATAAGGTTTTCAAATAGAGGAATACTTCATGGCTCAGATAATGCTGGGTAGGATAGGATCAATGAAAATGACCCATGTCAAGATGTTTACCATAAGCAAGTGTAAAGTGTGCACCAAATTTTGTGAAGATCAAGATAACTTGGACTATGGATGAAAATGCATTGAATAAATGGTTCATGGATGGAATGTTGGATTTATTATGGATGGGATGAGATGCTTCCACCTGAACTAGTGCATGTAGATGCTTGATTCTTACACGTGACGCATGGTTTCCAAGTTTTCATCATGGTACCTGTCCAAAGCGCCACCATCGTGGTTTTCACTAGAGGATGATTTTTATTTTTACTATTTTCATGATTTTTTTTCTTTTGTATTTTCATATATATACATTTTTTTTTTGGATTTTCTCTCTGAAATATTTTTAAGCTCATGTTGAATCACCTGGCGGTGTTGATGTAGATGCTTCTATCATAATGTTCCATTGATATCCTACTTGAAGAAGCTACTTTGCCAAGATACGTGCACTTGAATACAACTTTTGAGATTCTTGATCTACTTTATTGATATCAAAGTTAACTTTGTCTTTGTGCTCACATCGTGATAGGATGCCTTTTGAATCCTTATGATGAAGGGTGGCGGTGAATACATAGTCAATGTGAGAATTGGATATCATGCATGGAGCCATGGATGGAGTGCGTTTAGGAATGAAAGATGGATTGGTTGATAGTTTGGAACCTTTGACTCTCCAAACTTGGGAAGATGAGAAATGATGGGTGGATATGGAAGTGTGTATGGAATTAGGACCAACTGCTTGATATAGTTTGTACATCGCTTAGGAAGCCTGCTTTTTCCTTTATGGAAATATTTGTTGGATACTTTTCCCATTTTTATTTTTCCCCATAGTTTCTTTGACTAATGGAGTTTGATAGGGATAATATTTCTTTGTATTCTTTGGTATCCATGTTTATTTGATTTTTCCATTATGCTTCTCAACTTCTTTTTCTTTGATGATGTTCTTCTTGTTTTGATTCACATCCTTATTTTGATGTTGGTCCCAATTTTTGGATGGGGTGATGGGTGGATGAAGATTCATGACATGGATGTTTGTAGTATTGGAATTGATTCCATCATAAGGATTCTTCGTGCTCTCTATGTTGACATTTGCTTGAGGCATAGTTTCCCCTAGTATGGTGGTAGTAGCACCTTTGTTCTTTGATTCTGCTTGTTTTGAGATGTCTTTTTTAGTAAGCATTCTCTGCTAAATGACCATTGCAGATGACGTTATTTCAATTTGCTACTCTGCTGACTCTAGAATATCTTGCTCTAACTGACCTGTTTCCTTGAGTGGATAGTGTTGGATATCTTCATACATGATGTCCTTAGTCTGAATTTTGGATATATCTGGTCCTAATCTTGACAACTTAGTTTGACTGAAGGAATCAATAACCTGCTCTTTTTGTGTAATAATGTCAAGAGTAAAGGAATCCTATTCTTAATGAAGATCGTCTATGTGTCCATCCAAAGAAATAATCTCATGGGTAGATGGAGGAGTATGTACTATGATGATGTGATCATCATTTGCGACATCTTCTATAGATAGGAGAGTGTCCATTAGATCATTATAGTATCTTGGAGATACAAATTTTTGATCTCAAATTATTTTACAATTACTTTCGACATGCTTTGGATCAAGTTCTTGACATGGGTCAATTTCAAAGGATGGATTGCTATAAATGGTTCTTGGATATCTTCATTAGGCATGGGAAGTGGCTTAATATCCTCTTGATCTTTGAGTGGACTTAGATCAAATTTTGAGTTGAGGATCCCTTTAGTATCTATAACCATGAGGTCAAAGGATGTCAATATGTCTTGGAAAGGACCATTGGTAGACTTTGGTGAAAGATGTTGATCATGATTTGGAATAAATTCTTGAGATATGCTCTCATTAGGTGATGTAGAGACATTTTCAACATGATCATTGGTCGATGGGTCATGGATTATGTCAATAGGATCAAATAATTCTAATACTACTTGAAATAGATCATTGCCGAATATTGTTGAGGGGTTTTGATCATGATAAAAAAGTGACCTTGATGTATGTTGAATTTATCATCAGATGAGGTGGAAACATCTTTAAGGTTCTCATTGATGGATAGATCTTGATCATTGTTTTCAACAATTATTGTGGAGAGATTGTCAATGTTTTCAACCACAGGGTCAAATGATGTTATCATTTCTTGAATTGGATCATTGTTGGGTATTGTTGGCGGATTTTGATCGTTATTGAAAAGTGACCCTTGATACATGTTGATTTGATCATTGGATGAGGTAGAAATATCTTTATGGTGCTCATTGATGGATAGTTGTGATTGATCTTCGAGATGGGGTGATTTGGTTTGTTGTTGTTGTCGTTGATCTTGATATCCAACCTCTTGAAATTGGAGATATTGTTCTTGATGTGGTTGTGGACACAACTCAATGATTTGATTACATGGTTTAACCAATGGAATATTGTATTTATTTTGGGGTGGAGATGTCTCTCGGCTCAATGCTTCAATTATTTTGGCAAGTGAAGCAATTTGGTTTAGCAAAGTTTGGTCTTGATTTTCATCTTGACTCCCTTGACATAGTTGATTTGGTTTTTGTTCAAGTATATTTGGGATGTATACTAGTGGTGTTTGTATGGGATCATGGAGAAATTGATTTTGGACAATGTTCCGATTTGGGATGATGTTTAGATTTGGCATTATTGGTTGAAATTGAACACTATTGTGGTTTGAAAACATATTGCCTTGATTTAGGTAACTTTGATTTTGCATGGTGTTACCTTGACTTGGATCAATACATGGAGTTGTTAACATATATTTTGGACTTTGAACAACATTTCTATGATTTGCAAACATATCTATCCAAAATTTTACCAAGTGTGGATTTGAAATGTTCATGTTTGGTAAAGTTGTACTTGTTATATTCACATTTGGAATGTATGGATTTGGTGGGATAATGTTTTTTTTTTTGTTGGAGACTCATGCATTGATTGTTTGGTTGGTAGGTTTGTAGGTTTGGACTTTGACTTAAATCTACCATAGGGAAAGTTGTTCCAAAATTTAGATTGTGCATACTCACATTTGTTGTACCATTGAGTTTTGTAGGAGATAATGACCCCTTGTATGGATTGTATAAATGGAAGTTTTGAAAATCAATTGGAATTATAAGGCTTTGATAGTTTGGTTGATTTAGTCCACTCATGATGTATGAATAAAGTTTATATTCCATGTTTTTCTTGTGTTGAGATCTAGTTTGGACCATAAAATAAGGATTAATTTTCAAGAATGTAAGAGATGAACCTCTAACTCTTTGGATTGATCTAAACTTTAGGAACAAAAAAGAAAATATAGAATGATTAAGGATCAAAGGGTGATGATGAGATAAATGAAAGATGGATGGAATGAATGATTGAACTCTTGGGAAATCTTGAAGGAGATACTAGACTTTGGGACTTTGGAATTTTTGATTTTGAATTTGGATTTGATTTGGTTTGATTTGATATGGATTTTGATTTTGGCTTTGATTTGGCTTTTGATTTTGAATTTGGATTTTGACTTTGGCTTTGATTTGGATTTGGATTTTGGATTTTATTTTATTTTATTTGGCTTGATTTGGATTTGGATTTGGATTTGACTTGATTTGTTTTGGATTTGGATGATGAACTCGTAAACCCCAAGATGTTGGATGTTATCAAGGGATAAACTTGTTCTCAAGGATTGATAATTTGACTAAATGTGTGGAGAAGGATTCATCTACACACATCTAATCAAACAAGATGATTTTAATTTGATCTAGAGGATTTTCGAAAAGCCTAGCATGAATGATTTTTCAAGATTTCCAAGAGTTGTTCGTGAGATGATTTTTATTTTATGTTTTTGAGGGATGGATGAAAGTTTTTATTTTGATCCTAAATGAACCTAGAAAGAAATTTTTCTTACAAGACCTCGGTGTTGAAGAACATGCTATACTTCCTATGGAAACTCAAACCTTTGAAAATTCCTTGGATTTTGACAATAGTAAAATGAGTACAAGTTGGGATTGTTCTTTGATGCACGTTTGTAAAATTTGAATAGGAATTTCTCTCTAAATTCATAAAGCATAGATAAATGTTTCTTGAGAGCTCCTAGACTAAGACTTTTATACTTTGGTTTTTGAATTTTGATCTTTCAGGAAATCATTTGGAACAAAACATGTGTGGGGTTCAATTGTTTCTTATATTTGCTTAATGAATTATTTTTACCACAAACACTCTCCTGATTAGCTTTTCAAACTAAATGTCTAATGTCCCTACTTATTTTCATCCCACAAAGTCCATTATGTGCAAATCAAGGAAATTGAGGCAATAGTTCCCTAATGTTGACTTTAGTAAGAGAAAATTGAGATGTAAGTTCAAATACTTCAAAGCCTCTAAGGATAGAATCCCTAGGGCAAGCAATACCACTTGAATTTTTTCAAAGGTATTGGATCTTCCTAAAGGGTTTGAAATTTTTAGGATTTTGTTTGAATGTTTGTTTTCCAATGTTTTAGATCCAAGAAAAGTGTTTTTGATTGCAAGAAAATGCACAACCCTATGGATAGTCAAGAGACAATATTTGTTGAGTTCCCACTTGGATTAATCCAGCTATGCCTACTCTTAGCAGATGATTAGAAGCTTGAACATAGTGGCTCCCCTGTATGGCACACACT
Source organism: Sequoia sempervirens (assembly GCA_007258455.2). Classification (NCBI taxonomy): domain Eukaryota; kingdom Viridiplantae; phylum Streptophyta; class Pinopsida; order Cupressales; family Cupressaceae; genus Sequoia; species Sequoia sempervirens. Next base: position 108,204,744 of record VDFB02105785.1, read on the forward strand.
TCTTGGGTCAACCAAGCTTCAGTACCCATGAAACTCTCATGGTATACTTCTCATCTCTACTAAGAGTCATAAAAATGTGGGATGGCTTTAGAATGACCATTCTTGCACCAACAAATAAATAAGGATTTTGGCTTCTAAACAAATTGGTTCTTATTTAGGGTGATGAGGGACATGGCACCTATTGGAACTATAAAATTCTTGTATTTTTTTGGCCTTTAGTCATGTTCCCTAGGAAGTTCCCACATCATAATTTCATTAGTACAAATTTTTAATATTTGTGTAACAAGATCCATCCATGTTCACCAATGATCCAACCAATTTAGCCTTTGATACATGAGCATTCCTCTAGATATCATTGAGCAAGAGTTACAAACTATTGGTCTATATCAACAAGATTAAGGAAAGTTTTTCAGATGAACAGATGATAGCTTCTCAACTTGAGCATCTTCTACATATCGACAAGAAGTGAACTGAATTATACTGATGGGAGGTCATCGAGAATGCATAATCGATAAAACAATGCTTATTGTCTTATCGATGAAAGTTATTAGCAAGAAAAAAGCAGTCAGAGTGAAGTTGCTAGTTTAGGCCAATCTCTTAACTCACATCGATGGAAAATACATCGGTAAGACAAATTTTATTTCACCGATGGGACAAAAGAACAACTATCGGGAAGACTTATGCAATCAGAATGAATCACACAGATCTTCCCGACCATATTGGTTACACTGACAAAGGAGATTTCAGGGAGAGCCTTGTTGACCCATCCAAATGAAAGAAGCAGTAGATAAACATATTGGAGAGACCAAATGACATCGAAACAACATTTCATTCTCTTAGCAATGGTTTTTATCATGCCGATGATAATAAAAAGGGATCAATATTCTTTAGAGTACTCTTGGCTGATGATGGAAAATGGATTCTAATGATATATAATAATTTTAAATCGGTATAACTTCACAATGATCTCCCCAAAGTAGTACATGTTGGAAAACAAGAAAGGGGTCATTCGTGTAGGATCGGTAGAAGAATCACTTAGTCTTCCTAACCAAGGAGGATAAATCAAAGGTCACTCCTCATCGAAAATACATTCAGTTATGTCTTGGTGATCAAATGAGAAAATATAAAAGAAGGGTGGCACTAAGATAGATACACAGATCCATCAAGAAGCAAAGGAGTCTCACTGATACGATCTTGTCATTCTGACGTTTTGAAATTCAAAAAATCTAATGCTTTCATTCACAAATATAGACATTAATGGCCGCATGAATGTGAATTATATACATATCTTTTAATTGAGAGAGGAATAAACGAAAGGGATTTTCAAAATTTGTAGCAAGAAGGATGAAAGATCAAATAGAAGCCAAAATTTTAGTGTAGATAGAGATTCACAGGTAAGTTCACGAAGTCTCTTTGTAGTTGAAATTATAATTCAATTTTGTTATATTGAAAGATGGAAAGGTCAAGCTTTGAGAAGAAAAAGGGTAGAAAAAAACAAGCTGCGAAAGTAGTGAGCCAAAAGGTAAAAAATAGAGAATTGAAACTAGTGAGGAACCTAAAACAAAGGAGAGGAAATTAAACAAAGACCTCTTTGACCAATTGCCTGGTTCAATACCAAAGGCCAAAAGGTCCACATAGTTGAGGGTTGATGTTGAGAGGTTAGAAGATAAATGTGCACATATGGGTGATGTATGGACCCCTATTAGGGGATATGAACTTTTTATTTTCCATTATGGTCAAAGAAATAGGTTCAAACTTGTATGCAATCCATGGAATTTCAATTTAAGAAATATTTTCATCCCTAATGTATTTATAAATATTGACCTTATACAACTCCTAGAAAAACAATATAACCCTAATTTGAAATCCATATGTGACCTGCAAGGAAAGCACTTTATACATTTGTCAAAAAATGCTCTTTGTGAAGTGTTCAACCTAGATAATACCTGTGATGAGCCCATAATACATGAGGAATTAGAGAAAGAGTACTAGAGAATGGAAACTACTTATAAAGGCTAGAGATTTCCAATGCATAGACCTAGAAATGATGGGAATTTAGTACCACTTGAAGATGGGGATGCACCTCCTTTCTAGGTTGACCTATTTGAGCCATACATGAAATATACCTACTTTTTAGTGGGGAAAGTAATGGGAACCAAGGTCCCTGAGTTCATGTCTATAAGGCCGATGGTAATTTCCACAGATGTACAATGTCACAATCCAAGGCCTTTTGATTATGCCTCACATATTTGCAAGGAGATTGATTCAACATTAACAACCATCAAGAACGGTGCTCCTATAACATATTTCAAACACTACTCCCTTTTCATGCATATGTCATTGTACTATGGGTAGGAGTTAGAGTTGTGGCTAGAAGAATTAAGAATAACACAATATGAAAAGGAAGGTCAACCACTTCCAGTACAGTTGTAGACTACCATATGGGATAGTAGATTTGTAAGTTCTAGTTATGTGCATTTTGAGGAGAATTTTGTCAAAAATATTGTACAAATTTTTCAATCATCTATGTGATCATTCTTTAACTAATGAAATTAAGAGATTTCTGAGGCCAAAATATTTCAATGGATCAGTAAATGTTGGTCACAATTGGGGCAATTGGTACTGTTATGTTGATGCCACAATGATTAGGGTGTATGGCTTTGAAGGAAAACCTTTCCTTCTCCCAAAAATAGTACCAAATAGAATTACATATTTGGAAATTGTTAGACAACTAGATTACTCTAGTGTTATGAATTTTAGTTCTTTTGAGAAACAATCATTCATTCCAAGTACACTATGTTTTGGAGATTTCAATGTCTTGTCTAAGGAGGGATATGATTTGATTTTAAATAAATTATCTTAGTCCAATTTGCAGAGAGCAACCCCAAGAAAAGGGTTTGACCTTGAAGGTTACATTTATTTTGCTAGAAAGAAGGTAAACTTGGGTGGATATGCTCATATACCTTACCCACATGATGACATAATCAAAAATATGGAAGAGGGGAGGAAAAATTAGCGATTGATGAATATAATAGGAAGATGGAGTAGAAGATGAGGGAAATTGAAGAGGTAGAGATTTCATCCTCTAATGATGAAGAACCCTCTGGTGAAAAAGAACTTCATGACCAAAAAAGAAGATTTCAAAACTGAGAATAGAAGAATATCAACATCCAAATAGAGAGCAAGAGGTTGAGGAAGTTTTTGATGCAGATGTAAGGAAATTACCCTATAGTTATTTTGTTTCTGATGATAAGTTTATAAATTCTTCTAAATTTAGGTCATTTTTGTATAAGAAAAAGGGGAAAGAAATCAGCGAGTCTATTCAGATATTACTCCTAGTAATGAGGCACAACTATTAAAGACCTTGAAGTCAGATGTGGAGAATGAAATGAAAGACATGACTCCAGAAAAGGGAAGGAGGTTGTTAGAAGAATCTAGTGTATGATATTCCCTAGTTTGGATTTGAATTCAACTCTTGTCTTTGATAGTTTTTTACACAAGAATGGTGCAACACACAAGTTAAGCCTGGAAGGAGTTATAGAAGTGTACACAGGGTTGAAGTACAACCCTGGTGAAAATTCTCTCATGATTTAGGATTTGTATCCTCCACATAGGAAATTGGTGATAATTGACATAGAAAAGGCATTTGGCCATGTGATGACATTAAAGGTTGGAGAAGTTGACCCAGTTGCAACTACTGATATTGGCATCAATGTTGCCAGATTGAATAATGTACAAATTAAAATGTTCATCAAAGAAAGGGATATGTACAAAATGAGTAATGAGAAGATTCTTAAGGTGAATGATTTTCTAAAGGACATGGTCAAGGGTACAAGGTTATTGACTCAAGGAGAAAGTTCCCAAACAAAGGACAAAAGGGATGAATCAGATATATATGCTCAAGCCAAATTTGATACACTTTCTACAGTATTCAAGAAAAGGCATGCCAAATTAATGGTTTGGATGAGCAAGTTTTGGGGAACTCATTCAAAGAGTTATGGTACAATTCAAGAGCACAAAAGGATCAGTAATAGAATTCAAGAAAAAAATTAGGAAGTTCAAAAGAAGAGCACTTCTAATAATGGAGCCATCATAGCTGCAAATGAGCTTATGAAGAAACACCAGGGCTACTACAAGGAACTTCAAGTAGACATAAAATAGTTTTATGATGCTGCCAAGGAAGGGGTACCTGCATTGTTTGGAAATGATGGAAAGTTAAAAGAAAAGACCGAATGGATTAAATAATGCAGGTTGATATTACATAAATCACTAGAAGCGACCACAAGCAATGAATCAGCGTTGGATGAGGCATGTGAGAAAATGGAAAAGATGGTGATCATAGAGATAGTAGCTAGGAACACATCAAAAGATGTTGACACCCATTCAAGATAGGATTATTTGGATCACTTAACAAAAGTCCATTTATGGCTAACTAGAGCCTAATTAATTATGTTTAATTGTTATTAAACTAAAAAGACATTTATGAAGGGGCATGTCCTCTTCAAATTATTTATATGTATGTTGGACATATAGTGATAGGGTGATAGAAGTGAATAGAGAGAATAGGAGACATAATAGGGATACTTTCAATTTTTTTACAAAATAGATTATACCATATGGACCATGATGCATGCATAAATTTTGGCTGAAATCAATGAAAGATCTTTAATTTTGTGGCTCAATATTGGTGTCAATTGTTTTTTAATTCAAAAGAAATTATCTGGCTATCTCCACATTGTTGCTTCTTTTTTATTTGAAGTTGCATATCCAAGTTGAGATTTCAATTTCATCAAAACACATTTGCTATTGTTGTGTAGTCAAGTTAATAGGTTTTTGTTGAAGAATTAAAATCCCTATAATTGATTACAATGACTTGGGGGTAACAATTGGATCAATAAGAAGATTTATGTAATTGATATGATTGTCATACTATCTCCACATTGATGTTGTCTTATTATTCAAATTAAGTGTATACTTTATTTTTTCAATACACATTTGTTGTCATTGTGTGGTTTTGTTAATTGGTTCCTTCAAGAAAGGATTAAAATCCTTTTAATAAATCACAGTAACTTGGTAGGATCAATTGGATCAATAAGAACAGTTTGTCAATCACATTCTTGCACATTTATACAAGGTATAAACAAACTTTGGTGCCAAACAAAGGGTATGTGCAGGATCATCATGGAAAAATATAGGCCCTTAAGTGACAAAAAATTTACAAAAATCAGAGTTAGGAAAATTGACGTAAATTTTTTAATAAGTTATCTATATTATTTCAAAAATATGTAAAAATAGAATTTGTAGAAAATTGAATGTAGTTTCTAAAATACTAGGTTTGTTTAAAAAATAAATAAATCTATTTTGTGAAAATTTGAAATTTCAATGTAGTACTTAAATTTCAGAGAAAAAATAGGAAGTAGGTGTCTGTCTAACCACCCTAACCACAATAAAATGATAATATATTTTTATAAGATTTTAGATATAAGTAGAGAACTCATGTCCCAATGTGATGCATATTTTTTTGTAAATTTTTTCCAAGTAAATAATTAATTATGATTTTTTTATTACAATTTTGTATAAAATATAAAAACTCGTATGTCTGACCACCTTAACTTTGTCGAAACTTCATGAAATTCATTTTTTCTTTTTTTAATCCTATAGTATACAAATCATAGAATGTGATGCATGTTTTGGATTCAAAAAATGTGATACCGTTTGAAAGCTATAAATGTTTTTCAATCAGCTTATCAATTAGGACTTTAGTCATAATTTGAATAGAAAATGAATAATAATTACTTATTAAATTCAAATTAAAATATAATTTATATCGGCAGAAAGCTGAAAATCTCCTTTAAAAACCCTTTTCGTTTCATCAATTTTGGGTAAAAAAATAGTCGTCAGCCACATACCCATCATATTGCCACTTTTTGGCCCATCATGATCCTGCACATACCCCAAACAAAATTATAACCAATACTGGCCACTTGTTATAGAACTTTTTTGACTCTGCATACCCAATAGAGCACTCGTCCATCTCATTCATATGTCACTTGTCCAATTTCACATTACAAATTACCAATTGTCACATTAGAAGTAGATTAGTTATCAAGCCTCCAACTATCCCACACTCTTTGCCATTGTGGATAAATCCATCAATTCAACCAAATCATACATTCCTCTAATCTAATCCATTATAAAGGTCTGCTCGCCTAGGTCTAGTAGAGCCTCAAGTGTAGGGAGTCATCAACCAAATAGGTTATCTCCATACATTGGTTCAGAAACATTGCAAGTTTGATGATAGAGCCTAACATCCTCTTAGGATTTGTAACCTACATTTTTGAGAACCAACAACACCTCACGAGTGTCCAGCAAGCCACTAAAGGCTTTAATCAATCCTACTAGAGGCGCTTATATTTTTTAAGGTAGTACAACATTTTTGAAAGAAACTATATGACTAAGGCCTACATACCAAGAGGACTTGATAGTTTAGTCTTATCCATTTGTATACCAACCTGAGTGAAAAACCGGTTGGATTGCCTTCGAATTGGTCTTAGGAAAGCCCCTCTAAAGGTAAACAAAAGAAAGAAAGCACATCCATAGTTCGATAAATCTTTGTTTACATGATCGAAGAGAGAACACACATGATATACTCAACTCACACTTGCAAAATTTGTTCAATTTTAAGAGCCCAAATTGAAATATGAAGGCAATATTTTATACAACTTAATGTCACCAAAAGGAATTTTGATTCTCAAGATCGTCGCGAAGTGCGAGAGAAGTGCATAGATCCTTTTAAATGATATTACTTTGTGTAAAAGATTACAAAGCATAAAATAACATGTTCATTTTAACTCCAAAAGCAATAGTGGATTCTTTTCAAGCACCAAGATGAAGTGTGAAATTTTCCTGTTGAATTTTAGCCACAAAAAAAACTCTAGTAAGTTCCCAAAGTTCTTTTTAATCCCTTTGATTTTCTCTTTTTAAGGCCAAATGAAATTTATTGAGTCCTAAAAAGCTTGAAGATGAGAAATTCCTTTGGAATGGGATTATAATTGCTCCCCAAAGTGTGTAAGAACACTTGATACAATAGAACGAAGGTGCCATAAGAAGTCTTTCTTTCATTTCCTCCTTTCCCTTTTGATCACTCCAACCTACAAAAATTGGTTAAACTACAAAAAATAGAGATAAAACCAGTTAAAAGTCAAAGGTAATCAAAATGAAAAAGCACATGTCAAATTAAAACTTGAAATATGAATTTTACCCCACCCCAGTGGCGTAATCTGCAAAGGTAGCACCATTTGAGAGAGGTCAACGCTCTGGTGAAAAAAAAAAAACTCTGTGGAGAAACAAAGATTGTGATTGTGTCGTTGTTTCACCAAGCGACATAGTTTGGAGTTTGGTAGACCAGACCCTCAAGAGAATGACAAAAGCATTTCAGTTTGGAGTTTGAAAGTGTCGCTAAATAGTGCCACTGGACTCATAGTGGTGTAGTTTCCTATAGACACACCAAAATTAAAAAGAAAACAAAATTTTGGTAAAACATGTGAATTTCTTCAGATTCACCCTCCTTCTAGGACCAAAATGTGAATGGTGGATCTAGACCTGCACAAACACAAACAAACATCACAATATTAGCCCATTATGCAAATCAAAACCATCATTCCCCATAAGATTCATTTGAAGCATGAAAATAAGAAATAAAGTGAATAACACAAATAAAAAGTTATTAAATCCTATTCAAATGCTCAAACTCTCAATCCCATGGGGGAATTGGTGTTATTTTAATGTGGAAAATAGCCCTTTTCCAATTCCTTGCAAGCTTGAAGATGATCAATGGTGCTCCATGATTAATTTTTCCATAACCTAGCTATGAAATGATGAAAGTGGATGAACTTTGCTCAAAAATATATAGATACTCACTTTGCTTCAAGTTGTGGATGAACTTGTGGATACAAAATTAGTAAAAGAACCTTCTATTTATAGAAGAGAATGATGGAAGAATGAGCAAAAAAGATTAATGTGGGACGAAACATGAGCCAATAGCAAAATTCTACTTGTCAACATGCTAGTGGAGAGGAGTTGAGTACATTTTGATGAATGTACAAATAAATGCATTAGGTGGAATTTGAAATTTGAGAAGTGACATGTTGGAGGGAGATGAAAGAAGACTTAAATTCCCCTTGGACATGTAAGAGCCTTTTAATTCCTTGTCAGATGGACAAGTCCTTTTGGGAGGGAGTTTTCAAACTTGGAAGAATATTCCAACTTGATGTCATTTTTGAATGAAATGGAGGAATTTATAAATCAATTAAATTGATTTACTTGTGCAAGTTGAAAAATCTAGAGGATTTGATGGATTAGTTGTTAGGATTAATCAGGATTTGACTAATTAAGTGGAGATTAGATAATTTGACATTTTGACTTAGACTTTTAGATTTTTTTAAATTAAAATGATAGCAAAATGAATATTAATGATTTAATTAAATAAATTTGGTATATTCAATTAAATGAAGAACTTTTAGAAGTTAATTAAATAAAATTGATTTATTTAATTAGAGAGGAGAAATAAAGTTAATTTATTTAATTAAAAGAGGACATTAGGATTAATTAAACAAAATAATTTATTTAATTAATAGAAGATAGTGATTTAATTAGATAAAATTGATTTATTTAATTAATAGATGAAATGTGATGAATTTAATCAAATAAAGATTATTCAATTAAATGGTTAGTGTTGACGCCAAAACTTGGCGAAGTAACAGTGCCTTATGGGAAACTCAGTTCAAGGGGGACCCCTTTGCGCCAAACTGAGTGACCTCCGGATTTTAAAGAAGCCGACTTCTTCTATAATGGTTTTTTGAAAAGGGAAAAGGAAACGGATATGATGAAGTAAAGTCTAATCTAAGGCGATGCACCAAAATATGCTGATGGGCATGATAAATCATAGATTTAGGGGCCTGAATGGTGTTATTACGTTCTAAAACGTCAGAGACTTAAAGGTATAGCGTAAACAATTCATTTATTGACATAAAATAGTATCGCATGCATCCTTACCATCAAGAAGAGCCATTTAGACATGATTTAGATAAGCAAGCTTGCATTCAATATATAGAAGTTCTATTAAATGAAATGCTTAAGACAATAAAAGCACAGTTTATAGTTTAATCAATACATGAAAAATAGAAAGGCCGAACAGTTGGCACAGTCTGAAAGTTTCTTGCACATAAAACATATAAGAGAGGCCTAGTGTCTCTTGCTATAACCAGTATCATTTTTCTTAAAACTCTTGGATCAATCTATCGTTGGACCTTTTTTCCCTTGGAATTTCGGACCCCTCTCTTGTTGACAGAGAGAGTATATATAGCTGGAAAGGAAAACTCCCACCGCTTTGGAATGCTGTAACAGAAAAGATCTCCCAATCCCTTGCAATGATGCCAGAATCAAAAGATTTCCCATGTCGTTACAATGGCAATGAGTTACAACGCGACATCTAGATATTCATGTGTAGGCGCGCCCTTTGTAATGATGGCAGGGGCCCCAGCCAAGCTTCGAGGCGACAAGCGCCATCCACCGCTTCAAAAAAGCAAGACGAGCAGCACTTGATAACAATATATTGATCAGCTAGCCAATCGCCTGCTTTAATGATCAGTATAAGGCACGTGGCAGCCTGTCGCGGCCCGAATGAGAATTCCTCCTACTGCTGCTGAGAGACTGCGAAGAAGCGACACGTGTCCAAGGGGAGGTCTTTCCTAAAGTGGGGAGAGAGCCGCCTGAACCGAGTCCGAAAGACACTTGGCAGCGTTTCGCAGCCTGCTATGTTTAGCTCCCTGCTATGTTGGAAAGGCTGCAAAAGGTCACCACCTGGCAGAAGGTAGGGACCGCCAAAAATAAAGAAGGTCGCTGAAGCGTTTCGCAGCCCGCAGCTGCTTATTTTATCTCTATAAGAAAAGTCTGTGATATGCCGCCATGTACCAAGATGTGGGCCCCTCTGACAATCTTAGGAATGCTGGCTTTTGTGGAAGGCTTTCGCAACTCGAACAGAATACAAAGCAACATAAAACAAAAATTTTCGTAGGCGAGACACGTGGACGCCCAGCGCAGCATTTCGGGGCCCGAAAGGGGAGCCAATATCCGAAGTTGCGAAGTGAGAGATGTGCAAAGGGAAAGATCAAAACCTATCGGAGAACCAAATAAACCTGGCGATGCATAGGCCAGCACACGAAAATTTGCAAAAGGGACCCGAAGGGAGCTGTTTGAATCTTTATTTTAACAACTTTTGGTGACTTATCAAGGGCGTTTCATATAAGGAACAGAGAACCCAAAAACTCTCTGGTTCTACAGACTAGAGTCTTATCCATTGGGCGAATGGTATCAGAGTTTGGAAAGTGCAGCCTGCAAAGGTGACCATTCACTTTCGGATGACTTTTTCATGCTGCGCAAATTCTCTTGTGCCCCGCGAAGATCAATAGCTTCTTTGTGAGGCAGCACCTCAGGTAGGTCGGCACCTGCTTGGATATGGAAAAGCAGCTGAAAGAGTGGATGAATGATTGCCTCAATGTCGGTTGTCGTTGGGGGGGTGCTGAATTCCCTGAATGCTTCCGGGTCATTCTCTTTCTGTTCAATAGCCTCCACAATCTGAGTAGTTGTGGCAATGGAGCTATTCTCAAGAAAGGGGGATGGCAATCCCAGCTTGCCTAACTCAAAGAAACCTCTCTGTATGTCGTCAAGAGCCTTGCTCAGAAAAGCCGTCGCTGCCTTAGTGTGCTAGAAAGCAGAATTACAATGGATGAATTTATTGGCAACTTGAGCAGCAATGTTTTGATCTTTAATGCCTGCCTCAGCAAGAATTTCATCCGTGACAGAGTATAGCTTATTTAGCAAGTCCCTTGCCTCAAGAACTTTTTCCAGGATGAAACGCGGGAACTGCTCCATTGTGTCATGGGCCTCCTAATTGAGTCTTGATGCCTTGTCTATGAATCAGAGAGTAGGCTGCAGAGTTAGACAGAAGGTCTTGACCTTCTCCCAGTGAGAAATGTATAATTGCCTAACTAGCGGAATGACATCAGGTTAGACAGGGGTAGGTAACCCAGAGGCTTTAAGCCAAAAAATTTTCATTTCCCTTGAAATAAGGGCCTCGGCCAATTCAGCCTTCTTCTTTTTCTCGGACGCCAACTGCTCCGCATAGCTATTTATTTATTTATTCCAAGTTTGCTCAGCTTGCGAGTGGTTAGCCGATTGCTCTTCCAGAGAAGCCTTTGTCTCTCGGAGCTCTTCTTCTAGCTTAGTCTTTATCTCTCGGAGCTCCTTTTCTAGCTTAATCTTCAGGCTTTTGAACTCGGCCTCTTTCTCCCGTACCTTTTGCTGATACTGCTCTTGTAAGTGCTCCAACTCCTCACCCTTTTCTGCCATCTTCTAACTGTATTCAAGGCGGAGGCGTTCAAGCTCCTCCTCCATCGACCGCAGGTTCTACTGCACTACTAGGTTTTGACTCTGTAATTCTTTTACTAGGCTGGGGTCAGGAACCTGGGTCTTCACAATTTCGTCATAAAGTCTGTTTCTCTCATTTTTTGCTGTTAGCGCCCTCTCAGTCATTCGGGCGATATCTGCTTCTAAGGATTTTTCTTTTGCCTCTAGAAAGCTCACCCTTTCCTTGGCTGCTCTGAGCTGCTCTTTTTTCTTCTTTAACTGGCGACCGGTTTTTAGGAAGTCGAAAGTGACCACCCATTATGTCTCCTCCATGATTTTGACTTTATCTTGCGACCGGGCTACCTTCATATCAAGCCCAACAGCATAGATTTCATAGTCCTCGGGTTGCATTTCTCCCCGAGGCTTGTTTATCCTTGGGTACATAGTTGCAAATTTTAATTCTTGTCGGGCCTCATCATACGAAGCCTGTACTCTCAGTTCGGTGGGGACATTGTCATCCTTTTCCTTGTGTCGCCTCATTCTATTTGCACATGCTTCCTTTCCACAATCTATCTGTGCTATGAACTCAGCTGGTGATGAAACCAGCCCACCTGCAAAAGGGACACCCAAGGGCAGAGCATAGGGGTAGGTAATTTTCATAGGCGCACGCGTCTACCTCTTTTGGAGAGTGACTGTTTGTGGAGAAAAGTGTGGTACGTTCCATAGCTTGGCCTGAGAGCTATCAGCAGGGCTAGACATTTACAGCGGCTGAATTGGAGATTCAGTCGTAAGACTCATTGGCCCGGGGAGAATAGTTACTGACTGGGTATCGGCTTGTTGTAATGGAAACAGATCAGTGAGCATGGCGGAAAAAGAGTGAGGGATGATAGGGGGAACATTTTCCGAAAGTGAGGTGAGGAAAGTCTGAGCAGTAGCAGAAGGCGTAAGCATGCTCAGAGGAGTAATTATAAATGGTTGGGCCTGCGAATACTGGGAAAATCTAGCCGAATAAGCTGGACCAGGAGCAGAGGGTGGAGGCCTCAGACCAATGGAAAGAGTGGCTGACGGAGGGGCAGATACGAAAGATTGAGATGTAAGAGAGGAAGGAGCGAAACGTACCTGTAGACTGGTCGGCGGTGGCTCCAGGATCGTTCGTGACTCACCCGCAAATTCTAGTATTTGACTAGCAGCGGGCACATCTCCTCCAGTGGGTTCATGTGAAACTATCTCGATAACACTTTCCGTGCGCTGCCTTTTCGCAGGCGGACACTCACTAACCTCGGCAGTCAGATCATTCTGCTGGGGTGTTAGCCTGACCGATTTAGCGGCCCATGTGCGTGTAAGCGAGCCTCTTGATATATTAAAGCGCACATTAGTACCGACATAGGCGGCATGCTCGAAGACATTGCCTCCTTGCGCAGAAGAGGATGATACCGCCGTTTCTTTTTCCTGCTCCTCGGATCCCTCCGCTTCTTCGCTCCTGTCAGCTCTAGAGATCGGGCTGGAATGACCTTCATCCCACCATCTTTCAAATTCTTGGTCGTCCTTTATCTGATTATAAGGAACCTTCAACTGCGCTATTTCTTGGTGATATTTCCATAAAGCCTTTATTTTTTCATCACTCCATTCCTCACCCACCTTCAACTTGTTATACATGGTGCACTCTATCGGAAGGTTGTCCCTGGCCATGGCCACTAGAAAGTAAAACTTGTGCCATGGGCCTCTAGTGTCTGGTGTAGTGATTTGTGCTAATTCAACAAAATCTTCGTCTTTATTAGTTTGCTTATTACGTCGTTTCTCCCAGTATGGTCGGGGAACATGGGTAACCTTCATATGTGGCTCTGGCAGGTCATTGAAAGGGTTGTAATCCCATTTATCATTTACCAGTACCAACCCTAGCTATGCCAGCTTCTCCCCTAGCAACTTGTGTGCTTGTTTTTTAACCAGTGTTACTGACTTAAAACTCTTCGGGCAAGTGAAGAATCCCTTCCTCTTGACACTTTCGCAGCTACAGAACATGAAATCGATGATACACACCTGTCGGAAAACCTCTAGCGTGAGCACTCTATCAGTGATGCAAGCCGGGAGCAGGAAAGGCTTACCAATAAAACCCCACATTCGAAGGATTGTGAAATCCTTGCCTAAGAACCAGTCACAGGCAGGGGTGTAGCTTTGCAGAAATCCAGTCTGCTCAGTATTAAGCCAGACGATATCACCTTCTCCGATCAAATCATTCAAAACCGGGGCTATGAAATTGTCTGCGAAGGCATAATAGTCATATGATGCGGAAAGAAAAGGTGTCCATGTAGACACCAGCTTTCTTTTGTTCTGCTCATCAAAAATTGATAGCGGAAGGAATCGGGCGAAGAAATTCGGATTCTGATGCAGGAACATGTGGACCAGGTAGGAAAGAAATCTAAATTTCTTTTCCGCCTGATAATTCTCTATTTGCTGTATCATTTCTTCAACCATGAACTGAGCAAAATCATACCAGAAAAGTTCATGCTGCTTGCGAAACTGCATTGCAGGGCCCAGCTGAAAAGCCTCGATCTTCTCATCAGAATCTCGGCTGCAAACAAATGTCAGCATGGATATGGGGTCCTGGAGATCATCGCGGAATGAACCACGTGATAATGGGATACTTGGTGCCTTAGCGGACGCAACACCTTTCTTATTAGTCTCTTCTAACAAGAAATCGGAGCTGGTTTTCATCCTTTTCCATATTTTTTCCCCCTTGCTTGGGCGGAAATGCTCGATATTCTCTTTTATTCTACTTGGGTCAGGGATACATAACATATGTCAGATGGCTTCTGGGCTGATCTGAACCCTTAAATTGCAACCTTCAATGCAATGGGTATGTGGATTATAGCGCTCAAAAGCCGCGTCGACCACCTCCAGGCAATAGTGCACCAACGAGACCATATATTGTGGGAGGCCACTAAGCCAGACTCTACTTGCCATGGCTTGGTCTGCCCTTGGTGCCGATAACCTTGCACAAGCCACCTCCCTGAGAGATTTAGGGTTCTTGGCAAGCTTCGGGTCGTAGATATTAACCCACTTTTCTCTAACCTTTTTCGGGCTACTCCATTCCTTGGGTTTTTCCAGCTCCTCTGTGTTGGCTCTTCTCATCTTCATGGGTATACCAGGAGTGGCATATGCTACATCATCGTACACATATACCTTGTTCGAAGAACGAATGGCCATATACAATTCCTGGCTAATCTCTTCTTGCACCGGTTGAGCTGAAGATTCTGACATTTTTCTTTCACTGCAGAACTTGTAAGCTTCCTGGCCTGCGAATACGCTTGCTCTGGATACACAGATAGAAAACACTTTGCACCTTCCTTGCATTGCAAAAAAATTTTTGAAATACTAAGTTGTTTCATGCAATAATAGCAACTTCCTAAGGTGGTAGGCGAAAGCAAGCCTTTTGCATTTAATTCGACATGTACCGGTGATCTGGCAACTCATGCTAGATGAATTGATTACTATTCTGAGGCGGCCGAATTTCATCATCATATTGGAGCGATTGTGTGATATGCCCTAATCTCCTTGGAAATTGAGCTTGCAACTAGCCCTATCCTCTTGCGTTAGCATGTACCGGTAATTAATATCCTGGCCGGAATGATTACGCCAAGCAAACGATCACAGCCTGAAGAGATACAAGTATCGCCTTGGGCTCCGGGATCCGTTTGAGATTTGACACCATAGCATACGTCCATACGTCCCTTCACCAACAAGTGCCACCTTTTTAAAGCTTAATTAATTAACTTCATTTAATTAAGCACGCCTTGAGCCGTGCTATCATGCATGTATCGGCCAAAAATGTGAGCAAACGTAGACTCGGCCTTCGAGATTGTAACTAGTATACATCACGTTTCTTATAGGTGGATTGGTATATGTCCTGTCAACTTTTCTATAAATATCCCAGTAGATAGCAAGCAAACATACTTAGCGTTTAAGAAGTGATAGGCCAGTAGAAGATTGATAAGCAAGTCTTTTCATAGGTTAGGTGGTGAGCAGATTTTGGCATTACTTAGCAGACTTAGGGATAGTGTTAGGAGAGATGGATACCCCTATTCGTCTAACCTTGTTCAAATCACATACGGCGTTTGTAGGTGAGATCTCCACTAGAAGGTTCAAAAGAATGACGAAGAACAAGCACTCGCTGGTTCTAGTAGCCATTAAGTGGGTTCTAGGCAAGGACTGTGTTGAATATGAAGATAAGTATCGGGTGAACACTGACGTGTGTTCGCACTTTGTAGCGTCCATGCTGGACATTTGTGTTCCCCGGCCGCTTATCTTGAAGCTGGTCAAAGAAATCTTCCCGAAGAAGTACCTGAATGGGGCTCGGCGAGGTTGTTACACATGTTGCGTACGGGATAGGCCTGCCAACAGCCAGCGACCTGCGTCGCTTTATCGAAGAAGAAGCTGTTGTCGTTTGGCTGCCATTCCTGAGCGGATTCTGCCTGCAGACCCGTGGCCAGCACCAGCAAAGGGTTACTCAAGCCCTACACTTCCTGTTCAGGAGCTACAACGTGATACCCTTCTACGATGTAGAATGGTATACTGACTTCAGGGACCTGGTGTATCCACCACCAACGACGGCTGTGTTGAATGATGCTACCAGTGCTGCCGAGGAGCTCGTGGACGAGGAAGAAGCAGACGCTGGGGTAAATGCGTCGGTTGCTGCCAACCATTCCTGCGGATAGATGGCCCCCTTGCCTTGCTGCCTGATGATGTAACTCACCTATTCTAGATAAGCCTGATAAAAGGCCATCATATATATATACTCTGATACTTGTATATTTTAAAAATCGGCATCCATGCCATTTTGTAACCAGGAACATATATATATAAATATATACTTTTCTTTTTAAGTGAAATCTATGCCCCTGTTTGCTTCTGTGTTCAATTTTCTGGGTTTGCAAATCTTGTATGTTTTTTTTTTTTGGGTATGAGTGCATTTTGTGAAAATCATTCCTGGTGTTTTATTTTCCACCTTTGATGAGAAAATGCATAGAAGACCGCCGATTTAGCAAAAGAACAGGCCAAAAACATGAAAGGAAAAAAAAAATGTTATTTACAACTGTATAAGGTAGGGCTTAATGCTTAATGGAACAATTTAAGGTGAATCCCATTAACCGGGATTCCTAGCGGTTCTTGTTCCATATTTTCCAGCTCAAAAGCATTGTGTTGCATGCACCGAATGATTTTGAAGGGTCCCTCCCATAGGCTGTCAAACTTACCGTGCTGACTTGGCTTTGCAGCCCTGCTGTCATATTTTAGCACTAAGTCTCCATTTTTTAGGCCCTGGTCAGAAGCCTTCTTGTCAAACCATCATTTGACCACCTGTTGACGGCTTGTCATTGCTATTAGGGAGTTCTCCCTTTTTTCTTGTACTTCCAGTAGTTCGGCAAGCCGAACCTCCATGGCATCATTTTGTTCTATCTCAAGAGATTTCAATAACTATATCGCCGGGATCTCCATAGAGATAGGTAACAGCGCCTCTTTCCCATATACTAGCTCATAGGGTGAAGTTTTGAGGACTTGTTTAGGAGTTATGCAGTTGGCCTAGAACGCTTTTCAGAGATTTTTATGCCATTCCCTCTGGTGTTCTGAGCCAACCTTTTTTAGGAGTCGGACCAAACTTTTATTTGTCGACTCGGCTAGGCCATTTCCCTGTAGATAATAGTTTGATGATTTTTTAAGGAATATGCCATTTTTTAATGCAAAGTGACATACCTTTGTACCTACAAATGCTCTGGCATTGTCCGAAATGATTGTCTTCGGAGGGCCGAACCTTGTCACTAGTGTTTCGAGAAAATCTACAATCTCTGTTTTTGTTGCCTCAAGGGGAATAGCTTCTGCCCACCTTGTAAAGTAGTCTGTAGCTATTAATATCCACCTATGTCCGACACTAGAAATAGGGTTGATCATTCTGATGAAGTCCAGACCCCATTGCGCAAATGGTTCATCTGCCACGATAGGTTTGAGGGGCATCGCTGAGTTCTTCCTTCTGTCAGAGAAGAACTGGCATTTTTTACAAGCCCTTACCAGAGAGTAGGAATCATTGAAGAGTGTAGGCCAGTAATATCCAGCTCGCAGGACCTTGATGGCAGTAGTTTTAGCAGAGAAATGCCCACCTTCATTGCTATTGTGAAAAGTGTCGAGAATCTTCTGCGCCTCCCCTGAAGTAACACATCGCAGGAGCACACCATTGAAATTTATTTTGAAAAGAATTCCTTCTATCAGCGTATATCCGCAATTCTGCAGCTGGTAATACTTCCTTTTTTGGGAAGAGAGACCTGGCAGATACCTTCCGGTTTGCATGAAGTTCATTCTATTTGTCAGCCAATCGTCATCCAATCCAGATCCATTTATCAGGACGAGCTCTGATTATTCCTCTTTGGCAGGTACCTCCTTGTCCTATGCCATATACTCACACAGTCCTCTGCCTTTAATAGTCTTGGTAGGCCTGACCTCGATGTCATACTCCAGGATCTTGGTGATCCAATTAGCCCTTTTTTCTGTGATCTCTCCCTCCATGATATATTCCCGCACACTAGAATGTGCGACATATACCAGAACTTTGTTACAGGAAATTAGATGGCAGAACTTTTTAAGTCCCTTTACTATTATGAAAGCCTATCTTTCAACGAAGTTATAATTCTCCTCATATTCCTTTAGGGTTCGGGAATAGAACACAACTAGATGTTCTCCCTTTCCTTCACTATCCTTTTGAGTCAGAACAATAGCGATACTGGACTTGCTACTGAAGGCATACATTATAAAATCTTTGTACTGATCGAGATTAATTAACACCGGGGCTACGGAGATCGCTTCTTTGACCTTCTTAAATGTCTCCCGAGCCTCCGTTGTCCACTTGAAAATTTGATCATTTTTCAACATTAGGGTGATCGGCCTAATCATTCCCGCAAAATCGAAAATAAATTTACTGACGAAATTTACCTTGCCGAGGAAAGACTGGACACCTTTCTTATTTACCAGAAGGGGATGCTCCTTGATAGCCCTCACTCTTTTGGGGTCAATTCAAATACCTTCTTTAGACACAACATGCCCTAACAGCTTACTCTGGGGTACTCCGAACACACATTTCTTTGGATTTAAGGAAATCTCGAACTCCTGGCACTTTTGAAAAACTAACTCCAAATGATCGAAATGATCATCTTTAGATTTAGAGAACACAGTAAGGTCATCCAAATAGATTAGGATAAACTTATTGATCAGTTCACTAAATGCGACGTCCATAGCTCGCTGGAAAGTTGCCCCTGCATTGGATAAACCAAAAGGCATTTTAGCATATGCAAATGTTCCCCACTTCGTAGTGAACGTAGTCTTGTGCTGATCTTCTTCTTTAACTCGAATCTAGTTATAGCCAGAGAATCCATCTAGCAGAGAGAACATTTCCGATCCAGCGACAGTTTGGAGGATCGACTTCATAGAAGGCAATGGATAGTGTTCTTTCAGAGATGGTCTGTTTAGGTCTCAGAAATCCACGCATAAGCGGATATCACCATTCTTCTTTTGGACTGGTACCAGATTTGATACCCAAGTACTATGTTTGATTAGGAAGACAATACGTGACTCAATGAGCTTGGTTAGCTCTTGTGCCATCAAGGCTTCAATTTTAGGGTTGACCGACCACTGTTTCTGTCAGACTAGTTTCACACCTTCTGTTAGCTCAATAGTATGTTGAATGATGCCAGGATCATAACCTTCCAGATCATCATAGGACCAGGCCACTATTCTATATTTCCCACAGAAACTGATAAGCCTTTCTCTATCTTGCTGTGAGACATCTTTTTTGACCCCAAGGTTCCTGTCATCCGAAACCCGAAGGTTTTCATAATCACTTTTTTCCGCCACGAATTTCCGCTTATCATTTCGGGCGTCACTACAATCGAAATTTTTTTCGAGAGTAACCAATCCTTTTGGAAGCTTATTTGACTTTAGCTGCATAATTTGTCCTTCGTAGGCCTCGGTGATCTTTGGTTGAAGTTGATCAGCAAATTCCCCTGAGTGCTGAATAAACGAGGCGATGTGTTCATCGCTCTCAAAAACCTGCCAACTCTGATCATTGTCGGGGATTGCTGGTCGAACAAGCACTCGCACTAAATATTTGTTCTGAAGCAGGTCAGAAACATGATCAAACTGGGCACCGATCACCACCATGCAATCTACATCGCCATTCTGCGTTCGGGGGACGGTTAGGATGTTGAAAGCTTCAAAACTTTCTACAAGGTCCCAGATTCGATGCCGATAGGATCTCATGCGGATATTCTTTGCTGCAGAGATTCCTCAGACCTGATTAACTACCAGTTCTGAATCTCTAAACACAATCAATTGCTTGATACCCATTCGTTCCGCTAGGCTTAGGCCTTGGACTAACCCTTCATATTCAACCTCGTTATTTGAACAGGCGAATTGGAATCAGAAAGACCTCAACAACTTTTCATTCTGTGGGGATATTAGACATATCCCTGCTCCAGCTCCAACTTTGCTCTTTGCTCTGTCAAAATACAATGTCCACAACTCATTTGCTTGGTCATCGTAGGATTCTTTGGCGACCTTCAGAAGAACTTGGTCTTCATCATAAATTACATATGTGCCTAATCCAGTAGCATGATAATTCCCAAAAGGATCATTATTCATGTGTGCACTCAATAGAGCATCTTCCTCATCATTTCTATCTTCGCTCACCTTCTCCTCCTCTAGCAGTTTGACATTGTACATGTCCTATTTGGTGATGGAGGTATGTGCAGCCTCAAAATTAATCAGGGCCTCATCTGCCACATGTTCGAAATGTAGAGCCTCTGATTCTATCTTCATTTTTGCACCATGTTTGGTCCTAAGTATTAGATGTGACCAATCTAAAGACAAATATCCACCCACCTTTGAAGTAAATTCTCGGGATAGACAGAGACCGAACATAGGAGGAACATCTATTATCACTATATCTTGCAGGATCGTGATACTTGGGCAGGAAAATAGTGTTAACGAAAGTGCTTTGATGACACTCACAATATCAACTTTATTTCCATCCAGCTGCATCACCCCCTTCTTCATAGGCTAGTAGTTGAGTCCCAAGGCTTCGGCTATCAGTTTCAGCATAACCGTCGTACTAGCGCCAGAATCAATCATAGCGTTGTGTAATAGCTTCTCCCGTACAATGAGGGTCAAGAAGAAGGGTTGAGGTTTTGGCCTACCTCTGCCATGCGTATGGGATTCCTTCGCTTTGTCTGTAAGAATCTTAGCTGGTGGCATTTGATAAACCACCTCCGTATTGGCAGACGGCTCTATTGGTGCTGAGTTGATCTCTTGTTGAAGCGCCTTTTGTAGCATAGTTTTCTGTTCCGGGATAGCTAGAATGTCCCATAAAGACACATTAGCGAATGATTTCTTCAACTGCTCCACCACATTAAAAGGTGAGGAGCTCAGAGATTTCTACTCCTTTGCTCTTGTTATAATAATTTCCTTCGGCGGTTGAGAAGACAAAGAGACGGTCGAAGCGCCAAGAATTTGATTAGAAACGTCTTTGCATTGCGGGTTGTCCGAAAGTGAAACGACGGGCTCACCGGTGAATCTCCTCTTTGAGCGTGTGTTATAGTCGGACTGTACCCGTGGCGTTTTGGCTGTGGACGTGTCATTTGCAAACACTATTTCCTCATCCTCCATCCATGAGAAGAGCGCATGATCAGGAACAATATCTGACTCTTGCTCTAAGGACATTCCCTGCATTTGCGCGGTAAGGACCACATTCTCCATTGCCGAGGCATATATATACTCTCCGTTCTTTGTCGCAATACCTTGACTATGTTGCTCTGCTACCCTTTGTTGTAAGTTGTCACGCGGACAATTTCAGGGCATATGCGCATCGTTGCAAGGGAAGCACCATGGATTGATGTCATCAATAAGATTGTTTTGTCCCGCGATTAATTCTCTACTAGAGCTTGGCGACGCACCTGCCAGCGGCGTAGGCACTAGAACCATTTGGTTTGTAGCCGCCGCTGGTGAATTAGTGCGAGGCACATTCTAATATTGATTTTGCTGATAGGTAGGCCGCCCACCTTGATAGTTTTGATATGCAGGCCATGGAGGCATTGCTTGGTTCTGCTTGAGAGTTGTTATATCATTTGCCATAGTCCGCAACATCTCCTTGAGGTCACCCATTTCATTCTTGGGAGGACCCGATGTGGAAGCCAAGTTTTCGGGAGCGGCTGCATATGAGTACGCTGATTGGGGAGTCGCTGGCGCACTGGTCGACGCAACCTCTTGTGCTGCGTTTGATATCTCAGGAAATATCGGCACAACAGGTCGAGGAGGTAATTTCCCGCAATCTATCAAGTGATTCTCCACTTTGATAGCGGTGGCATATGCATCTGGTAAAGTGGCTCCTCCCAAAGACTTGATCATCATAGAAATGTCGGGGTTAATGGACTTCAGATAAAACATGAACGCCAGTTCTAGAGTTGGGCAGATAGTTACAGGAATCCTCTGCCAACTTGAGTGAAATCGGGCGTTGAAGTCTGTCAGAGCCTCCTGGGGTGCTCGTTTGATGATGGATAACTGGTAATATAACGAAGAACGATCTCCGTCATTTGAAAACCTTTCATAGAATGGATCTCCGAGGTCATCCCAAGTGCGAATGGTATTAGGAGTCAGTGTTTGGTACCAATCCAGAGCTTTGCCTTTAAAGGACGCAGCAAGGAGCCTCAGGGCTACATTATGCACTGTGATACTGTGTACCAGACATACATCCGCTACATCCTGCAAATGTTCTGCCGGTGTTTTTGTGTTGTCCTCAACAAATTTGGGAAGAGCTTTCAGTGCCGAAACTGGGATAGCGCCCCAAACAGCAGGCGCTACCGGAGCTACCAGGGGACTTCCAACATCCCATGCTAAATAGTTTATGTTCGCAGTCGGCAACATGGTGAGAGGAAAGGGTGGTGGGAATGGAACGGTTACTAACTGATTTGCAGCCTGAACTGTCCCTAATGGAGGTACTAGTAAACCTGGATTATTTGCAGTCTGGGATCTAGTTACAGGCCAATGGCTCATACACCTCTTTATAAGACAATTTCATTAGTTTGGGTCCCACCGGGCGTGCCAGAAAAAAGGATAAACTGTTGACGCCAAAACTTGGTGAAGTAACAGTGCCTTATGGGAAACTCAGTTCAAGGGGGACCCCTTTGCGCCAAACTGAGTGACTTCTGAATTTGAAAGAAGCCGGCTTCTTCTATAATGGTTTTTTGAAAAGGGAAAAGGAAACGGATATGATGAAGCAAAGTCTAATCTAAGGTGATGCACCAAAATATGCTGATGGGCACGATAAATCATAGATTTAGGGGCCTGAATGGTGTTATTACGTTCTAAAATGTCAGAGACTTAAAGGTATAGCGTAAATAATTCATTTATTGACATAAAATAGTATCGCATGCATCCTTACCATCAAGAAGAGTCATTTAGACATGATTTAGATAAGCAAGCTTGCATTCAATATATAGAAGTTCTATTAAATGAAATGCTTAAGACAATAAAAGCACAGTTTATAGTTTAATCAATACATGAAAAATAGAAAGGCCGAATAGTTGGCACAGTCTGAAAGTTTCTTGCACATAAAACATATAAGAGAGGCCTGGTGTCTCTTGCTATAACCAGTATCCTTTTTCTTAAAACTCTTGGATCAATCTATCGTTGGACCTTTTTTCCCTTGGAATTTCGGACCCCTCTCTCGTTGACGGAGAGAGTATATATAGCTGGAGAGGAAAACTCCCACCGCTTTGGAACGCTGTAACAGAAAAGATCTCCCAATTCCCTGCAATGATGCCAGAATTAAAATATTTTCCATGTCGTTACAATGGCAACGAGTTACAACGCGGCATCTAGATATTCATGTGCAGGCGTGCCCTTTGTAATGATGGCAGGGGCCCCAGCCAAGCTTCGAGGCGACAAACACCATCCACCGCTTCGGAAAAGCAAGATGAGCAGCACTTGATAACAATATATTGATCAGCTAGCTGATCGCCTGCTTTAATGATCAGTATAAGGCACGTGGCAGCCCGTCGTGGCCCAAATGAGAATTCCTCCTGCTGCTGAGAGACTGCGAAGAAGCGACACGTGTCCAAGGGGAGGTCTTTCCTAAAGTGGGGAGAGAGCCACCTGAACTGGGTCCGAAAGACGCTTGGCAGCGTTTCGCAGCCTGCTGTGTTTAGCTCCCTGCTGTGTTGGAAAGGCTGCGAAAGGTCACCACCTGGCAGAAGGTAGGGCTCGCCAAAAATAAAGAAGGCCGTGGAAACATTTCGCAGCCCGCAGCTACTTTTTTTATCTCTATAAGAAAAGTCTACGATATGCTGCCACGTACCAAGATGTGGGCCCCTCTGACAATCTTAGGAATGTTGGCTTTTGTGGAAGGCTTTCGCAACCCAAACAGAATACAAAGCAACAGAAAACAAAAATTTCCGTAGGCGAGACACGTGGACACCCAGCGCAGCATTTCAGGGCCCGAAAGGGGAGCCGATATCCGAAGTTGCGAAGTGAGAGATGTGCAAAGGGAAAGATCAAAACCTGTCGGAGAACTGAATAAACCTGGCGATGCATAGGCCAGCACACGAACATTTGCAAAAGGGACCCGAAGGGAGCTATTTGAATCTTTATTTTAACAGCTAGCAAAGGAGATGATTTAGGATGAACTGGTTTTAGGAAATCAAGATCAGGTGTATGGGATCAATCATTATATTTTATGTGTCTACAATTATAATTCTATTCAACTTGTTATTTTTGTCCACATAACATATATACATTCCCCTGATAGTATAAAAGAGGACAAGAAGATAATCAAGGAGTGCCATTTTTACATGAGTGATGATAGATCTCATTCATATGAGTTTGTACAACATTGTTTTGAATTTTTTTTGGAGTTCTTGTAGGAAAAAGGTAATGCAATGGGTCAACATCTGATTTGGTCAGATAATTGCATAGGGAAATTCAAGAATGCTTGCATGTTTTATTGGTTGAGCATGATGCATATAGAGAGGGGTGTACCACATATTTGTAGTTTTTTTTAACCTGGGCATGGAAAAGGTGAGCATGATGACACAGGTGCATATGTGAAGAGAGCTTTGGTTAAGGAACAAATGGAGATCAGAGGTGGTGCAATATTCATTGATGCACGTTCTATTGTTGATTGGTGTACTTATGCATTATCATGGGGAGGAAACTTTATTCACAAGTTTGTAGGTTCTTTTGGTTTCTTAAGGAGGGGATAGTGGGAGACACATTGGAATTTCAAACAATTAGATATTATTCAAAGATGCATTCATTTTGAAGCTTAGATGCAGGTGCATGGACCAGATGGACATGAGAGTTGGCTTGTTTTTCTAGAATTGTATTTAGTGTGATTGGGATCAATGCAAGTCAAGTGAGTGGGTGCATACATGGATTGCACAATATCTAACCCCTCTATCTATAGTATAATCCCATTTAGTAGATGAAATGGAAAGTTCACTTGACTACGACCATCTTTCAAATCTTGTACAACCAAGGAATCTCTATGCAGTTGTAGCACTGCAAGGGAATGGAGATGGATCAAACTATTGGTTGGCACAATGTGTACAGGGAAAGAAAAATCTAACACAATTGATGACAAATGATGATGGGTTCATGTATCTTATAGGTTCAGTTGTTGTTTCTTGAACTTGGTTGAATTACCATTTCATCATCATTTAGGTTGTTTAGAATAATATAGATTTGTTATTCTAAGTATCTTTTCTAGTTTGCATTGCCATTTCAACATCATTTAGGTTGTTTAGTAAAATATAGATCTGTTATTCTAAGTATATTTAGATGTTGATAAAAAAATTATGATCATTTAGGTTTAGTTATTATTTCTAGAACCTAGATGCAAACATATATGATTAGAAAGAACAACATACCTGCATTTGAAGACTATGAGAAACACAAAACCATTCATGTGTATTCACACCTTGTTATAGAAACAAATGTTAAGTTATTGAGACATCATGCTAGACCAAAAACAAAGGAACTATAGAAAATTAGTAGCCTTGATCATGAAGCATTACTCAAAACTTTGAAGGTAAGAAATGTCCCTTTATGCACACATGAGTAGCAGATCATTTGTTGTATGGGATAGTTATGATATTGTTCATCACATTTTGATATTGTTTATCTTCTAAGGTTCATTATTTAAGTTGTTTAGAATAATAAAAAAAAAAATTCTAAGCATCTTTTCTAGTTTACATTATCATTTCATCATCATTTAGGTTGTTTAGAATAATATAGATTTGTTAGTCTAATTATCTCTTCTATTGTGATCATATAGATTTTTCAATCAAAGTATATTGTGATTTTTGTGGTACGATGGACCATCGAGCTAATAAAACAATAGCCAAATTTTATCCTCTGGAAGAGGCATGCGATAGAATTGAATAATATAGATTTGTTATTCTAACCATATTTTATAGTTTGAATTACCATTTCATCACCATTTAGGTTGTTTAGAATAATATAGATTTTTTAGTCTAAGCATCTTTTCTATTGTGATCATATAGATGTTTCATTTGAGGTATATTGTGATTTTCATGGCATGATAGTGTTGGCAAGAGACACTACAAATTTTTTCAGGTGTTTTCATTGATGGCAACCCTAGTCAGTAATTGGATCCGCATGCCATCATTTTCTCCCATCGATAGACAATTTGCAAACAATCAGAAGAATAGAGCATCCAATAGTTTGGTGATCATCGATTCATGTGTAAATTTTCTATTACTATTTTGAGTTGTGGATCACATGGGAGGTTTATCAGTATATTTCTTATGTAATCTGGAAATCTTAGTGCCTCATACCAAGCTATGTGTAAGTTTGGAGATCCGGTTGATATCTTTTTGTTTATCAGTGTTTTGTGGCCGACTAAGTTGATATAATGTGTTGCATATATTCAAAGAATGTTTATTCGAGTATTTTTGTGTTTGATCATTATGTTTTGGGTCCAACCTAAGTTGTGAATGAATATTGTGGATGCGCATTGAATAATACTCAAGATTCGAGTCGATAGTTGCTAATATTTTTTAAGTTTTATTGAAACCAACTTGTAGCGACTAAATCCTTTGTTGTAGATATATATAAGTGATCAGTTATATCATTTTGTGTGTTTGAAAGATGTTTTGAATGGTTTTTGTGATTATCAAAAGGTTGATTAAGCAATTATTCATAGTTTCACTTGTGCATTAAAGATTTTGTAGTGCGAGTTTGTGTAGAGCATAGAAAAAGTGTAGAATCAGTCAATAGGATAGAAGATTGACTAGAGAGCTTAACCAAAACTGTAATCAAGCATTTATAGATGCTAATCTCTCAGTTCATTCTCTTGGATCTAATCCAAATCATTGTAAGGTATTCAACCTTTCTATTTTGAGTAGTGAGCTCTAGACAGTGTGCATGAATGCAAGTGCATTCCCATTTTGTAATCTTTCTTTTGGGTATACTCAGATTATATTGGGATTGGCCATTCAACATGGTTTTTCCCCTAACAGAGTTTCCACATAAAAATATTGGTGTTAGGGTGTTGTGATTGTTTTCTTTCTGTTCATGCATATTTATTTTGTTGAAAGATTAAGTGAATTAAAGATCAGAATAATAAATTTAATTTTCTCACAACACTAATTCACCCCCCTCTCAGTGTTGCTTGTTTCCAACAGATAGATCATGGAGCTGCTGCAATAATAGCTAGCTATGATCCTTTGGAAGAGGTATACAATAGATTAGAATAATATAGATTTGTTATTCTAAGCATCTTTTCTAGTTTGCATTACTATTTCATCATTTTTTAGGTTGTTTAGAATAATATAGATTTGTTAGTCTAAGCATCTTTTCTATTATGATCATATAGATTTTTCATTTGAAGTATATTGCAATATTCGTGGCATGATGGATCATAGAGCTGCTATAACAATAGCCAAATCTAATCCTTTGGCAGAGGTATGCAAAAAATTAGAATTATATAGATTTGTTATTCTAAGAATTTTTTCTAGTTTGCATTACCATTTCATCATCATTTAGGTTGTTTAGAATAATATTGATTTGTTATTCTAAGCATCTTTTCTATTGTGATCATATAGATTTTTCATTCGAAGTATATTGTGATGTTTGTGGCACAATGGATCATGGAGGTGCTACAACAATAGCTAGCTATGATCCTTTAGTAAAGGTATGTGACAAATTAGAATAATATAGATTTGTTATTCTAAGCATCTTTTCTAGTTTGTATTAACATTTCATCATCATTTAGGTTGTTTAGAATAATATAGATTTTTTATCCTACGCATGTTTTCTATTGTGAACATATATATTTTTCATTTAAAGTATATTGTGATGTTCATGGCATGATGGACCATGGAGCTATTGCAATGATATTCAACTATGATCCTTTAGCAGAGGTATGCAATATACTAGTAAATTTGACATTATATTTGCTCTTCTATGGCATATTATTGAAAATTTTTGTGACACTTTTATGTATTTTAACTGCTACCTTAATGGTTTGTATAGGTTATTGTCACTCTAGAATGTCAACATGCTACTATTGTGGAAAAGTGTACTAACCATGAAGGCAATGCATGATTTATTTCCTTCCCCTACAAGGAAATGACTATGTATTAGGGCCATTTTTTTTATTCCTACATTTCATTTTATAAATCCTATATTTGATAGCAATTCTTGAATGATAATATCATATGTATTGTGTATACTTTACCTGTATTCAAGTGTATACTTTACAACTTATGTGTATACTTTGTGACTTATAAATATAGCAATGTATACTTTACAACCTACATGTTTTCATGCATATACTTTGTATTCATGTGTGTATTTCATAACTTAAGTGTATTTGAGTAAAATATTCACTTATTTAGTTACTCATGAGGAGAAGAACGAACCATAAACCCCTTCGCACCTTTACATTGCATCCATTTTACCCTTTTTCCATCAATTGAAAACTTGACACCATAGGAAAATTCCTTAGAGATATAAAAAATAGAGAGATATTTTTGCAAAGAAGCCCTACATGACCCCATAGACTCATAGGGATTATTTATAGGTGACACGATTTTTGAGTAACAGCTCATCAAAGATTGTTGTCTTTTAGCACTTTGGACTCATAAGAGAAATTTTTAGTCCAATGTAACTCAGAGTGATTTGATGTGTTTGGGTGTAAAAGAGGACTATTTATAGTGTAAAAATACCCATGTATTAATGTTGGAACAATCTATTTGGTCGTACAAGTTGCAAAACAAAAGTTGCACCACTTTGCAACTTTACACTACTTGCATTTGAGAACTTTTTCCTCAACTAAAAACTCATCACCATGTGAAGCCACCTTCGAGATAGAAAAATTGAGAGAGGTTATTTTAGAGGTTCCCAAATTGGTCTCGTTTCCTCAGATAGAGAGTATGTAAGCAACACAATTTTTGAGTAATAGCCCATGAAAAATTGCTTCCTTTAGCACTTTGGAATCTTAAGGGAAATTGCAAGTCTAATGTAGCTCGAAGTGATTCGGCGTGTTTGGGTGAAAAATAGGACCATTCCTAGCATAAAAATACCCATACAAACATGTTGAAATAGTTTGTTTGGTTGTATGAGTTGCAAAAAAAAAGTGTCACCACTTTGCAACTTTACACTACTTGCATTTGACAACTTTTTTCTAAACTAAAAACTTGTCACCAAAGGACCTCTGAGATAGAAAAAAATGAGATATGTTATTGTATAGTGTCACAACATGATCTCGAAGCATCAAATAGAGAGTCTACTAGCGTCATGGTTTCTAAGTAATAGCCCGTCAAAGATTGTTTCCTTTTAAAACTTTCGACTCTTAAGAGAAATCGCCAGTCCAATGTAGCTTAGAGTGATTTGGCATGTTTGGGTGAAAAAGAGGACCATGCCTAGCATAAATGTACCCATTTGAATGTGTTTGAATAGTCCATTTGGACGTATGATTTGTAAAACAAAAGTTGCACCACTTTGCAACTTTACACTGCTTGCATTGACAACTTTATCCTCAACTGAAAAACTCGTCACCATGGGAAAACACCTCTTAGATATCAAAAATAGAAAGAGGTTATTATAGAGGGTTCCAAAATGATCATGTAGTTTCAAACAAATATTCTGTAAGCATCACAGTTTTCGAGTAATAACCCGTCAAAGATTGCTTCCTTTTTACACTTTGAACTCTTAAGGGATTGAGTTGGTTGAACATAACTCAAAGTGATTCAACATGTTTAGGTGTGAAAGAGGCCCATGCATTGCATAAATGTACCCATATGGATGTTTTGGAATAGTTTGTTTGGTCGTATGAGTTGCAGAACAAAAGTTGCATGACTTTGCAACTTTACACTACTTGCATTTGACAACTTTTTCCTCAACTAAAAACTCGTCACCATAGGAGAACGCCTCCGAGATAGAAAAAATTGAGAGAGGTTATTGTAGAGGATTCAAACATGATCATGTAGCCTCATACTATGAGTCTGTAAGCATCACAAGTTTTTAGTAATATCCTGTCAAATATTGTTGTCTTTTTGCACTTTGGACTCTTAAGGGATCAAGTCAGTTGAATGTAGTTCAGAGTGATTCAGTGTGTTTGGGTGTAAACAAGGACCATTCCTATCATAAACATACCCATATGGATATGTTGGAATAGTATTTTTTGTTGTATGAGTTGCAAAATGAAAGTTGCAACACTTTGCAACTTTACATTGCTTGCATTTGACAACTTTTTCCTCAACTAAAAAGTCATCACCATAGAAAAAAGCCTCTGAGATAGCAAAAAATGAGGGATGTTATTGTAGAGGTTCCCAATACCATCTTGTAGCCTTGAATGAAGAGTTTTTAAGTGTCACAATCTCCAACTAGTAGCCTGTAAAAGATTGTTGCCTTTTTACATTTTAGATTCTTAAGGGATATCATCATTGGTCCAATGTAGCTCTAACTATTTTGACATATTTGGGTTCAGAAAAGGACCATTCCTAGCTTAAATGTACCCATCCACATGTGTTGGAATTGTTTTTAGAGCAGACTAACCTGCTTTTCATTGACGATAAAATCTTCTTCTCATATTTTCATTCCTTTTGTAAGTAGTTAATTTTAGTCTTTAGTTGTTTTGCTTCAGGGTAAGTGCACAAAGTTGAGTCCACGAAACGTGGAAGTTTTTTCCTTAGGCAAAAAAATGAATTCGACTTTCAAAAAATGGGATCTCGCTTTTTAATAAACGGGATCCCGTTTAGTGCTGATCCGCTTTTAAAAGCTGATCCTTTATGCTTAAAAACGGATCCCATTTTGAACGGATCCCGCTTTTGGAAACGGATCCCCTTTTGAAATTTCTATTTGGAAAATTTTAATGGATCCCTTGAATTTTTCTAAACAAAATTTCCAAAATGGAAATTTTTTAAAACGAGATCCCGTTTTGAAAATTTTCCAGTTTTGGAAATTTTTGTTTTTGGAAGAATTTCAAAACAGGATCCCGTTTCATAGAACCATAAAAAATAGCTTTTTTATGAAACGAGATCCCGTTTTGAAACGGGATCCCGTTTCATAGAACCATAAAAAATGGTTGTTTTATGAAACGGGATCCCGTTTTGAAATGGGATCCCGTTTTTTAAATAATGAATTTTTGAGCGGGTTTTTTGGCTTGTTTTTTGGTTCGGAAATGGCTTGGGGACCCGAACCTAAGCTTTGGACCTAGTTTGACCTGCAACTTGAAGGTCTTGTTAATGTCACAGGAAAATAATGACTTTGGACATATGTTTGAAGACCTATTTTGCAAATTTTTTTACGAAATTAAAACCCATTATAGATGAGACAGTGCAGATTCCAAATATGTAATTTTTTTAATAATTTGATTATTTTTTCTATTTTTCAATTAATTTCTAATGAAACTAGTCCATAAACTTAAATTATCAGGTTTTTTTAGTATTTTAATAACTTTTGATCAACATAACATTTTGATGAACAGATTGCACAAGAGCAAATCTCAGACAATTCTTTTCAGTTTAGAAAAAAAAATTCAAAAAATGATAAGTTTAGGTCATCTTATCCGTGTCGTACACGACGATTTTTCAAAATGACAAATATGCCTAATAAATATTTAATAAAAAAAAATATATTCAATAAAAAATTATAAAAAATATTAAAAGCAAGCTTTAGTGAGTCACAAATCTTTTCCCAAAAGGATTTAGAAAAATATGATAATTTAGGTCAAAATATAGATATCGTACACGTGCATGGTATGGTATAAAAAAGTGACTTTTAAACAGTGGTTTTTAGAAACGCCTATTGAAACTCAATTTTTACAATCTGGGTATTGAGATAAATTACATATTTGGAAACTAGACTCTGAGTACTACATTTTATGATTAGTGACTTTTTCGAAGATTCCATCTCTAAGTGCTTCAAATTTTAAAGTCAAATGTGTCAAATTCTGAAAATCAGGGAAACCACTTCCACTTTTTGGCCAAAAAGTGGACTCAACTTCTTGCACACACCCTTCAATTTCAACACTTAGGACAACAAGATCCATTTGTTTCAAGATAGAGTTTTCAACACTTAAGAAAACAACTTCATTTGTTCAAATCCACCTTAACCATCATCTCTCAGTTTCTTTTCCTGTACAAATTCTTACCAAATACAAAACCTTAATTTTGTTAGGTTGAATTGTATATATGAAAACAATTGTGATATAGCAAGTTTGGTATGGGTCAAGGTTGATTGACATATATGACAATATCATATTAGTGTTATTACTTTTATGCAAAGTGTGTATTATTACTAGTGTACATCAAGCTAGTATAGTGCATGCCTAGTTTTCTTATTAATGCATTTTGGTTAGTAACATTCATTGTTGTGCATTATGATAATACAAATTGCACATGGAAGGTCAAATTCCATGCATTTCACGGAGTTGTATTTGGTTTGTTTAATGGTTGTATCACACTCATTTAGTTTGTTTAATGGTTGCATCATGGTTGAGTGATGTCTTAATTGTTGATCATGATTATTGTATAGTTTTCACATTAACAATCTAATGAACATGTATCTTGTTTAGTTGTAAGGAATTTATTTGAAGGTTGCATCAAACCGCTATGGTTGAAAGATAGTGATTATTATTCAAGATGATTTTATACCTTTTACATTTTATTAAGCTTGAATGAACATCGAGTGACTTTGATTTTTATCGAGATGATTATATTACTTTTGAATGAATACTGTAATGACATATATTTCACTAATTTGTATCCATTTGTTTGAAGTTTTTAATCAATCAAAAGGATTAATGCCATAAGATTGTCATAAGCTACTCTTTTCATCTTTTTCTCCTTTTCTATGAGACCATAATTCTTTGGGTATGTGCAAGATCATGATGGGCCAAAAAGTGGCAATATGATGGGTATGTGTAGGGTATGTGGCTAACGACTTTTTTGTTACCCAAACTTGATGAAATGAAAAGGGATTTTAAAGGAGATTCCCATCATTCCACCAATATAAATTATGCTTTACTTTGAATTTAATAAATAGTTATTATTCATTTTCTTTTGAATTATGACTAAAGTCTTGATTGATAGGCTCATTGAAAAACATCTATAGCTTTCAAATGGTATCACATTTTTTGAATCTGAAACATGCATCACATTCTATGCTTCACATAATATAGGATTAAAAAAAATAAAAATTTCATGAAGTTTTGACCAAGTTAAGGTGGTCAGACATATGAGTTTTAATATTTTTTTAAATTTGTAATAAAAAAATTATAACTAATTATTTACTTGTAAAAAATGACAAAAAAATATGCATCACATTGAGACATGAGTCCTCTACTTATATATAAAATCTTATAATTTTTTTTTTATCATTTTGTTGTGGTTAGGGTGGTCAGATAGACACCTACTTCTTATTTTCCCCCTGAAATTTAAGTACTACTACATTGAAATTTCAAATTTTCACCAAATATATATATTTTTAAAATAAACCTAGTAGTTTAGAAACTACATTCAATTTTCTACAAATTTTATTCTTACATATTTTTGAAATAATACAGATCACTTATTCAATTTTTTACGTCAAGTTGCCTAACTCTGATTTTTCTAAATTTTCATTGCCATTTAAGGGCCTTTTTCCATGATGATCCTGTACATACCCCTTTGAGGCATATTTTCAAAAATTTCTTCTCAACAAATATTATACAATGCCTCTCATAACATTTTTCATTAATTTTAACTTCTTTTGAAATAAAAAAAGTTTCCCACTTCATTACAAAAGTTTAAAACACAAAATAACTTTAAATGCAAATTCATTCAACAGAGATTGAAATCATGTGTATTCTCAATTTGAGTGTTTGATAAAATGTTTTTGGTAGAAATATATGAAAAATGTGGTACAATAGAAAAGGTAGTGAATTGTTTGAAAAAAATCCTCAAAGAAATGTGGTCTCATGAAATATAGTGTATGTGAACCTTAATATAAATGAACTCTAACATAGATGGATTACCAATTGTAATTCATAAGTTCTAATAAAATACAATTACATTAATCTATAACATGTTATCAATCATAACATTAAACCATTATAAGATAATTATACATTCCATTTTGAATATTGAAAGTAGAAAGACATGCACATGAGGAATAAATTAGATTTAATATCAATTCTTATATATCAAATTGTAGAATAATTGTGTTTGTGCAAATACAAATTTGGCATATATGCCTACTTAGAAAAATATTTAAAATTATGACATATATGCCATCTCAAGATCTATCAAACCCTAAGTACATATCAATCTATATCAAATTATAATCCTATGTTGGACCATTGGAATCGAGCCTCCTCAAAGAACTTATTTTCTATGAAGCTTCCTCAACAATAACAATTCAAACCAAAAATTAGATTAATTATGTGAATGGTTAACAAGATAGACTAGTAAATAGAAAATTATATACTATCATTTATAAATTATGAATTTAACATCAAAATCACTATGAGTGTACTATATTATATCAATAATGCAATTCATGTTTACCTCAAGTCTTCATCTCTTTTCTACAAGACGATCTACATATGATTGTCCCTTAGGACGATCGAGAGTCCTCATATATAGAAATATTCCCACACTCATCACAATGTTGAGCTGGGAAAATGAATATACTAGGTAAAAAAAATGATACAAATTAACATATAATTGTTTACAAATAATCATATTAAATAATATAAATATATCTACTTCTATCTAAATGTAAATATCTGCAATATAAAATAAATACATACCTTTTTTGATGCTACGACACTAGATGGGCTCATGGTGGATGAAGCAACTAAGATGGTTTCCTATATAAAAAATGACAAGAATGTAACAAAATTTAAATGTACATGCACATATAATCATAATGTCGAGAATATATATATATATGTATATATACCTATTGTACAAATTCATCCAATGGGACAGGCTTAGTCAACATGGCTGTAAAAGAACTAGGTTGTTGCATAAAAAGAAAATATTACATTAGACTATCAGTCTATGTAGTACATGTATTTAAACATAATAGATTTCAAAAATTAACATCTAAATAAAAATTTAAATAATACCATTTAATGATTCTCTAGGCCAAATGAAATGGATGATTGCGTAGCCTCCTGCACTTGGAAAATCTAGTCCTCTATTAACAATTGTTAAAGATTCTAGCAAATAAACATATATTAGTACAAATATCTCTTATAAAATATGAAAGAATTTAGATACAACACACTATGAACTTACTTTAAGTCTTACCAGTGCTCCCACATTGTCCATGGTAGCCGATGTCTCTCCTACAAATGGTCCACTCTATTCTCTATCAACTCCTACATTTGACATATCCTGAACCTCATAGTCAGATGTGTTTATGGGATCCTTAGTGGACCATTGGAGAGGACCCAAACATAAATTGTTGCATGTCATGCAATAATGGGGTACACAAATATGTGCCGAAGAGGATAGTGTACTAGTTGGAGTTGATGACAATGTACCAGTTAGAGCTGGTGTAATAGGTGCACCATCATCATGCTAGGATGTATCAGGCACATCACCATGATGATGGGATGCACCATCAAATGGTTGCACAACATGATGGCTCTGTGTGACCAAATTATCACTCAATGAATGAGAGGAATAAATTCTCAGAGTCCCTACATCTAAAGCAATCTTAGGGTAAGGTAGTGGAGTCATGGCAACAATAGGTAGAGCAAGATGAACTTGGGTGACTCAGTGTGCTCTAGGTCTAACTTGTAGCATCCCTCTACCAACACCCTAGAAATATCGCATTTCAAAGTAATTAACATGCCTCCTTAGGAAAAAAACATATAATTTTTGGAGAAAATATTGAGGGACATCAAAAAATTTGTTGGGTGGTTTATCAAAAACCGTCCACCAACTTCTCCAAAAATTATCTAATATGCCTCTATGTGTGCACCATTTAATTCAGAATTTTAACTTCTACACATTAACATGTTATCCTATTATGTGATCAATGAATAACTGTGCTAATTGGGATTTTTCAATATCAAGTGCACTCACCTCATCATATGATAACCCATTGGCATAAAATTTCCTTTGTTCCTCTTGCCACTGTGCAAACATATGTGTTGATTTGCCAAAGTTTCAACGTTTGAAATGATTGTTTCTAAAGTGTTTTTCATGTCTGATAGCATAGTGAGTGTCTCATACATTCGACATGCATTTCTAAATTGATCTAAATTTCTATGAATAGATTCATATATTGTTGGCAAGTTTTGGTTTGGAAAGAATGAGCATGGTGAAGGAGGATTTGGAGGGATTTCATCTTGAGCGAGGTTAGGGTTTTCAAGTTGAGTGGGGTTGGGATCATTCATTTTAAGACTATTAATTGATATCTTTTTTCAAAATTATCAATCATTTTAATGCAATAAAAAACCTATCAAATATCCTATTTTTGACTAAAGTTCACAAAAAAACAATGCAAAACTAATATTTAATTTGAAGAAAAAGCATAAAAATCCAAAAATACCTTTCAAATTTGATTGATTTGAGCAAGAATATTCACCTATGAATGGATATCTAGGTTGTGCAATAGAAAACCCACGTGCTCTCTACAAAAAATGAGCTCTTTATAAAACAAGAAACAAATGTCTATTTCAAAATGGATATCCATTTTGAAATGGATGTCCATTTGAAAATGGATATCTATTTTGAAATAGATAATTGTTTCCTTTATGTAACTTTTTTAATATATGGCTGGGTCCGGGACGCGACTATATAGATATTGGTAGTATTTTTTGAAATGTAAGTAATAATTTATCATTTTAACTTATAACATAAAATTATATTATACAATATATTATGTATATTATATTATAAGATAATATATTATATATAATATATATTATATTATATATAATATATATTATATTATTTATAATATATATATTATATATAATATATATTATATTATTTATAATATATATATTATAATATAATATATATAATATTATAATATAATATATATATAATATTATAATATAATATAATATTATTATATATTATATTATATTATATTATATTATATATATTATATTATTATAATATATTAAATTAAATAAGTGGTCGGCCCCAAACCCAACCAAATCTAAAAATATGACCTAAACAAAACAAATATTTAGAAATGGATATCTGTTTGAGTCTAGTATTTTCTTTGACACTATGTACTTTCTAGCCAATCCTAGATAAAGTCAAAGCGGATTTTCATATTTTTGAGCAAGTTAAAAATGCCTTTTTTTCACATTGCAACTTTTTGGACCCCCATGATCTTGCACAAACCCAGGGGTCTTAGGGGTCTTCTCCGTAGCTTCTTCATCTTCATTCTGCACTTCTTTATCATCAACTTTTTCTTATACTTCTCTACAATTAGGTTCATCTAACACATATCCATCCATTGAAATTGAATTCTACAAATTCTCATCAACCGTAATATTTGCACTTTCAATAATCTTCCTCAAAATTTTGTTTTAGCATCTGTAATATTTTCTTCTAGTAGAATACCCAAGGAAGATTCCTTCACCAGACCTTGTATCAAACTTTCCTACGTTTTCTTCTTATCTTTTGATAAAACATTTGTTTCAAAATACCCTAAAATACTTCATAGTATAGGAATCCTTCCATACCATAGCTCATAGGCAGTATTTGTCTTGTTAGCTTTAGCTTGAAGTCCATTAAGTATGTAAATAGTCGTATCAGTTGCTTCTCTCCAGTAGATTTCTTGTAGATTCGCTTCTTCAATTATAT
The DNA here is from genome assembly GCA_007258455.2 of Sequoia sempervirens. Taxonomy (NCBI): domain Eukaryota; kingdom Viridiplantae; phylum Streptophyta; class Pinopsida; order Cupressales; family Cupressaceae; genus Sequoia; species Sequoia sempervirens. The sequence continues at coordinate 108,242,528 of VDFB02105785.1, forward strand.
GGTTTTTCCTTTCAACAACTCTATTCTAGTAAGGAGTCCTAGGGGAAAACAAGTTACCACCTTTGAGTAAGAAGATTCAACTATGAATGGATATCCAAGCTATGGAACAGAAAACCCACACACACTCTACAAAAAAATGAGCTTTGAGGTTGTTTGGTTTCAATTTTATAAAATAGGAAATGGATATCCATTTCAAGGATATCCATTTTGAAATGGATATCTATTTCAAGGATATCTTTTTTGAAATGGTTATCTATTTCAAAATTGATATCTATTTTGAAACATATATCTATTTTGAAACATATATTTGTTTCCTTTATGTAGCTTTTTTAATTTATGGTCGGGTATGAGACCCGACCATATAGATATTAGCAATATTTTTCAAAATGTGCAACGCCTCGCCATGCAAACCATAAAGGACAATATAACATCTAATATTTATAGAACAATTTTTTTTTAAAGAAAAAATAATATCAAATGTAAGTTAAAAAACAACACTAATAATGAAACCATACATACACATCATCTATCTAGTCCTTTGGGGTAACATGACTGCATTACATTGCAATTTTTTTTAGCATAATCCATTTCCCATAACGATGAAAATATACTCACAAATTGTATACATTTTAAAACCATCATACAAAATAGATAAACCACAGACATCCATCTGTGATCATAAGACAATACCAATAATACATTCATTAAATTTATTACAAGATCTTACATCATTACAAATATTACAATGGTACAATAGTGCTTCCCAACTAGAATGGGAATGACACATCAATTACACAGAGTAATACAACTTGAATGAAACACAATACATAGCATCAATGTAATCTCCAAATTTGGTGAAGCTTTGGAATCACTGCAACAGTACAACTCCACACATCACAAACTCAAAATGGGAACCCAATGGAGCGCATAACACGTTCCACCCAACCATGTTGACCCTAAGGCCCACTCCCCATGCTAAGAGATGACAAGAAGGACCCAAAACATAAAATAGTGAAGTAGTCAAGGTCAACAAGACTCCACAAATAAGTGTAGCAAGACAAAACATAAAAATACAACCGCTTCCAGAGGTACATGGACAAAAATGGAAAAACAAGCAAGGAATACAAGGTTTCTAAAGGGAGGAGTGTCATCAAATAGTTTTCTATGGGTTACCCTGGACCACCTCTACTAGTCATCGAACTCCCATACAAGCTATGTGGTATCAACATACCTTCCAAGAGTTCAAGGCAGTTGATCTTTCCATTCTAGGCCTTCCCACTCATCCCAAGCCTAAACGAGCACTTGAGTCATGAGTGAGGCTACATTACTTGAATTAATGTGAGAAACTACCCAAACCCCCTAATTAATTATTAGTGTTTTCACTAGATTAAGAAACTCTCATGGGTTACCCTGAACCTGCCACTTTGGGTGCCAGACCCTCATTGAAAGCCACTCCCCCTACTAACAAAAAAAACCTCATAATCACAAACTAGGTAAGCCAATTTGCAAAAACTAGCAAAGCCATAAAGGTAAGCACATAAAGTGAGGAATGCACCATCTCACGCTAGATCTCCATAACAAGACAATTCCACAATGAAAGGCTAAACCCACATAAACAAAATCAGGTATAAGATCAATAGTTCACAAAGATCCAACATGAAAAGCCAATCATAGAGAAAACTCTTCCCCAACCTTTGGGAGTCTAACAAATCACTTACACAATGATTTATAACAAAAATATTATGATCACAAAAAGACTATTTAAAACCCACAATTTATGAATCATCAAGTGTAGAATAATGAGTGGCAACATCACAAAGAGAGGTTCAAACCCAACCAAAACTAACATAATCAACTCAATACCAAATTAGCCACAAATACCAATAGAAAAATTAACTTATAGGGAATCCAAGGGAGACCTCAATTTTCTCCTCACATGATACCCAACCACTAATTACCTAGTCAACTTACAATTTGGCTAGTAAACCACTTAACCAAAAACAACAATCACTACAACAATAGCAATCAATTGATACACAACTTAATCTGAAAATCAACCAAATAAATCAATACAAACAAACCATCAAATCAACCATACAATATTCTATAAAAGTATTGTCTCCACAACTCATATTACTCATTGATTTAATCCACTTAAAAAAAATATTTAACAGAGCATCCACTACAACAATACACTTATACTAATTTACACAGTGAATTCTCAAGACATGAATTCAACACAAAATCTCCTCAATTCAAAATTAATTCCTGTGGAAGAAGGAAAATCATGGAACCATTAAAATCAATCTTTCATCTGGGTATGTGTAGGATCATGATGGGCCAAAAAGTGGTGATATAATTGGTATGTGTAGGGTATGTGGCTGATGACTTTGTTTTTACCGAAAAATGATGAAACAAAAAGGGTTTTCAAAGGAGATTCTCAACTTTCCACCAATATAAATTAGTCTTTACTTTGAATTTAATAAATAATTATTATTCATTTTCTATTTGAATTACGACTAAAGTTCTAATTGATAGGCTGATTGAAAAACATCTATAGCTTTCAAACGGTATCACATTTTTTGAATTTGAAACATGTGTCACATTCTATGCTTCACAAACAATAGGATTAAAAAAAATGAATTTCATGAAGTTTTGACCAAATTAAGCTGGTCAGACATATGAGTTTTTTTATATTTTTTAAAAGTTGTAATAAAAACATCATAATTAATTACTTGCTTGGAAAATAATTACAAAAAAATATGCATTACATCGGGACATGATTCCTCTACTTATATCTAAAATATTATTAAAAAATATTATCATTTTATTGTGGTTAGGGTGGTCAGATAGACACCTACTTCTTATTTTTTCCTTGAAATTTAAGTACTATTGCATGAAAATTTCAAATTTTCACCAAATAGATTTAAAAAAAAAAAAAAAACCTAGTAGTTTAGAAACTAAATTCAATTTTCTATAGATTCTATTCTTACATATTTTTAAAATAATATAGATAACTTATTCAAATTTTTATGTCAAGTTGCCTAACTCTGATTTTTCAAAAAAATTCACCACTTAAGGGCCTATTTTTTCCATGATGATCTTGCATATACCCATATCTCTAAAATATTCAAAGTAATAAATATTAGCAAACATTTAAATCATGAACTATATTTTATATACACATCCATATTGAAATCATTTACTTAAAATAACTCTATAGATAACAAAATACACATTTATACACAAAAAAATAATCTTTAATTATAACATATTATATATTTATACATACAAACACACACATATACATATAACTATATATAAATATATTTAATTATAAAATAACTGCTATACAAATTTTCAGTTTATGAAAACATAGAGTGAACACACAAATATTATACATGAGAAAAAACACACACACATATATATACAATTAATTTAGAATGAATTTCTCTTTACATTCGTAACTTCTATGAAAAAAAGGCGAACTCATTTGATTAATCCACATTCCTGCATAGATACCGAATTCTATTACTGTTAAAGGATCGACCCAGACAATAACACAAGGAAGCTTTTATATATATATATATATATATATACATGTAAATATTGAGTACCATGTGAATACCATGAAAGGCAGCTAGCATATACTCATGAATAAAGTCGAATCCCCAACTAAAACATAAAGATGAAAGCCATAAATATATATATAAATTTGGACTACAAGAATATAGTATGGGATGCACTAGATACAGCTGAAAGGCCTTTACAAAATTATTTATTTTAAACAAGCGGATGCTTCAATATAAAAGGAACATGAAACTCCAATACCCTTCAAATGAAAGAGACTAATATAGCTCATCCATCAATAAATAAATCAAAGACATACCCATGCATAAGGATATAAATATTGATTTGCTATCGACTTAGAAGAAAATCTGAATATTGCTTTCAAAATAACAGAAGATACTATAACCTCGTATTCCTATAGATATGGTCATACTTGAATGTACTTATAGATCTAATCATAAATATATACTTATACATCTATAAAAATAGATTGAGTAACCAATCATCAAATATATCCTAGTGAATAAAAAGGAAAGGAAGAAAGATATCGAAATAATTGAATAGGTAGATTTTATCAATAGCAAAGTAGGGGGTCCAATTCTCATGCAAAGTAAGTCACACCATATTCAGGGAGAGTCAATTCACAACATGCAAGATATTGAGTGCAGTACATATACAATGAATTCACACCATACTAGATATTGAATGTAGTCCTTACCCTTTTACCTCAACTCCTACGCATAGAGCATGCTAATGGGTAGCGATAGACCAAGGTAATGAATAGCTAGAAAATTTTATTAAGTAAAATGTCAATCATAAGACACGGACACAGAAACCGCATTTGCCACACTGACCATAAGGAGACAATTCCACAGACAAAGAATCAATTCATGCCAAAGGGGGCACACCAATGCATAATGGTGGGGAATATTGAATAGGTATTCTAGCTGTAGTGTGTAGTGTGCTGGTAGACATGCATGCAATGAAGGAAGCATAGACAAAGTATGCGCACTGCAGGACATGCACAACATGGATTTGTTGAAATGGCTTTAAAATGTATCATCAAATAACCTAAACATTTGCTTCCCCACACAACATAACTAAATTACCAATTATAAGCATCCAACTTGAAAGTATCAAACTGTATTTTCTAAACGTATAAGACAAACACCTAATATCCAACATATATTATATTGAAGAATGATGCCCTATCATAAGACAAGAAATGTATAAATATACATCTATTGAGTGCGAGCAGATTAAGTGGAATGCAACAATGATCATTACGAGCACCAATGAATTGGAAACACACATTACATCAGTTTTAGAAACACAACATAAATGAGGTATGCTAAAGGGGTAATGTTTCTTGTAATGGACGCTACATTTGTAACCTACTTAAGAATCGAAACACATAGATAGCTATATGAAGTATTTACCTACTAGCTACCATATAATGTACAGAGAAGGGATTTCCAATTCAAGACATAAGATAGAATCCTTAAATGGAACTCAAGCAATTATTTTTCTTTTTAGATGACAAGAAGGAAAGAATTCGTTCACATAACATAGAGAAGGAAAATTCAAGATTGAAATGTAACACCAACCTGAATTCCTATGTTCAAATATGGAGAATATGTGTTGAAGACCACTCTTTCACGGCCACAAATCCTTCAAAATTTGATCACTTTCAAAAGTTAATTCACTTCAAAAACAATTTCAATACAACACTGTATTTTTTAGAATTATTTTTACAGAGCCAAGTTTTCTTCTTCGAAAACAAAATTAATTGATTCTCCTTTTCTTCTTTTTTTCAAAACTAGTAGTATTAAAAAACAAGAAAAATGTTTAATTTTTGGTTATGTGCAGGATCGTGATGGGCCAAAAAGTAGCGATATGTTGGGTATGTGTAGGGTATGTAGCAGATGACTTTTTTTTTACCCAAAATTGATGAAACGAAAAAGGTTTTTAAAGAAAATTCTCAACTTTGCACCAATATAAATTATGCTTTTCTTTTAATTTAATAAATAATTAATTATTATTCATTTTCTATTTGAATTATGACTAAAGTCCTAATTGATAGGCTGATTGAAAAACATCTATAGCTCTCAAACGATATCACATTTTTTGAATCTGAAATATGCATCACATTCCATCCTTCCCTTACTATAGGATTAAAAAAAATTGAATTTCATGAAATTTTGAACAAGTTAAGGTGGTCAAACATACAAGTTTTTATATTTTTAAAAGTTGTAATAAAAAATTCATAATTAATTATTTACTTGGAAAAAAATTACAAAAAAGTATGCATAACATCGGGACATGAGTCATTTACTTATATCTAAAATATTATAAAAAAATATTATTATTTTATTCTGGTTAGGGTGGTCAGATAGATACCTACTTCTTCTTTTTTCCCTAAAATTTAAGTGCTACTACATTGAAATTTTAAATTTTAACCAAATAGATTTAAAAAAAACCTAGTAGTTTAGAAACTACATTCAATTTTCTATAGATTCTATTCTTACATATTTTTTAAATAATATAGATAACTTATTCAATTTTTTATGTCAACCTGTCTTACTCTGATTTTTATGAATTTTATCGCCACTTAAGGGCCTGTTTTTTTCATGATGATCCTGCACATACCCTTTTCCAAAATAAAAATCAAGCAATTATCAATTAAAAAGACCAGTTTCTAATTCAAAACTTGTTCCGAGCTACGCATGTGCTCGAAATCATTTTTTTTCCATTTTTGAACTTGCTTTTATATTCTTTCAAAAATATCATGTTCTATTTTTATTTAATATTATATTACTTTTCCACATTTATTTAATGTAGTGATTTCAACGTGATTCTCTGTCCTGAAGATAAGTGAGGTGGTATCTTGTGAAGGATGCAATCTCAAATTGACTTCAAAGATTTTGTGGAAAGAAATCACTTTTTTGAAATTCTGACAGCCAACAGCACCTTCACCTAGACTAATGGGCATCTGGGCTTCTGGTCAATCACAGAAAAGCTAGATAGATTTTTCTTCAAAGGTAATATGGGGTCCTTTCCCTTCTCTTTGGAATGTAGGATTCTTCCAAGTTCGGTGTCGGATCATGTCCTTGTCCTCCCGGAGCTTTTGGGGGAGACTCGACCTGCTAGGTGTCCCTTCAAGTTCGAGTCAATGTGGATGAAGGATCAAATTTTTTTGTGATTGATTGTAGCTTGCTGGGCGAAAGTTGGTGAAGTAGGCTAAAAAATGTTTAACTTGGCAACAAAACTGAAGCATGTTAAGTATAGATTAGAGGATTGAAACAAGACATGCTTTAAAAATATCTCTGAAGAAAAAAGAAGAATTGAAGAAGAATTAAAGGTTCTAAATGAGGAAGCCATTCAAAGGGGGATGGATAATGAAAGATTATTGAAGGAGAAGGAATTGTTGAAAGAACTTAATGAGATTTTCTTGAAAGAAGAATTTTTTTAGAGATAGAAATCAAGGGTGGTATGGCTAAAGGATGGAGACAAAAATACAATTTTTTTTTAAAATTCAACTAAAGTAAGGTGGAAGGTTAATCAAAATTCTTATATCACTTTTGTTGACGGGCACCCTCTAGATGGCCCGACCCAAATTGCTGAAAAAGTTGTATCCTACTTTCATAATCTCATCAATGATTGGGAGGCATCGAGCCTTACTGCTCAACAACACCTCTTGGAGTGCACTCTAAAGTTGGTGTCAGATGAACAAAATCAACAGTTATCAAAATTTTTTTTAGTAAGAGAGATTTGAGATGCGCTTTTTAAACTACATCCATATAAGTCTCTTGGGCATGATGGTTTTCCTACCTCTTTTTTTCAGCATTGTTGGAATATTGTTGGTCTAGATGTTGTTGCAGCCATACAAGATTCCATGGCTTATGGAAGAATTTTAAGGGAATTGAATAATACATTTATTGCCCTAATTCCAAAAAAGGAGAAGCCAGATAGGATGGAGGATTTTCAACCCATCTCTTTATGCAACACCATTTACAAAATTTTGACGAAGGCAGTGGCTAATTGCCTCAAGGTTCTTCCTCTAGGTTTAATCTCAGAAGAACAAATTGGATTTGTTCCAAGGCACTCAATCTATGATGGTGTCATTATAGCTCAAGAGGCTATTCATTCAACCACTAGAATAAGCAAGCAATCCATGCTCATGAAACTAGATATAAAAAGGCTTATGACAAGGTAAACTGGGATTTTCTGTTAAAGGCATTAGAGAATTTTGGTTTCCATAGAATGTGGTTAGATTGGATCTTTAATTAGATTGCTAGTCCAAGATTCTCAGTGCTGGTAAATGGTTCACCCTGTGGTTTTTTTGAAGTATCCTGAGGACTTAGGAAAGGAGAGCCTCTCTCCCCTTTTTTGTTCATTCTTATGGTGGAGGGTCTTGGCAGATCCTTTAACAAATCATTCGTATTGGGAGACCTCAAAGGGATCCAAATTACAAGTAACCTCCCTCTGGTGACTCATCAACAATAAGCTAACGAAAAAATGTTGCTTGGCAAGGCTGTGATAAAAGAAGCCCAAACCTTCAAGAGAATCCTGTCAGATTATTCGTGAGCTTCGGGTCAGGAGGTAAGTTTGGAAAATTTTGATGTTTTTTTTCTTTTTCACTAATCCTACATTAGAAACCTGCATTCTCCATGTTTTGAAGTTCTGCAGAGGCGAGCTTCCATGTAAATACTTGGGTCTCCCTTTGGCCTCGGGGGTCCAATCTAGCAAACTATGGGACCCACTAATTCCAAAAGTGGAAAGCAGGCTCTCACCATGGAAAGATAGGTGGTTGTCTTGGGATGGGAGGTTAACATTGATCAAGAAATTGGTGGTAGCTTTACCAATATACATGCTTTCTTGCATCCCTTTGACAGGGAATGCTTGTTCTAGATTAAATCAAAAAATGAGAAATTTCTTTTAGCAAGGCAACTCAGAATAGAAAAAATTTCCTCTTATCAAATGGGAGAAGGTTTACAGTGCGCATAAGGAGGTGGGTGCAGTATTAAAGAACATTCCCTTACAAAATAAAGCTATGGGCACCAAATTAGCTTGGAAAATGTATGATGGCCAAAATATAAAATGGGTGAAAATACTAAAAATGAAGTATCTAGGTGAAGAAGAAACAAGTTTTTTTACAACCAATCACCTTCCTAAGGGTTTGCACATTTGGAATTTCATGTGACTGAAAGAATCTTATTTCAAACTCTCTTTCTTGGGATGTTTGAGATGGAATTCAACCCTTTTTTGGGAAGATTTATGGGGCAGCTATGGAAATCTTGTAGCATAAGACAATTTAAGAAACATCATGGAGGTTTCCAAATGGGTATGGGGAAGTCGTGTGAAAGACTACCTCTCCAAATCTCATGTGGATGAGATTTTAAGGTGGTTGTGGAAGGATCCCAGGTAATTGGGAATAAGTATGGAGGAAGTGGAGGCATTTGAAAGCATTCTTAAGGAGCGGTCTCTGAACATAAGGGTTGGGAAAGATGTCTTGAAGTGGTGCAGCTCAATTTCTAGAAGTTACAGGGCCAAGGATGGATATAGAAAGTTGGAAATCGGCTAGGAGGAAACTTTGGGGTAGAATTAGGATATCCTAGATAAACTATGTTAGAAAAATTGTTGCCTTCCTAAGGCTAGTATCTTCTCATGGCTAGCTATTCAAGGTAGAGTGCTAACAACATAAAGGTTGGAAAAATTTCATATTCTTGGGCCTTCAAGATGCATTTTTTGCAAAGAAGTTGAAGAATCAAGTGATCATCTCTTCCTTAGCTGTCCTTTCACAGTCTAATGTTGGGATTGGATGTGTGCTAAACTAAATTTGGTGACTATGTAGCCAAATAAAATCTTGGATTGGTTCATAAGTTGGTCAGCCTCGGGTGGCAACTCATTTTTTTCATGTTTTTGGAGGCTTTTCCCATCAATGATTCTTTGGGAAATCTAGAAAGAGCGGAATCATCGAATCTTCAAGGAAGAGGCAATGTTCCTTCCTTCTTTTCTCAACAAACTTGAAACCTGCATAGTTGAGTTAGCTAACTCAAGAGTGGCAGGGGCTACAGGTGCCAAATCCATCTTTTCTTGTTGGGACTCTCAAATATTGAAGGTTTGAGTTGGTATGAAGGTTCCTAGCATTATAACTTCTAGAGCACTCCAAAACACAATAAGAAGAGAAGAGGTTAAATGGTACCCACCTCCCAAGGGTTGGCATAAGGTTAATTTTGATGGCGCATCAAGAGGAAATCCTAGAAAGTTGGGTGTTAGCTATATCATTAGATATTGGCATGGGAAGATGGTGGGAAGATTGGCTCAACCCTTAAGCAATGAAACAAACAACTTGGAAGAGCTTCAAGCGATGGACCTTGGTATCCAATTTTGTAGAGAGCTGGGTGTGTGGAAGGTTATAGTTGAGGGTGATTCGACAGTGATCATAAATTCCTTAAGGTCGGGCCATCTGAAGAACTAGAAATAGGATGTAATCTTGGAGACCACTATCTCTTATTTAAGTAGCTTCCAAGACTTTGAAATAAATCATATCTTGCGCAAAGGAAATTCTAAGGTGGACTCTCTGGAAAATATGGGAGCTGATGGAATTTGTAAAAAATAAATTTGTGCCTCTAGAGAGGTGGCATAGTGGGAGGAAGGGTGGGAGCCATCCCATCCCATTAGTGCTGATGTGGAGTGGCGAGGGGGATGAATGAGCTAGCAAGGGGATGAGTTGGCTACACACCTGTAGAACTTTCTATGTGTAGTAAAATTCATCATTTTCTGCCTGCACCTCAAGAATTGATGGTCCTTTCAATGATGAATTCCAGGTCACAATGGATGGTGACCTAACACGTTTTCCAAGGACTTTATTTCCTATGGGTGGCATCATTTCATTCCTATAGCTTTTGGTGGTTTGGTTTATTGTGCCTTGTGTGTTCGATGAGCAGGTTCATCCTTCTAGTCTTTGAAGACGAATTGGAAATGGGAGGGATGGTGATGCTAGTATAGTTGAAAAGCTCCAAATGGAAAATTTCCTTTGAACGTTCAATTTCCTCCCTTTGGCTACACCATATTATCCATCACCCGGATTATTTGACCTTCACCACCATTAAATTCCTAGTTGGGAAAGCTTTCATGGAGGACGTCAAAGGGTATTGTCTGGACTCAGACATTTCGTCCTAGGTGTTGCTTGGTTTTCTTGATTTTAGGGTTTCAAAAATGGATGCTCGGGTGATTATGTCAGGCCTATTTAGCAAGGATGTGTTGGTTGGCTTGGATAGAGCTTTGGCTGTGGCTCAACTTGGTAAAGGCATCCAACACCCATGGGACCCACATCTCTTAGATGACCTAGATGATGTGGTAAGCTACTTTCCTTTCATTCTGGATGTTAACAACTTGGCTCTCCTTGAATTCAAACGTTTGGTCATAGAAGGTGTAGAGTTTTTGAAAAGGAAATTTTGTTTGTTTCCCGTTGAAGACTAGGCCTAGAAGAGGGAATTTCAAGTTTTTTCTCAACATAACATTTGGTGAGATGGGTCTAGTTGGGGTTTTGTGCTAGTATTTGGGTTTTTGGTCTCTGGGGTTTGGTGATTAGAATGGTGCTCTATGTTTTTTGGTTCTGTAGTCATAGTGGATGCACAGTTTGGGCTTGCACAATGTACTTTTTTGAATATCAATATAATCACTTTGCTTATTGATAAAAACAATATATTATCAATTATTATTAAATATAATTTAAAACAATACTTTATACAAAAAAATAAATTTAATTATTTGACAGTAACCCATATACTTTATACATTTTCAATATTGATTCATTTAATTATTTATTTTAATTCCAAATTAATTTAATTTACCTAATAATCAATTTAATTTAATTAAACTAATTAAACGAGCCATTTATAATATTAAGTTTACCACATATTGTTAATAGCACATTAAACAACATAACAACGAATAACAATGGGACACCACCAATCATCCCAACAAACTTATTCAAATGTCAAGAAAGGATAAATATAGAGGGACACTACATCCTCCCCCCATAAGCTTCAACTTACTCCTAGAAGTCGCAAGGTAAAATAAAACATACATAATTATAAGCAACAACATCACAAACAACCATGTGACATCATAATTTAATCAAATAACAGTAGACACCGAGAAAGACAATTGACAAAGAATACAAACTAGACTAATAGGGTAACAAGATGGGTACTCATCCTCAGCAAGGATGATGGCAAGGATGGGGAACTTTTGTCAACTCATTTTTCCACATCATTTCCATTGGGTTTTTAAGACACACTCAGACCTAACAGTGCAGGTGGAGTTGATTTCTAGGGCCTACAACTTGCATCAAACAAGATGTCGGGAAACATATGTATATATATCAAACAAAAAACATACCATGAGAGGAAATCACAATGTAGCAAGGCACTCATGAATGAGTGATGCTACACTGTTCCTTTGACCAAGACCTCAAACAAAACCACATCATCGAGTAACAATAATTGCATCACAAAAAACATCATTTAACAATCACTAACCAGATGCAAAACAACATCATCATATGTCCACATGATACACATAGTCAAATTAATCCAAATCCTCAAGAAAAACACATAACTGATCCAGATTCAGACCTCTACCTTCTAGGTTAATCTGGGGACCTTCTTGTTCCTCATGTGCAGACTTGTTGGAATTCTGAGACATAGTGCTTTAGCGGTTAACCCTATGGCCATCACCACGTCCCCTACTTTGACCTCAACCTTGACTCATAGGCATCCTACACACACCACCAAGGGAAAAAGGGTCACAATAATCAAGTGAGGGTGACAAAAAGAAAACAACACAAGTTGAAGACTCAAAACATGCGACAAATTTTATGCCTTTTCATAGATAGAAATCACAATTTATCACTTCATAAGCACAAAATTCTAGATTTAACACACATTCTTCACATACACCCAAAAATTCACATCACTAGGAGACACATCACAAGACAACATAAAGGTCCATAATGCATCCCTGGTAGGAAGAATATCAGTGCATTACACACTACACCAAGGGTCTTATCCTTTCCATCGATTTAATGCACCAATGGACAACACAACCTAAAGAGAAAGCTCAGGTTGATAAGCAAGAATGACCCAAAAAGGTAAAATGTAACCTCATGAGTATCGGCAACTAGGTCAACATAATGGGCTCATATGTATCCAAAGTGTCCAGTGTATGAACCTAGGCCCTAATACCAAGTTGTAATGCCCCAAAATGCAAACCCCAAAGGACAATATAACATCTAACATTTATAGCACAAACTTTTTAAAGTAAAACTAATATCAAATGTAAGTTAAAAAACAACACTAATAATGAAACCATACATACACATCATCTATCTTGTCCTTTTGGGTAACATGACTGAATTACATTGTGAACATTTCTAACATAATCCATTTCCCATATCGATGAAAATATACTCACAATTATACATTTTAAAACCATCATATAGAATAGATAAACCACAGACATCCATCCATAACATTACATAACATCCATCTGTGATCATAAGATAATACCAAGAATACATTCATTACATTTATTACAAGAGCTTACATCATTACAAATATTAAAATGGTACAACAATGCTTCCCATTAGGAATGGGAATGATACATCAATTACATAGAGTAATACAACTTGAATGAAACCCAATACATAGCATCAATGCTATCTCCAAATTTGATGAAGCTCTGGAATCACTGCACAATACAATTATGTGCATCACAAACTTTGACTAGGAACCCAGTAAAATGCATAACATGTTCCACCTAGCCATGTGGACCCTAAGGCCCATGCCCCATGCTAGGAGATGACAAGAAGAACCCACAACATAAAATAGTCAACCAGTCAAGGCCAACAAGACTACACAAATAAGTGCAACAAGAAAAAACGTAAAGAACAACTGCTTCTAGAGGTACATGAACAACAAAGGGAAAACAAGCAAGGCATACAAGGTTGCTAAAGGGAGGAGTGTTATCACATAGTTTTCTATGGACCTTACCCTGGAATAACCTTCCTAGGATACCAGATCCCCATCATGGGTTACCCTAGACCACCTCTATCGGCCGCCAGACCCCCATACAAAATATGTTGGATCAACATACCTTCCAAGAGTTTAAGGTAGTTGGTCTTGTCATTCCAGGCCTTCCCACTCATCCCAATCCTAAACGAGAACTTGAGACATGAGTGAGGCTACATTATCTGAATTAATGTGAGAAACTACCCAAACCCCCTAATTTATTATTAATGTTTTCACTGGATTAATAAACTCTTATGAGTTATCCTTGATCTGCCACTCTGGGCACCAGAACCTCATTGAGAGCCACTCCCCCTACTAGCAACAAAAAACTCATAATCACAAACTAGGTAAGCCAACTTGCACAAACTATAAAAGACATAATGGTAAGCACATAAATTGAGGCATGTACCATCTCACGCTAGATCTCCATAATAAGACAATTCCACAATGCAAGGCTAAACCCACATAAAAAAAATCAAGTATAAGATCAACAATTCACAAATATCCAGCATGAAAAGCCAATCATAGAGAAAAATCTTTCCCCAACCTTTGGAAGTCTAACAAATCACTTACACAATGATTCCCCCATCGAAATAACAACAATATTATGATCACAAAATGACTATTTAAAACTGACAATTTACAAATGATCAACTGTAGAATAACGAGTGGTAACATCACAAAGAGAGGTTCAAACCCAACCAAAACTAACATAATCATCTCAATACCAAATCAAGCATAAATACCAATAGCAAAGTGAACCTACAGGGAATCCAAGGGAGACATCAATTTTCTCCTCACATGATACCCATCCACTAATTACCCAATTAAGTTACAATTTGGCTAATAAACCACTTAATCAAAAACAACAATCACTACAACAATAGTAATCAATTGATGCACAACTTAATCCTAAAATCAACCCAATAAATCAATATGAATAAACCATCAAATCAACCATGCAATATTCTATAAAAGCATTGTCTCGACAGCTTAGATTACTCATTGATTTAATCCACTTAAAAAAATACTCAATAGAGCATCCACTACAACAATACACTTATACTAATTTACACAGTGAATTCTAAAGACATGAATTCAACACATAAAATCTCCTCAATTCAAAACTAATTCTTGAGGAAGACACAAAATCATGGAACCATCAAAGTAATAAATTTTAATGAACATTTAAATCATCAACTATATTCTATTTACACATCCATATTGAAATCATTTACTTAAAATAACTCTATAGATAACAAAATACACATTTATACAAAACAAATTAATCTTTAATTATAACATATGTATGTATACATACACACACACACACACACACACACACACACACACACACACACACACACACACACACACACACACACACACACACACACACACACACACACACACACACACACGGGTATGTGTTGGATCATCATGGAAAAATAGGTCCTTAGGTGGCGATGAAAATTTAGAAAAATTAGAGTTAGACAACTTGATGTAAAAAAATTGAATAAGTTATCTATATTATTTCAAAAATATGTAAGAATAGAATCTATAGCAAATTGAATATACTTTCTATACTACTAGGTTTATTTAAAAAAAAAAAATCCATTTGGTGAAAATATGAAATTTTAATGCAGTATTACTTAAATTTAAGGAAAAAAATAAGTAGGTGTCTGTCTGACCACCGTAACCACAATAAAATGATAATATTTTAGATATAAGTAGAGGACTCATGTCCCAATGTGATGCATATATTTTTCTAATTTTTTCCAAGTAAATAATTAATTATGAAATTTTTATTACAACTTTTAAAAAATATAAAAACTTGTATGTTTGATCACCTTAATTTGGTCAAAACTTTATGAAATTCATTTTTTCTTTTTTAATCCTATATTATGCTAAGCATAGAATGTGGCACATGTTGTGGATTCAAAAAATATAATACCATTTGAAAGCTATAGATGTTTTTCAATCAACCTATCAATTAGAACTTTAGTCATAATTCAAATAGAAAATGAATAATAATTATTTATTAAATTCAAAGTAATGCATAATTCATATTGGTGGAAAGCTAAGAATCTCCTTTAAAAACCCTTTTCGTTTCATCAATTTTGGGTTAAAAAAAGTCGTCAGCCACATACCCATCATATTCGCCACTTTTTGGTCTATCATGATCCTGCACATACCCATATATATATATATATATATTTAATTTTAAAATAATTGTTGTATAAATTTTTAGTTTATTAAAACAAGAGTGAACACACAAATATTATACATTAGAAAATAAACACACACACACACATATAGAATTAATTTAGAATGATTTTTTTTTACATTCATAACTTCTATCAAAATAAAGGTGAGCTGATTTGATTAATCCATGGGCTTGCATAGATACTGAATTCTATTCGTCTTAAAGGATTGACATGCACAATAATACAAGGCAACTTATATATATATAATCGTGTAAATATCGAGTACCATGTGAATACCATGAAAGGAAACAAGAATATACTCATGAATAAAGTTGAATCCCCAACTGAAACATAAAGATGAAAGCTATAAACATATATATAAATTTGGACTACAAGAAGATAGTATGGGACACACTAGTCGAAATGCCTTTATAATTTTTTATTTTTTTTAAACAAGCAGTTGCTTCAATATAAAAGGCACATGAAACTCTAATACCCTTCAATTGAAACTGACTAAGATAGCTCATCCATCAAAAAATAAATTGAAGACATACCAACACATAATGATATAAATATGGATTTTCTATCGACTTAGAATAAAATATGAATACTACTTTCAAAATAATAGAAGATACTATAACCTCATATTCCTATAGATACAATCATAATCATGTACTTATAGATCTAATCATAAATATATACATATATATTTATAAAAATAGATTGAGTTACTAGTCATCAAATATATCCTAGTGAATAAAAAGGCAAGGAAAAAAGATATCAAAACAATTGAATAGGTAGATTTTATCAATAGCAAAAGTAGGGGGTCCAATTCTCATGCAAAGTAAGTCACAACATATTCAAGGAGAGTCAATTCACAACATGCAAGATATTGAGTGCAATACATATATAATGAAATCACACCATACCAGATATTGAATGTAGTCCTTACACATGTACCTCAACTCCTACACACAGAGCATGCTAATGGGCAGTGATAGGAAGACTAGGTGGAAGTAGTGACAGACCAACGTAATGAATAGCTAGAAAATTTAATGAAGTAAAATTTCAATCATAAGACATAGACAAAGAAACCATATTTGCAATACTGATCATAAAGAGAGAATTCCAGAGGCAAAGATGCAATCAATGCCAAAGTGGACGCACCAATATATAATGGTGGGGAATATTGAACAGGTATTCTAGTTGTAGTGCATTGGTAGACATTCATGAAACAGAAGAAGCATAGACAAAGTATGCACACTGTAGGACATGCACAACATGGATTCATTGAAATGGATTTAAAATGTATCATTGATTAACCTAAACATTTTCTTCCCCACACAACATAATTGAATTACCAATTATAAGAATTCAACTCGAAAGTATCAAACCATATTTTCCAAATGTACAACATAAACACCCAATATCCAACATATATTATATATTGAAGAATGAAACTCTATCATAATACAAGCAATGTATAAATATACATCTATTAAGTGTGGGCAAATTAAGTGGAATCTAACAACGATCATTATGAGCCCCAATTAATTGGAAGCACACATTACATCAGTTTTACAAACACAACATAAATTGGGTATTCTAAAAGGGTAATATTTCTTACAATGGACATGTTGGCTGCTATGGATGTGTTGTTGATATGTGGTTGTCATTGATGTAACCACTATTAGCATTTGGTGTATCGAAGGTTGTATATGTCGAGGATATTGAAAAATTTGTTAATAGAAGTGTTTCAAGTTCCCAATGGAACTGTGAAGGTCATGAAGGTGTCTTGTTCTATACGTTGAAAATCAATTCTTTTGTATTAAAGGGTTTTCTACTAAGTGTATCTAGTTTATCCACCAGAAGTTTCAGAGGTCCACATGAAGATTTGATTATGTTGTGAACAGTTGTGTTCTGACAATATTTTTGTGGGTTCTGTCAGTATTTCGGATTGAATTTTATGTGTTTTGATTTCTATGGATGTTTCTTTGTTATTTCTTCTTGATGTTAGATGCTTCTAGATCATGCTCTATCTTTTTGGTACATCCACATTGATTGGTGTGCTCGTGGTCAAATATTTTTCTCTATATGTTCCATTTTTCATGTTCTTAGCCGGCATGTTGATGGTAGTGTGTTGTGAATATTTGAGGTGAAATAAATTGAAGTATTTTTGTGTTGGAATTGTTAATTTGGGTCTCCACTATGTTGTGGTTGACCTTGGTGGATTCGCGTTGCAAATTTATTTGTAAATTTGGGCCAACATTGAAAATATGTTTTATATCCCTGGCCGACTGAGTTGTTGATGTTATCTTATGTTGCAGATATATAAGAGTGATTGTTTAAATGGTGTAAAGTAAGCTCAAGAGTGCTCCATGTGCTCCCATGTGTGTATGTATGAATATCATTCGATTGCATAACAGAGTGTGAAGAAGATTGAGCAAAGTGTGAAGAAGGTTGAGCAGAGAGTGAAGGTTTTTTTATGCTTAACTAGAACTATAATCAGGCTTTTGTAGAAGCTATTTGATCAGTTCACATTTTGGATGGTCTTAATTCAAACTCCTTTTGGACAATGAGTCATCTCTTGTATTTGAGCAGTGAGCTCTAAGCAGTGTGCTTGAATGCATGTGCATTCCCCTTATTTCTCATTATACTTTTATAAGGTATAATATTGTGGACTAACATCCACCATGGTTTTTCCCCTAACAAGGTTTCCATGTTAAAAATATTGGTGTTCTCCATCTCTCTGATGTGCTAACTATTTATGGTTTATTAATCTTTCATCAGATCTGAGATTAAGCTAAGTAAAGTTAGAAGAAGTTTAAATATTTTGTGACAACTGATTCACCCCCCGTCTTAGTTGTCTATCCTTGTTTTTCCAACAATTGGTATTAGAGCAGGTTCCTCTAAAGAATTTTAAAAGCTTGAGGTGATCCAAGATGGAATCATACAAGAAGGACAATCCTAGAATTGATGGAACAAACTACTAATTGTGGAAAGCTAGGATGGAGTATCATTTGAAGTATATTGGTGAACTTTTCTAGAAAATTACAAAGAACATATATGTTATTCCTGCAAGTGGTCCTTCCACTCCTAATGAAGTCAAAGAGGTTGAGAATAATGTCTAGGCCATGGAAGCTTTGCTGAGTGCTCTGATAGATTGGGAAATGACAAATGTGTTAGGTCTAAAGATAGCTCATGAGATGTGGACAAAGCTAGAAACTTATTATGAAAGAGATGTACATGTGAAGATGGCTAAGCTATAGAGTTTGAAAGGTAAATATGGAAATCTGAAAATGGGTGAAGATGAAAATATTTCTTCTTTTATGCAAAAAGTAAATGAGCTAGTGATGGGTATTAGATGTGTTGGTGGTATCTTGGAAAAGGAAGAAATTGTGGCTAAGGTGAGCTCAGATCATTTCCTTCCTCCTACAAAGCAAAGGCTCATGCTATTGAAGAAACCATATCATTGACGAATGTGACAAAGGATACACTGATTAGAAAACTTGTTGCCTTTGAGTTGAGAAAATTTGGTGATTCTATTCCTAAGACTAAAACTTCATTTAATGCTATTGTATTTGGAAGAAACAAGAAAATATATGATTCGAGAGAGAGCTCTAGAAAGACATTCAAGTATGAGGAATAAATGAAACATCTTGAAGATGAAGAAAGAGAACTAGAAGAATTGGAAGCAGTGATTGTGAAGAAAGAAGGTAGAGGACAAATTAAGTATAAAGGAAAGTTTCCTATCAAATTTTTTTCTTGTAGTAAAATCGGTCATTTTGCATCAAGGTTTCCTAAAAGAGTTCCTAGATCTAAGCCTTACAAATATATATTCCAAAAGAAATGTTATTTTTATGGAGTGATTGATGATGAGTCTGATAAAGATAATGGAAATGTAGATGATTAGGTTTTCATTTCTATCAAAGAAAATAGTCTTGTTCCTATTGAATCTGCTACAGTTGAGAAAGATCTTGTAGCCTGAATTGAAGAAAAGGATGAGTGGGTCATTGACAGTGGATGCTCACATCATATGACTGGTGACGAAAGCAAATTTGTAAGTCTATAGAAGTATGATGGTGGGATTGTAATATTTGGAGATAAAAATGCTTGTGTGATTTGTGGTATAGGATCTATTTGTCTTGGACGTAAGCATAACATTGATGATGTTATGTATGTTGAAGGATTAAAGCACATCCTATTAAGTGTTGGATAGATGGTGGACAATGGTTATGATCTTTAGTTCAAAGATGGAAGATGTAATATATTTGAAAGCTTTGGAAAGATAATTGCTTCAAGTAAATAGACAAAAGGTAACATTTTTCACCTGAATACTGCTAGTTCAAGTTGTTTAATTGCTCAAATAGATGAAAGTTGGTTATGGCATAGAAGGTTGTGTCATGTGAATTTTGATAACATAGTCAAAATAAGTTCCACTAAAGTAGTAAGAGATCTACC
The DNA here is from genome assembly GCA_007258455.2 of Sequoia sempervirens. Lineage (NCBI taxonomy): Eukaryota > Viridiplantae > Streptophyta > Pinopsida > Cupressales > Cupressaceae > Sequoia > Sequoia sempervirens. The sequence continues at coordinate 108,262,845 of VDFB02105785.1, forward strand.
TAAGTTAGTGAAGCCTGCTAGCACAATTTGCAAGGACTGTGAGATGGGAAAATAGACAAGAGTTTCTTTTTAGAGTAAACAACATCATTCAAATGGATTATTAGTGCTTGTTCATACTGATCTATGTGGTCCCTCCAAAGTCAAAAGTCTCCATGGTGAAAGGTAATTTATGTTGATCATTGATGATTACTCTAGAATGATATGGGTTTCTTTCTCAAGGGAAAAATGTGAAGAATTAGAAAAGTTCAAAAGTTTCAAAGTTATGGTAGAAAATGAGAAAGGTCTGAAAATCAAATGCTTAAGGTTAGAAAAAGGTGGTGAGTTGACCTCCAGAGAGTTTAATTCCTTTTGTGAAGAGCATGGAATCAGAAGATAGTTATTTGCTCCCCGAACCCCTCAATAGGATGGAGTTGTAGAGAGGAAGAATAGAACAATACTGGATACTTCTAGAACAATGATGAATGAAGGAAATGTGCCTCACATCTATTGGAGTGAAGTTGTAAGAACTTCTGTGTATACTTTGAACTAGGTAAATTTTAATGGTAATTATGGTAAGACTCCTTTTGAACTATGGTTTGGTTATAAGCCTACTGTTAGGTATTTCAAGATCTTTGGAAGCAAATGCTACATCAAGAGAGATGATGATATAGGAAAGTTTCTTGCAAGAAGCGATGAAGGAATATTTCTAGGTTACTCCACTAGAAGCAAGGCCTACTAGTGCTATAGTAGAAGATTGAGAAAAAATGGTTGAGAGTGCAAATGTTAGAGTTGATGAGGATTCTACTAAATGATCTAGATATTGTGGATATGATTCAGATGAAAACAATACAAAAAGAGGGAAGAGTGTTCAGACACAAAATCAACTTCAAATTGTGCCATATGTTTTGTATGTTGCTTTTCTTTTGGTAAGTTCGGATAGTTAGGAAGTAGAGACAAGTGCAAGAAAAGCAGAAAAAATAGAAGAATCAGAAGTTTGAGAGAATCCTAAAACTCCAAGGTATGTAAAGCTAAATCATTCTAAAAATCAAATTATATGGGACAAGAATAAAGGTGTGCAAACTAGAAGAAACATTGTAAAAGAGTATTGCTTGATATCCAAGATTGAACCTAAAGATGTCAATGAAGCTTGCAATGATGAACACTAGATGGAAGCTATGAAGGAAGAATTGATGTAGATTGAAAATAATAATACATGGGTACTTGTTCCTAGACCTAAAGATAAAAATGTGATTGGTACTTAACGGGTCTTTCAAAATAAGTTGAATGAACAAGGTGAAGTAGTCATAAGCAAAACAAGACTGGTATGTAAAGGGTATTCACAAATGGAAGGTATTGATTTTGAAGAAACTTTTTCCCCTATTGCTAGAATTGAAGCTATAATATTATTTCTTGCTTATGCTACATATAAGAACTATAATGTCTATCAAATGGATGTGAAGTCTACTTTTCTAAATGGTGAGCTAGAAGAAGTATGCATTGAACAACTAGATGTATTTCAACTAATTGATGAGGGAAATATGGTTTGTTGACTGAAGAAAGCTCTATATGGACTCAAGCAAGCCCCTAGAACCTAGTATGCTAGACTAGACAAATATTTACTGAAACTTGGATTCAATAAAGGTACTATTCATAGGAACTTGTATTTCAAATTAGATCATGATAAAGATTTGATTATTGAGGTTTTTGTTGATGATATTATTTTTGGAGGAGATGATAATCTATGTATGAAGTTTTTTGATGAAATGAAGAATGAATTTGAAATGAGTATGATTGGAGAGTTGAAGTTCTTTTTTGGATTGCAAGTTAATTAGTTACACAAGGGGATCTTCATATCCCAATCCAAATATGTGAGAGAGCTGCTGAAGAAGTTTAGCATGGATGATTCAAAGCCTGTTGGTACTCCCATGGTACCCAGATGCAAGTTAACATAGAATGATGATTATCTTAAGGAAAATAAAACAAGGTACAAATCTATGATTGGTGGATTGTTGTACTTAACACAGACCAGACCAAACATTATAAATGTTGTGCGTATGGTTGCTAGATTTTAGGCTAACCCAAAAGAGTCTCATGTGACTACTGTAAAGAGAATCATTAGATATCTAAAAGGAACAATTGATTTTGGACTTTAGTATCCTAAGGATGATGATCTTACTTTGAATGCATATACTGACGCAGATTGGGCTAGAGATGTAGATGACATGAAAAGTACTAGTGGTGGTGCCTTCTTCCTAGGGAATAAGTTGTCTTGGTTGAGAAAAATGAAAAATTCCATTTCTCTATCTACTGTTGAAGCATAATATACTATTGCTACCAATAACTGTACTCAAGTGATGCAGATGAAACATATGTTGAAAGATATGAAAGTAGTATATGATGAACCTATTGTCATATACTATGATAACTCAAGTGTTATTAACATTTCTCAGAATTTGGTGCTACACTGTAAGACCAAGCATATATAAATCAAGTTTCACTTTTTGATAGAGAAAGTAAGTGAGAAAGAAGTCAGACTAGAGTATTTTCCTACCAAAGAACATATTGCATATATTTTCACTAAGCCATTGCCAAAGGATACTTTTTGAGTATCTCAAAAGGATGTTAGGGGTGATTACCCCTCCTAATATTAACTAAGGATGCATCAATTTGCATCAATCCATGCATTTCATGATCATATTAAGATCCAGATTGATGTTTTCCATGGAACTACTCAGGGGGAGTAGTCAGATGTACAGATATGTTGTTCAAAGCTTGTATGTGGAAAGATAATTCTTATCTTTTCCATTTATGTCAAAGGGGGAGAAGTGCAATGTGAAAAACTGTTGATTATCTAGGGAGAAGAGCGCTATGGGAAGATAATCTTGAGAAGAGTTGAGGAAAGAAGAGTCATAATCTAAGGAGGAGTAAGTGTTGATTGAGAGTTGGGTTGATGGTGTTTTTCACATCATTTGTTTCCATCAATTCCAATGGGGGAGATTATTGTATGTTGTGGATGTGTTGTTGATATGTGGTTGTCGTTGATGTCAACACTATTAGCATTTGGTCTATTGAAGGTTGTATATGTCGACGATATTGAGAAAATTGTTAAAAGAAGTGTTCCAAGTTCCCTGTGGAATTGTGAAGGTCATGAAGGTGTCTTGTTTTGTACATTGAAGATTAGTGCTTGTGGATTAAAGGGTTTTTTTCTTAGTGCATCTAGTTCATCCATCAAAAGTTTTAGAGGTCCACATGAAGATTTGATTGTGCTATGAATAGTTGTGTTCTGACAATATTTTTGTGGGTTCTATCAGTATTTCAGATTGAATTTTATGTCTTTATTTTTCTTTAGATGTTTCTTTGTTAGTTCTTGTTGATGTTGGATGCTTCTAGATCATGCTCTATCTTTGTCGTATGTCCACATCGATCGGTGTGCTTGTGGTAAAATATTTTTCTCTGTATGTTTCATTTTTCATGTTCCTGGCTGACATGTTCATGGTAGCGTATTGCGGATCTTTGAGGTAAAATTAATTAAAGTCCTTTTGTGTTGGAATTTTTCATTTGGATCTCCACTATGTTGTGGCTAACCTTGGTGGATTCACATTGCAAATTTATTTGTAAATTTGGGCTGACATTGCAAATATGTTTTATATCCCTCGCCAACTAAGTTGTTGATGTTATCTCATGTTGTGGATATATAAGATCGATTGTTTAAACAATGTAAAGTAAGCTAAAGAGTGCTCCATGTGCTCCCATGTGTGTGTGTATGAATATCATTCAATTGTAGACTAGAGTGTGAAGAAGGTTGAGAAAAGAGTGAAGAAGGTTTTTTTGTGCTTAACTAGAATTGTAATTAGTCTTGTGTAGAAGCTATTTTCTCAATTCACATTTTGGATGGTCTTAATCCAAACTCCTTTTGGATAGTGAGTCCTCTCTTGTATTTGAGCAGTGAGCTCTAGGCAGTGTATCTGAATGCATGCACATTCCCCTTATTTCTCATTATACTTTTCATAGGGTATAATATTGTGGACTAACGTCCACCATGGTTTTTCCCCTAACAAGGTTTCCACGTAAAAAAATATTGGTTTTCTTTGTCTCTCTGATGTGCTAACTGTTTATGGTTTATTAATCTTTCATCATATCTAAGATTAATTTAAGTAAAGTTAGGAGAAGTTTAAATATTTTTTGACAACTAATTCACCCCCCCTGTCAGTTGTATGTCCTTGTTTTTTCCAATAGGGTGCTACATTTGTAACCTACTTAAGAATCAAAACTCATAGACAACAATATGAATTATTTACCTACTAGCTACCATATAATCTATAGAGAAGCAATTTCCAAGTTAGGACATAAGATGGAATCATTAAATGGAACTCAAGCCATTGTTTTTCTTTTCAGACGACAAGAAGGAAATAATTTGTTCACATAACATGGAGAAGGAAAAGTCAAGATCAAAATGGAACACCAACTTGAATTCCTATGCTCGAAGATGGAGAAGATGTGTTGAAGACCACTCCTTCTAGCCACAAATCATTCCTTCAAAACTTGATCACTTTCAAAAATTAATTCACTTTGAAAACAATTTCAATACAACAATGTATTTTTTAGAATTATTTTTGCAAAGCCAAGTTTTCTTCTTCGAAAACAAAATTAATTGATTCCCCTCTTCTTTTTTTCCAAAATGAGCACTATTAAAAAACAAGGAAAAGGTTTAGTTTTTCCAAAATAAAATGCAAGCAATTATCAATAAAAAGACGAGTTTCTAATTCAAAACCAGTTCAGAGCAACACATGTGCTCGAACTCATCTTTATCCAGTTTGAACTTTGTTTTACATCTCATTCAAAAATATCATCTTCTTTCATTATTTAAAATTATATTACATTTCCACGTTTAAATAATTATCCTCTTAATGATAATAATAGTATCAATTATTATTAAATATAATTTAAAACAATAAGTTTTATACAAAACATTTTAATTTAATTATTTAACAGTAACCCATATACTTTATGTTTTTCAATATTGATTGATTTAATTATTTATTTTAATTCCAAATTAATTTAATTTACCTAATAATCAATTTAATTTAATTAAACTCATTAAAAAATTCCATTTATAATATTAAATTTACCACATAATTTCAATAGCACACTAAACAACAATGGGACACCACCAGTCATCCCAACAAACTTACTTAAATGTCTAGAAAGGCCAAATACAGAGGAGCACTACAAAATGTAACTAATCATTTATCATTTTAACTTATAACAGAAAATTATATTATATAATATATTATGTATATTAATATAATATACATTATATTATGTATAATATATATTATATTATATTATTATAACAAAAACTTAGATCCTGAGCTCATTTTCCATGATTTTCATGGAAAACTAATGGAAAATTGTATCTTAGATCTACCATTAGATGCTCCCAAAAATTTAGTTCAAAAAGCTATCTCAAGACCCATTCACCATTTTTGGACAAGGGGTACTAAACACTTTGCAACCAAAAAGGACACTCTACAACTGATCTTGGAGTAAGTTTTAAGTGTCTTCCACTCATCCAATTTGCAAAAAAATGATTGTTTATGTTAGATCTATGCTTCATCTACATGAAATGTAATGCCCCTTCATGCTTCGTCCTAACAGTGTTGTTATATGTGGCTTGGTTTGTCTTTGTTGATGTTGTTTTATATTCTATATCGTAGTTTGATTTGGTATTTCTTGATAGCATGTTTATTGAGTTGTGCTTGTGATTAGTACTTTGTTTGATTATTTCATTAATTAAAGTTTATCAAATTAAAAGCCTTTATTAAACCAAAGGAATTAAATTAAAATATATATTGTGGAAGTATTTATTTAATTTTAATGAATTAGGACTTATTGTTTAAAATGAAATATTTAAATAATATATATATATATATATTCTTAATGTGTTTGTACTATTGCAAGGGGTAATTTAAAAATTATAAAATAAAACAAGTTGAGTAAATTGTGCATAATGGGGAAAATATAAAAGGAGATAAACAAATTTTTTTTGTAGCTAGTGTGTTGTCTTCTAGGGTTCGCGGTGAATGTGTTACACATCGTATCAGAGCCCAGGTTTAAACACTGGGTTCTTTGGGTATATAAAAGAGCCCATTAAGTTGTCTTAGAAGTATAATTTTTCCTTGTTGACCTTCCCTAAAACCTTGAACTCATCCTTGGTGGTGTCTATGTAGGAATATTCCTAGAGGATGGGGTAGAGGTCGTGGTGGTGACCGTAGGGCCAATCACCAGGATTCAACTCCATATAGTTCCCATGAGTCAGATCGTGAGGAACATCAGGGTTCAAAAAACAATCAGGGAGGTGGAGGAAAAAAACTAGATTAGCTAGGGTTAGAGGGCGCATAGTTGCACCACCTACTAGAGGAGGTTCTTGCCCGTTTAGGTCTAAGACCAGACGGTGAGTAGATGGTGATTAGAGAGAGAGAGATCTCCTAGGAGAAGAGAGTTAGTAGTTGAGCAGGATGCCATATTAGCTGGTGATATGAGGGACCTTGTTTGAGCACACCCTTTGACATTTGATGGGACCGACAGTGGTTTAGAGGTAGAGACCTAGTTAATTGATCTAAACTGGTGTTTTGCTATGCATCCATATGGTAGAAATACCAAGGCTAGGTGCGCCATTATGTATCTCTAAGGTTTTTCATCCAAATGGTGGCATCTTGAGGAGAAGATGATCCATCTAGATATAAATTTAATGTCATGGGAGATGTTCGAAGAGAGATTCAAAGTTCGATTCTTATTTGACCATTGGTGGTAGCGTCGTGTAGACACTACCAAGATGCTTAAATTTGCACACACACAAGACAAGAAAGAGAAATGTTGAATGTTAGGGCATGGGGGTTTTCCTTGGTCAATCCCCTTTTAGGTAATTAAACCAAAATGATGAAACAATGTAATAAAACATGCAATAATGGAATTGATTACCTTGCCATGATGTTTGATCTTGAAAGTGTGCAGCAAAATATGAAGGATCTGCCCTTGAAGGTCTAAAAATTGATATCTTGGTGACTTGAAATGATGAAACCTTAAGTTGTTTCACTTGAGATGGAAGAATGATGGATGAATAATGAAGAATGGTTATTGAATTGAATGGGGAGATGTAAAATGAGGAAAAAAACACTTATTTATACACACTTATGCCCTAATAACTTGATAATACCTCATCACATGCCAACATAAGGTATTTTTAAATAAAAAACCGAAAGAAAACTAGAATTGTTTTGAATTTTGAGCCAAGATGGACACATTTGCCACCCATGGAAAATGGATCCCACTTTGGACTGGACTTGAAAGTGAATTTCAAGAGTTAACTTGCATTTAATGTTATTTGTCATGCTTACATTAAAAAATACACTTAATTAAGTCTTGTGAGTGCATAAAGGGGTCAAATAAAGCATAAGAAAGGTGTAAATAGTGAAAGTAAACCTAGAAAAGTGTAAAATCTTGTTATAAGACTTTACAACACTTTAAAATAGGACTTGATGATGAATAAAAAGGTAATATTTAAATAAATTATAATGAGAAGAGTCTAGAAAAGTGTAGAAATGTGTTACAACACTTCACAACACCTTCACAAGACATTAATAAATGCATTTTATTCAATTTGTAAGGGTCCAAGACCTAGTGTGGACATGTAAAACACCTCACAAGACTAAATCAAGGCCTCATTAAGTCCAATTTATCATGAATTATTCTCATGTCAAGTAAGAGGTCCTTTTTTATATGGTACATCTAGCCCCCACTTTAGTGAGAGGATGAATTTTCTTCAAACTCACACTAAAGTAGAAATTCAAGAGAGATCTAAGTGTACAGATGTAGATGAAAAAGGATGATGAAGATCAAGAAAGAAATCAAGCCCCCAAGATCCAATATCCTAAGTCAAACCAACAAGATACATAATCATACAATGGCAAGAAAGGAAAATGGGGTGAAAAGAATGTGCTCACTCAGGGGCCACACAACATCAAGTCATCCATGGGGTGAGTTGTCCCAAAGAAGTTTTTTTAGTGAGAAAGTCATGCCAGTGTGTCAGCTTCCCACCACATAATGAGAAATCATTCCAATGTGTTGGCTTCCCATTATACAAACCATACCAAAGTTATGCTCCTAATAACTTTAATAAGGCACTGCAATGCAATGCATTTGTAAATGTTTTGAATGTCATGTAAAAATTTTGCTAAAGGGGATTCTACTTTGTTCATGTAAGGTCTTCTTCTTAGGGAGCATTATGCCTAATTTCTCCAAGGGAGGACAAGTCAGGGTTGTCAAATCATTATCCATGGGATGCCTTGTTCACATCAAGCCACTTTAGTTGATCGTACACTCTTTGAAAACATCAAACCCAATGACACCACCAAGGAGAGGACATGTCACAAGAAAAACTAAATCATGCCAATAAATTTGCACAAAGATGTTACCTATGTATGTCCCCACTTTAAAGAGTTTGGTAGCACCATTACTATGAGAGATTTCTTTAAAGTAAAAGAGGGTATGCTAGCTTATTCAAAAATCCCTATGCCAAGTCAGATGTATTCGATAAGCTACGTCACGAAGAAAGAGAGTATGTCACATGCGAGTTAATATTAAGACATGTCGTCCACATCCCAAGATAGCTCTTATACGTTCATGAAAGGTTAACGATTAGCCAAAATAGACAATGACAAGTGACATATAGAGATAAGGTGGGTGAACCTCTTGCCCCCACTTAGTGTAAGACAAGGGTGAGCCTCGAATCGATGATGGTATGTTTCCCCTTGTGATGGATGAAAAACATGCAATAGTGAGTATGCTATGATCCTACAACTATTGCATGGAAAGGAGCAACAACTAATGTTATTTATGTGGATAAGTAAACAAAGTTTCAAGCTGATTGGCTTTGATTGTATATAATTTGTTACATATGTGAGAAAATTCATTGTAACTTGGTTGGTATGAAAAATTATGCTTAGGTGGGTAAAGAATTAGAGGATTCTATGGATGTCCCACTGGGTATGTAGGTTGTGCATTGATCAAAGGGGATCTAATGGAAACTTGCACATTCATAATCTCAGAGGTCTTGGTTTGATGTATCCCAAAGGAAGACATCATTTTCTTGCACCATAATAGTCTCCCTAGGAGAAGAGTTGTTAGGAGAATGACAATCCAAATGTTCTTGACATTCAAGGATCTGTTCTTCCAAAATGTCATCATCATAAGTAATGGAGCTATCCATGGTTGAAGTGTCTTGTTCTATGATATTTTATCACATAAGATTCCCTTAATTTTCATTGATTGGATCGTGTAACACCATAATATTGTCTTCACTAATAGGAGACATATTAGGAGGGGAAAAGTTGATTGTTGTCCATAATCTCATTGTCTTGTGCCATAACATCTACCCTATTAGGAGATCTTGGAGGATAGTGACAATCAATAGGTGCATCACATGTTATGGTTAGATGTTGTAAAGAAGCTTCATCACAAATAGGGGTGAGATCAAGAAAAGGACAACTATGATTTGCATGTGTGTCAATGATTGGGTTTTCTTGTTTGAACAAATCCTTCCAATTGTTAGGAACATTAGGAAGGAGAGAAATAATGTTATAACTCACAATCATTGGGTTTCTTGATACCAACATATCCTCCTCACAAATGTGTTGGTAATGATCATTCATGAAAGTATTTTCACAAATAGGGGAGGTGTTGGGAGATGAATGGAGACTAGGTAAGGTAGTGGAAATGCATTCATCTTGTGTTGTTATACTATCTTCCCAAGGGGAATGAGGAGAAGGATAAACAAGACCTTCATGATTCTTGACGATTGTACCTTCTTTCACCGAGATACCTTCGTCACTAAAAGGAGAGGTATCGAGAGAAATACAACTGTGATCATAATTTTATCTATGTTTGAATTCCCTTCTAACACATCATCCTCACAAATAGGAGAGATAGGGGGAAGTGTAAGTTTAAGATGAGCATTAACATTTTCATTCTCTTGTGCTAAGAGACTATCATAACTAGGGAATGCATTGAATGAAGGATTAGAATGCTTGTTAACTAGCTCTTTCTTTGCAAATTTGGAGAATATTGAAACTAACATTTTGAAATAAAAATCTATGCTAACTCAAAATGCAATGTAAAAGGCTGAAATGAAATGTAATTTCCAGATAATAATTGACTGATGATTCTATGTAACAATATGAGAATGCAATTGTGAAATTTAAAACATGCATGAAATGAGATAATTTAGGCTAGATTTGATGAAACACATGTTACATAAATGTAGCCATCTGATACAAGTAGGAAATGGCACCAAAGAAAATCCTAAAAACAACATTTCAAGCTCTGTAAAAGGTAGTTTTAGGGGTGAAAAGGGACTGATTTTCCCAAGGTGGAGAATGAGTCCTAGTATGGACTTTTTTCAGATTTTTTTTAAAAAAATTGAGGAATTTTGATGTTTTCTAAGTGCTATGATGCAGACCTAAATAAAAAATGTAGATTGTCAGAAAATTTAAAGGAATTTAGATGCCAACAATGCAACCTAAATGCATTTTTTTATGAATGCAAAATTTGAAACCTAACATGTAAATGAATTCATGCAAGTACTAATGAAAGATCAATGCAAGCTAGATCTATGATGAAGGACTCAAAATCATAAAAGTATTCAAAAATCAAGTTCACCAAAATGAATTTTTGATTTTTGGGTATCCAATTTATAAGCTACTCTCGCACTCTTAGGGTGTTTCACCTAAAAGGAGAGAGATAAACCCCACACAAAATCTAGGTGGTTCACTCAAACTAAGATATGTAAGATGGAATTAAGACTAAATGAAATGATCTAAATGTAGCTAATTGATAAAATGGATTGATTATAAATGCAAAACTAATGAAATGTAGATTGTTTGAAAACACATTACGTAATGCAAATACACCTAGAAATGGATGAAAATTGCAACAGAACTTGACGAAACTGAAAGTGTGCACCTGGATAATGGATGGAAACTAGAAATGGATTTTAGAATACTACTGATGTTGATTTTTAAGCCTGGTGGGACTCATTTGCAATTTCGGGCGAATTAGTCCTAGTTCTACAAAATTGTTCTAGAACCTATTTCTGACAAACGGGTATATAAAAATGCAGAAAACCAAAAACTGACCTTAGAGTGGGACTCATTCACCACCAATGGTGAATGAGTTCACTTTTGAATTTATAAATATTCAAAGGTGGAATCCGGAGCTCTCAGTTTGCACTTTGATTCTCCATAGGTGTCCTCTTCTAAAACTCTGATTTCTAAACCTAAAAGTGAGTTTTTGTTGATATTTTTCCTCGAACAATGAAAAGAAGAACTAAACAACTTTGCAACTTGATTCCTAATGATTTACAAGCTTCCAAGATTCCTAAATCTATAAACACATAAGACAAGAAAGAGAAATGTTGAATGTAAGGGAATGGGAGTTTTCCTTGGTCAAACCCCTTTTAGATAATTAAACCAAAATGATGAAAGAATGTAATAAAACATGCAATAATAAGTTGATTACCTTGCCATGATGTTTGATCTTGAAAATTTACAGCAAAACATGAAGGATCTACCTTTGAAGGTCTAAAAATTGATATCTTGGTGACTTGAAATGATGAAACCCTAAGTTGCTTGACTTCAGATGGAAGAATGATGGATGAATAATGAAGAATGGTTATTGAGTTGGATGGGGAGATGTAAAATGAGGAGAAAAAAACTCATTTATACACACTAATTCCCTAATAACCTGATAATACCTCATCACAAGCCGACATAAGATATTTTTAAATAAAAACCCAAAAGAAAATTTGAATTATTTTGAATTTTGAGCCAAGAAGGACTCATTCACCACCCATGGAAAATGGGTCCCACCTTGGACATGAAAGTGGGTGTCAGGAATTCACTTGCATTTAATGTTATTTGTCCTGCTTACATGCAAAAATACACTTAATTAAATCTTGTGAGTGCATAAAGGGGTAAAATAAAGCATAAGAAAGGTGTAAAAAGTGAAAGTAAGCCTAGAAAAGTGTAAAATATTGTTACAATAATTTACAACACTATAAAATAGGACTTGATGATGAATAAAAAGGTAATATTTAAATGAATTTTAATCAGAAGAGTCTAGAAAACTATAGAAATGTGTTACAACACTTCACAACACCTTCATAAGACATTAATAAATGCATTTTATTCAATTTGCAAGGGTCCAAGACCTAGTGTGGACATGTAAAACACCTCACAACACTAAATCAAGGCCTCTTTAAGTCAAATTTAAAATGAATTATTCTCATGTCAAGCAATAGGTCTTTTTTTCTATAGTACAAGTACAACACTTTATGAGGGGATTGAATGCCCATATTAGCAGTGGTGTCTAGGTGTTTTAGCCGAAAACCATGGAGGTAGCTATGGAGAAGGCTCAAATAGTTGAAGAGAATTTGGCTATGGCTTTAGGTGGATAGACTAGTGTACAGATCAATAGTGCACCTCTAGTTGATTTTGGATCTCAGGTTGGTACATGTCAGGTTGCGGGTTCCTCCAAGGTACATCAAGCACCTGTTAATGGAGAGCAGATACAAGAACACTCCCAGTCGAAACCTAGGAATTCTCAATCACAACATGTTAGTAGGATTCAAAAAAGGAAAGATCAGAGTTGGCGGCAAGCTAAGCAATATCATCCCGATCACCCTGCTCAGAGTTCTCAGTCTATGGTTAGTGGAGGTAGTTTTTTGTAGTCTAGTACACCTTAAGGTGATAAATAATTCAGCAAAGGTTTAGGATTTTTCTCTTGTGGTCAGTAGGGTCACATTGCAAGACAGTGTCCTTAGAAGGGAACACCTAGCTATAGTCAGAGGCTAGCCGCTTCAGATACTATAGTAGCAAATGTAGATAGATCACTTAGGGTGTTTGCAGTAGTGGATAACCACTAGGCCGAGCACTAGGGTTCAGTTGGATAGACTTCTAGTAGAGGTTGGATAGCATTCTTTGGAAACCATGGATGTCCTACAATATAGGGAGTTGACCCACGAGGGAAAGTCTTGGTTTAAGTGTGGGTCCAATGGGATCTTAGTGTTGAGTCTTTTGTGTCCTAGGAGGATGTATCCCAGATGCATGAGTGTCACCCATTTCTAGTTACAGGATTCTACGAGTAAGCCTAGTCCTAGATGTAATGCCCCCTCAATTTGACATTGTTTGGATAGCTATTTGGATTATATCTAGACCTTATGATACTTTTGGATGTTATTTAGATACTCTGAAGATTAGATATGGTGACTATTTGATGACATTATGATGCTTAGTTTGATGATATTGATGACACTGTGATATCTGATGTTTCTTACATATATCATAGTTAGCAGATTAGATATATGTGTTATCATGTTTTGATATCAGTTATTATGTATTGGTGATGGGGAATAGGTTTGCATCGCTCACTTAAGAATGCCTTGCGACTTTGCTATTTCCCCTTCACGGTGTGACTTTCTGCTTTCCTTATGCACATGTTTGACCCTATGTTTTGTTGTAGGTTGTAGGTATAGGGCATCGAATCCACCTGATTATCATGTTTGAGCATGCCAAAGCCCAATGGAGTTTTTTTCAGAGGCAGCACTGGGTTCCCCCACATTGAGCTAGTGTCCTCATCGAGGATGAGTGTATTCTCACCCACTATCTGTAAGGTCATTTCGAGTTGTTTTGATTGATGTTTTTGTTGTTTTCCTTCCATTTCGTATTGTGGTTAAAAATGTATTTGTTGATATTTTGATGTGCTTTGTATGTTTCATTCTTATCTTGTGACTTCCAAGAGTAAGTTAGATCTTAGGGGGGAGGATGTAATGCCCCTCCGCACTTCGTCCTGACAGTGTTGTTGTATGTGGCTTGGTATGTCTTTGTTGATGTCGTTTTGTCTTCTGTCTCACAATTTGATCTAGTATTTCTTGATAGCATGTTTATTGATTTGTGCTTGTGATTAGTACTTTGTTCTATTATGTCATTAATTAAATGTTATCAAATTAAAAGCCTTTATCAAATCAAAGGAACTAAATTAAAATATATATTGTGGAAGTATTTATTTAATTTTAATGAATTAGGACTTATTGTTTAAAATAAAATATTTCAATTATATATTCTTAATGTGTTTGTACTATTGCAAGGGGTGATTGAAAAATTATAAAATAAAACATGTTGAGTAAATTGTGCATAATGGAGAAACTATAAAAGAAAATAACAAAAATTTGTTTTCCGTAGCTAGTGTGTTGTCCTCTAGGGTTCATGATGGGGGTGTTAAATGAATGAGGTGTTAGGTTACATAGTTGAGTTCATTTTCTATTTTTTTTCATCTCCAAAAAGTTTCATTTGATCTTTACACCCATCGACACACACAGATGTAATCCCACAATACTGGTTTACAATTTTTGACCAAACTGGACACTGAACTAATTTTTTCTAAGTAGATCTTCACTTTCGGGCACCTATAGTGGCTAAACAGTGAGGAATTTGAAGATGATGCAAAATAGTGATTTGTGACATTTTCTCTAAATATTCTAAATATATTTTTTTCAAAAAAATTTGAATCATATTGCACTCATTTTTCCATCTCCTTTGAAATCTAGTTTTGTTTAGTAAACACCATTTTTAAGGAGTGATGCTCACTGTATACAACATAACCTTTTTTCCATGAAGGATAAAATTCTATGTTTTTTGAATTTAGATTTGTAACTACGATATCTAGTGTTTTCATTTGGTTTCATAGTGCTTTATTGAATATTTTTTCCTGAATCAAGTTTCAAAGTCAAACCAATTACAACTCAGATATACATGGACTGTATACAATAAAACTTTTTTTGTATGTATCGAATTTTGTTTTGTCCGATAAAGGACTTCAATATCTAGTGCACTAATATTTTTTTTAAAAAAATTGACAATCTGCTATTTTTCCACATGTGTAGAAGAAAGAGCTTGTTTTTTTGGTGAAAAACCTACATTCCCAAGAGTTAAAAAATAAATATAATAATAAAATTAGATTTATTTAAAATTATACTTTTTGGGAATCTTATAATAAGGAATACATACTTACAAAAAATAAATTTTCAATGAATTCATTGGATCCCCCAAAAGGTAAATCAAAAGTGCTTTTTTAGATTAGCATCTTGATAGGTGTAAAGGAGACTCCATTATAAGTATGGTTTAAAACTAGCGGGGTTCTATCAAGGGGGTTTTATCTAAGGTGGTTTGATCAAACTCTCTTCAATTAGAATCCTTTAAATGGAACTTTTCAAGGCTTAAATCATTATATTTTCCAAAAATATGTGATTTCAGCAAAAATCAAGATCTACCAGAAATTATAAACCACTATTGTGGGATCACCCACACACATAAAGGAAATTATCATATCTTCCACAAAATTGAATCAGTTAGGGGTTGAAAGTTAATTGTACCTTGGATGATCACATTTCCTAAATGAAATATAAAATGGGTAGGTTCATTACACCCCATTTTTTCCTTTCTATTTATAGTAAGTTTAGTAAAACATTCCAAATTTAGTATAAAACCCTATGTTTTTATGAACCTATGCTAATTTTCTATATTTCAATTAGTAAACACAATTTGGTGACCTTAGGTATGTGGTTTTGTAAGGAGAATAGTCAATATCATACCCAAAATAAAGTTCCTAAGTTTTTTTTGTCTTTTTTTTTTGTATGGAGTTTCTAAATCTTGTGAATTTAATGTTAACACCATCTATGTGTAGGCAATATGAATATTTAACACACACTATTAGAAATTGTATGTATTTTTTTTTATGTGGTAGAATGTATATATTTAATACATTAATTAACTCTTGGTGATGGTTTTCCCATTTTTGCTTTATGCTTTGTGCTTGGCACAATATGAAAATTTATCACACATTTGTGCTTGAGGGAAATATGGATCAATAATTAGCATTAATGAATGAAATGAAGAAATTAGGGGAATTTCCACCTTTTAGGAGATGGACAACTTAGGGAACCCTATCTTGCTCTAGGTTCATTCAAGGAAACCTTAGAGATCTCAATCTAGGGATGAAAATGAGCGAAAGAGATGTAATAAGTTGTCCTATGAGTGTGATTAAACACAAAAAGGAGTTTACCACCAAGCAAAGGCTTGGAAAGAAGATGATGGATGTAATGTGAAAATCTAGCTAAATGACCTAGGGAATGAAATCGAAAATCAAAACAATAAACTGAGAATGAACAGAGTGATACCTGGAAGAAAGATGTGACCAAAAAAAGCTCCAAAACCTTGGAATTATACTATTTGAAGCTCATTGGGACTCATGCTAGTTTGGGAGATTTAGTCCTAGAATAGGGTTTCTGTGCAAAAACTAGTATCTCTCAGTGACTAATCTGAATTTGCTGAAATCTAGAAAAGGCAGTATTCGGATTCATATGCCCAAGGTGGAGATTTAGTCCCAGTATAAGGGTTTTTTTGAAATTCTAGTATTCTCTAATGATCTCCTATAGATTCTTTCCTACCAAATATCTGAGTTTGAGAGATTGAATTCTAGCCTGTAGGTGGCATTCCATGGAGATGACAATCTTGTGACAACTTGACAAGTTTCTTTAATTTTGCAACAGTAGTCTTTTAAAGAATCTTCAAGCTCCAGAACACCTAGATCTACAATCACACATGTAGAGGGAATAAATTGTTGATTGTTAGGGAATAGAGGTTTTCCTTGGTCGAACCCCATTTAGGTAATTAAAACTTATGATGAAACAATGAAACATGAACATGAAATATGAAACATGAACAATGATACCTTGAATGATTTCTTGAAATGTAAATCTACAATTTAACATGAAGTGGCCATGAAGAATGTAGATCTTGATCTTCAATTATATGTGGAACAATGCTTAACTTGAATCTTGAATGCTACATCACAACACTAGCTCTACAACATGCTTGATTCATTATTCCTTTGGGATGATGATGGATCTTGAATTGTTGTAATAAATCTTCTTCAAATCTGCCTTTGAAATCTCTTGAATGTTTTTGAATTCTCTTGTGCACTCTTTTGAAGGTGCTCTTGATTGATTATGAAATTATTAGACATCTTAGGAATTGAAATGATGAAATAACCTTACATTTTTTTACTTGGTAATTTCATGAAATTACAACACTACAAGCCAACATCAAATCTACGAGGATAAAGTCCCACCAAGGATTGAATTCAAAATAGGTCATGATTAGAGTGGTACTCATACACACAAGGTGGTGACAGAGTCCCAGTGGCTCAAGCCTGGGGCACAAACTCCAAGACAAGTCTTGTTTAATTTGAAATTCAAAATTAGGTCCTAAGAGCTAGGTGAGACTCATATGCCTAATGTGGTGTATGAGTTCAAGATCACCAAATTCGGAACACATGATCCAAAAAATTGAATTATGATTGGTTATTTGATAAGTGTCAAGATTATCCATGGAAAGATGCAATTAATAAGGCTTGTAGATGCAAAATAGGACCAATTAAGGCATAAATAAACCCAATTAATTAATAAATTCCTAGATTAGCATAAAATATTTAGGATACACTTTACAACACCCTATATAAGGCACAATTAGATTCATTTTATCATTAATTATCCATTCCCAAATTAAGTGTGAAAAAGGGATAATTTTTCCTACACTACAATGAAATCAAATGAAATAAAAAATCAAAAGGATAAAACCCAACCTACTCATGAAATGTAATTTTCATAGATATGAATTTAGCAAATGAGGTTAGCATAGTTGAATGGTGAACCAAAGATTTTATTATGTGTGAAATGCTATGTCTCTTTTCCTTAATTAGGGTCTTTTACCTAAAGGAAAGAGATAGATCCTGCACCAAAAATCTAAGTGGTTCACTCAATCTAATGTATGTGTGATGGAATTATACCTAAATGTAATGATCTAAGGGAAATAAATTGATAAAATTGACTGATTAATGAATGGAAACTAAGGAAATGAAGAGTGTTTGAAAAGACATTATGTAATGCAAAAACACCTAGAAATGAATGTAAATTACAATAGAAATGAATGAAACTTGAATAATTGCACCAATAAATGTGATGGAGACTTGAAATGACTCTTGAAATGTTCTTGGTCCTAATTTTTAGGCTTGGTGGGACTCATTCGCCATTGTGGGCGAATCAGTCCCACTTCTGGAGAACTGAATTGGAGCTTGTTTCTAACAAATGGGTATCCAAAAATGTAGAAAACCAAAAATTAGGCCTGGCAGTGGGACTCATTCAGTACTCATGATGAATGAGTCTAGTTTTGAATTTCTAAAAATCCAAAAGTGGAAACTGAAGTCTCTGATCTACTCTTCGGTTCCTGATCGATGTCTGCCTGTGAAACTCTAATTTTTTTGTATGAAATTGAATTTATATGGTCAATGAAGAAGAAGACTTAAACAAATTTTCAATGTAATATTCAATGATTCCTAAGCCTCCAAGATGTCTAAATTTGCAAACACACAAGACAAGAAAGAGAAATGTTACATGTTAGGGCATGGGGGTTTGCCTCAGTCAAACCCCTTTTAGGTAATTAAACCAAAATGAGAAAAGAATGTAATGAAGCATGCAATAATGGAGTTATTACCTTGCCATGATGATTGATCTTGAATTTCTATACAAAACATGAAGAATTTTCCCTTGAATGTCTAAAAAATTGTTATCTTAATGACTTGAAATGATGAAACCCTAACTTGCTTGACTTGAGATGGAAGAATGATGGATGAATAATGAAGAATGGTTATGATTTAGGGTTTAGAGACTTTATTTTATAGTAAATTCACCTAATTTACCCATAAATTGGATCCCCAAGGCCGACATGAAGAAAAATTAAACTTAAATTCCAAAATTTCCTGCTCAAAAGTCAAAATTGGCCTAAATGGGACTCATTTGCCACCTTGGGTGAATCAGTTCGACTTGGAAGAGACTCATTCACCAAGGATGGAGAATCGGTCCCAGAGGGGTCCATTTTCTAGATAATTTGTTGGGAGATAAGAAAATTAGGTTTATCTAGTGACTTTGTAGTTATTTCATCAAATATTTCCTTGGGAAAATGGGGTCATAGGGGCCTATTAGTGATGATGTAAAGAGTAATTAGGGATTAGGACACAAAATTCAATGTGAAAGTGTGATTAAATACACTTTACAACCCTAAAATGAGGTCCACTTAGCCTAGGAAGGCACAAGAACCAATGTGAATGTGTAAAACACATTAAAATACTAGGTCAAACTCAAATTTAGTTTACAAGCCTTCTAGATTGATGTGAAAATACATTTAATAATGTTGAATTAAGGGAAGATGGGTTCATTAGTCTAGAAAAGTGTGAAAGTCTTTTACAGCACTTAACAAAACATTTACAAGACATCATTAAATGCATTTGAAAAGGTCCAAGACCTAGTGTGGATGTGAAAAAAACCTCACAACACCAAATCAAGGACTTGTTAAGTCTACTTTATCATGAATTATTCCCAAATCAAGCAAGTTTCCATTTTACTATGGTACATTTAGCCCCCACTTTAGTGAGAGGATGAACTTGCTTCAAACTCACACTGAAGTAGATAGTCAAGAGAGGTTCAAGTGTACAGATGTACATGACAAAGGATGACAAAGATCAAGAAGGAAATGAAGCCCCCAGGATCAAAGATCCTAAGTAAAATGAGTAAGATACATAATCATACAATGGCAAGAAAGGAAAACGGGGTGGAAAAGATGTGCTCACTTTGGGGCCACAAAACATAAGGTCATTTGCAGGGTGAATTGTCCCAAATAAGTGGTTTAGTGAGAAATTCATGCTAGTGTATTGGCTTCCCACCGTATAATGAGAAATTTATGCTAGTGTGTCAACTTCCCATTATACAAACCATACCAAATTTATGCTCTTGATAACATTGATAAGGAAACACAATGTAATTCTTTTGTAAATGTTTTTGAATGTCATGTAAAAATTTTGTTAAAGGGGATTTTGCTTTGTTCATGTAAGGTCTTCTTCTTAGGGAGCATTGGGCCTAATGTCTCCAAGAGAGGACAAGTCAGGGTGTCAGATCGTTATCCATGGGATGCCTCATGTGTATCAGGCCACTTTTGTTGATCGTACACTCTTGGAAGGCATCAAACCCAATGAAACCATCAAGGAGAGGACACATCACAAGAAAAAGTAAATCACACCATGAAATTTGCACAAATATGTTGTCTATGTATTCCCCCACTTTAAATCAGTTTCTAACACCATTATTGTGAGAAATTTTTTTAAAGTAGAAGGAGACATGAGAGCTTACTCAGAAATTCCTATGCCAAGTCATATGTTTCTGATAAGCTATGTCATGAAAAAGGTAGTATGTCACATGGGATTCACTATTAAGACATGTTGTCCACATCTGAAGCTTGCTCTCATACGTTCATGAAAGGTAACAATTAGCCAAAAGAGACAATCACAAGTGACATATGGGGATAAGGCTTTCTAACCCTTTTCCCCCTCTTACTGCAGGACAAGGGTGAGCCTGGAATGGATGATGGTATGTTGCCTCTTGCGATGGATGCAAAACATGCAATAGTGATTATGTGATTATCCTACAACTATTACATGGCAAGGAGTAGCAACTAATGTTATTTATTTGGATAAGGAAACAAAGTTTCTACTTGATTAGCTTTGATTGTATATACTTTGTTATATATGTGAGTAATGTCATTGTAACCTGGTTGTTATGAAACATTATTCTTAGGTGGGTAAAGGATGAGTTTAGGTTGGTGTTGTGTTTGTTTCTTGTGCAATGGTGGGTAAAGAATTAGAGGATTCTTAGGATGTCCCATGGGCTATGTATGTGGTTCAATGATCGAGGGGGATCTAATGGACACTTGTGCATGCATAACCTCAATGGTCTTGGTTTGATGTATCCCTAATAAAGGGAAATATAGAATCACATGTTTGTTATCATCTAAGGAAGACTCACTATTTTTTGGCATTAGAATAGTCTCCCTAGGAAGAGAGTTTGTAGGGGAATGACAATCCAAATGTTCTTGACTTTCAAGGATTGGTTCTTCCCAAATTTCATCATCGTAAGTAAGGGAACTATCCATGGTTGGATTGTCTTGTTCTATGATGTTTACCCACATAAGATTCTCATGATGCTCATTGATTGGATCTTGTAACACCGTAATATCATCTTCACGAATATGAGAGATATTAGGAGAGGGGAAAATTGGACTATTGTCCATAATCTCATTGTCTTGTGTTACAACATCTACCCTAGTAGGAGAGATTTTAGGAAAGTGAGAATCAAGAGGTGCATCACATGTCATGGTTAAATGTTGTAAAGAAGATTCATCACAAATAGGGGAGACATCAAGGGAAGGACAACTATGATTTTCATGTGTGTCAATGATTTGTTCTTCTTGTTCGAATAGATCCTTCCAATTGTTAGGAACATTAGGAAGGAGAGAAATAATGCTATAACTCTCAATCATTGGGTTTCTTGATACCAACACATCCTTCTCACAAATGTGTTTGTCATGATCATTCACAAAAGCATTGCGACAAATAGGGGAGGTGTTGGGAGATGAATGGAGACTATGTAAAGTGGTGGAAATGCATTCATCTTATATTGTTATACTATCTTCCCAAGGGGAATGAGGAGAAGGATAAGCAAGAACTTCATGATTCTTGACAATTGTACCTTCTTTCTCCAAGATACCTTCGTCACTAAAAGGAGATGTATCAGGAGAAGTACAATTATGATCATCATGTTTATCTATGTTTGAATTCCCTTCTAACACATCATCCTCACAAATGGGAGAGATAGGAGGGAGTGTAAGTTTAAGACAAGCATTAGCATTTTCATTCTCTTGTGCTAAGAGACTATCATAACTAGGGAATGTATTGAGTGAAGGACTAGAATTCTTGTTAACTAGCTTTTTATTTGCAAATTTGGAGAAGATTGAAACTAACATTTTGAAATAACAATCTATTCTAACTCACAATGCAATGTAAAAGGCCAAAATGAAATGTAATTTTCAGATAATAATTGATTGATCTGATGCTATGTAACAATATGAGAATGCAATTGTGAAATTTAAACCATGCATGGAATGAGCTAATTTAAAATAGATCTAATGAAATGCATGTTATAGAAATCCAACCAACTAATGCTGCTAGGTAATGGCACCAAACAAAAGCTTAAAAATAGGGTTTTTAGTTCTGTAAAATGCAGTTTCAGGGGTGAAAAGGGACTGATTCGCCCAAGGTGGTGAATGAGTCCCAGTATGGATTCTTTTCAGAATTTTTAGATCTTTTTGATAGATTTTGATGTTTGTTGTGTTTTATAATGTAGAGCTAAGATGCAATTATAGAATTTCAGAAAGTTCTAGTGATTTAAGATGCCAAAAATGCAACCTAAATGCACTTTATATGAATGCAAAATTTGAAACCTAGCATGCAAATTAACTAATATAAACCCTAATGCAAAGTCAGTGCAAGGATAGATCTATTATGAAGGACTCCAAATCAGACAAGAAAGTATTCAAAAAATGTGGTTCACAAAAATGAACCAAAGATTTTATGACGTGTGAAATGTTATGTCTCTTTTGCTTAATTAGGGTCTTTCACCTAAAGGAGAGAGATAGATCCCACATCAAAAATCTAAGTGGTTCACTCAATATAATGTATGTGTGATTGGATTATGCCTAAATTTAATTATCTAAGTGTAATAAACTATTAAAATTAATTGATTAATGAATGGAAACTAAGGAAATGCAGAGTGCTTGAAAACACATTGTGTAATGCAAACATAGTTAGAAATGAATGTAAATTGCAACAGAAATGAATGAAACTAAAGAAGTGCACCTGTAAACTTGTTGGAGACTTGAAATAACTCTTGAAATGCTACTAATCCTAATTTTTAGGCCTGGTGGGACTGATTCACCATTCTGGGTGAATCAGTCCCAGTTCTAGAAAATTGAACCAGAGCCCGTTTCAAACAAATGGGTATCCAAAAATGGACAAAACCAAAAGTATGCCTGGCAGTGAGACTCATTCACCATCCATGGAAAATGAGTGCACTTTTGAATTTCTAAAAATCCAAAAGTGGAAATTGAAGTCTCTGATCTACTCTTCCATTCCTGACAGTTGTCTGCCTCCGAAATTCTAATTTTCAGGTCTCGAAAGTGACTTTTGGTTGATATTTTAACTTCGTCAATGTAGAGAAGACTTAAAAAAATTTGTAATGCAATCTTCAATGATTCCTAAGCCTCCAAGATGTCTAAATCTGTAAACACACAAGACAAGAAAGAAAAATGTTGGATGTTAGGGCATGGGGGTTTGCCTTGGTCAATTCCCTTTTAGGTAATTACACCAAAATGAGAAAATAATGTAATGATGCATGTAATAATGGAGTTATTACCTTTCCATGATTATTGATCTTGAATTTTTGCAACAAAACATGAATAATCTTCGCTTGAATGTCTAAAAATTGTTATCTTAATGAACTGAAATGATGAAACCCTAACTTGCTTGACTTGAGATGGAAGAATTATGGATGAATAATGAAGAATGGTTATTATTTAGGGTTTAGAGACTTTATTTTATAGGAAATTCACCTAATTTACCCATAAATTGGATCGCCAAGGCCGACATGAAGAAAAACTGAACTTAAATTCCAAAATTTCATGTTTAAAAGTCAAAATTGGCCCAAATAGTACTTATTCGCCACCTTGGGTGAATCAATCCCACTTGGTAGGGACTCATTTGCCACAAATGGTGAATTAGTCCCAGAGGGGCCCATTTCCTAGCTAAGTTGTTGAGAGACAAGAAAATCAAGTTTATATAGTGGCTTTGTTGGTCATTTCATCAAATATTGCCTCAGGATGTGCAATATGGGGTCATAGGGGCCTATTAGTGATCATGTAAAATGTAATTAGGGCTTGGGACACAAAATTCAATGTTAAAGTGGGATTAAATGCACTTTACAACACTAAAATGAGGTCCACTTAGCCTATGAAGGCACAAGAACCAATGTCAATGTGTAAGACACATTACAACAGTAAGTTAAGGTCAAATTTAGTTTACAATCCTTCTAGATTGATGTGAAAATACATTTTATAATGTTGAATTAAGGGAAGATGGGTTCATTAGTCTAGAAACGCATGAAAGTATTTTACAACACTTTACAACACCTTTACAAGACATAGTTATATGCATTTGACAGGGTCCAATACCTAGTGTGGATGTGAAAAACACCTCACAACACCAAATCGAGGCCTCATTAAGTTTAATTTATCATGAATTATTCCCAAATAAAACAAGTTTCCTTTTTTCTATGGTACAAATGGAAACATAAATGAATTAAAACTCCACAATCTTATCATCCCATTTTGGAGTGTATTTGTGTTGATCTTGATATGTTGTATTGCTCATCAACATAAATACTCCATGGTTTACATAACCTTGATAATGATGATAATGATCTAAAATCTATCATGTTTGTTCAATTTACTCAAGAATCACACTAACATGACCTTTCTAAAAATTTCTCTAGATCAATTATGAGAGGGATGTGGGTTGTTTTATAGATTTGCACGTTTGAAATGAATGATAGGGGTTAAAAGATGAAAGATCATGATGATTGATCGAGGTCCATTGGGAGGAAATAGATTGATTAGTTAACTAACTTGATTAATCCAATCAAGGGAATTGATTGGATAATCAATCGGATTGGATTAAATAATTAGTGGGATTGGAAAATTAGATTGAGTAATTAGTGGGATTACCAAATTGGATTAAGTAATTAGTGAACATGATTTTTTCAATCAAAATGTGTGATAATGATTAATTAATTAAATAGTTAATAGATATTGAGAGGATTGTGCAAGATGTATTTGATTTAATAAATATAAGTTTATTTGTTAATTGAACATGTTGAGTTAATTTCAGGAAATTGAATAATTGATTTAATTATTTAATTTGGAAGAGAAAAAGTAGTTAATTAAATGATTAATGATAACTATTTAATTAATTTAGAAGAATAAGTAATGTTAGAGACATAATTAAATAATGAATGTTTATTTAATTAATAGGGAGGAATAAGGTTAAATCACCTATGATGACATAGTGAATCAATTAAACAATTCAAGATTATCTAATTAATAGAGGAAAATAGGGTTAATGATGTAAATGATGTTAAAAATAGGATTAATGATTTTAGTGAAGCGAAATGCAATAGTGATAAGAAAGTGATGTCGATAATGGAAAAATGCCATTTAGGATGTGTGATATGTATTAAGCCATTTTTGCATGTCTACATTTTGCCCCTCTTTGACACAATATACCTAATGCATTATTTCAAAGAATTCGATGTTTAGATCAAGAAAGGAAAAAATTAATATGCCCCACTATGCCTTGGTAGTGTGCAGAAGGATGATAAGATGTTGGGCTGCCCCCTCGAGAGGTAGGATGGAAAAATTACTTTTCAGGTTGGGCTTATGAAAAGGTTATAATGATATTGTGATGCAAGATGGAGATGTTAGCCAGAATAAATGTTAGTACAATCATAGGATAGAAGAAATTGGATGATTGATGATATGTAAAACATGATGAGTTTACTTTTTCTTTATAGATCGACTAAGTAATGTTTAGAAATCCTTATTAATATACAAAATAAACATGATGCACGAGGGTATTAATGACCATGGTAGATTTGTATCTATTGCATGGAATTTGACTCCAAAAACAAGGAGTATTCTTGCTAATAACAGAGACACAAAAACCTTGTTAGAGTGTATGGGTGAGAATTTTCAAAACATTTCAAACCAGTTACACATAGAGGTATGGAGTACCTAACACACAACTACTACATGAATTTCCCCAAAAGGACTTCCACACATAGAACAAAGAAATTATTCACCATGGTAGTATTAAAAAAATATCCAATAAATAGAGCAAACAAAATTGATGATCAATTCCCTCATTCCTTCTCTAAATCCTCATGGACATCTTCAAGAGATTCTAGGAATGAGACATTAAGATAAATCAAAAGATAATATCACAAAAGATAAAACAATATTTTTGTATCACTTGCCATAGATGTTTAGATGTTTCATGATGTTACCCATTGATGATGCCTATTGTAGGAATGATTTATCCATTAAGACACACATTAGGATGTTGATGATGATTTTCAAAAGGTAGGGTAGATAATACTTAGGCAATATTTTAGTTTGATGAGGATTAGGTCATTTCATTTCTTTGCTTGGAAGTTTTTGGATTTTGATGTTTTTTTTGCTTGTTGATTGCTTATTATGGATGAAGAGTTTATTGTGGATAGGTGATAACATACATAGGACTTTTGATATTTTTGAATGTTTTTGTGCCTTTTAGGCTATTTGATGTTGTTTCCAATGTTTTCAAAAGATTTAGAGACCAAGAGGGGAGAGATAAGGGAACTGACCTAATTCTTCAAGGGCTCATTAATGACAACCTTTCCTATTTATATGCAAAGATGATGTAGTTTGACCAACCATGATTGACACTATTTTTTGGATTTTCTGATTTTCAAATGTTTTCTAGATTTTCAACTTAGATATTTGAATATTTTTGGATTTTATGATTGAGTTAAAGACCAAGAGGGACACCTAAAGGGACTAACCTAATGCTTTGAGGGACCATCAATTATGGCCTTTCCTATGTATGCACAAAGATGATGTAGTTCGATTATTTAGACTTAATGCAGCTCGTCCGGAGACAACCTATGATGTTTTTGGGATTTTTAAGTTTTATGACTTTGTTTTGGATTTTGTTGGTTTTCTAACTTTTTTAAATTTCTTTGATAGTTATCTAGATTTTTTTTTTGGATAGTTTTTTGTATTTTTTTTGTTTTGATAGTTTTCTATGAGTGATGGGATGCACAAGGATCCAATATTCTACCATGTTCAAGAGGTTTCCCCCAGTTTGGAATAGGATTATGTTTTATTAGGGATATGTAGATAAAATGGATGGTGGATGGTGATGGTGTAGCAAGGTTCAACAAATGATTAGTTATTGTGCCATGGTTGGGTGCACATTTTATTATGTGATGGGTGGCGTGGATGTGATAGATGGATAGTACTGATAGATGAGGATACAAAACTTATTCAAATTTAGTTCCTATTTACCAAGTTTTCACTATGGTACCGGTCCTAGAAGTACCACAAGATGGTTTT
This sequence comes from Sequoia sempervirens, assembly GCA_007258455.2. Classification (NCBI taxonomy): domain Eukaryota; kingdom Viridiplantae; phylum Streptophyta; class Pinopsida; order Cupressales; family Cupressaceae; genus Sequoia; species Sequoia sempervirens. The sequence goes on from VDFB02105785.1 coordinate 108,290,084, forward strand.
CACTTAAAGGGTGATTTATTTCTCTTTATAGTTTTCTTGATTTTTTTGATTTTTTTTTATCTTTTCACTTTTTTTTCTTGGGATATTTTGATATGCTAGGTGTAGAACTTCTTTAGATGGTTGTTGTTAAGATGTTAAACTAGAATTTTTCCTTCTAGTGTATCCAACTGATATGCTCTAGAGACATAGCTTGTTGTAATGATGTAGGGATGTAGCCATTTTGGTTCAAACTTACCTTTCCCATCTTGATTCAGCTAGATTTTCTAATTTTATTTTTAGGACCAAGCCACCAACCTAAAAATTCTTGTTTATGATTCTCTTATTGTAGCTTCAGTTGCACCAATATTGATACGTATATAGATGGTTCAATGCACACAAGCATATTTCATCTAGGATTTCAAGCTCGTCAACTCTAGATACTTGATGCTCTTTGTTGCTAACAAGATCCTTCAATGATACTCTCAAGGATATGATTTCAACCTCTATAGGAAATATTGCTTTAGATCCATAGAACATGTAAAAGGGAGTCACACGTATAGGTGTACGAATGTTGGTTCTATAAGCCCATAAGGCTGGGTTTACCGATAGGTGTTAGTCATGACCGATGTCATTAACAATTTTTGTTAGGATTTTTCAGTATGATCTTATTAGATGCTTTGGCCTTGTAATTTCCTTGGGGATAATGTGTGGTTAAAAAATGATGTTCGATAAAGAATATTGAGAAAATTTCACTGACATCTTGGTTCTTAAATGGAGTTCCATTATTTGTTATGATAGTCTATGGGATACCATATTGACAAATCAGATAGTTAAGAATGAACTTAGCTATTTGTTTACTTGTGATATAAGTTAAAGGAATAAATTCTATCCATTTTGTAAAGTAGTTTGTGGTAGTGATGATGAATTTGTGTCCATTGGATGAGGTTGGTGATATCTTTCCTATTAATACAAGTCACCACTGAGAGAAGGGCCTTGGAGTTTTGATAGGATGGGAATCTTGTGCAAGTCCATGCACAAGATCTCCATGTTCCTGGAATTGACAATACTTCTTATAAACATGTATTGCTTCTTACTCTAGTGATTGCTAGTAGTACCCTATTCATAACAACTTCTGGACTAGGTTAAGTCCAATAGCATGGGACCCACAAAACAACTTTGTGTACCTCTTGCAAGATAGTAAGCACTTCTTCTGCATTAATACATCAGAGTAACATACCATCGATACTTCAACGGTATAAGGTATCTCCAAGGATGGTAAATCGGGAAGTCTGGGGGACAAATGTTTTCTTTTGATTGGCTATTAGGTGAGGTGGTATGATTTTGTGTTGGATATAGGAGAATGTCTTCATACGAAGGTGAGTGAGGACCAACAACATCTCATACAAGTTTGGATTTTGGGATATTGAACATTGGTATAAGCAACTACTCCACTAGAAATAAATTTATCTAGGAACATTTTTGGGTATGTCAAGGAGTGAACCAATAGTGGCCATAGCATTGGTTTCTTTATCATTAACCCTTGGGATTTGTTCAAAAATGATGACCAAAATTTATTTCCTAAAGCTATCCACCATTCTCTTGTATGAAATGAGCCTATTATCTTTAGTTTGGTTTTCATTGTTGACCTACCTTATTACTAGCTAGGAGTTAGCATAGACTTGTAGTTCTTTGATCTTCCATTCCATGGCCATTTTCAGCCCAGTGATCAATACTTCATACTTAGCTATATTACTCATATGAGGGAATGAAATACTATATTCTTTGGGTATACTATCTCCTTGTGGTGCAATAAATAGGATATCGGCCCTTTATTTGTGTTGAGTATCAGATCCATCAAATATGAAGTCCAATAGGTTGACTAAGTTGTTAGCAGGATGCTCTTGTCTGAAATTCTACTATGAGTGGTTGATAATCTTCAATTGGTGATTTTGTTAACTGAACTACTATCACTTTTCCCTAGATGGCTTTCTTGTCAATATATTCTATGTCGAATTTGCTAAGTATCATGACCCTGACCCACTTAGTGATTCTTCCTGTAAGAGCTACTTTTTCCAAGAGATATTTCAAGGGATCTCCTTTAGATATCAGCTTGATTTTTTTGTTTAACATGTAACTCTAAGCTTTTGTGTTGTGAAGACAACTAATAAAAATGTTTCTTCAATGGTTGTATAATTTAACTCATAGCCAACTAGGGTATGACTGATTTAGTAAACTACTCTTTCTTTGTTTTGTTCATCAAGTTGTACCAACAAGGCTCCCATTTAAATGTTACATATAAAATCATTGCTTTATCCTAAATTAGAGGTATCAATACTAGGGGAGTGAGCAAATAGTCCTTCACATATAAAAAATATTGATCACACCTTTTGTCCCATTTAAATGTTACATCTTTATGGAGAAAATGTGTGAATGAATGACACTTATCTACTAATTATGCAATAAATCTTCAGATAGACTGAAGCTTTCCTTGTAGATTGTGCAATTGTTTCAATGTTCTTGGGGGATGCATTTATAGAATAGCCTTGACCTTAGCGAGATCCACCTTGTTGCATCTTCTGGATACAATGTAACTTAATAGTTTACAAAAAATTATGTAAAACACACATTGCTTTGGATTTAGATGCAAGTTATACTCCTCTAGTCTATCAAATATCCTAGTTGGGTTAGCCAGGTGTTCTTGTATTTTGATTGATTTATCCAACAGATCGTCTACATAGTCCTCCATGGTCATGTGCAACATGTCATGGAATATAGTAGTCATTGCTCTTTGCTATGTATATCCTACATTCTTCAAGCCGAATGGCATGAAATTCCACTAAAATGTTCCCCAAGCACAAGCAAAAGTTGTTTTGTGTTGATCCATAGTGGCTATCTTTCTCTGATTCTACCCAAAAACTCCATCCATTAGTGAAAGGATTTCATGACCAATAATTAGATCCACTATTATGTCAATGTTGGGGAGGGGGAAGTCATCCTTAGGGCATGTGTCTTGTTAAGATCTCTGAATTTTATACAAATCTGTATGCCCATAGTGGGTTTTGAAACTAAGACAAGGTTGGATACCCACTCAGGATAATCTATGGATCTGATGAATCCAACATCTAGTAGTTTCTAAAGCTCCACCTTGACTAATAGTGCTATTTGTAGGTGTATCTTGCAAAGCTTTTGTTTAATGGATTTCATTGTATAAAATACTATTAGATGATGTCCCACTAAAGTTGGATCTAGCCTAGGAATATTTGCATATATCTAGGTGAAGTTGATCTTACATTCATAAATGAATGCTAAGAAGTTGACTTTTTCATCAGGGCCTAAGGAAGTTGTATGATATGTTACCTTAGGTGTCTCTGTTGTTCCAACATTGATAGGTTTAGAACCTTCAACCAAAACCATTGATTATTCCTGATACTCTATGATGGGGAGATTAAATCCTCCATCCTCAGATGCCTCAAAGATATTTTTACCCTTAGATACGTCCTTTTTTTTCCATTTTTCATGATCCAATAGAGCCATATTGTGGTTTTCTCTATGGGATCTAATTTGGATTTTTGGATTTTTCATTTCAATTTTTCAATTGGAGAATGAAATCTTCCATCCAAAGTAGGCTCCTTTCTCAAGTTCTATGACAAAAAAACCTCATAATATCCTTTTTGTATACCAAGTTGAATCCCCATGAACTTAGCAATAGCTTCATTGTTCTGGTATAGGTCAACAATAGGTGTGTGATGTTGACCCCAATCAATCAACTATGAGTGAAGTAAGGGTAGGTTATCATAGATATCAGAAAAGCTTATGGAGGTTGTGGAAAGGGTAAGGATAGTAGAGTTATCAAGGTCCCCAAGGGAATCCATGGCATAGTCACTAGAGGCATAAGAATCCCATTCCCATTCATTGGAATCAATTTTAGTATGGTACTTATCTGATTTCTCAATGATCATAGAAGGAGATATTTCCTAACAAGAGGTAGTTCCAATGCTTGGGGTAAACACATATATTGAATCATAACCTAGTCCTAGAGTCTTCTTATATTATTCTATTATGATGGGTTCTCTCATACCTTGTTTGTGTAGACCAAGGCCACCTTTTCTAGTGTATCCCATATTTCTTGCTAGCTGATAACCTTTATTGTTAGGATCCACATTAATGGGATGTAGCTATTTTTGTTCATCTTTATTTTATTCTTTGTGGAGCCATGATGAGAAGTCCTCTTCAAACACCACTTCATCCTTCATGTCTCCCCACTTGGTGAAAATAGTAGGTTTGACTTCATAGGTGACAACTTGAATATTCTTGATTTCCTTTGGTCACTTGTAGGATTTTGGTGATGGGGGGAGCTCCCCAATGTAGAAGGATTATTTAAAAATGGTATTCTCCATAGCCCTTGTCAAGTACTTGGATCTTAAGGTCATATTTTGGAGGATCAACTTTGATGTAGATGGATTTGAGGAAGCAAGTGATGTTGGGTCAACATAGGAAAATGAGTGGAAGGATATCTCATTACTAGGTATTTGAAGAAGGATCTTGTATTTCTCCTCCAACTTTGTGCAATAATGGAAGGGTTTAGGATCAATGTATATTGTGAATACTTATCATTGTAAGGAAATTTTAAGCATTGATGGAAGGTTGAAGGGACTTCTTGCATTGCATGGATCCATGGACGTCCCAAGAGAAGGTTACAGGGTAACTCAAGATCCAGTACCTCACAAGTCATTTTCGCTATTGTTGGACCCACTTGAAATGGAATTTTGATTGTGCCCTCCATGTTTCATTCCATATAATTATAGGCTCTTATGGTGATACTTTTGGTTTTGTTCAATCACATCATTAGAATATCCCAACTACTTTAACATTTTTAAGGTACATATGTTTAAGCCTGCACCTCCATCTATTAGGACTCTCTTGATCTTGTGTTTATGGATGTAAACCTTGAGATATAGAGCTTGATTATGAAAGGATATTTGGGGAAGGTATTTTTTAGAGAAGACCAAGTGATGGGAGGAAGTGATGGTACCAACCATAGCTTGAAATTGATCGGTGTTGATATCATTAGGCACTGAAGATTCAATGAGAGATTTTTCTAGGATCTCTTTATGTGTGGGTGATAACTTTAGAAGCTCAAGGATAGAGCTTAGTGTTGGAGTTTTATTTAATTGGTTTGCAATACTATATTCATTAGAAGGCTTAATGGTGAATTTGGCTTCAAGTGGGGCTCCTTGAATCATGAATTTCCATCTTCATGTAGTAACATTACACTCAAGGTTTTTTCCCATTATGGTTACGAAAGTGATATTGCAATTAGCTTGACAAATGGTTCCTACGACTTCACCGTAGGTGAAGTTAACTTTTCAGTAATCTTGTCCCTTATCTTTTTCATTTCCTCTAGAGTGATTGGGGATTGTATCCTTGTAGATTCCCATGTCTCTATTTATAAAGGGCCCAAGATGATGTTCAATTCCAACCTCTCCTTTTACTATCAAGTCTTGTATGATATTTTTAAGCCTCATGCAATTATTTTTTGTGTTACACTTGATTTTGTGGAATTCACATTGATCATTCTCATTGTACCAAGGGGGTTTAAAGTTTGGTTTTTCATAAGTTTTTTTATTAGGATTAGGAAGCTTGATAAGGGTTTTTTTAAATGATTTTATGCATAATTACCTCAAGAGTTTCTCTCAATGGATTGAACTTTCTTCTAGTTTGGGTACTTTTCCTTGGCAGCCCTCTTTGATAATCTTGACCTTGATTTATTTGTTGGTTATTATATTGGTTATTTTGAGGATACATAGGTTGGTTGTTTTGCATGTTGTTTTGAGCATAGTTTGTTTGACCTGCTTGAACATTATTTTGTGGATTGTTAGGAGTTTGTACGTTTCACAAAAAATTGGAATCAACCACTCCATCATTCATAATGTTCCTGCTATTTTCCCATAGTTTAGGTTTTTCATTAGAACTAAAAGCTTGGTCCTTGTTGTTATAGATTTCAATGATTCCCCATGCTATGAGAGCTCTTTCAATGATCAAAACTTTTTCAATGATTTCTTCAAAATTGTTAGGGCATAACATGGTGAGTTGATAGCTAATGTCCCCTTGAAGCTTAGAGGCAAATATTTCCACCAGTTCAAGAAAGGGCCACTTATACTTACTAGCTTTGTGACTCCATCTTTGCAGGTATGAAGTAAAGGATTCCCCTTGGTTTTGTTTAATCTTGTATAGGTTAGGGACTACTATGTCTCGATGTTATAGAAATGGTTAACAAATTTTTCTGACAACTCATCAAAGGTTTTGATACTAGGAAGTACATGAGAGAACCACATAATAGTTGTACCATCTAGACTTCATGGGAAAATCCTCATTAAAAAGGAATTTATTTTTACATCTTTGAAAGCTACTAAGAATACTCATACGTGTTATATTAGATCTCCTCTTTCCTTATATTTGTTGAATTTGAATATTTCAAAGTTATTAGGGAAGGGTATCATGGATATGGAATGATCAATGGGGTATGTGCATATTTCTTGTAGAGAATAACTCTTCTTTAGTTTTCCAAGTTGAATGTCCGATATCCATTGGTTTATATTTTGGATTTGTAAGGTTAAGTTATCACATGGTGTGTTTGTTTGATAAGGAGGGATATTATAACCTTTCCTCCCCATGATGTTTTGTATGTTATATTGTAGGGTTTATATATATGAGGGCCCTTGGGCCATGTTGTGAGTGTAGGATTATGGATTGGGTCTGTGAAGACTAATGTGAGTATGTTGTGGATTGAGGGTATGATGTTGTTGTGACATGTAATTTTGAGGTTGTTGTTGAGGCGTGATGTGTTGTTGAGGTGTGATGTGTTGTTGATGAGAGGTGATGTGTTGTTGTTGAGGTGTGTAGGCTTAATATTGTGATGGAGGTTGTACACCAATGTTGTGTTGTTGGGGATTGGGGTGCTTGATTTGGAACATGTGTGTTTTTTGGTGGTTGAACATACACTTGATGTTGCTATTGACATTTTTTGGTGCTAGAACGTATGTTTGATGTTGAGGATTTTGGGTAGATGATGATCCATATTGGAATTATGTGTTATGATCATAGTGTTGTTTTTGATTCATGTATTGAGCTTGATCTTGGATATTTCCTTGGTACATGCTTTGATGTTGTGGGTTATTGGTTTGTGGTAGTTGTTGATATCTGGGTGGATTGTTTTGTTGATACATGTGTTGTCCTTGAAGTGGGTTGTTAGGATGTAGTTGTTGTTGTAAAGAGTTGTTTCCTTGTTGGTTCACTACATGTTGTTGTGTTCTTTCTAGAGGATTTCCCATGTTTTACAGATTAACACAAGGACCTTGTTGTTAGGTCTTCCAAGATGTCTCATACATGTTGGGTCCCATTATATTAGTTTCCATATTGTGTGATGGAATTTTTTGATTTGTCAATAGATTTGGATTTTCTTCAGCATGTTGAGCTACCACAACTTGTTTAATTTGCGAGGGATGTCTATACAGTACATTATCCACTTTTTTGTGGGAAATATTGATCATTGATTGGTGCTATTGAGAACAAATGTGGTATCTTGGGATTCCCTATTGGTTTGGGTATTTGTCTCACCACTAATTGGTCTCCCAAAGGAATACAATTAGGATCCTTAATATTTTGAACAATAAAATCTGTAGGTAGCTTGGCACTACTTTGTGCTAGTTTGAGAAAATATGTTTTTGGATCTTTCCCAATCATTTTGTGCATTAGATTTTTCATTTTGGGATCCAGAGTGTGCTCTATCATTTCTTCATCACTAATTTCCTCATCACTATCATACTCCTCTATCATCATATCTATAGTATTAGGAGGTTGATTTTGTTGCCTAGAAAATATGTCTTGATGTTTAATACAGATTTCCACATGACTAGGTGGTGGATTTTGTTGAGATTTGAACATTGGTTGTCCCTAAGGAGTTGAGAGTGTAAATTAGGATCATAACCTCATGGTTGAGATTCCTCATTGGTGGTGTTGGTGTTTGGTGCACTAGAGCTAATTTTGTTGGCTTCAATTTTTCTTTTATGTTGGGATCTTCTTGTAGTCATAAATGAGCTCAAAAGACATTAGTGAGTTAGACATGACAAGTTATGAAAATGTCATGGTGTTTGCAGTTGAGATCTTGTATTGTGAAGTGACATACAAAGGGGATGTTTGTAAACCTTTTGGACAAAGGATGTTGATTGTTTGATATGGATTGATGTTGATGTTTGGATATTTGGATCAAGTTTGATGTTGGAATATTTTAAGGATGATGATATTTTGATAGTCAACCCTACAATGAGGAGATGATCTGATTTTGGATTGTTGCAAGTATGGGCTAGTCTACTGGTGTTTTCATTGATGTTGTCATTAATGTCAACATTGTTCAATATGTTGCAGATTGCACATGTATAGTTGAGATGCTGCAAACATGTTGTGAGTACATGGACCTATCTTATATGATTGAAGATGTGTTGTGTTGATGAGTTTCCAAGTTATTTTGAGAAAATTAATAAAGAAGAGAAGTTAGAGTGATGTATGTGTTCAGATTGTGCTCTAGTATGTGCTATGTGTTTCTCCTGTGTTGATCCTATTCCTATGTGGTTCTAAATTTTTCATTACATCTCATGATGAATTATTCTAAGTTTCAGCTTCTGGTGATATGGTACTTAGAAGTTGTGTCCACCAGTATGTGTGTTCTACTAGCAGACTCAATGTTCTGTGGACTAGGAGAAATATGTTTGCTCTGTAATCCTCCACTATTTCATTTTAGATCTTGCGGATTTGGGATATGTTTTGTGAAGGTCTTTTCTATGCTCTAGAAAAGAAGGTTGAATTTTGGTAATCTACAAGTCATTTTTCTATATTGCAATATAGGTTTGAATAGTTTAGATGATCTGGTGAAAGGTATTTAGTGTATGAAGTATATTGTTTTTCTACGAACGTATATGAAGAAGTCTAAGATGAAGTCTTGTGCATATGGAAGCATGTTGTGGTGTTTGCATGGCATCTTCTTGTTGGGAAGCATGTGCATCAATTTTCTTTTGTGTTTTCATTAGGTTTGGCCGACCTGGTGTTTACACTTCATTCAAAGAATAAAATTTAATTGAGGAAGCATGTAGAAGATTCAAGAATATTATTTTTGGTCTTGGTTAAATGTTTTTATTGGTCCACTCTTATTCCTTTCCACCATGGGAAGTTTGAGTTGTCGACCTAATTTGAATTTATGAAATGGGTTATTTGTGGCCAACCTTGGTAAATGCTTCTAAGGTTAAGAATGGTATAAAAGTAAGTTGAATTGTGAAGAATTGTATGACAATGTGATGCAAAGTGATGAAAGTGTGCCACAAATCATAAGAGTTGTGATAGCAATTTTTAGTGTGCTGAAGGTAGTGAGTTGAAGGTTTCTGTAATCTTGTGAATGTGCTTAAATTACAGTGGTGGATCTTTTGTTCTCTTTTGTATCTATAGGTAGTGAGCCTCCCTATTGGATAGTGAGTCCCTTTTGTAGGCAGTGAGCCTTTTTATTTGGATAGTGAGTCCACTTTTGGGAAGTGAGCCCTTAATAGTGAGCCTTTGTATTTAGTTTATAATCTTTATATTGTGAGTTAACCCTCACCATGGTTTTTCCCTTATTGGGTTTTCCACGTAAAAATATGGTGTTCATTGTGTTGATTTACTTTATGTTATTTGTGTTTCATGCTCACTTTTAATAACAAAATAGTGTGGTTAAAGAATTAATAAGTGATAATTTTTTTAATTTTGAACTTGTGTGACAACTAATTCACCCCCCCTCTTATTTGTACTGTGCTTATTTAACAATTGGTATCAGAGCTTTTAGTTCCTTGTGTAGAGCTTAACTACTTAAGGAAGATCTGATGGTGCACAAGTTGGTGTTCCCTATGTTTGATGGAACTGACTACAATGATTAGAAGGGAAAAATGAAAGGATATATTATCTCTCTTGGTTTCAATATGTGGAAAGCTATTGAGAATAAGTATACACTTCCGTTTGGTGGTGTTAATTCTACAAATGAGATCTCTTCTTATGAAGAAAATGAGAAGGTGCAGTATGCGATTTGCAGTGGTTTATCTAAAAATGAGAAAGTTAGGGTTAATTCCTTAGATACTACATATGAATTCTGGAATAAGTTGGAAGACACGTATGAATGAAATGAAAAGGTAAAATTGACAAAGAGGTTGGAGGCAAAGCATAGATTTGTGAACCTAAAGATGGAAGATGGTGAAGAATTTACAAGTTTCTTTCAGAGAGTTGAACTGGCAGAAAATGAAGTTAGAAATAAAGGAGGAAAACTATTAGATGAAGATATAATCGAGAAGATCCTGATCACTTTACCAGAATGTTACAATGACAAGATCTCTATTATTGAAGAAATGTATGATCCTAAGAAGTACACTCTAGAAGAGTTGTTCAACACCTCAAGTAAGCATTTGAGATAAGGAAGTTCCAAAAAGACCACAAGAAAAAAGAGAAGACAAAAATGATATTTAAGGCTTTGAAGATTGAAGAAACGGATAGCAATGATGAAGAGTTGGAAGCAAACTTCACTAGGAAATTGAAGAAAGGTACCAAAAAATATAAAGGTATGTTACCCTTTAAATGTTTCAGTTGTGGTAACATTGGTCATTATGCTTCGAGATGTCCGAATAGGGATACACCTAAAAAGAACAAGGATTATAAGGATAAGGATAGGAAGGACAAGAAGTATAAGAAGCTATAGTATGTTAAGGAAGATGTGGGTATTTCTGATGATGAATCTAATAATGAGGTTGATAATAGTGAATGCTTATTCTTAGCTTTGGAAAATATGTAAGTAAAAGGGCTCCATAGGTTAAGAAGAATAGGATGGAAGGTACTTTGGTTACTTATTTTCATGCAAGACAGGATCAAGACGACTAGGTAATTGATAGTGGATGTTCAAATCACATGATTGGAGATAAGGGTAAGTTCACTAAACTTGAAAAATATGATGGTGGTTTAGTCATGTTCAGTGATGATTCAGGAGCCCAGATTTGTGGTAAAGGTTCAATTAGTTTTGATGGAGTGCACAATACTGATTATGTATATTATGTGAAGGGTTTGAGGCATAACCTTCTGATTGTTGGTTAGATGTGTAGCAATAGATTTAAACGTGTGTTTCAGAACAATACCTATGAAATTAGAAAAGGATCGAAAATGGAGATATGATTGTTGTTGGAAGAAGAACTCATGGAAATATTTATCAGCTAAAGGGAGTTGATGGTCATTTTCTTGTATCTCAAATCAATGAAAGTTGGTTGTTGTACCAGATAATGGGACATGTGAACTTTGATAACCTAGTCAAGATCAATACTAAGGAGATTGTTTGAGGACTACCTAGAATCACAAGACCTACTAATGCTATTTGCAGAAGCTGTCAACTGGGAAAACAAACAAGATGTAACTTTAAGGATAAAGAACATTCTATTGCAAGAATGTTGGAGTTAGTACATACTAATCTCTATCATCTGACTAAGATTGGAAGCCTGAATGGTGATAGATATTTCATGTTGCTTATTGATGATTACACTCAAATGACATGGGTTGCTTTTCTCAGATAAAAGAATCAGGCCCTAGATAGGTTTAAGGTATTCAAAGCAAGAGTGGAAAATGAAGTAAATCTAAAAATAAATTGTTTGAGATCTGATAGAGGTGGTGAATTCACTTTTGGTGAATTTAATGCCTTCTATGAGAAGCATGGCATAAAAAGATAGTTTTCTACTCTAAGAACCCCACAAAAAAATGGAGTGGTTGAAAAGAAAAATAGGATAGTATAGGAAGCTTCTAGAACTATGATGAAAGAGTCCAATGTACTAGATGTATATTTGAGAGAAGCGATACATACTATTGTTTATGTTCTTAATAGATTTCAGATCAGACACAACAACACAAAGACACCTTTTGAGTTATGGACTGGTAAGATTCCTACTGTGAAATATTTTAAGGTATTTGGAAGTAGATGTTATATTTAAAGATATGATGATAATCTTGGAAATTTTGATGCTAGATGTGATGAAGGAATGTTTCTTGGATACTCTACTACTAGCAAGGCATACATATGTTTTAACAAAAGGTTGAGAAAGATCATTGAACTTGTGCTAATCTGAAAGTTGATGAAGACATACAAATGCCTATTGAGATAAGTGAAGTTGAACTTGATGATCCTATCTATGTACATGTACTTGAAGAAATTAAGGAGAAGGAAGAAGAAGAGAAAGAAGAAGAAGAAGAAGAAAAAGTAGAAGAAGAAGAACAAGAGAACGAACTAGAACCTCCTACTAGGAATCCTAAATATGTACAAAAGAATCATCCAGAAGATCAGATAATTGGAGACAAGAGTGAAGGTGTAAAGACAAGAAGCAAAGTTGCAACTAAGGTAAATTTGTGTTTACTTTCTAAAATAGTTCAACCTAAATTTGTAAAAGAAGCATGTGAAGGTGAAAGTTGGATGAGAGCTATGAAAGAGTAATTACAACAAATAGAAAATAATCTAACATGGGAAAGAGTCCCTAGGCCTGTGAAGAAAAATGTGATTAGCTCTAAATGGTTGTTCCAAAATAAGAAGAATGAAAATGGAGAATTAGTAATGAACAAGGAAAGACTGGTATGCAAAGGATATTCACAAGTTGACGGTATATATTTTGAAGAAACATTTGCTCCCATGGCTAGAATGGAAGCTATCAAAATGTTTTTGGAATTTTCATCCCAGAAGGACTTCAAGGTATATCAAATGGATGTTAAGTCAACTTTTCTGAATGGTGAGTTGGAGGAAGAAATGTACATGGAGCAACCTAAAGGGTTTCAGTTGTCTGACAAGCCAAACATGGTTTGTAAATTGAGGAAAGCATTATATGGATTGAAGCAAGCCCCCAAAGCTTGGTATGCAAGAGTGGAGAGATATCTAACAAAGAAAGGATTTAGCAAAGGTTTTGCTGACAACAACCTCTAATTCAAAGTGAAAGGAAAGAAGATGTTGATTGTAATTGTTTATGTTGATGATATTATTTTTGGTGGAAAAGACAGTATTTGTAAAAGGTTTGTTGAAGAAATGCAGAAAGAATTTGAGATGTCTATGATCAATTGGTGAATTGAATTTCTTCCTTGGTCTACATGTGAATCAAACTAATAAAGTAATATTCATTTTACAATCTAAGTATGTAAAAGAGTTGTTGAAGAAGTTTGGTATGGAGGATCTTCTAAACTAGTTTGTACTCCTATGGTAACTAGATGTAAATTGAGAAAAGATGATGAATCTGCTAAGATTGATAAGAGCAAATATAGATCCATGATTGGAAGATTGTTGTACCTTACTGCTACCAGGTCATATATTATGCATGCAGTGTGTCTAGTTTCTAGATTTCAAGAAGATCCTAGAGAATCACATATTATAGTTGTAAAAAGAATATTTAGATATCTTAAAGGCACACTGGATTATGGACTATGGTACCCTAAGAGTAATGATTTCACCTTGAGTGCCTATACAAATGCTAATTCGACTGGATGTGTAGATGACCGAAAGAGTACTAGTGGTGGTGCTTTCCTTCTTGGAAGAAGATTAATTTCATGGTTGAGTAAAAAAGAAAGACTTGGTTTCTTTATCCACTGTAGAGGCAGAATATATTACTGCAACATCCTACTGCACACAAGTTTTGTGGATGAAGCAAACTCTAAAATACATTGGTGTGGTATGTGATGAGCCTATTTCCATTTTATGTGATAATACAAGTGTAATAAACATTTCAAAGAGCTTAATTATGCTTTCAAGAACGAAGCACATATCTATCAAGTATCATTTTTTGAGAGAAAAAGTGTTGGAGAATGAGGTCATACTAGATTATATGACAACAAAGGAACAAATTGCAAGCACATTTACTAAGGCTCTTCTAAAGGAAAATTTTGAGCATCTTAGGGAGAGGTTGGGGATCATTGGCCCTCATAACTAAGTGCACATGAAGGTGCATTAGTCGAGTGAATTCATAGATTCTTCATTTATCTTGATTGATAGATGGGTCTACTCCACAGGGGAGTAGAAAATATTTTCATTATTGCAGGATGAGTGTACTCCTAAGGGGGATTAATCAGAGTAGTTCTTTTCCATTAATGTCAAAGGGGTAGAAAAAATCATGTGCAAATTAGTTTCTCCTATGTTGATCCTATGCCTGTGTAGTTTTGAAGTTTTCATTACAGTGATCTCATGATGAATTATTTTGAGTTTCAACTTCTAGTGAGATGGTACATAAAATTTGTGTCCATTGGTATGTGTGTTTTATGGACTAGGAGAAATATGTTTGCTCTGTAGTCCTTTGTTGTTTTATTTTAGATCTTGTAGATCCAGGATATGTTTTGTGAACTTCTCCATGCTCTAGCAAAGAAGGTTGAAGTTTGGTAATCTGGAAGTTAGGTTTCTATATTCTAGTATAGATTTGCATAGTTTAGATGATTTGGTGAAAGTTATTTAGTGTATGAATTATATTGTTCTACTCCAAACATATCTGAAGAATTCTAAGATGAAGTCTCATGCATATGGAAGCATGTTGTGGTGTCTGTGTGTCATATTCTTCTTGGGAAGTCTATGCATTAATGTTCTTTTATGTTTTCATTAGGTTTGGACAACCTAGTGTTTACACTTCATGCGAAGAATAAAATTTAATTGAGGAAGCATGTAGAAGATTCAAGAATATTATTTTTGGTTTTTGTTAAATACTTTTATTGGTCCACTCTTATTCCTTTCCATTGTAGAAATTTTGAGTTGCTAACCTAATTTGAATTTATGAAATGGGTTATTTGTGGCCAACCTTGGTAAATGCTTCTAAGCTTGAGAATGTTATAAAATAAAGTTGAATTCTGAAGAGTTTCATGATAGTGTGATGCAAAGTGATGAAAGTGTGCCACAAATCATAAGAGCATAAGTATGTCTGAGTGTGTTGTGATAGCACTTTTAAGTGTCCTAAAGGAAGTGAGCTGAAGGTTTCTGTAATCATGTGAATGTGCTTTAATAGCAATGGTGGATCTTCTGTTCTTTTTTGTATCTATAGGTAGTGAGCCTCCCTATTGGACAGTGAGTCCCTTTTGTAGGTAGTGATTCCTCTTTTGGGCAGTGAGCCTTTGTATTCAGTTTATAATCTTTATATTGTGAATTAACCCTCACCATGGTTTTTCCCTTATTGGGTTTTCCATGTAAAAATATGGTGTTCGTTGTGTTGATTTACTTTCTATTATTTTTGTTTCATGCTCGTATTTAATAATAGAATAGTGTGGTTGAAGAACTGATAAGTAATAATTTTTTTAAGTTTGAACTTGTGTGATAACTGATTCACCCCGCCTCTCAGTTGTCCTGTGCCTATTTAACATGGATGTTCTATGATAAATGACACTATAATGTTTTGATGTGGCGCTAGTCTAGGATACAAAATGCACAAGACTATTGATTGATGATTTTTATTTGTTTTAGAAGATATGTTGATGGATTTACATGAACTAGCTATGAGGTTGCAAGTAAAGGTTGTTGCTAATATCCTAGAAAACAATAGCAAGATGATGTTTTGATTTGTTTTGTTTTGATACATGTCCAAGACTAGGTTGATCTTTGATTACTGATAGTGATGTGAATGATGTTGATATGATATGATGCAAGTATGATTATGACATTGTTTCCAAATGGTGATAGTTATGAACCCTAGGTAAACTAATTTTGAAGTGTAGGATGGTGATGTTGGATGAATGTACAAGTCCAATGATGATAGTTTTTTCTAACAACTATGTACACTATTAGGCCAAATCCTTTGAAACTAGTTGTTGAGAAATTTTGAGATGTGCTAGAAAGTAGGATGATAGAGGATTCTATTTAGATGATAGTGGAAAAAATTATGATAATAGTGCATCTATTTAAGAATAGTCATGGTAATCTAGGCAATAGCAATCTCTATGTAATTCTGTGACTGGTAAAAAAGAAATAACAATAGCAGTATTTTACACAAAAGTGGTCAAAATTTAGGACTATTGTAACAAGATTTTAGAACAAAGTGTCAAAATTGACAGTAGCAACTCTATTTTGATAGTGTTCACTTTTTTTTGACATTTTTTGATAAATTTACCAATTTTCATGTTTGAAGTATGATGTTTTAGGAGATGTGTTTGATAGAAAGTGATGCATACAATAGATAGAAATATTGCAATAAATAACTTAATGGTAAAGGGGGATATTTCTTGGTCCTTCCAATAAGATCCACTGGTATAGCTCAAAGAATATCAATAAATTATACCCTAAGTAATAAAGGTACATTCTTCTTTGTAGGCTTACCTCACCCCTAAAGGAGCGATTTTAAATCCATCTTTATAGAGGGGTCAAATAGTATATATCAAGGAAATATACCATCTTGATACTTCTAACTTTTTAAAAGAGAATTAACTCTTAAGCTTTATGCCTCAACTATAGATTAGATGTGGTAACTTCTAAGAACGGTGTTATTCCCATGCACTACTTTGAAGAACAATTCAAAAAAACCTCCAAATGGGTTTCTAGATACAAGGTGTGTAATGACAACTATGAACACTACAATGTATGCATCAAATATCTAAGAAACTTAAGTCTCTAGCCTAGCATGTGTAACCCATTACGTTCATATGAGGACTATTAGCATGTTATGAAATTTCCACCCAGATTCATGTTACTTTCTTTCAATTTCACATGCTTTAATATAGTTTGTTGGTAAAAAATATTCTAGGGTCACTTATGAGTTCTCCATTGTTGGATGTGTCTCATAATCATGCCCTTATCTAAAAAAGGAAGGGTGACCAACAAAAAGTGAAAAGAGCCCAAAGTGTTTCTCATCACCCAGGATCATCAAAAAGATGTAGGGGAGAGGATATGCACTTGGCTTTCCAATCACATAAATCAAATGATTCTTTTTAAAACCAAAATCGGATTCAATTTGTTGGTTCTTTTTAGCATCCAAAGGAAAATGATATGTTTTAGCACACTATAAATTTTATCCCAGAAAGTAGTGGTGATTTGTTGTTGTTCATTTTATATGCACCAAAATATAAATGTGAGGCATTCAAGTCAATTCTTAAGCACCAAAAATAAATATGAGGCTTTCATGTATCAATTCTTAAATATAAAAAATAAATGTGAGGATTTCACATCAATTCTTAGGGCACCAAAAAAAAAGTGAAGTTCCTTTTAAAAGCCCAGATTCAATAAATGAAAGATAATCCTCTAATGACCACAAGTTATACACAAAGATATTAGTAACATGAAAAACCATATTCTACTGAGATAAACTTGCAAAAAATTGAAAAAAAAAGAAAAAGAAAAGGAAAAAAAGAAAACAGATTAGCAATTTTTACCTTTCTTGAACAATTATAGCAGCAATTTGAAGTAGTAACAACTTTCTCAAATCTCCATAAAATTTGAAATCGTGAAATATTCTAAAAAGATACAATGGAGATATGTGAAACCTAAAAACTTTTTTCTAAAATTTAGCATGTAGAATTTATTAGAGATGAATGGAACACATGAATTTTTAAAGGTTAGCAACATAACTTTAAAAAATACAATAGAACTAAAAGCATGGTAACTTTTTTTAGTATTTATATGAAATTAGAAACCATAAAATGATACAAAAAGGTAAGAGTAAGGTCTAAAAAATCCAGAAATATGTTTCTAAAATTTAGTGTGTCCATTTTTTTTATGAATAAAAGAATATGATAGGTTTTTATGTGAATTCCTAGTTATAACCCACAAAATTCTTTAAAAACACTTGGAAGAATATAATAACCAAGTGTTCCAATTTATGTAAGAGGGAAATATGGATCGGTAATTAGCATCAAAGAAATCAAATGAAATAAAAAGCAAAAGGATAAAACCCAACCTACTCATGAAATATAATTTCCATAGCTATTAATTCAACAAATGAGGTTAGCACAATTGAATGGAAACACAAATGAATTCAAACTACACAATCTTATCATCTTATGTCAGATTGTATTCTTGTTGATCTTGATATGTTGGATTTCTCGTCAACACAAAGCCTCCATGGTTTGCAAAAGCTTGATAATGATGATAATGATATAAAATGTGAGGGTGTTTGTTCAATTAGATCAAGAATCACACTAACATGATCTTTCTATAAAATTATCTAGATCGATTATGAGAGGGATGTGGGTTGTTAATAGATTTTCAAGTTTCAGATGAATGGCTAGGATTCAAAGATGAAAGATCAAGATCAATGGTCAAGGTCCATTGAGAGGAAATAGATTGATTAGTGCATTGACATGATTAATCCATTAAAGGGAAAATATTGGATAGTCAGTGGGATTGGATTGAATAATTAGTAGGATTGGAAAATTAGATCGAGTCATTAGTGGGATTACCAAATTTGATTTAGTAATTAGTGGGATTGGAAAATTATATTGAGTAATCAATGGGATTACCAAATTCGATTGAATAATTAGTGGACATGATTTGTTCAATTAGAATGTGTGAGGATGAAATAATTAATTAATCTTGAGAGCAACATGCAAGATGTGTTTGATTTAATAAATAAATGTTTATTTATTAATTGACCATGATGAGTGAATTTTGGGGAATTGAATAATAGATTTAATTATTTAATTTGGAAGAGGAAAAGTAGATTAATTAAATAATTAATGATAAATGTTTAATTAATTTATAAGAATAAGTAATGTTAAATACATAATTAAATAATTAATGTTTATTTAATGAATCAAGAGGGATAAGGTTAAATCAAGTGATGAAATAGTGAATTAATTAAACATTTCAAGATCATATAATTAATAGAGGAAAATAGGGTTAATGATGAAAATGATGTTAAAAAGGGGATTAATGATGTTAATGAAGTGAAATGCAATAGTGATTGAAATGAAGGAGAATCAGGTGTGCACCTTTTAGGAGATGGAACACATAAGGTATTTCCTATTTCGCTTTAGTTCATTCAAGGAAACCTTAGAGATCCTAATCTAATGATGCAATTGAGCGAAATGATCTACTATAAGGTATCCTAGGCTGTGATTAAAGATAGAAGGGGGTTTCACCACTAAGAAAAGGTTTAGAAATAAAAGAAATGAAAGTAATCTACAAAACCTAATTATATGACCTAGAAAATGAACTCAAATCAGAATAGTAAACTGGAGATAAACAAAGGTGCACTAGGAAAGCCAAAGATGCTTGAAACAAGGTCTAAAATCATAAAATTATGACTTTTCAAGCACACTGGGACTAATATGCTAGTAGGGGATATTTAGTCCTAGTTTAGGGTCCTAGGCTGAAACCAAAATCTGCAATTGCTAAACTAGGATCTACATAAAAAGTTTGAAAACTAGTATATTGAGACTCATACACCACAAGTGGTGAGTTAGTCATAGTATCAGGGTTGATATGAAACTCTAATATCCTCTAGTGTTCTCCTTTAGCTTCTCTCTTTTTTGATATTTGAGTCTAAAACTCTGAATTCTAACATGTAGGTGAATTTTTTTTTACTCTTGCAAGAACGGTGACAACTTTGACAACTTTCTTTGATGTTACTCTTCAATGGATCTTCAACCTAAATTTGAAAATCACACATCAAAGAGAGGGAAAAAAATTTTGTTTTGTTAGTGGATAGGGGTTTTCCTTGGTCAAACCCCATTTTGCTAATCAAACCTTGAAATCAAATCAAATAGAATGAAGGAATGATGAATAAACAAATATGCTATGTTGTGACTCATGAAACCCTTGTAATAAGAGTTGAAATCTTGTATGAAATGGCTAGCATGAATGTAGATCTAGAATCTTGATTGAATGATATGGATCTTGACTTGAAATATTGCTTGAATCATAAGAATCTACATCATAAATGTTAGCTCAAAAATGAACATGATGCATGATGAATTTGACATGATGCTTGAATCATGATTATAGCTCCAAAATGCTTGATAATCAACTCTTTAATGCTCTTGAATGCTATATCCCTTGTAAAATTTCTAGGATACTTGGATACTTTAATTGCTAGGAGAAATTATGTGAAATAACCTTGTATTTATACGTTTTTATGCCAAATTTCTTGAAATTACAACATTACAAGACAACATTAGATCAAGGATAATAAAAAACCACCAAGAATTTGAATTAAAAATAGGTCCAAGCTAATTGGGACTCATATGCCACTTGGAGTGTATGAGTCCTAGTAGGCTAGGCTTGGGACACAAATTTCAAGAAATGCTAAGTTCAATGCCAAATTCAAGATCAGAGCACAAAACATAGGTGGGACACATATGACCAAGGTGGCATATATGTCCCAGATCACTAAATATGGGATACACAATCCAAAATCATTAAAGTATGATTGGTTAATAGATATGTGTTAGGATTATTCCTAGAAAGATGCATTAAATAAGGTTTGTGGATGCAAAATCACACCAAATAAGGCATAAAGAAGTCCAATTTTAGTAGGGAGGGCCCAAACAAGTGTGAAAATGTAGAAATATACATTTTTCTGCACTACATTGAGCCCCCACTTTAGTGAGAGGAAGAGCTTACTTCAAATTCATACTAAAAGAGACAAACACAAATCAAGAGGGGTCCAAGTCTACCAATGCTAGTAAGATAGCATGACAATGATCAAGAGGGATGATGAAGCCCCTATGATAGAGATCCTATGAAAAATACACATAGGAACAAAATGCACACATGTGAATGATATTTGAAGAAACAACAAGGTACAAGAATACACTGCCAAAGACAAAAGGAAGAAGGAAAAATAAAAAGTGGGGTGGATCAAGCCTCGACCTTTTGTCTAGCATGATGTGGATCAGATGTAAGTTGTTTTTCTTAAAACATTTACAAGTGGAACACAATGTCCACTATGCAAACCAAATACATGTTCACACAGGCTAGTGGAACCTCAAGCTGTGCACAAGGTGATCCCCCAATGATACACATATGCATGCGACTGGTAGACACTCACATAGACAAGCAAGTCGCTATGGGAAAGTCATGCCTGAGTTCAGCTCCCATATGGTAACCATACCAAAGCTATACCTCATGATAAATTTATAAAGGTGACACATAACATGAACATGATTCATGAGGCAAGCAAAGCTTTGTATGCTAACATTCATGAAAACACAAGATGGCTCCACAGACAAGCAAAGTGTATTATGCAAGGTGGCCATATAACAGATATTATAAATGTAAAAGCTAGTGTAAGGTATGTTCAAAGGATTTTTGCTTAGTTCATGTAAGGTCTTAACTTAGGGAACATTGTTCCTAATGTATCCAAGAGAGGACCAACTGAAGAATAGAAGATTCATAATGTAGGGGATGCAATGTGTCACATCAAACCACCAAGACGAGTATAATATGCTAAAAGAGATCACAGTCTTGAAGGACATCACAACCAATGTCACCACAAAGTGAAAGACGCATCGCATGAAGTAAGAAGACTACATGTAATGAAACATGAGCAATGCTAAAAGAATAATTCCAATGTATTCTCTCAATTTAAATAAATTGTTAAATAGCATGCTATGAGCAATTACTTTAAAGTAGAAACTGATAAAGCTAACAATAAAGAGGACATGAGAGCTTATTTGAAAATCCCTATACCAAGTCATATGTTACCAAATGAAGCTATGTCATGAAAAGGGGTTGCCCCCAAAATGAAATCCCAAAGTTGCATAAGGGATGCATGGATTTGGGGTCAGTATTTATTTTCTACAATACTTTTAGAAAACTCAAAACTTTCATCATTCCCCAAATATTCATGGAATAGGAAGAAGGAAAAAATGAGATAAAAAACACAGAAAAGCTTTAGGGTCAACATTGAAGAGACCTAAATGTCTTGACACATTGAGTCATCCCCAAAAGGAAAACAAAAGACAAAGAAAAGATGAAGGAATTTTTTTTGGGTCAGCATGGAATAGACCTAAATGTCTCGATGCCTTAAGTCATCCCCAAAAGAAAAAATTAAGACAATGAAAGGATAAAGGAAAATATTTACAACATTTAGAAGAATTTAAATATAAATAGAGGAATGGCACAAAGAGAGAGATACATCAAACATAATAGTATGGGGAGATAAAATTATGCACATGCAATCACACAAAAGAAACATGAAAAGGAAAACAAGTACTAGTAAGGCACGTGCAAGTTAGCCTATTAGTAGGTCATCCATATCCCAATCATGTTCATTGTATATGGAAGGTTGACAAATAGCCAAAGGGACAACAACAAGTGTCAAACTAGGGGTATCACCAAGTTCAACACTCTTCTTAGGAGAATTGTCATTTAAGCTCATAGAAGAGGAAAACAATGTATTCAACTCATTATGCACTTCCTCATAAATTTTAGCAATATCATCATCATCGTCTAACTTAATCACAATAGTAGGTCAAATGATAATGTCTAAATAAGGATTTAGCTCTTGTTGTGGTTTGTGATATAGGATCTTTTTTTTGCAACAAAGAGGGAGACTCATAGTGTATTGCTTCAATAAAATTTGGATGTTTATTTTCTTTTTTGTTTTCATCACTTAACCTTCAAGCATGAGCACGAAATCTATGCCTATGCTCTCTAGCATTTCTATTTATTTTAGCATGATTTTCAAGTTGTGTTTGTGTAGGAGCTGATCTATCAACCATAGGTTGCTTTTTTTCCCTAAGGGGAGGAGCAGAAGGAACCATGGGAGGTCATTCAACCAATTCCTCTTTAGCTTTGCAAACTTGTTTTATCTTATGAGGCATGATAGGATTGTTTTCATTGTGTCTTGGTATTTTGTAGCGGATAGGGAAAGGACATGTCTTAGGTTAGTCTTGATTGTTTAGAATGTCTTTTGGTTCAATCATATTTTCATCAAGGATAGGAGGCTCAATCATGGGTTGAGACGTGTTTCTAAGAGATAGTTTTGTTGGCATTCTCAAATTTTGCAAATTTGAGATGCCCATTTCAAAAAAATTGCATGTGCACTTTCAAAAGTGCACCTGATGAGTATGCCTAAGTGACCTACTTTAGAGGGTCATATTTTGGAGCCTGTTGATTTTCAAGAAAAACCAATTTGCAAGCACACTCATGTTTCCTATGTGAGTAGGCATGTCAATTTTTAGCTTCCCATGATGAGTTTTGTAAGGGTTCTGAAAAGTGAAGTTGGCGGGTTTTGACACTTTTATGATGTTTGCAAACTTCAGTTTTGCAAAGTAGCCTCCTGTTTGAGCTTACATTTTACAATTGGATGATTGTCAAGTCAAAAAAATTGTTGTTCTATATTCTCCATACCAAAATGAGCTCCCATGTTAGGTTTCAGAGCCTCATGATGAGATTTTCTATTTTTAGCAGGCCAAAACCAAATGTAAATTGTTCAGTTTTGCACTTGCACATTCCTGACAACATTTCAAGGTGGTCGATTTTGACCTTTAATATCTTTTGATGGGAGATAATTCATGGAAATTTCTCTTGCACATGTGCTCAGTGTACCCAATTGTGCTTATATTTCCAGTGGCAGCTCATCGGGAGATGATTTGATATTATTGCAACAAGGTGATCTCATGAGTTTTAATAGGTTCAAAACAACTGATTGTTGCAGAAAGTTCAACTCAGCAACTTTGACAATGAATTATTTTCACCTTGTAATTATTTTTGCCAATTCATCTTTTGCATTCAAGTCTTGGGTCTGATTTCTGCTTGCCCACAAGTTTTTATGTCTTCAAGAAGTCATTTTCCTAGTTTTCAATGGCGATTCTAGAGCCCATTTGGCCAATTTTCACCATTCTACAAAAGTGCCTGAAAGCAAGTTTTAATGAAAGCCTAGTCTATTGTTTCACTCCACATTCATTCAAAAGGCAGTGTCTAGTGAATTTGAGCATGAAAGTTGTATGAAAACAATTTTTTTTTTAGCCGGGCCCACATGGGGACCCGACATGCTCTGAATAGTCATAAAGTTGTAAGTGCATTACATGATCAAACGATGGAAACTACTAAATTTATGCATTATATTTTGCTTAGTTATGACTTTGTCAACAATGAGGCAACCAGTGTGCACTCCACAAAAAGGATTTATTGAAAGGATTTAGAAATTTCCAAACCAATGCAATAAAGTGATAGGAGTGCTTGCAGATGAAGTGATTAAAACTATTTGAGAAGTTTCAAAGTTGTGGAAAGGAAAATGAAAGTAACCAATGGGCCACACCCAAAGTGGATTTCATTTATAAGTGCTTTAGATGGAGTATTGATACCTCTTGCATTTGGAAATGAGAACTATTCTACAGTTTGGCACACATCATGAAAAGGCTCAGGAAGAAAATTTCAAAAAGATGCATTTGGCATGTGTGGCAGAGCTAGGGTTAGCATTTCTCAACAAAAAATAAACCAAAGAATGCCAAAAGCAGCAAGTGCACAAAATAAATTTGTTAAAAAGAGTTGAAATGCTTTAGAAACTTTAAAGCAAATGCACTGAGCCTAAAGGGAGTGATGGAGTAAGGTAGGGGTATGGGCATCCAACTGAGCATGGACCTTCTATATAGTGAGAGGAAACATTTTATTGAATCCATCATAGCATGCAAAAGTTGATAAAGGGTTTATGTTGCAGAAAGAGGAACGTCCCATGGTCTGCGCATGAAAATAAATTGATTTCTTCAGTGTTTTAGCAATGGAAGGTTGTAATGAATGCTCCAGCACTCATGCAAAGGGCTCGATGACATTGTGATGAACAATGGAAAGCTAGTGCACTACAAACAAAGTAACACATTATTTGATTGCAAAGATATTAAAACCTTGAAGAAAATGCAACTTGTATGATAAAGCTAGAGTAGCCTAAAAAGAGTCAAGAATAGGGTGTGGCCAACATTCAATATGAAAACAACCCACACCAATAAAGAGGGAATGCCATCAAAGATGGAGACATATGTCCCAAGTAAAATATAGAGGTTGATGGAGGATGGATAAACTCAAGGCATGGTTTGTAGATTGCTGGAGGGAAGCCGCCATGAATGGAAACAAGATGAAATGTTGTTGAGCACACCAAACAGAGAAATTAGGGAAAGGGAGAAGCAAAAGGGAGATTCAATGGTAGGTAATGAATGTCAATATGTAGCAAAATATTATCCACTCCCCGCCAGCTTGCCTAGATAAGGTACACACTCTTTAATTCCTGAGAAACAACGAGGTGTGAGAGAAGTATTCATGTGAATGGTGGGCCCAGTTCATATTTAGAATAAAAAAAACTTCTAAATGGCATCCCATGAAAACATTAAAAGGTTTTTTCAACAAGATAAAGGATATTAAAGACTTTTGGTGGGGAAAATTTAAGTGTTGCCCGAATGTATGAGGATTGATATTTTAAATGTGAAAGTTAAAAGGTGAGATACGGGATAGGGTAAAATGTTTTATTCGGGCCAAGTGAAATATTTTTAATCCCTTCCAATCAAGGCATTAATTTTAAATGAAAGATAAGTGTTTGTAGAAGCATCACTAAGATCTTTATTTGGCCAATACATTCTAAGGTCTTTCACTTTTGCAAAGTGAAATCAAAATATTTTTAGAAAAATATTTTAAGTGGAATATTTAAAACATTGTTAGATTGGAAAAGGTTTTGATGCCCACTAAAGGAGGTAAACATTTATATTGTTTGAGACAAGCTCCAGATAAGTGGTGAGATAAAGAACAGGTGAAATATTTTACTTGTCTAGATGGACGGGAAAATGGCTAATGAAATGAGTTTGCAACCGGATGAAATTTAAAAGTAAAAGGCCCCATATTTTATTGGTTGGAATGTGAAAATAAATTGTAACAAACAAGGAAGGTAAACTCGAGTTTTCATGGGCAGAAGTATTTTACACAGCTAGGTGAAATACGAAAAATTCTTCACGAAGGAGTGTAATTTTTGTGTTGCATGGGTGAATGCAAGCTAATTGGAGGAAAATAAGTTTATTGCAAATGAAGAAAGATGAGAGAGGAAAATGAAGAAAGATGAGAGAGGCTTTACATTTTGGCTGATCAATGGGAAAGAAGTTTCCAGATGTCATCAATAGACCATTTTCTATAGCCTTTTTTTTCTAATATCTTTTCTTTCTTCTCTCATTGTAAAGGATTCTAGGTTCCAATCTTTGAAACCTCTGCAAGGCATGCATAAGCTCTGGGTAGAAATGTAATGCTAGGGTGATTATGATTGAGTCACTAATCTAAAAGTGTCTTTGTTTTGAAATATGCTTCTATGTTTATTTAATCTGATAATTGTCCTCATGGCTGAACTGTAATACTCTTTTGGATTCAATAATAAAATTTTCCGAGTCTTGTCATGCATATTTACTACATTTGAGTTACATCTGTTGTTTCCTTCTATTTTGTGAATGATGTAATTTCTTTAATGAAGAAAAATCTACATTTATTATTGCCTATTGTTTAGGGGATAGTGTAATTGCTTCAACAAATGTGATAGGAGTGTTGTATTTTAGGTGGATTTGTAAGAAGAATTACTACATAAAGCTTTAGTGGTCTGGTTCTCACAATGTTATAACATTTGCAAAGATCTTCAAAGCATTTTTTATCACTGTAGGATGAAGGGTTGGTTATATGACTCCATAGCCCATTTCTTGGCACTGGTCCATTATCATTCTTCTGTTGTTTTCAGTTTGGTCCCAATTCTTTAAATCATAAACCATTTCAATTTTGTGTTGTGAGTACTTGTATCTGCCATGTTCTTCATGCTAGTTTATGAAATTCACTAAATTTCTTGCCAATATTGATTGATATTTTATGTTTCTCAGCATAATTTTGTGAGAACATTATCTGTTCAACAATATCTCATTAAATATGTGTTTTAATCTTTAGATGTTGTTAAAGGGTCACCCCCTAGGTCTTACAGAGCCTGAAGTGTAGGGGAAATGTGTTATAAACCCATTTCCTATCAGTTGGCCAAATCCCCCATTGAATATGATCATTAGAAAGTGGCTAGTCTATAGGATTCACTGGACTGGTTCAATTTGGAGCACCAACAAAATTAAAGGGCCACCCCCTAGGTCTTACAGAGCCTGAAGTGTAGGGGAAATGTGTTATAATCCCATTTCCTGTCAGTTGGCCAAATCCCCCATTGAATATGATCATTAGAAAGTGGCTAGTCTATAGGATTCACTGGACTGGTTCGATTTGGAGCACCAACAGAATGGTGACTCTGCTAGGGAGAATTTGAGAAAATTCTCATTGAAAAATCTAGAAACAGACTCACATCATTTGCATTGAGTTAGTTATTTGACATTCTGAATTTGTTCAAATATTGAAAGGATTTCAAACTTGGAGAAAGAATTGTTGTAGTGAACCTGAAGATTTCAAGATTTGTGGTGCTTTGCTAGTGGGAGGAACTCGGATATATATTTATTTGTGATGGAAATTCACATTGCTTGAAGTTTAGTCCTCTAAAAAGAGAGGTGGAAACTCTGTCAGAAGAATTTGTTGAAGATTTGAAGGAAGTTCTAGATCTACACTATTTCCTAAAAAATTGCAACAACTGCAATGTTTCAAAGTTATTTTCACTATTGATTTTCAAGAAAATTTTGTATGAAAGCCATATTTGAACATCTTAGGAAAAAAATTTGTTCCCTATTGAGTGATTAACACTAGAAAAGGGAAAGAATAGTAAATTTGAGTTTGCATACTTTTGAATTGTAATTTGTAGCTTATGTATTGTGTTGGAGAAGTATGCTAGTTATTAAATTTTCCCACTAAATAGATTTTAGGCTTAGATGCATTTGGATTATGAATTGTAATATTCTAAGATCATGATGAAAGTTAGAAATAGGGAAAATGAATGATCAACTTTAGAGTTGATATGTGAAATATGAAAGAGGCATATTAAAATGATTCAATATATGTATCTTGGTATGGTTCCTAGTGCAACCATGGTTTGTGATTAGTCCCAGCTAGATTTTCAAAGAAGTTTCAACACTAGAAGGCATAGAGCCATCAATTTCAATGGCATTAGTGGTTATCCAAATGATATTTGAGCTAAAATTAGAAATAATTTACCAAGATTCATTGGTGATAGGTCCAAATCATCAAATAAACATCTGCAAGAGTTCAATATTGTGATGGATGATTATGAGGTTGATCATGAAGATGTGATCATGAGACTATTCGTTTAGTCCTTAAGAGGAGATGCAAGAGAGTGATTCTCTTATTTACCAACATCTTTTATTCATTCATGGGAAGAGTTCAAGACAGTGTTCATGGAGAAATTCAGAGAAATGATTGGCCCTGCGTTGATAAGGAAAAGGTTCATGAATATGGAGAAAGGAAAAGGTGAGTTATTCCCATATTTTAATCTCATATTTTCAATGATCATAAGAGAGATTCCTAAAAACATAAGGCCAAATGATGTTGAATGTTTGGTCGTATACTTAGCAGCATTTGACAAAAAGATAAGTTATCTATTGAGGAATAAAGAGCCTACAACCCTGCACCAAGCATATCAAATGGCTATGGATATTGAGCATAATTTGAGATATTCAATGATGAAAGGACATAGGGCTGTGAGTATTGGTCATCCCAGTACACCTCATGCAGATAGAACTCATGGATCAAATAATATAAATGCTTGTCATAATGGTGATGCTATTGGTCTGATTTCTCCATCATCACAATATGTAGATCATAATGAGCTTCATGTTAAATGTCATCAAAATTTGCACAATGTTGATCAAACATCTTTTGTTGAAGGATTTTCTAAAATAAAGAGACTCAAAGGAGAATCATTACATGATTTATTTTTAAGGTTTTTCAATGCTTTGTTGAAAATACCTATAAATTTCAGACCTAAAGATTCAGTGTGCATTGAGTTTTTTTGTGGAATCTATCAGTCTGGGTTGATTACTTTGCCAAATGGTTTCATGCCTCACAAATTGAATCAATTACTTGATTGGATAAAGGTTATTGAGGGATCCAAACTTAATCATGCACAAAAAATGATGTCTCAAAATTAAGATAGTAGCTGTCCAATTGAAAAAAATCAGAACATGATACACAAGAATGAAAAGAGTGTATTAGAAAATGAAAACATGTGTTGTATGATTGAGGATATTGACTATAATCAGGTCACAATCAGCACATGTGCAGATCCTTGCAGTAGTGATGAAGATGGAGATATATGGTATGATGAGAAAATAGATATGCATGCAAAATTTTCTTGTGATATCTTGAATGATGAAGAAATAGAAGAGATGCAATAGATCATTCCATTTCATGTTTTGGTTGATGAAGATAATGCAATTGCTGATGGCATATCAACACAAGTCAATGACCAAGAAATTCAAGATAGAAGTTCGAGCACTCACTCTAAAGAATCTGAGCAAGATTTATGTAGTGGTCAATCTTCTTGTGATGAGGATGAAGATGAAAGCCAAATTGATGGCTTTTTTGATGATTATGAATGCTCTCATAAGGATGATATGGAGATACTTTCTTCACATAAAGATTGCAATAAAATGAATGCTCCTGAAATCACTTGTCCACAAGTGAGTGATCAAATTGCATTTGATGAAAACTTGGAATGTGAGTTAGGTTTGACATCAATGGAGCATGTTGATGATGAAGAATGTGAAGATGAGAATGTGTATGTTCAATTTGTTGATCATGAACATAATTTTGGACATGGTGAAGATGTTGATGAACTTCCTTATGTCCCTATTGTTCATGTTTGTTTGTGTGAAGCAGAGATGAAAATGTCATCTATACATCAGAAGGATGATGAGGTGCACACTGATGAAGGAAGGAATTTTTTGCTGAATGATCAAGTTATGCATTCTGATAGTCACATGGATCTAAGATTAGCCTTATTACCCATTGACATTGCAAAGACTTTCAATCAATTTGTGGAGCAGCCATATGATGCAAATGATAGTGGAAATGATGTCAGTCAATATGAGATTGAATATGGGTTTTTCTTTGATGATCTCTCTCGTCTTCAAGGTATGTAAGTGGACATGTTTATTTTGAATGAAGAATGCTTTAATGTGAAAGAGAATGAAAGTTATAGGTTCATTGCTAATGAATTTTTTTTAGATAATAGTGAGTCTTTGACATATAAATCAATATGTTTATCAGCTAAAAGTGCATATGAGATTGCTAGTGCACATTTAAGTCTTTTTGTTGAACCTGTTAATCCTGTAAGTGATATTATTCAAAATGATGCAGGCATTGAACATGTGAATAATCAATGTGAAGATCTTGGTTTAGGGTCAAATTTTGAATTGTTTGAATCTTTGTTTGAAACATTCTATATGAACTTGCATAGTGGTCTCAAGAATGCATTTGACATCTTGTGTAAGCCTGAGATAGAGAACACTGCTTATGTCATGGATGCTGACATTTTTGTTGAATGTCATGATTTCAAAGGAGATGAAAGTACTTTTTGCGCTGACAAACCATATTTTTAGAATATTTAAATGCATGACAATGTGCTTTGGTTGTGGTGTTTGGATGATGACAAACCAACCTATGTTGCAATTCAGTTAGAGGAGTTACAAATGAATGATTAATCTTTGCTCAACATATAAGAGGATGGCATATTATTTTTTAGACATGATATCTCCCCTGAGCATGATCATTATGAGGGAGTTAGTGGATGTGATCTTGATTATCACCCTCATATATTGCCACTTGATATAAAATCAGAAAATGAAGAGATTGATAGTGATGTGGCATATGTAATTTGGCTGCCATGTAATGAATCCTAATAGAGAGCATGTTTTCACTTGCACAAAGGCAGCCTAATACTTGTGTTTGCACGAATGCAGTTACCTATGTTGTTGTGGTTTGATAGAGGAAAGCATGAGTTGAAGGAGATTAGATCTTTCATCAGACTAGTGTTTGGCAGAGGTAAGTATTGATCTCCCCCTTTTCATTTGGTGCCCTAGGGTCACTAGCTGAAGTTGAAAAAATAAGTTGAATAAAGGAGCAGTTTGAGCACTCAATGGACTAAGTATTTGGTCTACACCCCAAATATCTAGAATCTTGATATGCCCACAAGGGGCATACCTCCTTAGTTGGAGCCACTATTGGCACTCTCAAAATTTTCAAACTTTAGATGCCCATTTCAAAAATTTTGCCTCTGCACTTGCAAAAGTTGACCTGATGAGTATGCCTAAGTGACCTACTTTGGAGGGTAATATTTCGGAGCCTGTTGATTTTCAAAACAAACCCATTTGCAAGCTCACTCATGTGTCCTATGTGAGCAGGCATGTCCATTTTCAACTTCCCATGATGAGTTTTTTTAGGGTTTTGAAAAGTGAAGCTGGCGGGTTTTAACACTTTTATGCTCTGATGAACAATGGCTAGCCAGTGCACTACAAACAGAGGAACACATTATTTGATTGCAAAGATATTAAATCCTTGAAGAAAATACAACTATAATGGTAAAGCTTGAGCATGATGAAAGGAGTCAAGAACAGGGTGCGACCAACATTCAATATGAAAAGAGACCACACTAATAAAGAGGGAACACCATCAAAGATGGAGGCGTATGTTCCAAGTATAATAAAGAGGTCGATG
The DNA here is from genome assembly GCA_007258455.2 of Sequoia sempervirens. NCBI lineage: Eukaryota > Viridiplantae > Streptophyta > Pinopsida > Cupressales > Cupressaceae > Sequoia > Sequoia sempervirens. Next base: position 108,321,657 of record VDFB02105785.1, read on the forward strand.
GAGGATGGATAAACTCAAGGAATGGTTTGCAGATTGTTGGAGGGAAGCTGCCATGAATGGAAATGAGATGAAATGTTGTCAAGCACACCAAATAGAGAAATTAGGGCAAGAGAGAAGTAGAGGGGATATTCAATGGTAGGAAATAAAGGTTAATATGCAGAAAAATCTTAGCCACTCCCCGCCAGCTCACCCAAATAAGGTACACACTCTTTAATTCCCATGAGATAGCAGGATGTGAGATAAGTCTTCATGTGAATGGTGGGCCCAGGTGATATTTAGAGTAAAAAAAATTCTAAATGGTATCCTGTGAAAACATTAAAAGCTCTTTACAAACAATGTAAAGGATATAAAAGACTTTTGGTGGGGGAAATTTAAGTGTTTCCCGAATGTATGAGGGGTGATATTTTAAATGTGAAAGTTAAAAGGTGAGATACGTGGTAGGGTAAAATATTTTATCAAGCCCAAGTGAAATATTTTTAATCCGTACCAATCAAGGCATTAATTTTAAATGAAAGATAAGTGTTTGTAGAAGCACCGGTAAGATCTTTATTTGGCTAATACATTCTAAGGGCTTTCACTTTAGCAAAGTGAAATCAAAATATTTTTGGACAAATGTTTTAATTGGAATATTTAAAACATTGTGAGATGGGAAAAGGTTTTGATGCCCACTGAAGGAGGTAAACATTTATATTGTTTGAGACAAGCTCCAAATAAGTGGTGAGATAAATAACAGGTGAAATATTTTACTTGTCAAGATGCACATGCAAGTGGCTCATGAAATGAGATTGTAGCCATATGGATTTAAAAGAAAAAGGCCCCATATTTTATTGGATGGGATGTGAAAATAAAGTGCAGCAAACAAAGAATGTAGAATGGAGTTTTCATGGGAAGAAGTATTTTACACAGCTAGGTGAAATGCAACAAATTCTTCATGAAGGAGTGTAATTTTTCTATTGCATGGGTTAATGCAAGCAAATTAGAGGCAAATAAGTTTATTGCAAATGAAGAAATATGAGAGAGGCTTTAAATTTTGGTTGATCAATGGGAAAGAAGTTTCCAACTATCATCAACAGATCAATTTTTCGAGCCTTCTATTTTCCTATATCTTTTCTTTCCTCTCTCATTGTAAAGGATTCTAGGCTCCAATCTCTAAAAGATCTGCAAGGTAGGAAAAAGCTCTGGGTAGATTGTAATGCTAGGGTGATTATGACTGAGTCACTAATCTGAAAGTGTCTATGTTTTAAATTATGCTTCTATGCTTATTTTAACTGATAATTGTCTCCATCGATGAACTATAATACTGTAGGAGTATGGGCATCCAATTGAGCATAGACCTTCTATACAGTGAGAGGAAACATTTTATTGAATCCATCATAGCATGCAAAAGATGATAGAGGGTTTATGTTGTAGAAAGAGGAAATTCCCATGGTCTGCGCATGAAAAGAAACTGATTTCTTCAATGTTTTAGCAGTGGAAGGTTGTAATGAATGCTCCAACACTCATGCAAAGGGCTCGATGACATTGTGATAAAATTGGGCAGCCAGTGCACTACAAACAAAGGAATACATTATTTGATTGCAAAGATATTAAAATCCTTGAAGAAAATGCAACTGTCATGATAAAGCTAGAGTAGCCTGAAAGGAGTCAAGAATAGGGTGCGGCCAACATTCAATATGAAAACAACCCACACCAATAAAGAGGGAATGCCATCAAAGATGGAGGCATATGTCTCAAGTAAAATAAAGAGGTTGATGGAGGATTGATAAACTCAAGGCATGGTTTGCATATTGCTAGAGGGAAGCCGTCATGAATGGAAATGAAATGAAATGTCGTTGACAACACCAATAGAGAAATTAGGTCAAGGGAGAAGCAAAAGGGAGATTCAATGGTAGGCAATGAATGTCAATATGCAGTAAAACCTTAGCCACTCCCCACTAGCTTGCCTAGATAAGGTACACACTCTTTAATTCCTGAAAGATAACGAGGTGTGAGAAAAGTCTTCATGTGAAAGGTGGGCCCAGTTGATATTTAGAATTAAAAAAAACTTCTAAATGGTATCCCATGAAAACATTAAAAGGTTTTTGCAAACAATGTAATAGATATTAAAGACTTTTGGTGGGGAAAATTTAAGTTTTTCCCCAATGTATGAGGAGTGATATTTTAAAAGTGAAAGTTAAAAGGTGAGATATAGGGCAGGGTAAAATATTTTATTAGGCCGAAGTGAAATATTTTTAATCCCTTCCAATCAAGGCAGTAATTTTAAATGAAAAATAAGTGTTTGTAGAAGCATCACTAAGATTCAAAGGAGAATCATTACATGATTTATTTTTAAGTTTTTTCAATGCTTTGTTGAAAATCCCCATAAATTTTACACCTAAAGATTAAGTGTGCATTGATTTGTTTTGTGGAATCTGAGTCTGGGTTGAGTACTTTTTGAAAGAATATGATCATTAGAAAGTGGCTAGTCTATAGGATTCACTAGACTAGGTCAATTTGGAGCACCAACAAAATGGCGTATTTGTTGGGGAGAATTTGAGAAAATTCTCATTGAAGAATCTAGAAATAGAGTCACATCATTTGCATTAAGTGAGTTATTTTCCATTCTGAATTTGTTCAAATATTGAAAAGATTTCAAACCTGGAGAAAGAATTGTTGTAGTGAACCTGAAGATTTCAAGATCTATTGTGCTCTTTTGGTGGGAGGAACTTAGATATATATTTATTTGTGAAGGAACTTTACACTGCTTGAAGTTCAGTCGTCTAAAAGGAGAGGTGGAAACTCTGTTAGAAGAACATGTTGAAGATTTGAAGAAAGTTCTAGATCTACACTATTTCCAAAAAATTGTAGCAGCTGCAATGTTTCCAGGTATTCTTCACTATTGCTTTTCAAGAAACTTTTCTAGAAAAGCCATATTTGAAAGTCTTAGGAAAATTTTTTGTTCCCTATTGAGTGATTGGCACTAGTAAAGGGAAGAATACTAAATATTTTTTTGCATAATGCTGAATTCTAATTTGTAGCCTATGTATTGTGTTGGAGAGGTATGCTAGTTTCTAAACTTACCCACTAAATAGATCTTAGGCTTAGATGTATTTGGATTACACATTGTAATATTTTGAGATCATGATGAAAGTTAGAAATAGGGTAAATGAATGATCAACTTTAGAGTTGATTTGTGAAATTTGAAAGAAGCATATTAAAATGCTTCAATAAATGCATCCTGGTATGGTTCCTAGTGCAACAATGGTTTGTGATCAATCCCAACTAGATTGTCAAAGAAGTTTCAACACTGGAAGGCATAGAGCCATCAATTTTAGTGGCATTAGTGGTTATCCAAATGAAATTCCAGCTAAAATTAGAAATAAGTTACCAAGATTCATTGGTGATAGCTCTGAATCAGCAAATAAACATCTGTAAGAGTTCAGTAATGTGATGGATGATTATAAGGTTGATCATGAAGATGTGATCATGAGACTATTTGTTTAATCCTTAAGAGGAGGTGCAAGAGATTGGTTCTCTTATTTACCAACATCTTATATTCATTCATGGGAAGAGTTCAAGACAGTGTTCATGGAGCAATTCAGAGAAAGGATTGAACCTATTTTGATAAGGAAAACATTCATGAATATGGAGAAAGGAAAAGATGACTTACTCCCATCTTTTAATCTCATATTTTCAAAGATCATAAGAGAGATTCCTAAAAACATAAGGCCAAATGATGTTGAATGTTTGGTCATATATGTATTATAATTTGACAAAATGGTGAGTTATCTTTTGAGGGATAAAGAGCCTACAAGCCTGCACCAAGCATATGAAATGGCTATGGATATTAAGCATAATTTGAGATATTCAATCATGAAAGGACATAGGGCTGTGAGTGTTGGTCATCCTAGTACACCTCATGCAGGTAGAACTCATGGATCAGCTAATAGAAATGCTTGTCATAATGGTAATTTTGTTGGTTTGATTTCTCCATCATCACAATCTACAAATCATAATGAGCTTCATGTTAAATGTCATCAAAATTTGCACAATGTTGATCAAACATCTTGTGTTGAAGGATTGTCTAAAATAAAGAGACTCAAAGGAGAATCATTACATGATTTATTTTCAAGGTTTTTCAATGGTTTGTTTAAAATCCCCATAAATTTTACACCTAAAGATTCAGAGTGCATTGATTTGTTTTGTGGAATCTATGAGTTTGGGTTGAGTACTTTTCCAAAGTGGTTGAAACCTCACAGTTTGAATCAATTACTTGATTGGATAAAGGTTATTGAGGGAGACCGAATTAATCATGCACAAAAAGCGATGTCTCAAAATGAAGATAACAGTTGTCCTATTGAAAAATATCAAAACATGATACACAAGAATGAAAAGAGTGTATCAGAAAATGAAAATATGTGTTCAATGATTGAGGATATTGACTATAATCAACTCACAATCAGCACATGTTCAAATCCTTGTAGTAGTGATGAAGATGAAGATACATCATATGGAAAGAAAATAGATATGCATGAAAAATTTTCTTGCAATATCTTGACTGATGAAGAAATAGAAGAGATGCAAGACATCATTCCATGTCATGTTTTGGTCGATGAAGATAATGCAATTGCTGATGACATCTCATCACAAATTAGTGACCAAGACATCCAAGATAGAAGTTCAAACACTCACTCTGAAGAATCTGAGCATGATTTATGTAGTGGTGAGTCCTCATATGATGAGGATGATGATGAAAGAAAAACTGATGGCTTTTTTGATGATTATGAATGCTCTCATAAGGATGATATGGAGATACTTTCTTCACATGAAGATTGCAATAACGTGATGCTCGTGAAATCTGTTGTCCACAAATAAGTGATCAAATTGCATTTGATGCAAACTTGGAATGTGAGTTGGGTTTGGAATCAAAGAATAATTTTGATGATGAAGAATGTGAAGATAAGCATGTGTATGTTCAATTTTCTAATCATGAATATAATGTTGGACATGGTGAAGATTTTTGTGAAGATGTTTGTTTGTGTGAAGCATAGATGAAAATGCCATCTATACATGAGAAGGATGATGAGGTGCACACTGATGAAGGAAGGAATTTTTTCTTGAATGATCAACTTATGCATTCTGACAGTCACATGGATCTAAGATCAACCTTATTACCCACTGACATTGCAAAGCCTTTTGATTAATTAGTGGAGCAGCCATATGATGCAAATGATAGTGGATATGATGTCATTCAATATGATATTGAATATGGGTCTTTCTTTGATGATCTCTCTCATCTTCAAGGTAGGCAAGTGGACATGTTTGTTTTGAATGAAGAATGCTTTAATGTGATAAAGAATGAAAGTTCTAGCTTCATTTCTAATGAACAATTTTTAGATAACAGTGAGTCTTTGGCACATAAATCAATATGTTTATTAGTTGAAAGTGCATATGAGATTTCTAGTGCACATTTAAGTCTTTTTGCTGACCCTATTAATCCTAAAAGTGATAGCATTCAAAATGATGTAGACATTGAACATGTTGTGAATAATCAATGTGAAGATCTTGGTTTAGGGTCAAATTTTGAATTTTTTGAATCTTTGTTTGAAACATTCTATATGAACTTGCATAGTGATCTCAAGAATGCATTTGACATCATGTGTAAGCCTGAGATAAACAACACTGCTTATGTCATGGATGCTGACATTTTTGCTAAATGTCATGATTTGAATGGAGATTAAAGTACTTTTGTTGTTGACAAACCAGATTTTTAGAATCTTGAAACACATGACAATTTCTTTTGGTTGTGGTGTTTGGATGATGACAAACCGACCTATGTTGCAGTTCAACTAGGGGAGTTACAAATGAATGAGCAATCTTTGCTCAACATACAAGAGGATGGCATATTTTTTATTAGCCATGATATCTCCTCTGAGCATGATCATTATGGGGGATTTAGTGGATGTGATCTTGATTATCACCATCATATATTGCCACTTGATATAAAATCAAAAAATGAAGAGATTGATAGTGATGTGGCATATGTAATTTGGCTAACATGTAATGAATCCAAATAGAGAGCAAGTTTTCACTTGCACAAAGGCAGCTTGATACTTGTGTTTTTACGAATGCAATTACCTATGTTGTTGTGGTTTGATAGAGGAAAACATGAGTTGAAGGAGATCAGATATTTCATTAGACTAGTATTTGAAAGAGGTAAGTATTAATCTCCCCCTTTTCATTTGGTGGCCTAGGGTCATTAGATAAAGTTGAAAAAATAAGTTGAATAAACGAGCAATTTGAGCACCCAATGGACTTAGTATTTGGTTTACTCCCTAGTGATCTAGAATCTTTCTATGCCAAAAAGAGGCATACATCCTCAATTGGAGCCTCTATTGGCACTCTCAAATTTTGCAAATTTGAGATGCCCATTTCAAAAAATTTGCCTCTGCACTTTCAGAAGTGGACCTGATGAGTATGCCTAAGTGACCTACTTTGGAGGGTCATATTTTAGAGCCTGTTGATTTTCAAGCTCACTCATGTGTCGTATGTGAGAAGGAATATAAATTTTCAGCTTCCCATGATGAGTTTTGTAAGGGTTTTGAAAAGTGAAGCTGGTGGGTTTTGACACTTTTTTGGTGTTTGCAAACTTTTAGTTTTGCACAGTAGCCTCCAATTTGAGCTTGCATTTCACAATTGGATGATCATCAAGTCAAAACGATTGTTGATCTATATTCTCTATATGAAAATGAGCTCCCATGTCATGTTTTAGAGCCTCATGATGAGATTTTCTATTTTTAGCAGGCCAAAACCAAATGCAAATAGTTCAACTTTGCACTTGCACATTCCTCACAACATTTCAAGGTGGTCAACTTCGACCTTTAATATATTTTGATGGGATATTATTCATGGAAATTCCTCTTGCACATGTGCTCAGTGTACCCAAATGTGCTTATATCTCCAGTGGCGGCTCATCGGGAGATGATTTGATATTTTTACAACAAGGTGATCTCGTGAGTTTTAACTGGTTCAGAATAGTTGATTGTTTCAAAAAGTTCAACTAAGCAACTTTGACAGTGAATAGCCTTCACCCTGTGATTTGTTTGTTCGAGCTATCTTTTGCATTCAATTCTCAGGTTTGATGTATGCATGCTCATAATTTTTTATGTCTTCAAGAGGTCATTTTCCTAGTTTTCAACAACGATTCCAGAGAACATCTCGCCATTTTCACCATTCTGCAAAAGTGCCTGAAAGAAAGTTTTAATGAAATACCAGTTTATTGGTTCACTCCACATGCATTCAAGAGGTAGTTCTTGGTGAATTTCAGCATGAAAGTTGTATGAAAATGATTTTTTTTTTAGTTGGGCCCACATGGGGACCTAACATGCTCTACACAGTCATAAGGTTGTAAGTGCATTACATGATCAAATGATGGAAACTACTAAAGTTATGCATCAGATTTTTCTTAGTTATGACTTTGTCGACAATGAGGCAGCTAGTGTGCACTCCACAAAAATGATTTATTGAAAGGCTTTAGAAATTTCAAAACTAATGCAATCAAGTGAAAGGAGTTCTTGCAGTTGAAGTGATTAAAACTATTTGAGAAGATCCAATGCTATGGATAGGAAAATGAAAGTAACTAATGGGCCACCCCCAAAGTTGATTGCATTTATCAATTGCTTTAGATGGAGTGTTGATACCTCTTACATTTGGAAATGAGAAGTATTCTATGATTTGACACACATCATGAAAAGGCTCAGGAATAAACTTTCAAGTAGATGCATTTGGCATGTGTGGCAGAGCTGGGGTCGGTCTTTCTCAACAAATAATAAACCAAAGAATGCCAAAAGCAGCAAGTGCATGAAATAAATTTGTTGAAAAGAGTTGAAAATGCTTTAGAAACTTTAAAGAAAATGTAGTGAGCTTAAAGGGAGTGATGCAATAAGGCACGGGTATGGGCATCCAACTGATCATGGATCTTCTACATAGTGAGACAAAACATTTTATTGAATCCATCACAACATGCAAAGGCCGATAAAGGGTTTATGTTGTAGAAAGAGGAATATCCCATGGTTTGCACATGAAAAGAAATTGATTTCTTAAGTGTTCTAGCAGTGGGAGGTTGTAATGAATGCTCCAACACTCATTCAATGGGCTCGACGACATTGTGATGAACAATGGAAAAAAAATGCACTACAAACAGAGGAACGCATTATTTGATTGCAAAGATATCAAAACATTAAAGAATATGCAACTAGCATGGTAAAGCTCAAGCAAGCTGAAAGGAGTCAAGAACAAGGTGCGACCAACATTCAATATGAAAAAATCCTACAACAATAAAGAGGGAATGCCATCAAAGATGGAGGCATATGTGCCAATTAAAATAAAGATGCTAATGGAGGATGGATAAACCTAAGGATTGGTTTGTAGATTGTTGGAGGGAAGCAGCCATGAATGAAAATGAAATGAAATGTCATCAAGCAAACCAAACAGAGAAATTAGGCTAAGAGAGAAGTAGAAGGGAGATTTAATGGCAGAGAATGGAGGCCAATATGCAGCAAAATCTTAGCCACTCTCTACCAGTTCACCTAGATAAGGTACACACTCTTTAACTCCTATGAGACAGTGGGGTGTGAGAGAATTCTTCATGTGAATGGTGGGCCCAGGTGATATTTAGAGTAAAAAAAAACTTCTAAATGGTATCCTGTGAAAACATTAGAAGGTCTTTGCAAACAATGTAAAGGGTATAAAATACTTTTGGTGGGGAAAATTTAAGTGTTGCCTAAATGTATGAGGAGTGATATTTTAAATGTGAAAGTTAAAAGGTGAGAGAAAGGGCAGGGTAAAAAAATTTATTAAGCCCGAGTGAAATATTTTTAATCCCTACTAATCAAGGCATTAATTTTTAAATGAAAGATAAGTGTTTGTAGAAGCACCGGTAAGATATTTATTTGGCCAATACATTCTAAGGGCTTTCACTTTTGCAAAGTGAATTCAAAATAGTTTTGGACAAATGTTTTAAATGGAATATTTAAAACATTGTGAGATGGGAAAAGGTTTTGATGCCCACTGAAGGAGGTAAACATTTATATTGTTTGAGACAAGCTCCAAATAAGTGGTGAGATAAATAACAGGTGAAATATTTTACTTGTCTAGATGCTTGGGCAAGTGGCATTGAAATGAGTTTGCAGCCAGATGAAATTTAAAAGTAAAAGGACCCATATTTTATTAGCTGGGATGTGAAAATAAAGTGCAGCAAACAAACAAGGTAAGTAGATTTTTCACGGGAAGAAGTATTTTACATAGCTAGGTGAAATGCGACAAATTCTTTATGAAGGATTGTAATTTTTCTATTGTGTGGGTGAACAAAAGAAAACTAGAGCAAATAAGTTTATTGCAAATGAAGAAAGTGTCTATGTTTTGAATTATGCTTCTATGTTTCTTTTATGTAATAATTCTCTCCATGACTGAACTATAATACTCTTTTGGATTCAATAATAAAATTATCTGAGTCTTTTCATGCATATTTGTTGCATTTCAGTTACATCTGTTGTTTCCTTCTATTCTTTGAATGATGTAATTGCTTTAATGAAGCACAAGTTACATTTATTATTGCCTATTGTTTAGGGGATAGTGTAATTTCTTCAACAAATGTGACAATAGTGTTGTATTTCAAGTGGATTTGTAAGAAGAATTACCAAATAAAGCTTTAGTGGTCTAGTTGTTACAGTGTGATAACATTTGAAAAGATCTTCAAAGCATGTTTAGCACTGTAGGATGAAGGGCTGGTTATATGAGTCCATAGCCCATTTCTTAGCACTGGTCCATTATCATGCTTCTCTTGTTTTCATTTTGGTCAATTTTGTGTTGTCAGTACTTGTATCTTCCATGTTCTCCATGCCAGTTTCTAAAATTCACTCAATGTCTTACCAATATTGATTAATATTTTATGTTTCTCAACATAATTTTGTGAGAACATTATCTATTAAGCAATATCCCATTAAATATGTGTTTAGATCTTTAAATGTTGCTAAAGGGTCACCCCCCTAGGTCTTACAGAGCTTGAAGTGTAGGGGAAATGTGTTCTAATCCCATTTCCTATTAGTTGTCCAAATCTCGCATTGAATCTGATCATTAGAAAGTGGCTAGTCTATAGGATTCACTGGACCGGTTTGATTTGGAGCACCAACAGAATTAAAGTGTGACCCCCTAGATCTTACAAAGCTTAAAGTGTAGGTGAAATGCATTCTAATCCCATTTATTGTCAGTTGGTCAAATCCCCCATTGAATCTGATCATTAGAAAGTGGCTAGTCTATAGGATTCATTGAACTGGTTCAATTTGGAGCACCAACAAGTTTTTCTATGCATTTTCTAATAAATTTTTGATAGGATCTGAAAAAGAAGTCCTCATGTGGTTTAATAGGTTTCATAGGCTCGGTCCAAAATAAATCCAATGACAAATTTCCACATGAGGACATGGGATTAAAACCACTATGTTGAATAGTAAAGATTTCATTGTCAAAGAGAAACTTTTAAAATTTATGCACAACCAACGGGATGACTTCCATGGACTATAGACATGGATTGCCAAGGTTCAAAAAAACATTATCCAATGTCAAGATGGTGGAGAATGAGACATCTAATTATTTTGGTTTGATTTTAAAGGAATAGTGATCAATCCCATAATAGGGCAAGAGAAACCTTTATGCATTTTTATCCATGCTTTTAGTTGATCATATGTTTTGTTGATGGTGTTTTTATGCACTTTTCAACACAGGCAATGCGTAGGTGCACTACCTCTCTTGAAAGACAATCTTCCACAATCAGATTGCAGAACACTATACCAAGGTCTCTAATGTCAAGTCTTGACAGTGCTTGGAATATCTTAGTTGTTTGATGTGATTTGCTGGAATCACAAGGCGGTCTTACAGATGAGTTACAAAGCATGGAAGTTGGGTTTGCAAATGCAGTTTCAAAGTGCTGAAAGTGAATGAACAGTGGCTGTCCACTCAAAACAGCAAGTTGGAACTCATCAAATTCATCTGATTTAGCTTCATGGTGATGTTTTGGATCCTACTCTAACCAAGGATTAAAAAAAAACAGCAAAAGGAGAAGGGTTAAGAAAGCTATTCTAATCCTAAGCTATGAATGAACACTAACAATGGTGGCTGCTAAAGTAGACAGGCTTCCTAAGCTGGGTTTTGCTTGGCCAAGAGAAACCTACAGTTGCACAAAACCAGTGCAATCTTCTAAGGACTGCAGATTTTCAAAGTGCACGTGCACATCATGCACATGTAATTGAACTAAGTTGCAGCAATGAAGTAATGAGCTCAGACTAGCTTTGCAAAGTGACTCATCATCAATGAACCATAAAAAGCATGAGCTGGAAATCCATCAAATACTAAAACAGCAAACACCATCACCACTCCCATTCAAGAAACTAACACTAAAACTAACATGGAAGGTGAACCATGCATACATAAAGAGGAAAACTCAAAAGGAACACCCATAAATCATGCAATGCTGCTTTTTATTTTTGCAAAATGTCTTTACATCAATTCTACAACTCTTGCAAATGAGGGGCAAGCCCCTATTTATAGTTTTCCAAAGCCCAAATGAATGGCTAGGATTCAATTACAATGAGTGGCTCAGATTCAATTACATTAGGGTTTCACCTACCCCACAATATTCAACAATTAAAAATACATTCCTTGTCTTTTCCCTGTTTTGTCATCTAGTGACAGTCATTGTAGCAATTTTGTCATTTAGCTGATTTCCCTTTTCACTGTAGCTAAAACTGTCTGAAAGTTGTCTTTTGCTTGATGTGCTTGCAGTGTTCTTCCTTTGATCAAACGAATCCGTCGACGATTGGCATCAATGGATTGGTGGCCCTTGATTCGGGCAGAAAGCTCCTTAGAAATCATCATCATCTGGAAAAAGGTAGGACAACTCCCTCAATGGGCCTCTTCGATAGAACTACGGAAGGCTTTTTGATTCCTGTAAACACGAAGTGTCATAAGTGTATTTATACACGAGTTAAGGAAAATGTCAATCAAACCTACAAATTCCCTATTAGATCTATCCATGCATCATCAAAAGATCTTGATATTCATATTTGGAGCTCATTTGGACCATAAACATTAATGTGTGCTTCAAGGGTGCGAGCGCTAGAGGGTGGAAAGACGGTGGAGGAAAGCCAGAAGGTAGATAGCGGACGGAAGCCAAAACAGCCGGGAAGAAGGCGCTCCCGGATGTTCAAACAGCCGTGAAGGAGGCAGTTCCTGATGTTCAAAATAGCCTGAAGGAGGTGGGCTCCTCGGATGTTTAAAATAGCCTGAAGAAGGTGAGTTCCTGATGTTCAAACAAACAGAAAGACGCAGAATTCCGCATGTTCCAAAATGACGCATCGAGAGGAACCCTCGAACGGCACCTGGTGGGCTCCGCTCGAGGCCGGGAAGGAGGCGTACCATCGATGTTCCAAATGGCGGCCTCGAGAGGCGTAACCCCAGAAAATGGCCATGGAGGCCGGGCCTTGAGGCCGTAGAAGGAGAGTCACCACAACAAGTTCCAAAATGGCACGGAGAGGCGTAATCCCGCAATGGCCACACAAGGCCAAAGCCCGGGCGTCAGAAGGAGGCACTACCGGACAACTCCAAAAATGGCTGGGCAGAGAGGCGTAACTCCTAAAACGCCACTCGAGGGGCCGACCGGAGGTCGTGAAGGAGGCAGCCGTTGGATGTTCCAAAATGGCGACGGAAAGGCAGAACCCCGAAAACGGCCACAGAGGGGCCGGGCTCCGGAGGCCGGGAAGCAGGCAGCTGTCAGATGTTCCAAAATGGCGACGGAGAGGCAAACCCCAGAAATGGCCACAGAGGGGTCGGGCTCTGGACGCAACCGTCGGATGTTCCAAAACGGCGATGGAGGTGGAACCCCGGAAACAGCCACGGAGCGGCCGGGCTCTGGAGGCTGAGAAGGAGGTGGCCGTCGGATGTTCCAAAATGGCGACGGAGAGGCGGAACCCCAGAAATGGCCATGAAGGGGCCGGGCTCCGGAGGCCGGGAAGGAGGTAGCTGTCGGATGTTCCAAAACAGAAAAAGGGGGACGAGGCTCCGAAACCACCGAAACTTAACCAAACTTTGACAAAACCTTGGCAGTTCATTTAAACACATCAAACACATCCTAGATCTAAAAAACGGTGACCCCAAAGTCAAAAATGAGGAAACGGGAGCGACGCAGGTCGACTGATGTTTCCAAACAGCCAAGGAGGAAAAGAATTCCGGAGGGAAAGTTCTGAAATTATTGAAGCTCAACCAAACTTTGACGAAACCTTGGCAGTTCATTTAAGCACATCAAACACATCCTAGATCCAAAAGAGGGTGACCACAAAGCCAAAAATTAGGAAACGGGAGTGACGGGGGTCCACGGATGTTTCCAAACAGCCAAGGAGGAAGGGAATTCCGGAGGGAAAGTTCCGAAACCATCGAAACTCAACCAAATTTTAACGAAACCTTGGCAGTTCATTTAAGCACATCAAACACATCCCAAATCCACCAAAAAGTTGTCCCCAAAGCCAAAAATGTGGAAACTGGACCGACAGGGGTCCACGGATGTTTCTGAAATAGCCAAAGCAAGAAAAAAGGCAGAAAGGGGATGGGGGACTTCATTTTTCCACAGATTTGAATACCCCAAGCAGGTGAATTTGGGTAGGGGAATTTGATCGTTTGAAGACACATGACCAATTTGGGCTTGGAAATGGGGCACGCAAAGCAAGACAGGAGCAAAGCAGCCTGTCGGGAGAGAAAAAAAGGGGGTCCCTGCCTACAGCGGGGCGTTTGTGCAAAACATGCACAACAAATGGCGACTCGTTGGGGAAATGCTCCGGAGCATTTTGATGACAAACTAGAATCACGAACTCAGATCTCTAGTTTCGATGTTCACGCTAGGGAAAACAGACCAGATTCCCAACCAAAGGATCAAAACTATTAGCCAACCCAACCTTCAGTATGTTGAAAATCCAAGTGTGTGCAATTGTGTTAATTCTCATTCTTCAATTGCTACAGGAACCCAAGCTTCATTCAGTTAAGCTACATAGTTTATTCTAGCTCCAAAAGTATCCGGGACATTGCCTCACTGCCAGTCAGGCGTCCATAGCCCCGACGAGGTTATCGCTGTGATTCTCCCAAACATTGCTCTACTATCGGCCGGGCGTCCATGGCCCTGGTAGAGTTGCTCAGATACCCCTGAAAAGTTGAATTTTCTTTTCTTTTAATTTTCAATGTTTTCTTTATTTCTTTATTTTCTCTTTTCAACTCTTTTATTTCAACCTACAAGCATTGAAGCTCATGCTTAGGGTTGAGAATCACAGTGGCGTTGGAACAAAATTTTAGATTTTTCACTTAACTAGATTTCACAAAAGGCCCTATAGTGACCGTTGAATTCTTAAGATGTGTAAGAGCTATAAGATTTCAGAATACGTCAAAGTCAGACTAAACCAACAACTTATCCTCTTCGAATTAAACACCCAGATCGCTTGACACTAACAAAAGACCTTCACCATCCACTCTGAAGACTTGATTAGAGTTTGACAAAGAAATACGTAGAACATCCCCAGGCAATAAGTATGGTTGTTGTGCGCACAAATGTGCCCAGCTAAAAGCAAAGGGACGCCGAGCAAAGCAACAACAAAGCAAAAGAAAAAAAAAAGCAAACAAAGCAAGCAACCTACACAAACCAACTAACCTAAAGAAAGCAGGAAAGCGGAGCATTTACAAGAAACCTATGCTACTAAAAAATGACTATGTACAAAGATATTTACAAAGCATTATGTTAAGGCAAGGCGAGTTGACATTAGCACTCATTGGATTTTGGAAAGCATGCACAAGCAAACAGACAATTGTTATCGTTCTTAACCATGCAAATTGGTCTTTATATTCTAAAAAAATAAATTCAATGTTGTAGCACTCAAGTTCAATCACGTCATCATGAAAAATCAGCAATTGAGGAGGCTCATTGAACCCATGGTTAATCCATAAACATGTTCATTTTCCCTCCTTCCCATAATCAAAATAATAAGTGCAATTATGAGAAATAATAAGGGCAAGGAAGGATAAAACCTGGATGTCGTCACATGGAGGTGGCAGCATTGGACAGTCGATAGCGAGCATAACATCCTTGATCATTGCATTGGCAGCCTCGAGCGGGCATGGTGGAGGGTGCAACACTTCAGACATTAAGCTGGCATAAGGCTGCGAGGACAAGGCAACACACAGCTCTTCCAATCCACCAATGGGACCTACAACCCTGATTGGCAATTCTTCAAAAAGAAATACTTCTCCACATTGATCATCTGCAAACTTGGGATCCACTTGGTTGCTGTCGTCAAGGGGCAACATGTTATCTTGTCTCCTTCCCCAAGTATCAACCTCCTTTTTATTATGTTCAATGTCATGGGATGATGACATGCATGAATCTGTCTCATTGCAGCTCTCTGGTTGTGAAGGAAAATCTGCAAGGATTGAGGCGAAAGGACCCTCAGTTGTAGCCCACGGTTGACCAAGCTCGTCGTATTTGTTGGCAGCCATCAAAACACTTCCACCTTTATCTTCTTCCTTTTGTTGTTCATGTATCTCCTCATGGCGCCCACTTGTTTCCTCTTGGTCACTATTGCTGTAAATGGAGAAGGAGCTCCTCTCCCAATCTGGAAACTCTAGTGCATCATTGTTCAAGGGCTCAAGGAGTATGTATTCATCACTACTGTCTTCTGGGATGTGCTCTTCCTCGACATGAGCATTCCTCCGTAGTGCAGCTCATAATGGAAAGAAGTTATCAATTGATGGAACCTCATCAAGGGGACCAAAGTCTACTGCATAATTTCCCTCCAAAGACTCGTCAAAAAGCCCACCGTCTATGGCACATAACTATTCTTCAAGAGGAAGAACTTCTTGATGACTGGTGGACAGCATTCCCACTTGATCTACTTCATTGCTCGAAAGTCCGAAACTGTATTGTTGTCCTTCTTCTATTGCTGCCCCAACATCCTCTTGAGGACTACCTTCAACTAAGTCATTAGTTGATTCAGGCTTTTGGTCTTCTTCTTCGATATGGGCAACAAGTAGACGAGGTCGGGCACTTGGCTTCATTGCTTGTTCTTTGACTTTCTTAATGGCTTCTTGGCACAGTTCACATGTGAACTCTGAGTGCAATGAATCATGGAGCCTGCACCAATTTGGCAATAGTAGCACCTCCAAATCCACTTGGCATTTCAGCTTTGACCAATCCCTTGCTAATCTGGAGACGAGTTGGTCATATCTTTCTACTACCCCAAGGCTTTCAGCCTCCTCTTCTTGATTTTTAGCATCTGTGTTGGTTGTCCTAGCATATGCTGCTGCAAATCTCATTGGTTCATCTTCACCTACCAATTTCTCTTCTTCTGGAGTGGAGTACTGCCCTTGATTGGTGGAGGGAAGGCCTTCTAAATTAATTCTAATCAGATTTTCACAAAGGCACCTTGTTGTCCTTGTAAAACCTGCCTCTTCCTCTTGGTTTTCAACTTCAATGTTTGCTGCTCCAACATCAACTTGTATCAAATTTCTTGGTTCATCCTTGCTATGTTGTCCTCCAGATGTTGACAACTTTTCTGCCTCATTGGATAACTTCTCCTCATTAAGAGTTGGCTGCTCCAACTTGTTTGAACAACCCCTAGCTTGAGCGATGATTTTTGTGCATGACGAGCAAGTGAATTCAGAGTGGGGTGCATTGTGAAATCTGCACCAACAAGACATTAATATTTCCTCCAATCTTGGTCCATCCTTGCTGCTCAAATTTTCTTGGATCAGCTCCTTGAATGCCTTGGCTGCCATGGTTGTCAATTCTTCCTCTGAGTCTACAAGGGCTAAAGGCTGATATATTTACCAAAAGAGAATTTCTCCTTGTAAGACCTTCTCAATTTTGTCCAAGAATGTTAGACACCCTAATTCACTATGCCTGCAAGTGCAATGGATCCGACATCTATCTGCGAACGCAAATTGCTGCAATGGCTTCTTCAGTCTCTTGTTCAAATTTGTATGCAGCTGAGTGATGTCAATTTGTACATCCATTTCGACTCAGCTTCTTTTTCCTTTAAAATTTTCTGAATTTTGAATTAAAGAGATCTCCTATCTTAGATTTCTTCCTGAATGTTCCTTTCTCAACTTGCAACTTTCAACTTCGTAGCCTCAACATGTCAAGCCCTCCTTCTAGTGCCAGTTCTGTTGATGGTGTTAGGAGGAGGAGGGCATAAAATGAATCACTTCCAACCTTCAACCTTGTATTCCCAACGTGTCAGCCCTCCTTCTAGCACCAGTTCCGTTGATGGTGTTTTTATGCACTTTTCAACACAAGCAATGCGTAGGTGCACTACCTCTCTTGAAAGACAATCTTCCACAATCAGATTGCAGAACACTATCCCAAGGTCTCTAATGTCAGGTCTTGACAGTGCTTAGAATATCTTAGTTGTTTGATGTGATTTGCTGGAATCACAAGGCAGTCTTACAGGTGAGTTACAAAGCATGGAAGTTGGGTTTGCAAATGCAGTTTCAAAGTGCTGAAAGTCAATGAACAGTGGCTGTCCACTCAAAACTGCAAGTTGAAACTCATCAAATTCATCTGATTTAGCTTCATGGTGATGCTTTGGATCCTACTCTAACCAAGGATTAAAAAAAATAGCAAAAGGAGAAGGGTTAAGAAAGCTATTCTAATCCTAAGCTATGAATGAACAGTAACAATGGTGGCTGCTAAAGTAGACAGGTTTCCTAAACTGGGTTTTGCTTGGCCAAGAGAAACCTACAGTTGCACAAAACCAATGCAATCTTCTAAGGACTACAGATTTTCAAAGTGCACATGCACATCATGCACATGTAATTGAACTAAGTTGCAACAATGAAGTAATGAGCTCAGACTAGCTTTGCAAAGTGACTCATCATCAATGAACCATAAAAAGCATGAGCTGGAAATCCATCAAATACTAAAACAACAAACACCATCACCACTCCCATTCAATAAACTAACACTAAAACTAACATGGAAGGTGAACTATGCATACATAAAGAGCAAACTCAAAAGGAACACCCATAAATCATGCAGTGCTGCTTTCTATTGTTGCAAAATGTCTTTACATCAATTCTCCAACTCTTACAAATGAGGGGCAAGCCCCTATTTATAGTTTTCCAAAGCCCAAATGAATGGCTAGGATTCAATTACAATGAGAGGCCCAGATTCAATTACATTAGGGTTTCACCTACCCCACAATATTCAACAATTAAAAATACATTCCTTGTCTTTTCCCTGTTTTGTCATCTAGTGACAGTCACTATAGCAATTTTGTCATTTAGCTGATTTCCCTTTTCACTGTAGCTAAAACTACCTGAAAGTTGTCTTTTGCTTGATGTGCTTGCAGTGTTCTTCCTTTGATCAAATGAATCCGTCGACGATTGACATCAATAGATTGGTGGCCCTTGATTTGGGCAGAAAGCTCCTTAGAAATCATCATCATCTAGAAAAAGGTAGGAGAACTCCCTCAATGAGCCTCTTCGATAGACCTACGGAAGGCTTCTTGACTCCTGCAAACACGAAGTGTCTTAAGTGCATTTATACACGAGTTAAGGAAAATGTCAATCAAACCTACAAATTCCCTATTAGATCTATCCATGCATCATCAAAAGATCTTGATATTCATATTTGGAGCTCATTTGGACCATAAACATTAATGCATGTTTCAAGGGTGCGAGTGCCAGAGGGCAAAAAGACGGCGGAGGAAAGCTAGAAGGTAGACAGTGGACGAAAGCCAAAACAGCCGTGAAGAAGGCAGGCTCCCTGATGTTCAAAAAAACTGAGAAAGAGGCAGGCTCCCAGATGTTCAAAACAGCCGGAAAGGAGGCAGGCTCCCGGAGGTTCAAAACAGCCGGGAAGAAGGTGAGCTCACAGATGTTCAAAACAGCCAGGAAGGAGGCAGGCTCCCAAATGTTCAAAATAGCCAGGAAGGAGGTAGACTCCTGGATGTTCAAGATAGCCGAGAAGGAGGCAGGCTCCCGGATGTTCCAAAACGGCGTGGAGAGGTGGAACCTCGGAAACGGCCATGGAGGGGCCGGGCTCCGGAGGACGGGAAGGAGGCAGTCGTCGGATGTTCCAAAACGGCGACGGAGACGCGGAACCCTAGAAACGGCCATGGAGGGGCCAGGCTCCGGAGGTTGGGAAGGAGGCAGCCTTCGGATGTTCCAAAACGGCGACGAAGAGGCAGAACCCCGGAAATGGCCACGGACAGGCCGAACTCCGGAGGCCGGGAAGGAGGCCGTTGTTAGATGTTCCAAAACGGTGACGGAGAGGCGGAACCCTGGAAACGGCCATGGAGGGGCTGGGCTCTAGAGGCCAGGAAGGAGGCGGCCATCGGATGTTCCAAAACAGCAATGGAGAGGCGGAACCCCAAACGGCGACGGAGGGGTCGGCCCGGAGAAGGATGTTCCAAAACCGATAGAGAGGCGAACCCCGAAACGGCCACGGGGGCTGGGCTCTAGAGGCCGGAAGGAGGTGGCGGATGAAATGGTGACGGCGGAACCGTTAGATGTTCCAAAACGGTAAAAGGGGGACGAGGCTCCGAAACCACCAAAACTTAACCAAATTTTGACGAAACCTTGGCAGTTCATTTAAACACATCAAACACATCCTAGATCCAAAAAAGGGTGACCCCAAAGTCAAAAATGAGGAAACGGGAGCGACGGGGGTCGACTGATGTTTCCAAACAGCCAAGGAGGAAGGGAATTCCGGAGGGAAAGTTCCAAAACCATCGAAACTCAACCAAACTTTGACGAAACCTTGTCAGTTCATTTAAGCACATCAAACGCATCCTAGATCCAAAAGAGGGTGACCGCAAAGCCAAAATTGAGGAAACGGGAGCGACGGGGGTCCACGGATGTTTCCAAACAGCCAAGGAGGAAGGGAATTCCGGAGGGAAAGTTCCAAAACCATCGAAACTCAACCAAACTTTGAAAAAACCTTGGTAGTTCATTTAAGCACATCAAACACATCCCAAATCCACCAAAAAGTTGTCCCCGAAGCCAAAAATGTGGAAACTGGACCGACAGGGGTCCACGGATGTTTCTGAAATAGCCAAAGCAAGACAAAAGGCAGAAAGGGGATGGGGGACTTCATTTCTCCACAGATTTGAATACCCCAAGCAGGTGAATTTGGGTAGGGGAATTTGATCGTTTGAAGGCACATGACCAATTTGGGCTTGGAAATGGGGCACACAAAACAAGATAGGAGCAAAGCAGCCTATTGGGAGCGAAAAAAAGGGGGTCCCTGCCTACGGCGGGGCGTTTGTGCAAAACATGCACAACATGTTTCTTGGTAGATTTTATGCACAAGTAAGAATTCTCCAGTGATCAAATTATCTTCATAGACAAGATCAATTAATATCCCATTAGTGAGCTTATCATTGATTCGACTGGCTATGTGAAGAGGACCATCAAGTGAATGTCTTTTTATATCCTTAGATGAGAAAGCCATGTCAAGAGGCTTTTTAGTTTGACCCTTACAAGGTTAAGTTTCAATCAATGCAACCAAACCATCGATAAGATTATGTTTATTAGTATCTATAGAATCTTGCTTATCAGTATCCATGTTGTCATCATCTGTCTCAACATTCATCACATCATTCTTCTTGGTTTCTCTAGATTTGACAAATGAAATATAATGATTTGGCATAGGGTTGGTAAATATTTGCAAATTTTGGTTAGTTGGGGAAATGAACTTATTTTCTTGATCATTAACACCTCCAATTTGAAGTCAACTAGAATCAATGAGGTCTTACACTTTTTGTTTAAGATGCTTACAATGTTTTGTATCATGCACATTTTGTCTATGAAAATGGCAATAGGAATTTGATCTAATATTTGGAGGTAAAGGGTTATTAGGATTGGGAGTTTTAGTAGGAGTTAAGGAAATCATCTTCTATTCTAGAAGTTGTAACATTGTGTTATGAAGGGTATCGAGTAAGAGACTAAATTGTCTAGTGAGATCCCCAAATATAAAAGGATTTTTCTTCTTTATAGCAGCCACTTGGGTATCAACATGTTGAGTTGGTTGAGGGGGATTAAGTTGAAGGAAGCCTTTATTTATGAGTTTTGTTTTACGACTACTAATCGAGTTTTGAAGATCATGAAGGGCAATACAAAAGTGTACAAAGGAAGGAAACTTCATCATACCAAGCTTATCTTATATATTAGCTTGTAAGTTTTGAATGAACATTCGTTGAAGGTGAGGGTTGGGAATTGTTACATTGATTTGGGAATAAAATGATTGGTAGCATGAAATAAAATTAGTAACCTTTTCATCATCCTTTTGCTTACATCTTATCAAATTGGATAAGGTCATCTTAGGAGTCATGTGCACTTGGAAATGGTTAATAAAGGCCTCAACAAGTTCATTGAATGCAAAAATTGGCATTCTCAATATTTCTTGAACCTAGGAATCTCCATACCTTGAGGTATTGGCATTTCAATATCTCTATGGATAAGGGATTAATTTTTACATAGTATGTAGGTTGGCCATTTTGATTTTGGTTTATGGTGGAAATTTTCTTTTGAAGGGATTGAAGATTTTGTAAAAGTTGATTTATAATGGTGTGACTGGTTGTATTTTAAGATGGAGGTGAATATGGCGGAGGTACACATATATGTTTGAGGGGGTGGTGAATGTAATGCTTACAGGAGGTAAATTTTTAGGAGATGTCATGTGTGATGCCACAAAGGTGCTAGTAGAAATACCCAAGGTAGGAAATATATTACTAGTAGGTTGCGTCATTGTTGTAACTTGAGTGTTGGTATAGGTAGGAATATAGGCAATGGTTGTGGGAGGAGGAATTTGAGTTCCTCCTTGACTTTGGAAATTGTTTGAAGGTTGAGCACAAATAGTAAGTTTTCCAAAAATACGAGCTAGGTTACATGCAAGTCCTATTCCTTCTCTTTCAATCAAGTGTTGTATGCTATCTATAGTGGGAATAGCAATGGTTGAAATGTTTCCAATACTCACTTGATGTTGTAGGTTTGCTAACTCTTCATAGATTTGGATTATGTTTTATTGAGGAATGCTAGTAACTATTGTTTCTAGAACCAAGGAAAATGGGAGGTGATTATGATTATCAAGTGCAATCACACCCACTTTCAGAGCTATTCCATTCAAGGAAAACCCTAGAGATCTTGCAATAAGGTTGTACTGGGGGATTAAAGTAGACTAATAAGGGGTTCACCACCAAGTTTAGACTTGGAAAAGACAATGAAATGAAAGATGCAACAATAAACCCTAATTGAATGCAATGACCTACAAAATGACCTAGAAAAGTGAATGAAACAACACATAAAGCTACAAAAAGGAATAAGTTCACCCAAAGAATCTAGAGATGACTTGAAGGAGCTTTGAAATGCTGAAAATTTTGAATTTTTGACCTATTGGGACTCATTCACCAACCTAGGAGAATCAGTCCCTGATCTAGATTTCTACATAGGAACCTATTTTAGGAAAAAGGGTATCTGAATCTATAAACAGATCTAGAAGACACCTATAGTGAGACTCATTCCCCACTCTTGGAAAATCAATCCCATTCAACTTTTCCAAGAATTTAAAGTTTTTATCTACACTTCAAAACTTTCTCTTCCTTTCTAACCTGAATTTTGGATCCGACTCTACAAAAGTACCTACAAAATAAAAAATATATACTTGATTTGCTAATGGAGGGTTTTCCTTGGTCAAACCCCTAGTTTGGTAATTAAGCCTTGATGAAAATGATGAAATATGCATAAAAACTCTAGCCTTATGTTTGTCTAAGACTAAGAAATCTGAAACATGATGCAATCCTATTCTACTGTGTAAGAATATGATGCAAGAATATAATTGTGAAGATGAATGACTCACTTTAGGAGATCTCTAATCTCCCTAAATGAGCCCTAATGATGCTTGTACCTTCCTTAAGCTAAATATAGACTGAAAATGGAAGATGGAATCACTTAGGAAACAAGTCTTTAGGCTTGGCTTGATGGCTAGTTGCATCTCCCCAACCTAGAATCCATCATGATTCACCATAGACAACCATCATTAACCATTGAAAATGCTAGATATTGAATTAAAGTGAGTTGAAAGACTTGAAAAAATACTTTAATGCTGCTCCAAGACTTCAACTTTACATGCTCTTGAAACTTGAATGCTCTTGTGAAAGATTCTCAACACTTGTCTTTTGAATTTTCTCTTGAAAATGCTTGCTCAAATTTCATACATGATAAAAATGACTTGAAAACTTTCTTATATAGGAATTAACACCTAATTGACCGTTATTTAGATCTCAAAGGCCGACATCCACCCAAAATTTGAGTTAAAATATTGAATTTCCTGCTCAAATTTTAAAAAGACCCTAAATGGGACTCATTCGCCACCCTTGGCGAATGGGTCCCACCTAAGGGGACTCATTTTCCCAAGGTGGTGAATGAGTCCCACCTTAGATTTTTGAGGTGGGTTTTTAGGATTTTTGGTGTTTTAAGTGCTTTTATTGGATTTTTTGGTGAAATAATCCTTGAGATCCAACATAGTAGGCCTTAGGGGGCTATAAATGATGATTTAGAGGGTAATTAATGCAAGGGTGCCCAAGATAGGTCCAAATTAGACAAGGAATTATATTATCTCCAAGAAGGGAGTACAATTTTGGTTGTCATAGTTTCAACACTTGTCATGGAACTTGAAGGTAAAGAGTTGTTAAGGGTATGGTCCATACCTAGTGAACTAGTGTCAACACTATGAGTGAACGAGCTAGATAACCCAAGATCCATGACAAGTGTGCTATGGTGGGATGACATGAGTCTCGAACTACATCTCATTATAGTATTAGAAATAGGACACCAAGTTGTAAAGCTCATCCAAGGACAACCAATGAATGCAAGATAAATGCAATGAACACAAGTTAATGATATAACTTAATTATGATTCAATGAAATTAAGTTAGATGCAATTAAATGAATGAAACAAAAACTTAGTAAATAGAAATAGAAATCTAACATCAAACAAAAGCACATAAACAAGGTTTTTAATGCTATAAAATGTAGATTTAGATTCAACATGGGACTAAATAACCTAAAGGGGTGTATAAGTCCCAATTAGGGTTTTTGAAGGGTTCAAATGCTGAGAAAAGATCAACATAGAACTCCCAAAAATTAGGTAGAAATACATGTACTAGGACTAAATCATCTAGAGGGGTGAATGAGTCCTATATGAGGTTTTTGACAATAAATATAGCAGATTCTGAGTGAATGTTAAGGTTTCTAACTTCTATGCAGTCTAAAGTAAGTGTGATTATAGTTTTTTAAACAATACGAGAATTACGATGCTTTATAACCTAGGTCATAGAACACCACTATTCTCCAATTGTCATTAAAGGATGTCCTAGGATCCCAAATTGGATTGACTATCAACAAAAAGGTGAGTCAATTCTCAACAAGGAAGACCTAGGAGGGGGTTGTTTAAGATTTGAGGGGTTTTCCACCAAGCAAAAGCTTGGAAAATACAACTTAACTTTCAACTCATAAAACCTAGTAATTCAAGTCAAATAATGAGTGTTGATGATTAAATTACACAACAATAAGTTAGGATATGTGTACATGGGAAGTATTGAAATGTAATGAGGATTATAGAAATGTAAAAATGTTGTCAAAAAATTCTAGGGAGGACTAAGATGCCCTTATTGTTGTTTTAGTCCCGCTGCTATTTTTTGAGGGAAATGCAGAATCTTCAAATGTCGAAACAAAATCTGAAAGAATCTTTGCAAAATACCCTTGGGAGGACTAAGATACCATTTTCACTGACTTAGTCTCATCTTGAATTTCTAAAATCTCTGAATGTGATCCTGAGGCTCAATGTCTACACTTCCTTCTTCTTAGATATTTGGTCATGAAACTTCTATATCTGGCCTGTAGGTGAGTTTATGTGAAGATGACAACTTTTCAAGTTTTCTTTTCAAATGATATTCAAGTCTTCAACCTAAATCTACAAACACAAACATGCAAGAGAGGAAAAACTTGTTGATTGTTAGTAAATGGGGGTTTTCCTTGGTCAAACTCCTTGTTGGTAATTAAACCTTGGAATGAAATGGAATAATGAAGGGAAATGATGAATCAAAAAAATGCTATGTTGCAACTCACCAAACCCTTGTTATGAAATCTACAAACTTGTGTGAAATGGCTAGTTTGAATGTAGACCTTGGAATGCTTGATGAATTGCTCTTGAATGCACTAATACTTGAATGCTTGGATATGCTTAGATTTCTTGTTACAATGCTAGCTGAAAATATGAAAGAAGAAACCTTGTATTTGTATTGCATGGATGAATTGTGTAAAGTGAGTAAATAAAAAAACCACACAATCAATGAAACATATTACATTAGAGAAATCAAAATAAAAAATAAACTTGATAAAACTATTCCTCAAAACCGTTCCATTGTTCTCTATTCTTAGGGATTCATTAAATCATGGTGGCTCTCATATTTGTGTATGCACTTATGAATATTAGAATGACAACCCAAGAAACGAGATGCTATCTAAAATGTAAGAAATCTATTCCAACATCTACATGATTGATCTGCAAATGATATGATATTAAGATTATGATGTTGTGCTCAAAATGATGCTAAGATGATGCTATGATGAAATGTAAGACTAATTAGAATGTTGTATGAAGATGCAATAAAACTAATGCAACAATTAGGATTCTAGAAATGAAATTTCCATGGTAACATTACTCTAAGGGTGATCCTACAAAGCTGGTTTACAATTTTTGGGAGATTCTTGTAGTACCAGTCCATTCTCACCTGGGATGTGCAGGTAGTTTGGCTAAGGAATCAGAAGAGGAAGATGGGACAAGAGCTTCTAATGGTATTTTTGTGAGTATGATATTATGTTATGATTGCATTTAATTAGTGATGTTTTTATATAGATGTAGTATTAGGTGGTGATGCAGTGAATTAGTAAATGTTCATGATGATATGATATGATTTGTTAGTTTAGAAATGATTAATTTATCGGTTATATTATATTGATTGGATAGATGTGATGAAGGACAGTGTAGCACCACTCGTTCCCAGGTGCCCTGCTACGGTGCGATTCCTTCTCACAAGGTGCTTGTATTTAAATAGATATATTGTGCACAACATTGTTTGTATGCAGGGATTGTAGGTACATAGTCTCGATTCCACCTGCTTCAGCAGGACAGGGTGAGCACCTATAACCCAATGGTATAATGTTGAAACAGAGGTGGCAATGGAGTCATCTTGTCCCATGATGTCAGATCATCTTGTTTAAATGGTTTTGTGTGTTCTTGTAATTGTCATTCTTTGTGGTTGTCGTTTGTGTTTTGTCGTACATTACTTATGTTGGTATTTTATAAGTTGTGATCAAATTAATTAAATAAGGGTAATGTTGTTTATTAAAATGTTAGATTAAATTGTATTTAAATATTTAAATGCTTTATTTATTTTTAAAAAGTCAAGTATTTTATTAAATATTAATTAAATATTAAATTGTGTTTATTATTTTAATTAATTATCTTGTTGAGGATAATTGTTAGAATAAATTATTTAAATTAAATAGGTAATGTGCTTTGCAAGTAAAGTTGTAAAAAAAATGGAAATTAAAACAAAAAGTATTGAAAATTAAAAAATAAAAATAAATAAATAAATAAAAGAATGAAAAAGTTGAGAGAACGAATGAGAACTCAGATCTGACTGAAAAACTTGCTTTTAAAAATATAATTTCTTTAATTGATGATTTTTAGAGCTTTTGCAATGGAATGGTATTATCTTTTATTTTTAATTGAAAATTTTGGAAGTTTTGGGATCTTTTCTTTTGATTTACAGTTTTCAAAGAAGGAAGGGGAAAGGATTTGGGGAAAACCTTTTTGAAGCTGCTCCACGAGACATGAAGGAGGTTTTTTTTTAACCCTTCTTGATATTACTCACTGAATCTGGGGGGGGGACGAAATTAGATTACCCGTCTCCTTTTTTTTTCTGGTATTCCTTAATGATTTCAACGGTGGACCAAGATTTCATGTGGGGATGGAGGGAAAATTGATGGATTCATGGTATGGCTCGCATAGCACATGGTGGGTATTTTGGACATTCGTTGTTCAAGAGAGGAGAAGAATCAATCTTCGAAGGAAAGGAGACATGAGGAAAGAGGATCGAGAGACAGAGTCACATCGTGATCACCTTTATTCTACAGAGATGGCGCAAAGGTATGTTGGTTGGACTCCCCTTAATTTTTGGAAGCTCTGGCGTATATGTTTCTCTTCCAAAATATAGAAGTTATGGATCCATCATTCCCTTGCCTGTATTCTTATTGTTGGGTCATCATGTGAGTATTTTAGTTGGCTTATTAACCATTTAGATGATCTATTGTGTCTTTGCATTGAGAGGCTATGTATCGAGCATGTATAATGTTAACTCTATACTAGCTTGTTCATCATTGATGCCTTTAAATTTATTCAGATTATTTCTAAGTTTTCAAATAACATCTGATTTGTTAAAAAGGTAATATCTGTATAAGGCTATGTGCACGCCCATGGCCAATCGCATTCTGCAGAGTCAATATGTGAGGCACTATTCTTCCGAATGTTGTCTATCTTTAGTAGGGAAAGTTAGGATTTGTCGTTCCATCATCTCATCTTTTGGATACTCTGTCGTTTGCTCTATCTTATATCCAAATATATGCCGACCCCTTCACCTCAGCTTTATCCCTCTTTTAGCGTACTTGGGTCTCTATTTGAGGAGTGGATTAAGATTCCATCGTATGCCTAATTTTTCCTCCATATACCGTAGTCTTGGGTTTTGTTTCACTTCCTTGTCTTCATCTTTGTCGTTAAATGAGTATGTAACATCAGTGTATGCTTAGGAGCTAACCCCTATTGCATTTTTGGGCCTCTTTATCTTTAACAACCCCAATGTCAGCAAGAACCAGTGAGTAATTCTGTAATACATAGGCTTTTAAGCCAGTCATGTCACCATACTTGAACATAATAGGAAGTTCATGATTTAAATAGCCCCCATGATTCTATTGCAGCTGTAGTATTTGAAACTAAAATATGGTCATGGTTTAATTAAATTCTTTGCTTCCATTCGCAACACCATTACATCGGCGACACTTGGACATGGTAGGGTGTATAGATTTCAAATAACCTCCCCGATTCCATTGTCAACCTGTCATAACTGAAGCACTTAAGTCGATCTGTATTCAGCATCCAACCAGCATGAGTTTATGGTAATCTACTCTATAAAGGAATAAAACGTGTTTATTCATTAATATCCAATCTGTTCAGAAAACTATATATAATAATCGATTTTGGCCTACATTCATTTCTTAGGACTATGTCCTTAGTTCTTAGGTTTTGAGATCTCCTTGGAAAAATCTAGTTTGTGAGTAAGCTGCATGTAAAGGTTTACTGGTGCATTTATTTATGCTTTATGTTCAGTTCGATGAGAAACATCATATGATTAGATATTTGTTGTTTTCATGGAAGAATGACTTTCATTTTATGTAGTTGGTTAGGGCGCACCGCTTTGACATTTGCCTCCCATTTCATATCTGATAGATCTCTTGTCTAGTTTCATACCAGTATCCTCCCACATCGTTTTGTCTCTATACGAATTCTTTATGTGCACTTCATTTGACCATACTCTTTGAGGTAATATGTCATTTAGGTAGCGTGCCTTGCCTATGCTTCCAACCTCACTCCTCCCACTGTGCCATATCACTTGGAATAATCGCTACCTTGTGTAGTGCTAAGTCTGTTTGCACTAGACGTTGGTTGAAATCGAAACATTTAATAGATTTGCTAACTGTATGTTTGGTGGTCTTGGTTGTATGGATCAAAACTCACATTATAGACTTCTCTTCTAGCCTACGTTTGTCCTTAGGCTTTTCCTGATAAACGCTTGTTATGGGAGGGTTCAATTTGCTCTTTACAATCATGCTGGCCTCTATAGAATTCTTCTTACCTTAGAAATATTCCTCCCATGCTTTGCAATATTTGATCCAAGTCCTTGTAAGTCGGTTGTGGATGAATCTAATATTATGTAAATTACTTTCAGAATTAATTTATTGTGTGTTGCTCGAAGTATTTAGCCAATTCATAGTTTACCCATTGGCTTTCCTATTTAATTAATGCTTTTATATTATAGTAAATTCGCCAATTTGGAAATAGGAAGTCCATCCCATATGGTTATAATTTATTCATTTATGTATATTGTTGTATGCATGTAAAGAATATGTATATCATAGTGGTTTGGATAGATTACCTCTTGATTATGATTGATACTGTTTTGGGTTTTAGTCCGATGAAAACATTAGATGTTGGTATTTGAAAACGGCATTAATAATGTTTTATATTTAATGTATCCTAAAAGATACCTTCATTTATACATATATATAAATATATGCATATTTATATTATTGAGTAAAATGATTTCTTTTGATGTTTAATTTGTGAAATTAAGTGAAGTTTATTTTGAAAGCAACATAATAAATTGTGTTGGATTATTGTTGAATTTTATATCAACGTGGAGCAAATTTGGAGACTGTTATTTAAATTTTCCGTTCTAGCTTTATTGTGTTGACTTTTAAATTGATGTGGGAACCCTGTTGTCAATTTGTGAAACTTTATTCCAGAGGCTTGTTTAATTTTAATGTTCTCCTCGTCTTAGCCATACGTTTGGAATTGAAACTTATTGGTTTTGTACTTGGAAGGGTTGGACGGGTTTTGTTAAGACTTTTGGTTTTGAGTTATTACGAGAGGGATAATGCCTCACATGTTCTTGTTTTGGTTTTATGCTTTATTTGTTTTAGCTCAACCCTTGCCTAAAATTTGTTTTATATTAGGGGTCTTAGGGACAGTGGCTTTTCGTGGGGGTTGGCACCTCAGTTGGAGGAAGGGCCAGTAGATCCCATGAGAGTTATGCGATGACACTCTCCACTAGACACCCTTGTACTTGGCTTTCGGTTGCCTCTGCAATAGTAAACTTTATGTTGTATCTGAGTCTTGTGAATTTGATTTATGGTTGTTATTTAGTTACTTGTTTAATTGATAATGCTTTACTTAATTGTGGTGAGTTTCATAGTTTTATCTTGTTATGTTTGATTCGTGAATGTCGATGGTTATTTTATTGTATACCTTGAGTTTGTATTTGTACTATGTTGTTCTGGGAGTCGGTTTGACATTCATGGTCAGGTTCTCTTCCTTGCCACCTCTAAGCACGGGGGGTGAGTTATTTATAATTCACATGGCTGGGTGGAACGTGCTCCTCACCCGTCGGGTTCCCCATCTGCAGTCTATCTTCTCAGCATTTCTGTAGTTGGTGTTGCACTAGTGTTCCCTTGTAATTTAGATTTCATTGTATTTATATTATCCCACTCGTTTGGGAAATTTGATGTAATTATTAATCAAGAGCTTGTAATATAATATTAAAATGATGATGTAATAGTTAGGATCAATTGTAACTTGTTAAAAGAGATTCATTATGATTGTATTATGTGATGTATTAATATTCTCGCTCTTGGTTATTGGATGTATTCTTATTCATGGTTTATAATATTAACAGTTATGTTGTTATCTTTTACTTTCATTGTTAGTATTTTGTGAAGTAACCTCGCATGCCCCAGAGAGCTAAGCGTAATAGTGTAATGTAATGTGTTATGTGATTATGGTTAATGTTCTTGCATGTTTAATTGTATTGTTTAAAAATAAATAAAAATTATTTGCTATGTGTGTGTTCTCTGGGGTTTGCACGGTGGGCATTACAACTTGGTATCAGAGAACTAGGTTCAAATACTGGGCACTCTGGTTTCATATGAGCCCATTATGTTGTCCTAGTGAATTTTTTAAGTGAAGTTCCTAAGTGATCACGATGAGAATGTTGGATTGTGGAAAGGATGTAAAGTTTTGAACCACGTAGTTGTTGGAAAGTAATTGTACTTGTGGAATTATGTATGTAATTGTACTTCCCTTGTAAATGTGAGAAACCAATAACTGTGCATCAGTTGAGTGTTGTGAATACCCCGTACTTGCTTTGTGGGCCCATAACCCATAGGTCTTGGGATGGAGATATGGTGTACCCATCCATTCTGAATATGTTGTATTTGGTGTGGGATTAACCATACCATTATGTGTGTTTGTATGTTTGTTACCTGATTGAGGGCCAACCCATGTGTGGTTGAAAATCTATACATATAAGAGTAGCCAAAAGCTAGTTTCATGGATTCTTTTCTTTTGGTTCTCTAGTCCCTCAATCTGTGAAGGGGTAGTAGCAGCCACAAAGTTCCTTGGGCGGAGTGTGTAGCATACACATATTGCCATGTACAGTAGTCTTAGCTCAACCGATCCCAAGGAAACGTACTCACTACTTCCCCTTATGATGGATCAGGGTACTTGATCCATATGTACTAGCCTAAACCCCACAATTTTGAGTATAGCAGCATTGGATTGTTAGTTTATGCATGGCCATCCATAGGGACATTGACCTAGCATTAGCGAGTCAACCTCATCTGTATGAGAGGTGAAGCTCGAGTAGCCCCATATTGATATGCCCATATATGTATTGCATACACTATATCTACACATGTTCCATCATGATGCAATGGATACGATGCCACACCCCACTGATGTTCTGACACAGTGCTGGTGATGATGCCGTGTTGCTGATGGTAGCGAGCTGGGCTCAAGGACATGATGCCACGTGCATAGACACGTGAAGGTGCACTATGAGATTGTGTTATGATAGCCTATTTATGTGATGAGTGTAATGGGGCCTCACACACTTGTAGAGGGATACTCATGTTTGCTTTCGACAGTGTATGTGTCGGTTAGCATATGGGTAGGTCCTAGCCATGTATACCTCTAGCGACGGCAAGTACCTACGTGTGCCTTCTCCACGAAGTATCACTATGTGGGGTGTGTCTAGCGTGTGCCTACTTCTGCGGAGCCACAGATAGACTACCATGCGGCATATGACCAGTGCGTGCCTTCTTCGGCTGGTGTATGACCATGCCGCACTGCGATGCGATGCGGGATGGAGGCCGAGGTGCACATCCTATGCGGGAAACCAAGGAGTGCATGGGCCACTTGGTTAGTCCATGTTGCGTGATGACGCGAGGTAGGGTGTAGCTAAGGAGCACACTCTGGGTCATGTGGATGGCATGCTCACTCTGCACCACATGAGGGCTATTGTTATAGCTAGACGATGTTCCCTCCTTCCTCATTTGGTGGCTAGTATCTAGTCACATAGTGTTGTATTGTGCAATTTTGAAGATTGAGGACTTCCTATATGATTGTTGATGATTTTCAATTGACCTTGAAGGCTGACATTTTGTTTATGTTTGATTGTAATGGTTTAGCCACACTTTGTGACTTATTTTCTCATAGCCCTCATGGTTACATTTGATTTAGTGTTGACATTGTGCGCATTTCTTGCTTTACTGTTGAGATTGAATCTTATTTGATGTTTGCTTGATGACTTTGGTGGCTAAACTAGTTTATCCTTGTTGTTTTCGAGGTCGGCCATGTGTTGCATTGTGATTCCTCTCCAAGGACGTATGAGGTGGAGTTGGTGAGTGTATACGACGAAGTAGACGCAGGGAACTTTGAGGATGGGGGTATGTGAGGCTATTTTATAGCTAGGACCCACTACCCACCTATGTGTGATGACTATCTCTTGGAGGCTAACCACCTTGTACAACAAGAGATGGATCATAGTGGTCTTGTTTGGATGGTCTCGCCATGTGTGTGTGGCCTAACACCATCAAGCCACTGAGTGTGAGGTATGGATTATGTGAGATGGATTTTGTATTATGGATTAGTATGCTACTTTTCGGCATCTAGATGGACCATTGTGTAGCCTCGTTATGTGGTTCCCAGTGATGTGACTGTGTATGTATGTGTTAGAAGAATATTTCTTATATTTTGTGCCTATTGATGTAAAAGAGGGATAACCATCCTATCTTAAATGTGGGTATATTAGGACTCTATGGTATAAAATAGATTGGATATTATTGAGAATCATAAATTCTGACTTAAAATATGTTACTGAAACATGATATTGTGTTTATTTTTTTAATTTCTAAGTAATCATTTGATGTGTTTTCCTTCTATGATATTTTGAAGATGTGTAAATGGAAAATTGAGTTAATAGGAGTACTTGCTTTGTTATTAGTGTTGAAACCAAGTATGTTATTGTAAGAGGTGTAAGGATTTATAAATAAAAGTAGTTAAGAAGATATTATTTTCAAATGTGAATCCAGATAGTGATTCTAATTGTAATGATTCAGAAAGAGGGTGTACATCAATTATAGATTAGAGAAATTTTGGTACTAATGTGGTTATGTTTCCATTTTGAGCCATGTGACTTCCAGGAGTAAGTCAAGTTTTAGGGGGGGAGGATGTAGTACCCCTCCATTCTCACCTGTGATGTGTAGGTAGTTTGGCTAAGGAATCGGAAGAGGAAGATGGGACAAGAGCTTCTAATGGTATTTTTGTGAGTATGATATTATGTTATGATTGCATTTAATTAGTGATGCTTTTATATAGATGTAGTATTAGGTGGTGATGAAGTGAATTAGTAAATGTTCATGATGATATGATATGATTTGTTAGTTTAGAAATGATTAATTTATTGGTTATATTATATTGATTGGATATATGTGATGAAGGACAGTGTAGCACCACTCATTCCCGGGTGCCCTGCTATGCTACGATTCCTTCTCACAAGGTGCTTGTATTTAAATAGATATATTGTGCACAACATTGTTTGTATGTAGGGATTGCAGGTACATAGTCTTGATTCCACCTGCTTCAGCAGGACAGGGCGAGCACCTATAACCCAATGGTATAATGTTGAAACAGAGGTGGCAATGGATTCATCCCGTCCCATGATGTCAGATCATCTTTTTTTAAATGGTTTTGTGTGTTCTTGTAATTGCCGTTCTTTGTGGTCACATTTGTGTTTTGTCGTACACTATTTATGTTGGTATTTTATAAGCTGTGATCGAATTAATTAAATCAGGGTAATATTGTTTATTAAAATGTTAGATTAAATTGTATTTAAATATTTAAATGTTTTAGTTATTTTTAAAAAGTCAAGTATTTTATTAAATATTAATTAAATATTAAATTGTGTTTATTATTTTAATTAATTATCTTGTTGAGGATAATTGTTAGAATAAATTATTTAAATTAATTAGGTAATGTGCTTTGCAAGTAAAGTTGTAAAAAAAAAGGAAATTAAAACAAAAATTATTGAAAAATAATAATAATAAATAAATAAATAAAAGAATGAAAAAGTTGTGAGAACGAATGAGAACTCAGATCTGACTGAAAAGCTTGCTTTTAAAAATATAATTTCTTTTATTGATGATTTTTAGAGCTTTTGCAATGGAATGGTATTATCTTTTATTTTTAATTGAAAATTTTGGTAGTTTCGGGATCTTTTGTTTTGATTTTCAGTTTTCAAAGAAGGAAGGGGAAAACCTTTTTGAAGCTGATCCACGAGACATGAAGGAGGTTTTTTTTTAACCCTTCTTGATATTACTCACTGAATCGGGGGGGGGGGAACGAAATTAGATTACCCGTTTCCTTTTTTTTCTAGTATTCCTTAATGATTTCAATGGTGGACCAAGATTTCATGTGGGGATGGAGGGAAAATTGATGGATTCATGGTATGGCTCACATCGCAAATGGTGGGTATTTTGGACATTCGTTGTTCAAGAGAGGAGAAGAATCAATCTTCGAAGGAAAGGAGACATGAGGAAAGAGGATCAAGAGACAGAGTCACGTCGTGATCACCTTTATTCTACAGAGATGTCGCAGAGGTATGTTGGCTGGACTCCCCTTAATTTTTGGAAGCTCTGGCGTATATGTTTCTCTTCCAAAATATAGAAGTTATGGATCCGTCATTCCCTTGCATGTATTCTTATTGTTGGGTCTTCCTGTGAGTATTTTAGTTGGCTTATTAACCATTTAGATGATCTATTGTGTCTTTGCATTGAGAGGCTGTGTATCAAGCATGTATAATGTTAACTCTATACTAGCTTGTTCATCATTGATGCCTTTAAATTTATTCAAATTATTTCTAAGTTTTCAAATAACATCTGATTTGTTAAAAAGGTAATATCTGTATAAGGCTATGTGCATGCCCATGGCCAATCACATTTTGCAGAGTCAATATGTGAGGCACTATTCTTGCTAAATGTTGTCTATCTTTCGTAGGGAAAGTTAGGATTTTTCGTTCCATCGTCTCATCTTTTGGATACTCTATCGTTTGCTCTATCTTATATCCAAATATATGCAAACCCCTTCACGTCAGCTTTATCCCTCTTTTAGCGTACTTGGGTCTTTGTTTGAGGAGTGGATTAAGATTCCATCGTATGCCTGATTTTTCCTCCATATACCGCAGTCTTGGGTTTTGTTTCACTTCCTCATCTTCATCTTTGTCGTTAAATGAGTATGTAACATCAGTGTATGCTTAGGAGCTAACCCCTGTTGCATTTTTGGGCCTCTTTATCTTTAACAACCCCAATGTCAGCAAGAACCAGTAATTCTGTAATATATAGGCTTTTAAGCCAATCATGTCACCGTACTTGAACATAATAGGAAGTTCATGATTTAAATAGCCCCCATTATTCTATTGTAGCTGCAGTATTTGAAACTAAAATATGGTCATGATTTAATTAAATTCTTTGCTTCCATTCACAACCTGTTATAGCGGCGACACTTGGACATGGTAGGGTGTATAGATTTCAAATAACCTCCCTGATTTTGTTGTCAACCTGTCATAACTGAAGCACTTAAGTCAATCTGTATTCAACATCCAACCAACATGAGTTTATGGTAATCTACTCTATAAAGGAATAAAACGTGTTTATTCATTAATATCCAATCTGTTCATAAAACTATATATAATAATCGATTTTGGCCTACGTTCGTTTCTTAGGACTGTGTCCTTAGTTCTTAGGTTTTGAGATCTCCCTGGAAAAATCTAGTTTGTGAGTAAGCTGCATGTAAAGGTTTATTGGTGCGTTTATTTATGCTTTATGCTCAGTTCGATGAGCAGCATCATATGATTAGATATTTGTTGTTTTCATGGAACAATGACTTTTGTTTTATGTAGTTGGTTAGGGCGCACCGCTTTGACATTTTCCTCCCATTTCATATCTAATAGATCTCTTGTCTAGTTTCATACCAGTATCCTCCTACATCATTTTGTCTCTATACCAATTCTTTATGTGCACTTCATGTGACCATACTCTTTGAGGTAATATGCCATTCAGGTAGGGTGCCTCGCCTATGCTTCCAACCTCACTCCTCCCACTATGCCATATCACTTGGAATAATCACTACCTTGTGTAGTGCTAAGTCTATTTGCACTAGACATTGGTTGAAATCGAAACATTTAATATATTCGCTAACTGCATGTTTGATGGTCTTGCCTGTATGGATCGAGATTCACATTATAGACTTCTCTTCTAGCCTACGTTTTTCCTTAGGCTTTGTCTTATAAATGCTTGTTATGGGAGGGTTCAATCTGCTCTTTATAATCATGCTGGCCTCTATAGAATTCTTCTTACCTTGGAAATCTTCCTCCCATGCTTTGCAATAGGTGATCTGAGTCCTTGTAAGTCGGTTGTGGATGAATCTAATATTATGTAAATTACTTTCAGAATTAATTTATTGTGTGTTGCTCGAAGTATTTAGCCAATTCATAGTTTACCCATTGGCTTTCCTATTTAATTAATGCTTTTATATTATAGTAAATTCGCCAATTTGGAAATAGGAAGTCCATCCCATATAGTTATAATTTATGCATTTATGTATATTGTTGTATGCATGTAAAGAATATGTATATGTATATCATAGTGGTTAGGATAGATTACCTCTTGATTATGATTGATATTGTTCTGGGTTTTAGTCTGATGAAAACATTAGATGTTGGTATTTGAAAATGGCATTAATAATGTTTTATATTTAATGTAACTTGAAAGATACCTTCATTTATACATATATATAAATATATGCATATTTATATTATTGAGTAAAATGATTTCTTTTGATGTTTAATTTGTGAAATTAAGTGAAGTTTATTTTGAAAGCAATGTAATAAATTGTGTTGGATTATTGTTGAATTTTATATCAATGTGGAGCAAATTTGGAGATTGTTATTTAAATTTTCCATTCTAGCTTTATTGTGTTGACTTTTAAATCGATATGGGAACCCTATTGTCAATTTGTGAAACTTTATTTTAGAGGCTTGTTTAATTTTAATGTTCTCCCTATCTTAGCCATACTTTTGGAATTGAAACTTATTGGTTTTGTACTTGGAAGGGTTGGATGGGTTTTGTTAAGACTTTTGGTTTTGAGTTATTGCTAGAGGGATAATGCCTCACATGTTCTTGTTTTGGTTTTATGCTTTATTTGTTTTAGTTCAACCCTTGCCTGAAATTTGTTTTATATTAGGGGTCTTAGGGAGAGTGGCTTTTCGTGGGGGTTGGTGCCTCAGTTGGAGGAAGGGCCAGTAGATCCCATGAGAGTTATGCGATGACACTCTCCACTAGACACCCTTGTACTTGGCTTTTGGTTGCCTCTGCAATAGTAAACTTTATGTTGTATCTGAGTCTTGTGAATTTGATTTATGGTTGTTATTTAGTTACTTGTTTAATTGATAATGCTTTACTTAATTGTGGTGAGTTTCATAGTTTTATCTTGTTATGTTTGATTTGTGAACGTCGATGGTTATTTTATTGTATACCTTGAGTTTGTATTTGTACTATGTTGTTCTGGGAGTCGGTTTGACATTCATGGTCGGGTTCTCTTCCTTGACACCTCTGAGCACAAGGGGTGAGTTATTTATAATTCACATGGTTGGGTGGAACGTGCTCCTCACCCATTGGGTTCCCCATCTGCAGTCTATCTTCTCAGCATTTCTGCAGTTGGTGTTGCACTAGTGTTCCCTTGTAATTCA
Source organism: Sequoia sempervirens (assembly GCA_007258455.2). Classification (NCBI taxonomy): domain Eukaryota; kingdom Viridiplantae; phylum Streptophyta; class Pinopsida; order Cupressales; family Cupressaceae; genus Sequoia; species Sequoia sempervirens. The sequence continues at coordinate 108,359,699 of VDFB02105785.1, forward strand.
GATTTCATTGTATTTATATTATCCCACTCGTTTGGGAAATTTGATGTAATTATTAATTAAGAGCTTGTAATATAATATTAAAATGATGATGTAATAGTTAGGATCAATTGTAACTTGTTAAAAGAGATTCATTATGATTGTATTATGTGATGTATTAATATTCTCGCTCTTGGTTATTTGATGTATTCTTATTCATGGTTTATAATATTAACAGTTATTTTGTTATCTTTTACTTTCGTTGTTAGTTGTTTGTGAAGTAACCTCGCGTGCCCCAGAGAGCTAAGCCTAATAGTGTAATGTAATGTGTTATGTGATTATGGTTAGTGTTCTTGCATGTTTAATTGTATTTCTTTTAAAAAACATAAAAATTATTCGCTATGTGTGTGTTCTCTGGGGTTTGCACGGCGGGCGTTACAATTCTGATTTTTGTTGAAATCACATATGTTTTAAAAATATAATGATTTAAGCCTTCAAAATTTCCATTTAAAGCATTCTAATTGAAGAGGGTTTGATCAAACTACCTTTTATCAAACCCCCTTGGATAGAACGCCGCTAGTTTTAAACCGTACATATAATGAAGTCTTCTTTACACCTACAAAATGCTAATAAAAACCACATTTGATTTACCTTTTGGGGGATCAAATGATTTCATTTAAAATTTAATTTTTCTAAGTATGTAGTCCTTATTATAAGCTTCCCAAAAATTATAATTTTAAATAAATTTAATTTAATTATTATTATTATTATTTCTTGTGAATGTTGGTTTTTCACCGAAAATCAAGCTCTCTATTCTGCACATGTGGAAAAATAGGAGATTTAAAAAAGAAGAAGATATGAGTGTACTAGATATTTAATTCCTTGATCCAACAAAAAGAAAATTGAATTTCAATACATAAAAAAAAAGTTGTGTTATACAATCCGCCTATGTCTGAATTGTAATTTGTTTGACTTTGAAACTTGAGTAAGGAAAAAATACTCAATAAAACACTATGAAACTGATTGGAAGAACTAGATATCATAGTTCCAAATCTAAATTCAAAAAAAATATAATTTTATCCTTCATGAAAAAAAAAAAAGTGTTATACGGCGAGTTTCACTGCTTAAAAATGGTGTTTACTGAAAAAACTAGTTTTTGAAGGAGATGGAAAAAGAAGTGCAATCTAATTCCAAAATTTTTGAAAAAAAATGTTTAGAATCTACAAAAAAAACACCACAAATCACTAGTTTGCATAATATTCAAATTCCTCATGGTTTAACCACTATAGGTGCTCGAAAGTGAAGATTTAGTTAGAAAAAATCAATTGAATGTCTAGTTTGGGAAAAAATTGTAAACTAGTATTGTGGGATCACCCCTAAACTAGATGCAAAATGTTAAACTATGATGATATGCTAAGCCCACAAATGTTGATATGATTTCTACAGAGTAAGTTTTCTCAAAGATGGGATGTGAAAAGCTAGAGAATGAGTTGTATTTATAGGATTTCCAAGGCATAAAATGATGTTGCAACAACCAACGGTCAATATTTTAGCTGGAGAGATGAAGGGTGAAGAATGAAGAAGTTAGAGGGAATCATGGAGATGGTTCCCTTTGGAAGAACATCATGCCAAGTGTGAGGGAGAATGAAATGATGAAGAGAGCCAAGTGTCCAAGGTTTGTTCCAAAATTGGTTGAGGATAATTCCAATTTAAATATTAAGAATAATTAAATTCATGAGACACTTGATGATGTGGCAAGAAGAAAAGATGGAGACATATGACCAAATTCAAATTTTAGAATTTAAATTTAGTAAGAAGATATTAATTAAATTAAAAAAACTAAATTGAAATTTGTTTATTTAATTAAAATTGGAAGAATGTGATTTAAGATGGAAGAATTTAGAAAATGTGAACTACATAAATAAATTTAGAATTTATTTATGAGTAGACGAAATAAGAGGTTTATTAATTAAATACTTTGTATTTAATTAATTATCCTAACCAATTTTAGGTGTATGCATTTTCCCCCTCTTTCAAGTGATGTGTTTACACATTGCTTGAAAGAAAAAATTACTAGTGATGTTGACAAATTTTTTTCAATATGCCCCAGACACTGCTTTTCAAGTGATGATGGATATATGCCCCCTCGGGAGATAAATCAATGAATTTTTGAATTTTTGAGATTTGTTGAATTTTTTGAATTTTTGATGATTTTCTAATGATTTGATAATGATTTCAAATTTTATGATGTAGAGATGATTTATCTCCCAAACAATGATGTTGGACCTCCCAGGTGATGAATTGATTAATTAAGCCCTTTGAAAAATAAAATTAATCAACCCCATTAAAATCCCACTTAATCACCACTTAAAAAGGTTAAAACATGTGATTTGAAGTTCATTTGTGCATTTGCAATTTGAAAATTTGGAGTGATTGAGTGATTGAGCAACTTTTGAGCAAGATGGAGATTCTGATCTAGACCCATTGATTTGAGCGTGTGTGACGTCACAACCACCCGACTGCGTATGGACCCCCAGTACGTACCCTAAAAAACCTCCTCGTGAATTTTAAATCTCATTTTTCGTGCTTTTTTCCATGTTTGAATTCTTTTTTTCACATTTTAGCACATACAAACCCTGATGTAGTGCATCCATAGACTGATCTAGTGCATAGGATCTTTTAGTGCATAAGTTAAATTCTTTAGCTCATGCATGCAAAGTTATAGTGCATAGAGGAAATTAGCGCATTGATACAAAAATTTAGCACATAGGATGAATGTTGTAGCACAACCAGTTGTTTAGCACATTGGTGATGTGTTATGGTGCATTAGGTCAGAGTTTTAGCACATAGAACTATTTAGCGCATTAATAGAGGGATTTAGTGCATTGATGAATTTTGATGGTACATGGAGAGGTTTAGCACTTTGGGACCCTATTTTGGCACATTGATGAAATTTTTTAGCACATCCATATTTTTAGCTCATGGTAGCACTATTTCAATGCATCTAGGCGAGAATGATGAATTTTTTATTAGACTCCTTGATTTTGATATTTTTGATCGCATCAATAGTTGATTTGATGATGTTGATTGATTAGATGATGATTGATCTCATGATAGGTTAGATTCAATGATAGATTAATGATTTCCCTCATGATAGGTTGATGATCGACATCATGATAGGTGAGGATCAATGATAGGTTGATGGTTGACCTCATGATAGGTGAGGATCAATGAAAGATGCTCATGAGATGTAATCAAAATCTCATCAAAGCTAATTAGATTGATTTTTTGATTTGTAATGTGTTATGATGATAAGAGCCTATGATAGTCCTACAGATTCGAGAGTGCATCTTGAGGACTTAGGATTTGATTCCACATTTGGATAAAGCTTATATAAATGTGATTGGATGATGTGGATTGACATCGTTGCTAGACATGCCCTAGCACATGATTAATAGTGGGCTTCTAACCGCTTTGGTAGAGAGGTGGCACAATGACCACAACACCTTCCACCTACCCACTGGTGAGATGACAGTGGCACCCGAGGATGTATATCGGATTCAGAAGATTCTAGTTGTCAGAGAGCTGGTTGTGTATGATTTGACTAAGAAGGGAGGGACTGCAACACTTCAGAGATTTTTTGAGGATGATCAGATATGCGGCTATGATATTCCATGGCAAGAGATGGTAGATGCTTATGTGAAATTTCCATGTGTACTTGATGGGTTTATTGGAGGTTTCCTATGTCCCGACCATAGGTCGAAGGGATTCTTAGTTGGATGGGGTCAGACACTAGAGAGCATGATTAATCAGGGTACTAGATATGCTTGGGGATCTTGCATTCTTACACATTTATATCATGATCTACACAGAGGAGCTAGTTTTTCAACTGGAGTTACACTATTGCAAATATGGGCATGGGAGCACATAGTTGTTACTCGTCCAATGGCAGAGAGAAAGCGGCCAACCAATCATCCTTATGTTTATGGATATACAGGCCCAGTTTTCCAACCTAAGCTGGGAAAACTTGAGTATTGGAGGAGAGTTCTGTATGACCTTGAGATAGTTACCTAGAGGCCATATCTTAATTGTGAGAAATGGCTAGAGGATGACACAAAGATACCCTATATGTGTTCATTGAGATATCGGATCAAGAGGAAACCTTTTGTGATTGAGAGATTCCTATTGAGGAGGGTGTTGGGACAATATGGTAGGGTAGAGGGCATGCCTGAGGGTATGGATCTTGCATGGAGACGACAGGATATTCTAGAGTGGGGGTCCATACTATCATATGATGCAAAAATTGAGGAGTACAATGGATTACATGCCATTATATGGGATTATCATCTGGAGGTTGTTGCGGCTACAGTTTCAGAGGAGTATACTTAGTATTTCTTCATGTATCCCTTCACACAAATATCTAGCCCAAATGAGTCGGTACCGTTATTGGATGATGATCCAGCATGAAGAGGAAGGAGGGGTGGAGGAGATGATGAGGAGGATGAGGGAGAGAGTAGTGATGAAGGGGGTGATGGGGGAGATGGAGGAGGAGGAGATGGAGGTGATGAAGGAGATGGAGGCAATGATGGAGCTAGAGATGGAGATGGAGATGGTGGTGATGGGGGTGGTGTGCATGCCCTAAATCTTAGAGTGCCTCAAAAGAGGTGATTGCTAGTGGTTTTATCCTAACAACATGTGTAGATTTGATGGCCCTCATAGCAGTAGCAAACATAGATAGTTGCATTCTATGTCCAAGTTCAGACACTATAGGGATAGCTGGCACAAATACAGGGTTTTCTACAGACGTAGGAATAGGCACATGCACAGATTGCTACCCTCACAGCGGAGAGACACACCCTAAGATATAATTTTGAGTAGGTAGAGGGCATGGTAGAGAGACTTTAGAGACTTTATGAGGGTACATCAATAGCTGATTACCTGAGAGAGGTATGGTGCTCTGCTAGGGAGGCCAAGTACTACTAAGGATGATATCATGAGGTAGTGCCTTCGGAGCATCGAGTCAATTATGCACAGTCTATGAGTGCACACACTCATTCTAGGACCACTAGTAGGGGTGTTATAGGGCCACCATGTAGAGATCCAAGGGTCAGGACATCCGGTCTAGTAGGAGGTACAGAGCCAACACCGTTTTAGGGTAGCACCGCATAGTTCTTGTTGACATATGATGTACCAATTTTTGATGATGTATACATTGATTCAGAGATATTATGGTTTCTACCATTTTTTGATATTATATCTCTGCACATATTTGGACATCATTGTACACTTGACATTATTATTTTGAGATTTATAGGAGATGCAAGAATGATCTATATGTGTTTATGATTCTACGATGGATGCCTATAATGAATACATTTAATTTCTACGTTATGATGCTTATATGATGTTTATATGATTATGATATGATTATGATATGAATGCAATGATGATATGATAATGTATGAATGATGATGCATGATGCTTTATACTATGAGATGGATGCAAATAAAATGTGATTCCCCTTATGTTTTTGTATTTTCCTGATGTAAATATTATGATGTAATGCATGGATTGACGAATGATGTAATAATGTTTTCTAATGTATGTATGATATGCAAATGATTATGCCACTACATGAGAATGATATGTTTTTGTTAATGTCAAGTATACTCAATCCATTAAGGATAGAAATAACATCATTTTAAAATCTTTCTAGTCTTGGAAAATCCATAAATACAAATGCAAAACTAATATGGATGCAATCTAACTTAACCATGCAAAACTAATATGTAAATGTTGTCATCATAACAGGCAATTTTTCATGCTTTTTATCATCATTAAGCCTTTAAATTGTTGAAAGTGAGTAAAAACATCCGTATAATTAGACCGTGATGACTTGAGTACTACTTTCATGATTTTTTGATAGTGCAAGTTAACACAAGCATATAGGTATAATTGAATCGAGATGACCTGAGCATTACTCTCGTAAACAAACAAGAGAACTTGATCATTTTCCTATGCAAATTTAGAATGCCATCAACGATACTTTGTAGAGCATGTCTAGTGACCATTTGCACAGTAGTAATGATTAGCTCATAGGCAGCAGACAAAGAAAAAACATTCTCCTTCATAGCTCCTCTAGTTCAATACATCATTGAGTTGCTCTAGAGAAATGATAACAAAAATCAAAGTACAACAGTTGAACATTCATGGTAAAGTGATAAAGCCATTATTCAAAAGAACATCATCCATTTAACTATTTATTTTGATTGATTTTAGCTGTTTGATTTGGATGGTTGATTTGTAAAGTTTGATGATTGATTTTCATTGTTAAGTTCCACTATGATCATTGTGTTTGCTATGTTGTCTAACTATTTTTTTTCTATTGGATTAAGCTCAAAGTTTATTGCCCCCACAAAGTTTAGGATTTTTGCCCCAATCTAGGGTGAGACACGACCACAATGCCAGGATATGTACATGAGGTTTCCGATGATAGGAAAAATGATGGTGAAAGAAAATAGCCAAAACATGCTCAAATAGATGGCAAAGCTAATTTGTCACAAATAGTGCTTATTGTCAGGTTTTCACTAGTTTTTACTACACTTTTCAGATTTTATGATTTTTTTGATTTTTGATTTGTTTTACTTTTTTTGTATTTTTCTCTATTTTTCTTTTTCTATATTTTTTTCTGTTTTACTTTTTTTGTATTTTTCCCTTTTTTTATTTTTTTGATGTCACCAAGATGCCTATTTGCCAAGTTTTCATCAAGGTAATGATTTTTTTAGGACTTTTAAAGTGCACTGGATGAACTAGGTATAGAACTTCTTGAGATGCAAGTTGTTGATAGGTTCCTTGAACAGATCCCCTTTAGGTGTAGACAATTGATAGGCTCCAAATCCATAGACTGATATGATGATAAAGGGACCTAGCAAGTTTGGTTCAAACTTCCCCTTCTTTTCTTGATCCTGTTGATTATGGGGATTTTCTTTCAAGACCAAGTCAGCAACTTGAAATATTCTTGGTTTAACTCTGTGATTGTAGCTTCTTGATATCCTTTTTTGATAGGCTTTCAAGTGATTTGCATCTTGCTGATGATGTTCATCCAACAACTCTAACTCTTGTAGCCTAGATACTCGATAATCTTCATCTAAGATAATCCCCTTTAGTGACACATGGAGTGATGGTAGCTCAACCTCAATAGGTAGAATGGCCTTTGATCCATATACAAGAGCGTATGATGTGGCTCTTGTTGTAGTGCATATAGTAGTTTTGTAGGCCCAAAAAGTAGGGTTCAGTTGATTGTGCCAGTCTCATCTAACACCATTGATGGTTTTCTTTAAGATCTCCAGGATGGTTTTGTTTGAGGCTTTTTCCTAGCCATTTCCTTGAGGGTAATATGGTGTTCAAAAATGATTCTAGATATGAAACCTTTCACAAAGTTCTTGGACATCTTGATTCTTGAAATGTCTACCATTGTCAGTGACAATGGAATGAGGAATGTCGTACTGACAGATGATGTAATTCAGGATAAAGGATGCAATTTGTTTTCTTGTGATTGTGGTTAGAGGAACAAATTCAATCCACTTTGTAAAGTACTTTGTGGTTGTGATGATTAATTTGTGTCCATTTGATGAAGATGGATGAATTTTACCTACAAGATCCAATCCTTGCTGACAAAAAGGCCATGTTGATGCAAACGATTGCAATTCCTGAGCTGGTGCGTGTATGAGGTTGCCATGAATTTGACATTTATGGCACTTCTTGACAAATTGAAAATACTCCTCCATATTTAGCCAATAATACCCAAGCGTAGGAGTTTCTTAGCGAGAGTTAGTCCACTTGAATGAGTTCCAAAAATACCTTCATGAACCCTGCATAAAGAGGTTTCAACTTTATTACGTTCCAGACACCAAAGGATAGTACCACCAAGACCTCATCGGTAATGTACATCAATTATCATGGTATGTCGAGTTGCTTGTCAAATAAAGTCTCATTTCTAGTTTTGGGATAGATCTAGTGGTAGGGTGTTGTCTCTTAGGTAAGTATAGATCTTACCATAGGTTGAGGATTCAATGTCAACTAGATGGCATATGACTTGGGATTCAGGGTTATCATAGGCAGGGTTAAACACTTGCTCCACCATGAACTCATAATGGCTTCATTTTTTAGGTATCTATAGGAGAGAATCAATGGTTGCCATAACATCAATAGATTTGTTGTCCCCTCTTGGAGTTTGTTCAAATTTGATCTCCACAAAGTAATTTTTAAATTCATAAACCATTATTTTATATGACCTCAATTTTTCATATTTTTTCTGGTAATCATCATTCACTTGATTTATGACCAGTTGGGAATCACCATAGACTTGTAACTATGTGATTTTCCACTCTATGGTTGTCTTGATACCAATGATAAATGCTTTATACTTAGTTGTGTTATTAGTGTAGGGAAACATTAACCTATAGGACTTTGGAATGGTGTGTCCTTGAGGCATGACGAATAGGATTCCCACTCCTAATCCATGTTTCCTGTAAGATCAATCAAAGTATAACATCCATTGTAGTGTTGACACTATAAGGACATATGCATTTGGAAACTCAATGCTCATGGGATGATCATCTTGAAATGGCACTTCAGCTAGCTGGTTAGCTATTTCTTGGTGCTTGATTGCTTTCTTTTCCACATATTGGATGACAAAATCACTTAATATCATTACCCACTTGGCTAGTCTTCATGTCAAAGTAGCTTTACTGAATAGATACTTCAATGGATCAATTTTTTCTATGAGTTTGATGGTGTGAGTTAACATGTGGTGTATTAGTTGTTGAGTAGCAAATACTACCACCAGACATGCTTTTTCAATGAATGTGTAATTGATCTCATTGCCATTTAAGGTTCTGCTGGTATAATAAATAGCTCTTTCTTTTCCTACAAAATATTCCTATGCCAATAGAGTGCCCAAAGATACCTTTATTGATGCTATGTAGAGTAATAATGTTTTCCCTTCCATTTGCAGTACCAATATGGGTGGTGACATCAAATATTGTTTATGTTGATTAGAAGTTGCTTCACATTTTTCAACGCATTTAAAAGTGACATTCTTGTGTAACAAGTGATCAACAGGATGAATTATATCTTCTAGTTGTGTGATGAACCTCTTGATAGATTGGAATCATCCCTATAAAGATCTAAGTTGACTAATATTCTTAGGAGGCATCTCCATGATGGCTTTGACTTTCGCAGGGTCCACCTAAATACCTTTAGCCGATACTATATATCCCAAAAGTTTAGCTGATGTCATGCCAAATGCACATTTCTTGGGATTTAATCTCACATTGAATTTCTCTAACCTGGTGAAGATTTTTGTCTAGGATTTCCAAATGTCCTTCCCTGGTGTATGATTTTTCCAATAGATCATCTACATAGCCTTCCATGAAGGTGTGCATCATATCATGAAAGTGGTGGTCATCGCACATTGATAAGTAGCCCCAACATTCTTCAACCCAAAAGGAATTATGCTCCAACAAAAAGTACCCCATGGACATGTGAAAGCAGTTTTCTCTTGGTCTTTTGGTGTTATTTTTATCTGATTATAACCTGAAAATTTGTCCATGAGTGATAAAATTTCATGTCCAACTATTAGATCTACAATGATGTCAATGTTAGGCAAAGGAAAATCATCTTTTGGACAAGCCCTGTTAAGATCTCTGAAATCCATACATATCCTGATGCTATTATCTAGTTTTGAAACTAGAACAATGTTTGATATCCATTCAGCATAATCAAAAGGCCAAATAAATCCTACATCCAATAGTTTCTTCAATTCAACTTTCACCAGTAGGGCAATATGGGGATGCATTTTTCTCAATTTTTGTTTCATTGATTTCACTCTAGGTGGTAGTGATAAATGATGCATTATGAGCTCTGGATCTATCCCTGGCATATAAGCATATGACCAAGCAAATTTGATTTGTCTCTCTGTAAAGAACTTAGTGAAGCTTGGTTTTTCTTCTTCTGTCATGGATGCTGCTAGATGTAGAGTCTTGACAGTTTCAGCTATGCAAATTTTGATGGACTATGTGGGCTCAATCAGTACCAAAGATCTCTCATGATAGTGCTCATGTCAAATCTCCCATCTTTCGATGCCTCAGAGAGATTTTCACCATTAGATGTGCTCTTTATTTTTACTTTTTCTCGATCTAATACTTCCATTAAATGGTTTTCACCATTACATCGGTTTTTGATATTCATTTTGCAGCTGAGAGATTTGGTACTCCCCTTGTCTAAAGCTTCATTATTAGATTCTCTTGTGGAACATGTTTTGGGATTATCAGAGCACAGGAATGTTTGGCAACGTCATCAAAGTGTTCAATAACAATGTCGAGGTCTATGATGTTACTCTATTCCAGATCATCTATCTCACTCAAAGTCTAATCATCTTCAATTGAGTCATCGATATGTTGTGATCCAATTTCAAGTGGTCTACAACTTGAGTTCTATCCCTCTGTATGAGTTGGTGCACACCTTTTTATTACATCAACTTTTTTGTCTTCAAAGGATACCTCAGATAGCGGATCCCACTCATATTCATTTGAATTAGTTTTAGAGCTAGCTTGTAATTGGAGGATTCACTCAACAACCTGCTCCTTGGTTTCTTCCTTGGTCTCTTCTCTATATCCTAGCCCTATCTTATCTTTTGGATTGGTTATGGTAGGCTGAATTGGTTCAATGATGCCTTCTTTTCTTTTTCCAATAGGACTTGTTTCTTTTGTATCCCACCTTTTCTAGGATTGTTTTCCCTTTACCATATTGTTCTATTTGTATATTGGAGGTTGATGCTTGTGATGTCTCTTCATATTTTTACAACCAATTTAGAACATCCTTGTCTTCTAATTCATCCACTAAAGTTCCTTCTTTGACAAATTTACCCTCAAAAAGTGTGGCTGGTTGTGAAGATTTTTGTTTTGATGTGGATGGTTGTCCATATGACTTAGGAGGAGGCAACAACTATGAAAGGGACAATGATTGCTCAATAGAATATTCCCACATGCCTTTTTATTTCAATTGTATCTTTTCAAACTATTTTGATAAAGCGTTTAGTTGACTTTCATTGTTTGAAGAAGTAGAATAACCAATACCCTTATCCTTTGACTGAACCTTTTTCTCAGGCCAATTTGACAAAGAATTGATTTGACCTTCCTTTTTTGATGAACTAGGGGTGATGGCTTCCCTATTATGTGGTACAAAGGTGTCTTGGACTGATTTAAGTGTGTTGCAATATTGAGGATTTTTGGAATTAGTTGAAATGGTGATTTCTTGTCCATTAAAAGGAAATTTCAATCACTGATGATATGTAGATGGCACTGCTTGCATCTCATGTATCCAAGGAAATCCCAAAAGTATATTGTATGTCATCTCTTTGTCCAACACTTGGAAGATTATATCTTTTACAACTTTCCCCACTTCAATTAGTAGCACAATTAGCCCTTGGGAAGCTCTCTCTTCACCATCATAGGCTTTTATAGTGATTTTTCTTCTAGCATCAATGGCATTTACTGAATATCCAAGTGCACATATGAGTTTTAAAGTATAGATATTTAGGCCAGCTCCACCATCTATTAGAACATGTTTGACCTGGTGTTTGTGAATTAAAACCTCAATGTGAGGGGAAGCATTGTGTGGATGGGTGAGTTCAATACGTCATCATGTTCTGAAAATGATAGGTAATGAGGTGCAGTCAAGTGTCCCACCATAGCTTGAAATTGACAAATTTCCAAATTATTTGGTACTATGGTGGCTACTAGAGCTTGTTTTAGAATTTCTTTGTGAGCTAGTGAGATCTTGAGGAGTTCCAATATTGATATTTGAGCTAGGATTTTCTACAATTGATCAACAGTGTTGTATTGATTTGAAGGGGCAGTAGATGTTTTAGAAGTACTTCCCTTTAAGACATACTTTGATTGAGCTCATGTGGTTGCGTTGACTAGCATGTTGTCTTGTTTATCACCAATTTTAATGACATTAATCTGATTATCATTGGCAGCCATGTTTGTGATCAGATTTATTGGTGTGATGTCATTGATTTGATTTCATTTGATGTTGGTGTCATTAAGTTGGTTTTCAACTACAACAATGTCTTTGTTTTGATTTTCAGCAACAACAAGGGCTTTTTCATGCTCAATTGTGATGTCATTAATTAGATTATTAGCTGCAATAAAGTCTTTCTTATCATGGGTTTGATCATCAACAACCTCAATATGGAAAATGGTAGAATCATAGACATAGTTCACATTTTTTCCTTTGGTGTTTGATGAAGAGGATTCCCCTTTTTCATAGTTTGGAAAAGGATTCTTGAAAGCTCCATGATCAAAACTTGTTTGGGGTCCTTCTATTGATATTTCCTTTCTATCAATCAAATGTTGTATCAGATGTTTCAGCTACATGCAATCATTTGTTTTATGTCTCTTGTTACGGTGAAAATCACAGAAGTGTGCATCATTCCACCAAGAGGGTTTAAATCTTGGTTCCCAATCTCTTGCCTTTGGTAGCTTTATAACCTTGGTTGAAAGAAGATCCTTCAATGTTGATTCCAAAGACTATCCCAAAGGTGTGAATCTTCTTCGATTTGATGATGTTCAATATGGTCGTGGTTTAGCTTTATCATTTCTTTGATTGTTGATTTGGTTGGAATTTTGGTTGGTGTTTTGATTGGTCTTGGAGGTAGCAACTGTCAAGTTAAAGATTGGTTTTGTATTTTGGGTTTCATCTACACCATCAATATTACTAGAATTCTTCTTTCTTTGCCAAAATTTTGGTTTATCATTGTTGTTAGAATGATTAGAGGAGTTGGCTGAGTTGTTTCCTTGTAAATTTTCAAGACTCCTCTCTTGACCAAGGCTTCTTAAATTTTGATTCCATTTTCAATAATTTTCTAAAAGTTAGGTGGACATTGTAGTTCAAGTCTATAGCTCATGTCATCATTTAGATTGTCAATGAATATTTTCATCTTTTCCTTTTCAGGTATGGGATGAGCATATCTTGCAAAAAACCTTCTCCATCTTTGTAAAAATATAGGGAATGATTCGGCCCTTTTTTGTTTTGTATTGCAAAGTTCTTTCATGGTTATCTCGTGTTGGATGTTGTAAGAGTATTGGGTGATGAATTTATTAACCAACTCTTCAAAGGTCTTAATATCTGGTGCAAGTTTGGACAACCATCCTACCATGTCCACCTAATCTTCTTGGAAACAATCTCATCAAATAAGTTTTTTCATGTGCAAATTCAAGGCTCATGGTTAGAAATTCCCTTACATGATCTATAGGATCAGTTTTACCATTGTATTTATCATACTTTGGAAATTCATAATGCTTGGGAAAATGAATCATGTTCACAATTTGATCAAAAGGGTATGGAAAATTTTCTTGCAACAAATATCTTTTTGTGGTTTCTCTTTGCATGTCTTGAATCCATTGTTGGAGATTTTTCATTTGATTGGTTAGAGCAGCCACTGGATATGTGTTTGGTGGATCAATTTTAGTCTTCTTAGGAGGTGCTTTCAATTGATTAGCATCAAAGTCATGTGGAAGTTTGATACCTTGATTAGCCAGCATTAAGAAGTATTTTTCCCCGTCTCTTTCAAAAATCTTTTCTAGGAACTTGTGGAAATTTGGATCTTTTTGAGCATGTTGGATGTATTCCTCAGTTATTCATCACCTTCAGATTGGAGGAGTTTATGGAAATGATTTTCTTTAGCTTCAACCATGGTGTTCTGAGTTTCAAGTTCTTTTTCTTTAAGTTTCTGCTTTTGTGATCTTGTTTGAATGGGCATACAAGTGTTATGATTTGACTAAACTTTGATCTTCGTTTGAGAGTTCCAAGGATAAAAATTAAGTCAAATAGAATGAAAAATTCTATTGATGAGACTAAGTTTAAACCTGATTATACAACATTTTTTTGTGATAAAGGATGACAGATCCTGATGATGAAACTTAGCTTAACAATCAAATGTGTGTTGGATGTTTAGGACCTTTAAGGTGTTAGATCTTAGTTTAATTGAAGGATTTTCACTTGTAAAAGTGAGTTCCAATAAGTTTAAGGCACTAGTGTGATTGAGGAATGATTCTATTTTGAAATGGATCTTGAATTTTGGTTTAAACTGACAAACAAATGGTGATTTTACCTCTCTAGTTTTGGATTTACTAGATGCGCTAAAATAGGGATCAAATGCTCTAAAAGATGGCACAGATGCACTAAAACATAAGCTAGATGCACTAAACTGTTCCATAGAGGTGCTAGAAAATGGACTCAATACACTAAAAGATGACTCAGATGCGCCAAAGAAAGTATTGAATGAGCTACAAGAAGGACTCAATGCACTGGAAAATGACTCAAATGCATTAGAAAATGGATTAAATGTGCTAAAATATTCCAATGATGTGCTAGACTGCCCCTAAGTGTTATTTCAACTTGGTATTCCCCTGTAGGTGAATGCACTAAATGGATATGCAAATGTGTTGTAAGATGGAACAGATGCATCAGAAGATTCCCTAGATGCACTACAAGACTAACTCAATGCATTGTAAGATGACTCAGATGCACTAGAATGTCCCTTATATGTGTTAGAAAATAGACTCAATGTGTTAAAAGATGCCCTAGATGTGCTAGAAAATGTCGTGAATGCTCTAAAACAGGGAATGAATGTGCTAATCTAGAAGTGTTCAGTGTTTTTGATAGTCTTTCTGGTTGTTTTGTTTTGAATTAGTGAATCTAAATGTTTCCAAGGTGTAATATGTTGAACAATGAATTTTTCCTAGTTTCCAATTTGTGAATTATGTGAATTAAGTGCTTTAAATGGATGACTTCTTGAAAAATGACTTCAAACACAACAAACAGTTGTAAAATAGTTGTTTCTAGCCTAGGAACTAAACATTGAGTGTGTATTCAAGAATCTGGTATGATTCCTTTGATTTCCACATGTATAGCACATGAGAAAATAGATCAAGCACTCTTCTAATGTCAAGGGTCACTTATAATATCACAACCCACATCTTAGAACTATGTCAACTCACATAGCCCTATCACCCCTAGGGGGCGCCCGTGTTTTTTCCTTTCCTAGCTCTTAACCAAAGTTGAATCCTCCACTTTTCACCAGTAATCCCTAATAGTTATATGGTGAGTGTCTTGGGGGAAGATTCTTCCCTCCCCTTGCATTGTGATATTAAAAGTGTTCAGAGACTGACTAGTTGGTTTCTAAACTTAAGGTTCTTAGTAAGGGTTTCGATTCGGTGTGACAAATTATAAACTCCCTTAGGAGACCTCCCAACCTTTAGAACAATGGCTTTGGGGATGGTTATCAATGTACACTACCGTTGAATTAGCGAGTTTCCCCAAATTCACTTTTGATTATAGTGGGTTGAAAAACCTAGCTTTGGTTGTTCCCACTTAGGTAGTTCCCATAGGGTGAGTAATTTTTCCCACTACTACAGGCCTTCTAACAGTGTTAACAAAGCATAAAATAGTGGGTCTGGCATTCTGGTCACCCAGCTAAGGGGATAGCATAGGCCTATCACTTTACAAGCACTATAAACAAGGGGTTCATTAACCTTCTAATTAAACTAGGTTCCTAATTTAATTAAAAGCAAGCAATAAAATAACTCCATCCCCTGCAAACATCATTAGTAGTTTGATATAATTATCTTTGACCGGCGTATTAAGCACCTGCAAAACATAAAATGTTGATTAGCTCTCATAATTTTAAATTTATGTGAAATAAACTAGATGCGCTAAAACAAAACTCATATGCACTAAAATATTGCACATATGTGCTAAAAGAACTACTCAATGTGCTAAAATAATAGCCAAGTGCACTAAAAGATTGCACAGATGTGCCAAAATAAATACTCTATGCGCTAGAGAAACTACTAAATGCACTAAAGTATTGAATGAATGAACCAAGAGACCCCCTGAATGTGCTAAAACAAGAGCTAGATGTGTCAAAAGATGTGATTGATGCATCATAACATTAAAAATATGTGATAAAGTATGTTTTGTATGCGCTGCAAGAACTCACGGTCGTGCTAAAAGAAGTTCATGTCCAACTTGTTCACGAATTTTTTTCTAAAAATTATTAAAAATGGGGTTGGGCCCCATGGTGGGTACCAAAATGTATTGTGTGGATGAATTTTGTAAAGTGAGTAAATAATAAAACCACACATTCAATGAAACGTATTACAATAGAGAAATTGAAATAACAAATAAACTTGATAAAACTATTCCTCAAAACTGTTCCATTGTTCTCTATTCTCAGGGATTGATTAAATCATGGCAGCTCTTAGATTTGTGTATGCACTTATTACTATTAGAGTGACAACCCAAGAAATGACATGTTATCTAAAATGCAAGAAATCTATTCCTACATCTACATGATTGATCTACAAATGATATGATATTAAGATCATGATGGTGTTGTGTTCAAAATGATGCTAAGATGATGCTATGATGAAATGTAAGACTAATTAGAATGTTGTATGAAGATGCAATAAAACTAATGCAACAATTAGGATTCTAGAAATGAAATTTCTATGGTAACATTACTCTAAACTAGAAAATGCTAAATTATGATGATATGCTAAGCTCACAAATGCTAATATGATTTTTATAGAGTAAGTTTGCTCAAAGATGGGATGTGAAAAGCTAGAGAATGAGCTATATTTATAGGATTTCCAAGGCATAAAATGATGTGGCAGCAACCAACAGTCAAGATTTCAGCTGGAGAGATGAAGGGTGGAGAATGAAGAAGTTAGAGGGAATCGTGGAGATAGTTCCCTTTAAAAGAACACCATGCCATGTGTGAGGGAGAATTAAATGATGGAGAGAGCCAAGTGTCCAAGATTTGTTCCAAAATTGATTGAGGCTAATTCTAATTTAAATATTAAGAATAATTAAATTCATGAGACACTTGATGATGTGGCAAGAAGAAAAGTTGGAGAAATGTGACCAAATTCAAATTTTAGAATTTAAATTTAGTAAGAAGATATTAATTAAATAAAAAAACTATTGGAATTTGTTTATTTAATTAAAATTAGAAGAATGTGATTTAAAATGGAATAATTTAGAAAATGTGAACTACATTAATAAATTTAGAATTTATTTATGAGTAGATGAAATAAGAGGTTTATTAATTAAATAATTTGTATTTAATTAATTATCTTGACCAATTTTAGGTGTATACAGTATTTATACTTATCTATGCTTCATATCCAGAAATTACACCACAACAAGCTGGCATATGAATGCATTAATTAAAGGAGGCTAAATCCCACCAAGATTTGAAATTAAACCCTAAAAATAACCTAAGGGAGACTAGGATGCCCTAGGTGGCATCTTAGTCCCGAGGCATGAAACTTGAGGCACATACTCCAAAAAGGGGCCCATTTAAGGTGCATTTGAAATCAAGGTCCCAAGACCTTTAGAGGACAAAAATTCCCTAGGTGGTGTCTTAGTCCCAGTCCAAAAATTAGGGACACACATCCATAATCATTAAGTTATCATTTACCCTTTTGATGTTTTCTCAGGATTAGCCATAAAAATATATAATTTATTAGGCTTGTGGATGAAAAATAAGACCAATTAAGACATGAATAGGGATAAATAAAGCAAGGGAGATCCAAACAAGTATGAAAATGCAAGGGTATGCATTTTCCTACACTACATTTATCCCCCACTTTAGTGAGAGGATGAACTTGCTTTAAAATCACACTAAAGTAGCCAACCATGCAATCAAGAGGGGTTCAAATGTATAAATGTTGGTAAGATAGGATGACAATAGCCAAGATGGTGGCCAAGCCCCCAAGATCAAGATCTTATGGAAAACCAACATAGGCACAAAACAACACACTTGTGGATGATATATGAAGCCATAACTAGATTTCCAACATACACCATCAAACATAAAAATAGGAAAAAGAAAGAAAAGAAACAAAAATGCAATGGATCAAGCTTTGAATGGTCATCCAATGTGTTGTGGAATGGGTCTAGGTTTTTTGTCCAAAAAAGGTTTACAAGTGGAACATGTTGTCCACTATGTAAACAAAACGCACACTCACAAGGGCTAGTGAAGCTAGTTGTTCACTACATGAGCCCCATGAGGTCCATATCAAAGGCATACCCCCTTGACTATGATAAGGGAAAAAAGTAAATGCATGCTCACAAGGGATAGTGAAGCTAGTTGTTCACTAGGTGAGCCCCAGGGGACCATATCAAAGCCATACCTCCATGAATTTAATACTAAGGCAGAAAAAGAAAATGCATGCTCACAAGGGCTAGTGAAGCTAGTTGTTCACTAGGTGAGTCTTGAGGAACCATATTAAAGCCATACCTCCATGAATTTAACAAGGCACAAAAATAAAATTCACACAACAAGAAAGAGGGATGTTCAAAGGGATTTTACTTAGTTCATGTGAGGTCTTAATCTTAGGGTACATTGTTCCTAATGTATCCAAGAGAGGACCAATCAAAGGATAAAAAAATTGCATCTTAGGGAATGTAGTGTGTCACATTACCACTAAGAGGAATGTAATATACTGAGATAGATCAAACTCTTGAAGGACATTACTCCCAATGTCACCACGAAGAGAAAAAAACATCACATGAAGTAGGAAAATCACATCAAGGAACATGAAACAAAAAGAAAATGAAATCATACCAAAATAGTGCCAATGTATGCCCCCACTTTAAAGAAATTCCTAAACACCATACTATGAGAAATTACTTGAAAGTATCCAAACCATGATAAATAAAAGAGGAAAAGAGGGTTGCCCCCTAGAAACACATAAGTGATCTATGGATTCGGGGTCAGTATCTATCTTTGTTGCAATGATATTAGAGAGCTCAGAATTGTCATCATTCCATAAATACACATAGAATTGGAAGAATGACACAAAGAGAGTGAAAACAAATAAAAACATTTTGGGTCAACATGGAAGAAAAATGAATGTCTTGACGCCTTACATCATCCCCAAAAGAAAAAAAACAAGATAAAATATGCAAGGAAAATAAAAGATAATGCAAAATATTTTGGGTCAACATGGAAGAGACATAGGGTGTCTCGATGACTTGTGTCATCCAAAAAGGAAAAAACAAGACAAAAATGAAAAGATACATGAAAATGAAAGGTAAAGACGAAAGAAAAATAAAATATCTTATGACATATGGAAGAATGAATGTACAAATAGAGGAATGCACATAGAGAGGAAACATCAAACAATATGGGGGATCACATTACACACATTCAATTACACAAAATAAAATGAAAAAGGAAAAGACTAGTAAGGCATAGTCGTGTCAACCTAAAGTAGATCATCCACTTCCCAATCTCAGTCTGTATAAGCAGAAGGTAGACAATGAGCCTAAGGGACAACAACAAATGCATTACTTGGACAAGGCTATCTACTTCTTTCCCCACTAAGTACATGACAAGATTGAGCCGAGGTAGGTGATGGGAAAGATCACATAATAGTGAGAATAGAGTACTCTACAACTATTACATGACAAGGCATTAAAAAAGGGTGAGTTGTGCACTTGCTCGATGGAAATCATTTCCATCAAAGTGAAAGTTGTTTAATTCTAACTTGAATGCACAACACTCATCAATACTATGTCCAAGAGTTCTTGCACATGTTATCAACAATGTGGAACTTTTTCATCTTTAGGATATAGTATTAGCCTTTCTTTTACTTGTGGTAATGTTATTAGTTCTTTTCTTAAAGGAAGTTGTAGGTTCCTTTCACTTTTAGGTGGTAGATGAGGGGGTTGTAGCTTTTGTAATTTGTAAGGTCTTTTGTGTTTCCTAGATTCACTGATTTCTCGAGTTGGAGGTTGAGAAGGAGGATCTAAGGTGATCCTATCATCCTTGTCATTGTTACGAATCATTGGTTGTTCTTTAGGAAGAAGAAAATTCATATCAGGAGGAGAATCTAAGATTACCATACCATCCCTATGAAGCCTTAGGTATTCTCTAGGAGGGTTGTGAGGGGGATCTTGATATCCTAACCCTTTTGTGTTTTAATTAGTTGATATTTTCTCTAGCACTTGATGAATGTTATGTTCACTTGTTGTATCACATCCTTATTTACTCAAGATTTTGAATCCATTTCCATATGTTTCTTCTAGATTGATTGGAGTGTTTGTTATTTTGTTATGATAAAATGGTTGAGTGCTTTCTTTTATAGAGGAGCTAGGTTCACCTATTGTAGGGAACTTATGTTCAACTTTTGTTTTGATTTTGGGATGTAAGTAACCAAACATCTCAAGACGTGGTATTGTAGGGGCATTTGGTTGTGTCAGGGATATGTAAAAGGATGCATTAACTTCAAGGTTGTTAGGACAATCATTTAGGAACATATAATGTTGTCATCATCTTCTCCAATGATGTAAACATCGCAAGGAGGACATGCATTAGGAGTTGAGTGAGCATGAGTAAGCTCAATTTTGTTAGGGTCATTTCTAAAAGCATAGATTGACACATCTACCAAAGATTTCAAGGACATCACAACTTTCCAAAGCACATGTCCATGATGCAAGATTGAAAAAATACACTTGAAATGAAAGAAATCGAGATAACAATTTTGCAAACTGTAGCAAAAAACTGAAAAGGAGCAAACAAAAGAATATAAAAGTAATTTCAAATCCTAAAAATTGGAAATTCAAAGTCAAAAGGGACTAAGACACCAATAAGGGAATCTTGGTCCTACTGATGGAATTTTGAGGTTCCAAAAACTGGAACAAGAAGCAAACAACATAGACAGGGTTCTAAGCCAAAAACCCACAGAGGGACTAAGACACCAGTAAGGGAATTTTAGTCCTAGTAAAGGTATTTTTTAGAAAAGCAGAAAAATATGGATTGTTTACAATGTTCCCAAGTTGCCTATTCATGGACTTGGTGTTGAAAAAAAAAATGGGGCAAACAAATGCAACAAAAAGTAACTAATGACAAGCAATTGGATGCAAAGTTGAATGCATTTTTTTAAAAAAAAAATTGTATGCAATAACAATGTTCCTAAATGTAATTAGGATGATTGACAATGTAATTTTTAGTTTTTCGATGAGATAAAATGATGCAAGAAATAAAAAAGGAAACCTATATGCACTTTCACTAATGAAAATATGAAAAACCCTTGATGCACTTTCACTAATGCAAGATGCAATGCAAGAATGAATGCAACCTAGATCTAGGACCTTAATGAACTCCAAATCAGAAAAATGAATGTTCTAAAATGTTAGGTTCACCAAAATGAACAATGGCAGAAGGGGGATGCTTTATAACCGAAGTCATAGAACACCACTATTCTCCAATTGTCATTCAAGGATGTCCTAGGATCCCAAATTGGATTGACTATCAACACAAAGGTGAGTCAATTCTCAAAAAGGAAGACCTGGGAGGGGGTTCTTTAAGATTTGAGGGGTTCACCATGAAGAAGAATATTGGAAAAGAGAACTTAACATTCAACTCACAAAACCTAGTAATGCAAGTCAAATAATGAGTGCAAATGATGAAATTAAGCAACAAGTTAGGATATGTGTACTTGGGAAGTTTGGAAATGTAATGAGGATTTTAGAAATGAAAAAATGCTATCAAAATATTTTAGGGAGGACTAAGAATCCCTTACTATTGTCTTAGTCCCACTGTTGTTTTCAGGGGAAATGTGGAATCTTCAATGTTAGAATAGAGTTTGAAAGAATCTCTACAAATTACCCTTTGGAGGACTAAGATGCCCTTGCAGCCAAATTAGTCTCATCTTGAATTTCTAAAATATTTGAATGTGATCCTAAGGATCAATGTTTGCACTTCTTTCTTCTTAGATCTTAGGTCCTGTAACTTCCATATCGGGCCTGTAGGTGAGTTTCTGTGAAGATGGCGACTTTGCAACTTTTCACTTCAAACAAGCTTCAAGTCTTCAACCTAAATATGCAAACACAAACATGAAAGAGAGGAAAACTTGTTAATTTTTAGTAAATGAGGGTTTTCCTTGGTCAAACCGATTGTTAATAATTAAACCTTGGAATGAAATAGAATAATGAAGGGAAATGATGAACAAACAAAATGCTATGTTGCAACTCACCAAACCCTTGTTATGAAATCTGAAAACTTGTGTGAAATGGCTAGCTTGAATGTAGATCTTGAAATGCTTTAATGCTTGATAGATTTTGACTTGAATTTCTTGCTTGAATCAAAATCCTACATCACAAATTTTAGCCCAAAAACATACATGATGCAAGAATATTGGTGCAGGGGGACCTAGTCACATTTTTGTAAATATGGTCAAAGGTTGGAGTTTTGGGTGTTTTGAGTCATGTTTGGTGTAATAAGGTCTTTTTAGACCATTTTAAATGTAATGAGTCATGTGGGGTTGGTTCTGGTTAGAGTTGTCAAGTTTTGACAAGTTGTGTAAAATGTTGCAAAAGTTGCTTTGCAACTTAAAATTTTTGTCATGTAAGGAAGATGAATGGTCATGCATTCAAAAGTTGGTTATGAACCATTGAAGGTTGGTTTTACAAGTTTAAATATTCCTCAAAAAATTCAAGGAAAGCTTTAGAAGACATTTTGTGGTGCACAAGCAATAAGAAACTTCAATTTTCTATGTGTTTTCTTTAAAATCTGCTACTATTGGAAGTTTGTACAACCTGTACGCCTGGTAATGATGTGAATCTGATTGGGATTGATGTAGGAATGTTTAAGCATCAGTTGTCTCTGGTTTGAGTTTTTTCATAAGGTTTGAAGGATTTTGTAAGCAAATTACTAGAAATAGGTTAGAAACCCTGATTTTGAGGGTTTAAAAGCAAAACATGGAATAAAAGACCATTCCACTTGTGAAATTATCCAAAAATCAATGAAATGGATTTAGTTAGGTTTCTTTTTAGTTTGATAGTGATTTTATATGTAGGGGATTGATTTTGGGCCCTGTTTGTGTAATCCCTAGCCTAATATCTCAATGTATTAGGCTAGTTTTGATAGGTAGAGGTAGGGTTTTGTTGTTAGATGAGTTGGTGGATGTTTCAAGTGATAAAACCTATTGTTTCAAACCCCATGTGATCTTTATAGAGCCTTGGAATGAAGATTGAAGATTTGGAAAATGAAAATCACATACTTGCTTTGTAAAAGAGGCCTAATTAGGCTTAAGGGCAGTGTAGCAGTCTAGTTTTGAAGGAGATGTTTTGAAACAAGTCTATGCACAATTTGGATATGTTAAAGAGGGGCATAAAGGGTATTTTTAATGTTAACCAATTCATGGGTTTGAGGCCTTCTCTAAAATATATGCTCAATTTTCATCGTTTGATGTGCTACAAGAAAAAATGATGGATTTGTGAACAAACACCAAGTTAGGGTTCTCAAAGTGGAAAAGTTGGTTAAGATTGATTGAATTGTGTTTGATTAGACAACCTCCACCACTACTCTACATAAAATATCCTTGATATGATGCTTGAATCTTGATGATGGCTCCAAATGCTTGATGAATTACTCTTGAATGCATGAATACTTGAATGCTTGGATATGCTTAGATTGCTTGTTAGATTGCTAAGTGAAACTATGTGAGAAGGAACCTTGTATTTATACTTATCTATGCTTAATATCATGAAATTACACCACAACAAGCCGAAATATGAATTCATTAATTAAAGGAGCCTAAATCCCACCAAGATTTGAAATTAAATGCTCAAAATAACCTAAGGGGGGCTAAGATGCCCTAGGTGATGTCTTAGTCCCGAGGCATGAAACTTGAGGAACAGACTCCAAAAAGGGGCTGGTTTAAGGTGTATTTGAAATCAAGGTCCCAAGACCTTTAGAGGACAAAGATTCCCTAGGTGGTGTCTTAGTCCAAGTCCAAAAATCAGGGACACACACCTAGAATCATTAAATTATCATTTACCCTTTTAATGGTTTTTCGGGATTAGCCATAAAAAGATATAATTTATTAGGCTTGTGGATGCAAGATAAGACCAATGAAGACATAAATAGGGATAAATAAAGCAAGGTGGGCCCAAAGAAGTGTGAAAATGCAAGAGTATGCATTTTCCTACACTACAATTTCAAATGCAATTGAATGATGCAAGATTCAAAAATGCAAGCTATATACACTTTCACTAATGCAAGATTTAGAAGCCCTAAATGCAAATTAAGTAATGTAAGACCTAATGAAAAGTTAATGAATGCTAGATCTAGGACTATGATGCACTCCAAAATAGAAATAAGGTGTCCAAATGCTTGGTTCACCATAATGAAATGAAGGAAAATAAGGTGTGCTACACCTTTTAGGAGATGGAATACACAAGGGATTTCCTATTTCACTTTAGTTCATTCAAGGAAACAATAGTTGTGCTCAAGCATTCACACATGCTCAAAATCAAGCAAAAAAACAAGTTTCTCTTCCCACAACCATACCTTCTATTCCTAAATTTACACCACCAACCATAGCTTAAACAATACAATACACCAATATCCTAACTCCAATCTCAGGGCTTCCTAGTGGGAATCCTTATAGTTTTGTCACATCACCCATAACACCTCAATATTTGTCACCTCTCATAAACATGCACCATAGTAGTCCACCAACCACAAGTACATAATCTCTCCATACAAAATTCACAAATCATGTCAAACAATAATCCCATCATAATCCAACTTTTGTAAAACATGACATCACTTCAATAATAAATCTCCACGTCGAATCAAAGTCAAAATGAGAAATCTCCACAATACCTCACAAGAAACCCATTGTCAATTGTTATTGTAAAAGCACCTATACCTCAGAACATGGAAATACCCCAATTTGAGAAGTATAATGGTAAGGGAGATCCTAACAACCATGTATTAACTTTTATTGCATTGTGTAGTGACTTCATTTTTAAGATAAGCTCCTAGCTAAAAAATTTCTTAGATCATTGAAAGATATGGCCTTGCAATGGTTTTGTTCATTTCTAAATAACTCCATAAATTCATTCACTAAACTTGATAGTGAATTTATCCAACATTTTCAAGCAAACATTATTCCTTAAGTGACATTAACTAACTTAGTACATTGTAAACAAGGACCTAAGGAAATGATAGCATACTTATTGGACAATACCAATTGCTTTATTCACAAATATCTTATAGCCTTCCCGATTTTGATGTCCAAAGGGTTTTATAGGAAATTTGTAACCAAACATTCGTGATAACATATTGTTGATGAAGTACCCATTCTTTACACAATTATGTATGACTCTTCACAATTATCTGATATTGGTTAGTCAATATGGGGGTACACCTTCATTGACTCCTACTAATCAATCTGAATCCATACCTCGAAACAATTACCAACCATTCAAGAAACAAAATAAGAACTTCTTAAGACAAACATTACTCAAACTACTAAAATACATGTTGCTACCACAAGTTCAACTCCTTATCAATTTAGACTAAGAGATAGACAATTCAACCAATTGTTTGAGTCTCTAGGTGCAATCATTTTACAATTTCTAAGTAAGAATTTAATCTAATTACCTCTAATTAGACCCATGGATATAGCTAAACCTCCACCTTCAAACTTTAACCCAAAATCATTTTGTCTTGATACCATCATACACTTGGAAAAAATATGAAACAATGCATGTGTCTTAAACACCAAGTGCAACACCTCATTGATTCTAATCACATTTAGTTGGCCAATGTTAATGATAAAGGAAACAAATCCATAGCTCCACTCAATCAAAATTTGTAAATTTTCACTAATCCAATGTAAAATCATACATCAATATTTGTGCAATCTTGTGACAATACACATGATTATAATGATCTAGCTAATTTTGTTAATGCAATAGATGTTCAACCTCATAAGGGCTTAATCACTTTGTTACCTTAAATTGCTTTCACACATACTGATGGATCCATACGTGCACCTAATGGTCCTCTCTACATCATTGATCATAATAATGAAAAACCTACACTAGTGATACTCATTGATCTCATGTGTTTAGAGAATGTGATCACTAAAGAATTCTTATTTGTGCATGAAATTTATAAAGATTCTTATGAACAATCAAAAGCAACTTAAACTTGGACCAAAACAACTAGATGTTTCATTCAACATTAGACCAATTTTGTGTGAAGCTAGGATATCCATGGCTATGCTCAATGAATGCAGTCTCGTCAATAATCCACAAATGCATAAAGTTCTCATTTGAAAATCAAATATATACAATTCATCATAGTGGGTTTAAACCTTTAGCTTCTTGTGGAAATTTTTCACTAAATTATCTTAGGCCTCAACCTATGGAACCTATTAGGCCTCATGAGGATTTCTTTTTTAGACCATTTCAAAAGTTTAACGCAAAGTGCATGTAGCAGAATTATCCCTTAGTAACATCCCAACTAAGGAAGATCTATCTATGGTGACCTTTATGGTTGTTCCTCCTACCCCACAGGTCGTGGATAAACCCATGTCCATGCTAAATATCCTCCTAAGTACACTTGGTATTTATGTTGAGTTCCACCACTGTTGTGATATAAAAGACCAAGAGACAATCATATGATTACCTTTGTGCCTTGAAAAGAGACAAATTTAAAAACATAAAGATATAGTGGTTTCCCAACCCCTGGTGATCCCCTCAATTCCTCCTCTAAGGGATGAAAAGAGACCAATGGTAGAGAAACTCAATCTTACCCCTTCACAAATTGAAAATTGTGCAAGGAGAAATACAAGTGCTAAGGAGCATAAGAATATATGTCATGTCATTGCTCGTCAGTTGGTTGAAAAAAATAAGACATTACTTGATTAAAAATTGCCCATCCAAATAGACAGTGATAAATTACCACCTTCACCAAACCATGAAACTGAACCTTACATGTCCCAACCTAAACAACGAATGAAACAAGAACATATGACTGACATTATCCTTAAACCACCCAATGTGATAAGTTTGGACAATGATGATGAAAATGTTAAGATTGATGAACAAGTGCATAATGAATCATTTGTTTTGTTCACAATGTCTATGGATTTATATGGGGGCAACCGTGATGATCCTCTTGATAAGAGTGACTCACCACGTGTTGCACTTGGTGATACTCCTTGTACAACACTTGTTGTAGTCCCTTTGGCTAGTTGTTTGCTTTCCATATATGATGAGCGAGATTGGGATGCAGATGATTTTCTTCAGATCAGCTTGCATGTGCAAATACCCTTTGTGTTTGTTTTTTATGTTATTTGTATTTGTTTGCACGTGATGTGTTCTCATGTGTTGTGTTGCTTGATCTGTCTTATGTTTGTGAATTTTCTTTAGATGATCCTTGTTGCTTCATTGACACAAGAATACCAAAATGAATTTGTTGTGACATTCATCTATTTGTATCTCCAATTTTCTTTATATTATATAAAATTTCCACAACTCTCACCATATTATTTATATTTAAAATATAAATATTAGTAAAATAAAAATAAAACACAACAATAATATTTAATAAGGCTAACTGCTCTAACATAAAAAGGCTAGTGCAAGTTACTTTCATACAAAAGAATTGAAATGGAAGGGCTTATTTCCGTAGTCTAAAAATGAAAATTGCTGAGTTAGTTATCCATCCTGGTCTCTCGATTATTATCAGGCGAGTTGTGACAGACAGGTTGGATGTGAATCGACGGCCACTTATCAAACATGAGGAGTAGAAGACGTGGGACACTATGGACCACGCGCTCCTGCACGGTCTCGTCCGTCATCATCCCGTACAAGCCCGCCATTTCTGAGCACTAGCGATAAGTCCAAACAATGGAAAAGAAAAACAGCTTCACTAGTACGTTCGGCATTTTGACAAATATTTTGTATTCGATAGAACCAAATTTATTATCTACAATCAATGCTGATCATGACGAAAATGTCAAATTGTTTCCTAGAATTTCACATTTGGTATTGTTGTTTTCTTCGGTTAAAATGCTCGTTTGAGTAGGATTACATGAATTCTAGGTAATTATAAGCATTGCATAAAATGCATTAGGCGGAGAATTAAATGAAATTTATCTTGTAGTAGTATAATGCATTGCCTCACAGCCACTCTCTTTACATCCTTGTCCCTTCCAAAAGATAGGACACCGAAATTTGTCCGTCTGTATTGTTTGAAAGCTTGAAAAAAACAAAGAGGGCATAGAATAAAAACAAACCTTGGCCATTCGGACATTGATTCCTGATAAACGGAGTTCTTTATGAACACGTTCAATGCATTTTGGTCTGGAATCAAATCTACGGTGCACATTCTGAGCCGTACGAATCCCCTCGAGCCTTGTTTTAACCGTACTGTGCATTCTAGTTTTATGTATACCAAATAGCTTTTGCAACTCTATATAAGTAGCTGGCGTGCAGTTAAATCTCATTAATTTTATTGTTGTTCAGGATTCCTGGAGTTCCCCCAAACACTTCAGTGGAATAGGAATGAACATCCTTACATCACAGAAGTGTTTGGGGGATCTCTGGGAATCTGTGAACTTCTTGCCCACCTCTACGTCTCTCAAATTGTGCTCCATGTTCAGGTACCATTTGTAATTTATTTCTGAGATTTGTTTTTTCTCTAAAATTAGAACTGATATATAAATCGATAATAACTGATATGATTATACGCTATATCTGGGATGTGGTTCGTTGTTTATTGTGGTGCACACATATTACTGCCCTCGGGTGAACTGTTCGCCACTTTCTCTTTTCCATTTCATATCTGTCTACAAATACCAACCACCTTCGTAACAACACCATTTTTAATAACCCATTGTTTTCAGTCTTCCGATTTGATTTAAACAACATAAAAACTAATTAATTAACATAGAATGATAGCAGCAAAAGCATCGTTACAGCACTGACTGATGTTCATTTTGTGGTATTCTTAAATTTTCTTTTGTATTACACAAATTCACATTTAATGGTTTCTGGATTTGAATGTGTGAATATTTTTACATCAATGTTTCAGATCACATGTCATAATCTATCATCAAAATGAAGTAAACAACTCAAAGCTAAAAATAGAGAAACATGTATTTGAAAAATTAGTAACCTCCATTTTAATTAATTAATAAACACGGTCAAATGACCGTTTTGTATGCTGCATAGACAATTCCCAACCAATTTGGTAAACTGTATTAATGTATAATTTTATGTCAGGGTGTTAGATAAGGAGAAAGCTAACTCCTAGACAAAACACACCTATGTTATATATGTATATAACATAGTATGCGTACCCCCCCACATCCCCATCCCACATGTGGACAAAAAGACACCGACAGAAAGACGGAAAGACTTGATGGATGTTGTCATGTGTTGAACATTGGAAAAGGACGCGTGACAGTCAAAAAACCCTAACTCTTTTCCACATTTTTTTTTTTTTGGTTCACCACTTTGTTCATTTCGTTTTGTAGTTTTTGGAGAGGGAGGCGTGAGCAGCGAAATGAGTTACACACGACCATGAGGAGGACGCGCGAGCAACGAAATGAGTTATAGCCGGCCATGAGGAGAGACACGTGAGCAGGAAGGAGTTACAGGTGGCAAAAATGACGAGGGCCGAATGAAGGCGAGCAACGAAGCCGGCCTAACACACGTGAGCAATAGAAAAAACTCAACTGAATGAACATGAGCAATAGGAGGTAGGTATATCCTCGATTATTTGTGCCATTTCAACCTTCTACATGGATTGTGAAGCAACTGAATGAATTGTGAAATGGGTTTTGTTGAAAAAAAATAAAAAAAATGAAATGGGTTTTTTTTTAAATAGAAATAAAATGTTTTTGTTGGGGTTTCATTGGGAGAAGGGTTAAAATTGGACATTCTAATGTTTAATCATTGTTTAACTTCCTCATTTTGGACATTGGAGGTCTTTAATCTTTTGTTTTTCAAAAGTCGACGATGTACGCGTCTTAACCTCTATTAAGTTTCCTCTCTGTAAAAGATAATTGGCATTGAACACAGGTTTTTAAAAATAATTTCTTAGGTTTCGTAAATCATCATGCAACAAGTGGTCAAATCTTATAGCCTAGGTACCCTTAAAGGCTAGCAAAGAGGACATAATGGCCAGCAAAGAAAATATAAATCTTGTACTTTCTTTGGTTTTTACTCTTTCTTAAGTATGAATAATGTTAGAACATTGGAAGTATTTGCAACTTACACAGCAAAGTTCATACATTTGTCATCAAATTTTTTGTGGATCTTCTTAATCACAAATAGTTTTCGAAATTAAAGTGTTTAAATTTCAAATGTGTTTTTTGTGTTAGGGGTTTTTTATTTTTTGTGTTCGTTCTTGTCGTATTGTGGTTTTCCAATTTTTCCAAATTTTGGAATGGACAAAAAGCCCAAAAAACGTGGTCTTAGAAACCAAAAACCAAATTTTGGAATAGATAAAAACCCCACAAAAGTGGTATTAGAAACCATTATTTGCAAATATCAAAACGAGGTGCTAAGAATGTAATGAAATTGGAAAACAGTAGGTATTATGAAACCTACAAGGCACAATGTTATAGATTGTTTTACAGTGTTGGAAAACACACTATCCCATTTCAGTATGTTATTTCGCTTTCTTTATCTGATTCAAACAAATAAATTGCTCACATTATTTGCAGAGTTGGAAAACACACTATCTCCTCTCAGTTGTAGAGGGTTTTACAACACTATATGGGTTGCTTGTTTCTTAACACCTTATATGGAGACAATATGTTTTCGAACACTATAAATAATGTTAGCAGTTATTTGGTTGAATCAAATGAGGAAAGTAAAATTCTATTTCAGTCTTATGTTACATACATAGGTGTTTTTTGTCTATAAGTTAGCTTTCTCCTGATTGGAACAACTAAATTGCTCACATTATTTGCACAGCTGGAAAACCCACTGTCTTTCTTCTTCACACCTATGGTTTTGCAACATCCAATGTTACAAAAAAGTATGGATTTCTTCAAAATAACACCTTCCTTCTATTGTTGTGTTTAAATTTCACATGATTGAAAAGAAAAATTGCACAAAATAATTGTAATTTGGAAAACACAATGTTGGGTTTCAGTTATTTGAATCTCCCTTTTTAAAT
The DNA here is from genome assembly GCA_007258455.2 of Sequoia sempervirens. Taxonomy (NCBI): domain Eukaryota; kingdom Viridiplantae; phylum Streptophyta; class Pinopsida; order Cupressales; family Cupressaceae; genus Sequoia; species Sequoia sempervirens. Next base: position 108,390,753 of record VDFB02105785.1, read on the forward strand.
GTAAAGGGTTGTCTCATGGTGGGTTGCTTGCTTCTAAACATGTACTATTCTACAACATTGAATGTTACAAAATAATATGAATGTCTTCTCCCAAAATCAAACTGCATTGTTGTGTTTAAATAAAATGCTTGCATTATTTGCAGTTTTGGAAAACACACTGTCTTGCTTCTTAACATCTACTATTTTGCAACATGGAATGTTACAAAATAGTATGAATGTCTTCAAAATCATAGCTTCCATTGTTGCGTTTCAATAAAATGCTCGCATTATTTGTAGTGTTGGGAAACACACTGTCTCCTATTAGTTGTTCCCTCTAATATTGGTATATTATATGAATCGGTCTGTAATACTGGTATAGTATACCATTGGTTTTTGTGTAGGAGTTAGCTTCTCCCCTAATGGTATACTATACCACTATTAAAGGATGATTCATATAATATACTAGTATTGGAGAAGCTAACTCCTAGACAAAAAACACCAATGTATGTAACATGATATCATACCCCCCATCCCCCATCCCATGCGGTGGACAAAAAGACACTAAATGAAAGATGGAAAGACTTGACAGATGTCATCACATGTTAGATGTCGGAAAAGGATGCACAATAGTAAACAAACCCTAACTTTTTTCCACATTTTATTTTGTTTTGGTCTGCCATTTTGTTCATTTCATTTTGTAGTTTTATGGAGAGGGAGGTGTGAGTAGAGAAATGAGCTATAGGCAGCCATGAGGAGGGACATGCGAGCATTGAAATGGAGTTACATGTGGCCAAACCAGTGCGGGCATAGAAATGGAGTAGTAGTGGTGGAAAACACATTGTCTCCTATCAGTTGTTCCCTCTAATACTGGTATATTATATGAATTGGCCTTTAATATTGGTATAGTATATTGTTGCTTTTTGTGTAGGAGTTAGCTTCTCCCCTAACGATATAGTATACCAGTATTAGAGGCTGATTCATATAATAACCAGTATTTAGACAAAAGTCACCTATGTATGTAACATGATATCGTACCCCCATAGTGGTGTGTAAATGGTTTTGAAACATTAGGTGTGTTGCAGGTTTTGTAAAACACATTGTTTTGCATCGTAGAATTTTTGAAAATAGTATGTATGTATTGAAAAGCTTGGTGTTATTTAGAATATAGGAGTGTGGTGATCTCCACTATTTTTTAGACAGCTAGTAAGGTATTTGGCTTCAGTGCATAGAGGGTTTTCCAAATTTTTGTGTGTTGGAGGTTTCATAAATCATGTTGTCAGCTCACCACCCGCTCTGTTTTCCAACCTACAATCATATTGTGCATGTATATTTAGATCATATAAATAAATAGAAATACATATTTTATTTTGTGTAAGACTTGTTATAATAATGTTCCTTTTCATTACATTTGTACCATCTAAATTACATTTATACCATTTTGTTAAATTCCAAGTTTCAAAACATTACTTTTGTCCTCCAACTCCTATATATGCACTCTAACCATCAGCTTTGAATGTGCACACATGAAACATAGAGTTTTTTCCCCTTTCTTTATCCAAACTAAAAATGCACACGTCATTCTTCCTCAAATTCCCTTGCCAGAAAAAAACTCAGAAAATGACAACTCATACTCCAATTGTTTGTACTATCTAAATTGCATTCATATTGTTCTGTAAAATTCTAGGTTGGAAAACACTAGTTTTTCAAAATCTACAACCCACATAATGTTTTAAAACCATTTACAAGTAACAACCTAATTGGTTACTCGCCCCTCACCTCAACTTGGTACGTTTTGTGATTATCTTGAGAGCATTTTGTGAATTAGATAGTAGGAATGTAATAGGATTGGAAAATAATGAGTTTTAAGAAATCTACAACCCACACAATGTTCTAAACCCCCCTAGACGTAACAACCCAATTGGTAAGCCAGGAAATCCGAGCTGACACACCTATGTACATATAGCTGGTTAGAAACCTCTCACATCAACTTGCTTGGTCATCTCCCCTATCTACAATTCCCCCTTGCTCTCCAATGATTTTCTTTCAACCTGTAGAAGGAGAAAACGTAGAAAACAAAGTGTTTTCCAAGAACAATATTTGTTACAATCTAAAACGCATGTCTTAATCATATCAACGCCCTTGCCACGTGTAGTGAACATCTAGAGCTTCTCGCACAAGGAAAAAAATTGGCCTAATTTGATGCGACAAGACACCACCTTGCTTTCCTTGTTGTGACATTTCCTTTCGTCTGTCAATTTTGTCAGTTCTATCATCTATCTGGCGGGCCCTGCACTACACCATCTCTTGATGTTATGTATGGTACCATGTATGTTGTTATGTATGTTTTCATGCATTTTTGTATGTACATAGGTGCATTTTGTCTAGAGATTAGTTTTGTCTATAGAGGGTTTACAACATTGTATGGGTTGGAGGTTTCATTAATCGTGCACTCACCTCCCTTGGTGTTTTCCAACATGCAAACATTCATAGTTTTAACGGTTGTTGGAAAATAGTGGGTGTTTATAAAATGTTTCCTTTCATTGCATTCCTACGGCCTAATTAAAAAAAGCTTTTCAAGACATTCCTACCTGTGCTCTCAACCATGTAACTTTGAATGTAGAGAATGAAATAAATGGAAAACCACATTGTGTTTTCTAACTTACAAATTATATTGTGCATTTATTTTTAAATGATATGATGAAATTGAATTTCATTTTGTTTTTGTAAGTAAGAGTTGCTATAAATTGTGAAGGTGAATGAACTTTAGTTCATTGTTAATATCTACAAACTTTAAGGTTTTCATTGGAAGAATGTTGTCTATACATACTTGCATGTTGGAAAATAGTACGTGTTATGAAACCTGCAACCCAAATATTGTTCTCAACTTTGAGAGTGTCTTTCTGATTAGAGAAAGCAAATATTTTTGTTTTAATAAGTTTTTTGCAAAATTTGTCTACCTATTCACATAGGACTCTCATGTTTCATCAAATTGATTCTCTTTTGTGCACTAACATCCTATTCTACCTTCTTTTCATGTTATGCATGTTTCTATGTATGTTTTTGTGTACGGTTTTATTCGTTTTTGTATTTATACAGGTGTGTTTTGTTGGAAAAGTAGCTTCTATTTTCTGGGTCAATCAAGGTGATTGGCAAGGCTTTTATTGAATTGTTAACCTTTGTTCTTGCAATTATCTATATTTTTTCAGTCGTATATACAAGTAATGGTTCAGTTTACAATATCATTGAACAATGGTTAAGATACCAGTATGTCATTTAGGGGTTCATTAAGATACACATGATATAAAAAGAAGTCTAATAGTGGTACATGGTATCCTTCTTGTTTTGTCTTCTATGTGCTTACTGATTATTGTAAGTTATGGCCTCTTTCATATGTTAGGAGAGATGAGTTTTTATATAACTGAAATGAACATTCAGTGCTTTACAATTCCTGTAGAATGGCAGAATGGCAGATATAATTACTAATATATACTACTAGTGTTAGCGATAGGTTAATTGGAAATTAAATTCCTAATGTATAGTTTAATATGTTTGTATATTGTTTGTGCAAGCTGGCATTTTGCACTTACCATAACATATAAATATTATATTAGTGAAATATGGAATAAAAAGAATTGTTTGTACAACCAAATGTCTTTAATTTTCCAATTTAATCTATCGCTAACACTTGTCTTCCTTCCAGGTGGTTGATATATTTGAGGAAACAAAATTGAAGAAAACAAGGGTAGGTGGATTGAGAAGGACAATTTTGGAGACGTGAAGCTTTTGCACTAAATACAAGCGATTATGGATGTCATAGCTTGAATTGCAAGTGTATGGATCAGTTAAACTTCCAAATTTTATTTTGCATTGAGAAGTTATGATATTTTTATAGATGAGATGCTTACTATGGTGAATGCAAAGAATTTCTAGTGGAATTTTTTTATTTTGCATAAGCAGAAACAACTATGCATTTCATATGAAAACCATACATGCAAACAAATCATTTTATTTTTCCATCAATGAAAACCCTTTTTCCTTAACCAATAGTCATTCAATTCTTTTCAAAAAAGTAGACAAAACATAGCCATCTACATAAAAAACAACATAAACACACCTGCAACTCCATTTCAAAGGCCGTGTTGGTTTGGCCGTCGCCCACCTACAACTCCATTTCAATTCTTGGGTTGTTTTCACCGCTTGTAACTCCTTTTCAATGCTCGTGCCTCCCTTCTCATGGCTATTTTAACTCATTTTTCTGCTCATGCCTCCCTCCCCAAAAAATTGCAAAATGAAATGAACAAAATGGCAGACCAAAACAAAATAAAATGTGGAAAAAATTAGGGTTTGTTGACTATCGCGCATCCTTTTCCAGTGTCCAACACATGACAACATCCATCAAGTATTTCTATCTTTCCGTCGGTGTTTTCTTGTCCACCGCATGGGATGGGGGATGTGGGGGTACCATATTATGTTATATACATGTGTTTTGTCGAGTAGGTAGCTTTCTCCTCGATAGCTTTCTCCAACTCCTAGAGAAAAAGGATGCATGTACACACAAAAATGCATGAAAACATACATAACATGAAGAGAAGGTGTAGTGCAGGGCCCTCCAGATGGATGATAGAAGTGACAAAACCAACAACCAAAGGAAATGCCACAGTTAATATGTAAGAAGTACTATTATTGGAAAACACATTGTGTTGTGGGTTTTCTCATTCTATAGGTTGAAAGCAAAAGGTTGGAGAGTAGTTGGGGGAGATGAAAAACCAATGGAATTGAGGTGAGGGGTTTGTAACCGATTGGGTTGTCACTTGTAAAGGGGTTTAAAACATTGTGTGAGTTGCAGATTTTGAAAAACCAGTGTTTTGCAATCTAGAATTTTACACAACAGTATGAATATTCGTCTCAATTTTTTATTATTATTTATACCATAGGAATGTAATGAAAGGCACCATTTTTTAAAACCCAATGTTTTCCAACAACAATTAAAACTCTGTATGATTGCAGGTTGGAAAACACAGTGGGATGTGAGAGCATGATTTATGAAACCTTCAACCCACACAATGTTGTAAAACCCTATATGGAAACAGCTAATCTCCAAACAAAACACACCTATGTACATACAAAAATGCATAAAAATATACATAACATGAGGAAATGGCATTGTGCGGGGCCTACCAAGGTGAATGATAAAAGTGATGAAACCGGTAGAAAGAAGGAAACGTCATGGCTAGGAAAGTAAGGAGGTGTCCTCTTGCACCAAATTGTGCCAACATTTTTTTTCATTATGAAAAAATCTATTCGTTCACTACTGGAGGGAAGGGCATTGATGTGATTAAGACATGTGTTTTAGATTGTAATGAGTATTGTTCTTGGAAAACACTTTGTGTTCTAGGTTTTCTCATTCTGCAGGGAGTTGTAGGTTGGGGATATATAAGACTATCCAAATTCACTTGAGGGGTGAGTAACCAATTGGGTTGTTACTTGTAAAGGGTTTGAAAATAGTATTTGGGTTGTAGGGTTCATAATACCCAATTTTTTTGAACCTACAATTACACATAGAAAGTATGAATGTAATGAAAATGTTTTGGTTACTTACACTGTGAGAACCCAATTGGTTGGTCACACTTCAGTTGATTTTGGATACTTTTATGTATCCCCCGCCAGAAATTATATTGAGAGTTTGAATGTTTTTAGTAACCCGTACTTTCGACAAACATTCCATTTCAATATTGTCATGTGTTTGGAACAAAAAATGCACATAAGAGTTGTAGGATGGAAAACACACAAGGTTGTGACTCACTTCTGAATTCTTGTTCAATGAGCACTTTTTGTAATGTAGAATTTAACAAAACAATGTTTTGAAGTTCACCTTCATATTTTATGACAACCCTTACTTTCAGCGAACATTCCATTTCAATATATGTTCATATGTTTCAAACACAAAATGCACATAACAGTTGCAGGATGAAAAACATAGAGGGTTGTGACTCACTTCTCAATTCTATTTCAATGATGACCTTTTGTTATGTAGATTATGACAATAATCACTTCGTTGTGTGTTTATAATGTGTATTCTATTTATGTTAATATGAAATATACCAGAAGAAAATGCCACCTAAAGTCTTATTGTTTATGGTAGCTTGCTTATAAATGAAAGAAAAAGGTTGACATTTAAATAGTTTGAGGTTGAATATTTTTCTCATCATGGATACTTTCAAATGAATAGTCATATTAAATGCTATTTGTAATAGTAAAAATGGCATTTCACTATCTTCATCTGATTGCAAGAAGAAAAAAAATGCTCACATTATTTGTAGTGTTGAAAAACACACTGTCTCCTATCAGTTATTTGCTTGTCAAAAGTTTTTGTTTCCTACCCACCAAGAATGTAAGGAAGTCCACCTTAAAATTTTGTTTCTTATGATTCAAAAACTATATGCTTGCTTATAGGAGATGGTGCAATAAATTTTGGAACTTTAACTGTCTCGTAACACTTGCAACATTTTTACATATTACAAGCAACTACAGATACATACTTCAAAGGGGAAAGTCAAAGAAAGCAAAAGAAAGGGTAAATATTGAAATTTGCTTTTTAATGTGTATTTTGATATTTTCAATGAATTGGCTGCATGTATTTGAATTTGATGTGACATTTACATTCCTAGCATTAGAGGGAAGGATGGAGAAGGAAGTGGTGGGCACGAGCAAGTTAGTGTCCATTTGGGAAAAGAAAATGTGCCTCGACAAGGAAACAAGAAGAAAGGGTTCCTGTAGAGGAGATCATGCACTTTCTCTTTTAAAGTATGCATTTGTGGTTGGATGTAATATGTGTTGTTCTAGTCGCTTTTTGCTCTGATTTTAGAGTGTATTTGTGATTTCATTTAGAAAATTTCATTTTTGTTAGGAATATGTTGATTTTGATAGTATATTGGAAAACACACTAAACACACTATCCCTGGTTCTTTCAAAGGAATAAAGTTGAAGAAAGGGTAATTTTGAAATATGGTTTTGAACGTGTATTTTCATAATTTGAATGAATTCATTGCATGCATTTGAATTTGATGTGACTTTAACATTCTTCACGTTGCAAGGCAAGGATGAACAAGGAAGTGGCGGGTTTGAAGAAACATCACTAATAAGATCAACGCCTAATTTTATTGATTCTTGATAGTAGCCTGCTCAATTTCTCAATTTCCTTCAACTTCTATGAAAGAAGCAAAAAAATTGGGGCTCAATTATTAGTGACATTTCTTGGTCTGTCTGATTTTGAATTGTATTTCTCCTCCATAGGCTCATATAAATGTGTTATGAAATTTTTCTATGTTTTCAGATAAGACTTTCATCTTTACCCCTACTAATTCTCTTTCTTTGCGCTTAGATCTGATTTGGCCTTTTCCTTACATCCATATGTTAATTGTTGAATGTAGTCATTTATATTCATGGGTTTCTTATAGGTTGAAGGTGTTGAAAGTGCAATGGTCGAAGTAGAGGCTTCTCCAAACCCTCCTGCAAGTGGAATCACCTATAATATTTTATCTGACCGTCTCCTCAATTGCACATACAAGGCACTATAGGAGAGGATGACAGAGGCTGACAATATTCATTTTCTATTCACTCTTTGATCATGTAATTATTGAACAATAATGCTATGGAATTACATTATCTTTGATCATGTAATTATTGAATAATTGTGGTGTGGAATTACATTATCTTTGATCATGTAATTATTGATCAATTATTGTATGGAATTACAGTATAGTTTTGGTATGTTTGAATACCGTGGTCTTCTTCCAATAGTGGCATTGTGCGATTGTTAAGTTGTATTGTTAATCTTTCCATGAAGGCTCTAATCCCTTTGGGGTTTAGGGGATGGGGTCCCCTGTTTGTGACCTCATCAGTTCATAGCTCTGAGTCAAAAGTGTTTACTCCTCTTAATTTAAAAAAATGTAAGACAATGTTCTTGCAAATTTCATGTAATTTTTCATTCTAAACAATGTCAAATGACATCAAATAATTGTAGGGAATGCCACCTCAAGTCTTATTATTTATGTCAAACTTACAAATCCATGTAAGCACATGCAACTAGCACTTTGTGTTATACAGACTGTAAAAAAAACAATGTATTCAAGTTGAGCTTAGTATTTTTTTTTAAAACCTTACTTTCAGTAAAATGCTCCATTCAAATATCTATTCATATGTTTCGAACAGAAAATGAACATATTAGTTGCACAATGGAAAACACACTCGGTTCTGAGAAGTAGTTGCAAGATGGGAAAACACAGTGGCTTGTGACTCACTTCTTGTGTCTTGTTCAATGGGTTCTTTCTTTTATGCAGATTGTAACAAAATAATGTTTTCAACTTCACCTTCATATTTTTTAAAAACCCTTACTTTCAATAAAAAAATCCATTTGAATATATGTTCTTTATGTTTCAAACACAAATGTGCATATTAGGTGCACAATGGGAAATACACTGGGTTGTAAGAAGTAGTTGCAGGATGAGAAACACAATGGCTTGTCACTCACTTCTCGTGTCTTGTTTAATGATCGCTTTCTTTTATGTAGACTATAACAAAACACTGTTTTCAACTTCACCTTCCTATTTTTTAAAAAACCCTTACTTTCAGCAAAACACTCCACTCAAATATCTATTCATATGTTTCAAACAAAAAATGCACATATTAGTTTCACGATGGAAAACACACTAGGTTTTGAGAAGTAGATGTAGGATGGGAAATGCTTGTGACTCACTTCTCCTATCTTGTTCAATGGGTGATTTATTTTATGCAGACTGTAACAAAACAATGTTTTAACTTCACCATCATATTTCTTAAAAACCATTACTTTCAGCAAAACACTCCATTTGAATATATGTTTTTTTTGTTTCCAACACAAAATGTACATATTAGTTGCACAATGGGAAACACACTGGGTTCTGAGAAGTAGTTGCAAGATGGGAAACATAGTGGCTTCTAACTCACTTCTCGTGTCTTGCTCAATGAACGCTTTCTTTTATGCAAACTGTAACGAAACACTGTTTTCAACTTCACCTTCATATTTTTTTATAACCATTACTTTTAGCAAAACACTCCATTTGAATATCTCTTCTTTATGTTTCGAACACAAAATGCACATATTAGTTGCACGATGGGAAACACACTAGGTTCTGAGAAGTAGTTGCAGGATGGGAAACACAATGGGTTGAGAATCACTTCTCGTGTCTTGTTCAATGAGTGGTTTCTTTTATGTAAATTGTAACAAAATAGTGTTTTCAACTTCACCTTCCTATTTCTTAAAAACTATTACTTTAAGCAAAATACTCCATTTGAATATTTGTTCTTTATGTTTTGAACACAAAATGTGCATATTAGGTGCAATATGGGAAACACACTAGGTTGTGAGAAGTAGTTGCATGATGGGAAACATAGTGGGTTGAGAATCACTTCTCATGTCTTGTTCAATGAGCAGTTTCTCTTATGGAAATTGTAACAAAACATTGTTTTCAACTTCGCCTTCCTATTTTTTAAAAACCCTTACTTTCAGCAAAATACTCCATTCAAATATTTCTTCATATGTTTCAAACAATAAATGCACATATTAGCTGCAAGTGGGAGCTTTCCTATTTGTTTCGTATCCACTACCACATTACAAAAATTCCCTCATCCACCAACCTCAAATGCAGCTATTGTTATGGCATCTTAAACTTTTATCAGTTGTACAACAAGACCTTTCACTTTTGACCTATCAGTTGTATGACAATACCTTCCATTGTTGTCTTTGTTTTATGAAATTTGTGTCTTTTAGATTGCAACTCTCTCCAAACAACATTAATCTCCTCTTCTTTTCACTGTGTCAGTTTCTTGTTGTGTTTTAATTCCTTTTCTAAGTGGTTAATTTTAGTGTTCACTTGTTCTGCTCCACTTTGAACTTTTCCAACTATTGTTTTTGAAGTGTGTTTATAATTAGAGTATGTAGATGTTTCTTTGTGCAAGCTCATTAGGGAGCTTGTATTCGTTTACGGATAAGACTTTCATGCCTCCACCCAACTGATTCTATTTTTTTACACTTAGATTTGATATTGCCTTTTCCTTTTCATCCATTTCCAATTGTATTTGTTCCATTCAATTGCTAACTTCAACAATGCTTTCCTTCATTTGTTCAACCCCACTTATAGTCCATCATCTCTCTCTTTCTTTGCTTGCACAAATTCATATGCAATGAAAAAAAAGAATGTGCAGTATTTGCAAGGGGAAATGGAAATGTAGAAGGGGATTAACTCTAAAGGGTATGTGCAGGATCATCATGGAAAAAACAGGCCCTTAAGTGGAAAAAATTTCAGAAAAATCAGTGTTAGGCAACTTGACATAAAAATTTCAATAAGTTATCTATATTATTTCAAAAATATGTAAGAATAAAATATGTAGAAAATTGAATATAGTTTCTAAACTACTAGGTTTATTTTAAAATAAATAAAATCTATTTGGTGAAAATTTCAAATTTCAATGCAGTAGTACTTAAATTTCAGGGAAAAAATAAGTAGGTGTCTGTCTGACCACCCTAACCATAATAAAATGATAATATTTTTTTATAATATTTTATATATAAGTAGAATACTCATGTCCGGATGTGATGCATAATTTTTTGTAATTTTTTTCCATGTAAATAATTAATTATGAATTTTTATTACAACTTTTAAAAAATATAAAAACTCGTATGTCCGACCACCTTAACTTTGTCAAAACTTCATGAAATTTAATTTTTCTTTTTTAAATACTATAGTATGTGAAGTATAGAATGTGACACATGTTTTGGATTCAAAAAATGTGATACCATTTGAAAGTTATAGATGTTTTTCAATCAGCCTATCGATTAGGACTTTAGTTGTAATTCTAATAGAAAACAAATAATAATTATTTATTAAATTCAAATTAAAGAATAATTTATATTTGTGGAAAGCTAAGAATCTCCTCTAAAAGCCCTTTTCATTTCATCAATTTTGGGTAAAAAAAAGTCGTCAGCCACATACCCTACAAATACCCATAATATTGCCACTTTTTGGCCCATCATGATCGTGCACATACCCTATTTTCTAATGCGTATGAATTTGTGCAAGAAGAGAAATAGAGAGAGATGATGTAGAAAGTGGGGTTGCAAAAATGAAGGAAGAAAATATTTCTTCAAGTTAGCAATTGCATGGAACAAATACAATTGGAAAGGGGTGAAAAGGAAAGGGAAATATCAAATCTAAGTACAAAAAAAGAGAATCAATTGGGTGGAGGCATGAAATTCTTATTTGAAAACAAAGAAAACCTCCCTAACGAGCTTGCGAAAAGAAACATTTGCATATTCTAATCATAAACACACAGCAAAAACAATAGCTGGAAATGCTCAAAGTGGAGCAGAACAAGCGAACACTAAAATTAACCACTTAGAAAAGGAATTAAAACACAACAAGAAGTTGTCATAGTGAAAAGAAGAGGAACTTAATGTTGTTCAGATAGAGCTACAATCTAAAAGACACAAATTTCATAAAACAAAGACATCAATGGAAGGTGTTGTCACACAACTGATAGGTCAAAAGTGAAAGGTCTTGTTGCACAACTGATAAAAGTTTAAGATGCCACAACAATAGCTGCATTCAAGGTTGGTGGACGAGTGAATTTTTGTAATGCAGTAGTTGATACAGAACAAACAGGAAAGCTCCCACTTGCAACTAGGATACCTACATATAGGAGTAACAATTGTCCCTTTGAACAAGACAGGAGAAGTGAGTCAGAAGCCACTGTGTTTCCCATCTTGCAACTACTTCTCAGAACCCAGTGTGCTTTCCATCATGTAACTAATATGTTAATATTATTTATCATTGTGTTATCATTTTTATGAATAATTTTTTTTAAAAAACCATAAACTCTTTAACATACTAAAACATTCGGCTTTACTGAGTCACAACCCACTGTGTTTTCCATCGTATAACTATTTTGTGCACTAGTCCTTATCATATGCATTAGCATTTGGATTTTTTCATTATCACGATCTTGCATATTTATCACTTTCATACTGCATGCATGGAAAGTTATGCTTTATCTTAACTCTTGTCTCTTGTCTCCATCAATATCATTATCTTTTTATATCTTTTCTTTTGTTGTCACATTCTAAGGAAGCTTGAGCATCTCTACACGTTGTTGTGTACGAAGGAGAGTGAGGAATGGGGCATGAGTTTTTCTTATGTGTATGTATCGATTCATTATGCCCTCTGATGATTACAAAAAGCATAACCAATAATAAAGGGGGAATCATTCCACTCTATGGTGAAAGAAATGATCACTTCATAGCCTCTCCATTCCATTCATTTGCATATCCAGCCTTCCATATCCTTTCCACCCATATTAAATACTTTTTGTATGCCATTTATATGCCTTGCTTAGATCTAATCAATGTGCCAAATTAATTTCTTTGTTGCACCCACCTAGGTCATTCAGATTTGTAAATCTCGCATATCTTTATCTATGTATAGCTCAAACATACCTTCATATATCATAACAACATTCACACCATGCCATATGAAGAACAATATGAAGGAAATATGAAGGTTATGTAATCAAACACTAAAGGCTTGAAAGATAAATATCATAACATAAAGTTGTATTCAAGGGTTTTTTTAAGGAATTTTTTTTTCTTGCTTAAGTTTTTGAGTTTCCTTTTGTTTTGGTTCCTGGTTGTTGAGAAGAAAGCAAATCTTGTTGTTATCTTTCATATTCTTTGTTATTCTTCGATGTAAATCTATGAAAACCTCTTTGGACCCTTCTTATGAGTACTTGACTTGGCTCTGATTAATTTCTTGTAATCGAGTTCTTTTAAAAAGTAATGATATAGCTTAAAGGTTTACATAACAATTGCATCATGGAAAACATAGTGGGTTGTGGCTCAATTCTTATTTTTTTGTAGAGTGTAAGAAAAGAATTTTTTGAAGTTCACCTTCTTGTTTTATGACAACCCTTAGTTTCAGAAAAAAGAGTCCATTTCAATATCTATTCATGTGTTTTGAACACAAAATTTACAAAATAGTTGCATCATTGAAAACATAGTGGGTTGTGGCTCACTTCTTATTTTTCTGCAGAGTGTAAGAAAAAATTGTTTTGAAGTTCACCTTCTTGTTTTATGACAACCCTTAGTTTCAGCAAAAGAGTCCATTTCAATATTTGTTCATATGTTTCGAACACAAAATTTACAAAATAGTTGTATCATGGAAAACACAATGGGTTGTGGCTCACTTTTTATTTTTCTACAGAGTGTAAGAAAATAATGTTTTGAAGTTCACCTTCTTGTTTTATGACAACCCTTAGTTTCAACAAAAGAGTCCATTTCAATATCTGTTCATATGTTTTGAACACAAAATTTACAAAACAGTTGCATCAAGGAAAACATAGTGGGTTGTGGCTCACTTCTTATTTTTCTGCAGAGTGTAAGAAAAGAATGTTTTGAATTTCACCTTCTTGTTTTATGGAAACCCTTAGTTTCAACAAAAGAGTCCATTTCATTATTTGTTCATATGTTTTGAACATAAAATTTACAAAACTATTGCATCATAGAAAACACAGTGGGTTGTGACTCACTTCTTATTTTTCTGTAGGGTGTAAGAAAATAATGTTTTGAAGTTCACCTTCTTGTTTTATGACAACCCTTAGTTTTAGCCAAACAAGCCATCTCATTATCTACTCATATGTTTTGAACACAAAATTTACAAAACAATTGCATCATGGAAAACACAGTGGGTTGTGGCTCACTTTTTTTTTTTTGTAGAGTGTAAGAAAATAATGTTATAAAGCCCACCTTCTTGTTTTATGGCAACCCTTAGTTTTAGAAAAAAAGTCCATTTCATTATATGTTCATATGTTTCAAACACAAACATTACAAAACAATTGCATCATGGAAAACACAGTGGGTTGTGGCTCACTTCTTATTTTTCTGTAGAGTGTAAGAAAATAATGTTTTGAAGTTCACTTTCTTGTTTTATGATAACCCTTAGTTTCAGCAAAACAAGTCATTTCATTATCTGCTCATATGTTTCGAACAAAAAATTTACAAAACAATGGCATCATGGAAAACATAGTGGGTTGTGGTTCACTTCTTATTTTTTTGTAGAGTGTAAGAAAAGAATGTTTTAAAGTTCACCTTCTTGTTTTATGGCAACCCTTAGTTTTAGAAAAAAAATCAATTTCATTATATGCTCATATGTTTCAAACACAAAATTTACAAAACAGTTACATCGTGGAAAACACAGTGGGTTGTCTCACTTCTTTTTTTTGCACACTGTAAGAAAATAATGTTTTGAAGTTCACCTTCTTGTTGCTTGAAGGAAATGGTTTGTTAAATTCAGAAAACATCCCAAAAACCAATCAAGACAACTTTGAAAGGAAGCTAATACATATGATTGCTGTTCCAGATACAAACTAGTTCAATGGCAGCATGTACAGAACCGTACTAGGTCTAAAAACTCAAAATTTAGTAGAAAATAACAAGAAACATAAGAAATTTTATTGAGTTACTTCTCAAAGCCTTCAACAAGCTCCTCCAACAAGTTCACGGCATATTTATACCTCAAATGACACCTACCAACACCTAAAACTACGTGTACAACCACTTGACCCTTGGCATTCAATGATTTTACATTTTTTGCATTTTTACAAAATTGTGTTGACAACATTTTATCAAATTTGCAACATTTCTCCTAATAACCACATAATGACTCAAAACCACAAAAAACATTATAAAAGGGCCTCACATGGCCTTATTCAACATTATTATGACTCTATCTACTTATCTAGACTCTTTTCATTAAATTGAGCAACAAGGTGCTCTGCACAAGATTGTAGCCCTCTCTTAACAGCATTAAGATCCTCTTCTTTTAACTGTGACAGCTTGTTCTTGTGTTTTAATTCATTTTCTAAGTGATTAATTATTGCATTTCAATATGGAAGTTTGAAGGTGAAGAACATCAGACGTACGCAATGCAATATCATAGGTACACTTAACATGGTCATGAACATTGAACCAATAGTAGGACAATCACCACAACATTTATGTAAACCTATGGTGAACACTCTCTTTTCCATTATCAATTTTATTCCCAATTTCATCCATGAAGAACTTCATCAACCTATAGATCATGTTGTTAGCCATAACTTTGATCAATGATTTCTATTTCTTTCGTCAATGAATTCCATATATTTGATCCATGAAGAACTTCCTCAACCTGTGCATCCATGAATTCTATATATTTGATTGGCTATTTTGAGCTTGACAACCATCATCAAGAATGAGGAGGCCTGGGCTATGTAAAAGTAGGTTTTCAATATGCTTAGCCTCTTCAGGAAGGCTCAGATTTGTGTCACAAGTTAGGCATAGAAAAATATTGTAGCCAATAACAAGCACACTTGTTCTTCTATGCCAGTTAGGAAGCATCACCAAACGCCTCAAAATTTTCAAATTTTTTTCCCATGATTTGGTTGCTTTTAGCCAGTTTTATAATCTCATCATATTCACGGTTGGAATGAATTTCATTCGCAAAGGTTATTGATTTGTTTGGCATGTAAACTGGAATGTCAATACTCCACTTCTTGAACTCTCTTTCCCAAGGGAAAAGCATGTTTTTTGGAGCAATAATCAAAGGTGCTTATAATATTTTTGTAAGGGCTTAAGCAAGCCTTTGATTATTGCTCCAAAAAGCATGCTTTTCCCTGGGGAAAGAGAGTTCAAGAAGTGGACTATTGACATTCTAGTTTACATGCCAAACAGATCAACGAACTTTACGAATGAATTTATTCCAACTGTGAATATGAAGAGATTATAAAATTGGCTAAGAGCAACTAGATCATTGGAAAAAAATTGAAAAATTTGATGTGTTTGGTGATGCTTTGTGAGTGGCATAGATGAAAAAGTGTGCTTGTTATTAGCTACAATCTTTTTGTATACCTAACTTGTGACACAAATCTGAGCCTTCGTGAAGAGGCTAAGCATATTGGAAACCTACTTTTATAGAGCCCTAGCCTCCTCATTCTTGATCAAGGTCATCAAACTCGAAATAGCCAATCAAAGAAATGGAATTCATGCAAAAAAGGTTAATTGAAAACTGCATATTATAGTGTGAAGAACTCTTTTCTACAATAACTTCAAAAATATTTTCACCACATGTTATCTGGTAAGGCCCAGTTTTTTCAATTGTTGCTTGGGTAATCAAAAACTAAAAGTTATCCTAGACACCTGATCAAGTTATGGCTAACAATAGGATCTACACATTGAGGAAATTCTTCATAGATGCAATTGGGAATAAAATTGATAATGGAAAAGAGAGTTTTGAGCATAGGTTTACTTAAACATTGTGGTGACTGTCCTACTATTGGTTCAATGTTCACGACCTTCATCTATTGAAAATTTCTTGCTCATTCATACCTTGTTAATTGTACTTGGGATATTGCATCACATATGTCTGATGTTCTTCACCTTGAAATGCCCATACTGAAATACAATAATAAATAGTAATAAATTAATTAGAGTAATACAAAAAAGTTCCAATAAACACTAATCAAGAGTAATACAAAATACTTTACAACACCATGTGTTTTACAACTGTGAGTGGGTTGTTTTTACAACACCGTGTGTTTTACAATCTGTAGTTTTACAAAATAGTAGTCAAGAATTAAACAATAATAAATAGTAATAAAGAGTGATAAAAAATATAGTAATAAAAACTAATAAACAACAATACAAAATCTCATTCATTCAACTGTATTGTGTCAAAAGAGTAATGCAAAATCAAATTCAAAGTTTTAGTTTCCATTTTTCATTTAACAAGTCTTTCGACATCCTAATCAGATTCACTCTTTACATTTTTTGTCTTTACTTTTGTTCCCTCATTGGAATGGCAGGGGAATCCTATGCAAAGCCACTGAATAACCCTTTCATCATTTGACAGAACTAGTGTGGGTTGGTCAAGCAGTGCACGTAGGGCAAGATACATCTCTCGTATGTCCTCTTCTATGTGTGGCTCAACAACATGACCATGCAATCGCATTACCTGGTCAAAAAAATGATCACCTTGATGTTGTATGGCACTACTAAATGTTTTTTGTAGACACCTCATATCTAAGGATGATTGAGGCAATGAATGTGGGAAGATGCCACCAATGAAGTAGACACCATGATCAACATCATATCTTTCCAATGCTTCTTGAAGCTAAACATGATTGACCACATGTCTCCAAACATACTTTGCACACAAAATTTGAACTTGAATACGGTTTTTCAGCAGGTCCATGTAGTTTCACAGGAAACTGCATGCCACATCAACCTCAAAATATGGGAGTACAGGTTCAGTGGGCTCAGGAAATCTGTCGATCTTGCAAATGGCATCCTCCACTGTACGAAAATTGAATTTGAAGGCATGATGCAGCCTCTCCGTATAGAAGGGACTACCATTGCCTTCTTCATTGTCTTGGGGAAGCTGTCCAATTTGAATTCTTGAGTTCAACAATTTTAATTGTGTTGTCAAAGAATAAGGGAAAAAAATTTAGTAACAAATAGCACTGCAAGCATCTAGAACAAAGCTGATATTTACTTCCAACTACTGATTCATCGACTACTTCACAATATAAATAAACATCGCAAAACATTTATGAAAAGAAAAGCTCTTAGTTAGATGAATATTGTTTGTAAAACTACATATTGGAAAACACATGGTGTTACAAAAAACTGCAACCCACTAACTCTTGAAATGTATTCCTTTGTGGACTATGATATACTTTTGAAACTCATCCATAAATACAAAAAAATCATTACCACACGTTTTTTCCCTTTAACATTTGAAATTATTCAAGGGTATGTGCAGGATCATCATGTAAATAATAGGCTCTTAAGTGGAAATTTTTTTTTTTTTTAAAATAGAGTTAGACAACTTGACATAAAAATTTGAATAAGTTATCTATATTATTTAAAACCTATGTAAGAATACAATCTATAGTAAATTGAATCTAGTTTTTAAAATACTAGGTTTATTTTAAAAAATAAATCTATTTGGTGAAAATTTGAAATTTCAATGCAGTAGCACTTAAATTTGAGGGAAAAAATAAGAAATTTGGGGGAAAAAATAAGAAGTAGGTGTCTGTCTAACCACCCTAACCACAATAAAATGATAATAATTTTTTATAATATTTCAGATATAAGTAGAGGACTCATGTTGCGATGTGATGCATATTTTTTTGTAATTTTTTTCCAAGTAAGTAATTAATTGTGATTTTTTTATTATAACTTTTAAAAAATATAGAAACTCGTATGTCTGACCGCCTTAACTTGGTGAAAACTTCAAGAAATTCAATAATTTTTTTTAATCCTATATTATGCGAAGCATAGAATGTGATGCATGTTTTAGATTCAAAAAATGTGATATTGTTTGAAAGCTATAGATGTTTTTCAATTAGCCTATCAATTAGGACTTTAGTCATAATTTAAATAGAACATGAATAATAATAATTTATTAAATTCAAAGTAAAGCATAATTTATATTAGTGAAAATTTGAGAATCTCCTTTAAAAACCCTTTTCGTTTCATCAATTTGGGGTAAAAAAAAGTTGCCAACCACATACCCATCATATCGCCACTTTTTGGCCCATCATGATCCTACACATACCCTCAATACATTCAAAACTCTATCCCTTAGCAGGTTGGAGAAAATAGTGTGGGATGTCAAAATGCACTGAATATTTGCAAGTTGGAAAACACAGTGTCAGATATCAGTACATGCTTTTATGAATCTCCCACTTGAAATAGGACATGTACATACATGAGTAATGAGAGTAACGATTATCCCTTTCAAAAAATCCAAGCCCATACCATTTCCTCCTATGCCATTTTTATTTCCTAGCACATGAGTTTGCAGCAATCTAGATGCTATATAGGGGATGTTTTTCAGGAAAGTGCTTTTCCTATTGGCCGAAGTGAATGGCGAGGAGGTGAATGGTATGTGCTTGGATTTTTTTTAAAGGGATAATCATTACTCATGTGTGTACATGTCCTATTTCAAGTGGGAGATTCATAAAAGTATGTACTGACATCCCACACTGTGTTTTCCAACCTACAAATATTCAGTGTTTTCCACATTTTATTCCACTGAAGAGTTGTAATAAATTTTTTAGGTGAGTTTCATGAAATTCTCAATGTCTAAAAAACACAAGAGTTTCATTGCAACCATATTGTGTACGTATAATGGAAAGTTGGAAAACACTGCGTGATATACAACGCACAACCCACTGTGTTTTCAACAGGGTTAAAATGTATAAAGTCTGTTATTTCCTTTGAACCCTACATACAATGTTGGGTATCAACTCAAAGCTGATTTCTTTTCATTTTTTTTGGGTAAAGTTTTTATTATCTCATGTCTGTAACTTAATCCATGTTGGCATTGTGGTTAGTTATAGTCAAGCTTCGTTCATATGATTACAATTGTTGGTTTGCATTGTGTCAAGTGTTAGATGTTCCTATCATGGTTCAACTTTCTTTATCATTTGGAAACAAAAGTTATACAAGTTTCAAATATCTTTATGATATATTATTATGTCAGGACAACAAACATTTTCTCAAGGAAGCATTGATTAAAATTTGTTAAAAAAATTTAGTTTTGTAATTGTTACCTCTTAAGGGACATTTAGAGAAGAAAGTTACTTTTCAGTTTGAAAAGATACTCCAGTTCAGTAATCCATAACATTATATATATTTCCTTCCATGTATTCTTTCAAAAAGATGGTGAGCATAAAAGAAGTATTATTCTCAATTTAGAAATGGAATTTCATTGATTCATATTTAAAAGCTACTTGGATATCATATTTAGTGCTTTGTGAAAATAATCTATTATGTTGTACTTAAACTTCTACATCTAAATCTTGAGTGATGTGAGATCAGAAGATGTTGTAAAAGAAATAGAAGTGATAATCTATGTATCATTAAAACATTGATTGAAAATGTTGATATATAGCCAATGAAGCATTGTAAACAACAAGTTATGAGATTAAGACAATGACGCAATTTTTATGTGGTTTTTCTACCCCGAGAGGGTTTTCCACTCAAGAAAAATAGAGTGTTATAGTCTCATTCATGTTTTATGGTTGTGAAGGTTTTTGAATTGCTTTAATATTACTTATCTCAGTCTAATGATTGCATTCAACTTACATGAATATGTTAATCATTGAAATATAAAGAGCATATATTCTTTAGATTCATTAAAGGTGAAAATTTATCTAAGACACTGACTAAAATACTACTTTCGTATTAATGAAGTTTGTTAGGTTGGTTTTAAATGACCTTCCTCCTGTTATCATATTTGTTTCATTATTTTTATCTAATTTATTAATTTTATTGATATTTTAATGAGTAGATGTTACAATGACAATCCATATTGCAACAACTACAATATTGATTGTCATGGCATTCCATCACCATGAAGTCAGATTTCTTTGAGGCATTTTATGAAACATTTCACTATGCTACCACAATTTTCATTCATGTCTAAGAAATAAATCTAGCAAACAGTTCATTGCCTTGCTTCTATGGCTAAAATCCTAAAACAGGTTCTTTTGAACAAGCTACACATGCTTGCAAAAAATCTATCAAAGCATAATAGTAAATATGGATTCTGATGGCTTCAAACACCATAGCTAAAAAGTAAATATCCATTGTTGAAAAAAATGTATCCAAGCATAATTAAAAATATGGATTGTCATTGCATTCCACTGCCATCATCTTCGAATGCCATGGCAAGCCATAGACAAACAATAGAAACAATTAATTTCCTACTCTATGCCTTGTCATGGAATTTCAATCACCATGGTGTTGCAATACCATGACAATCCATATTTACTATTATGCTTTCGTACTAAACACTAGATGTTTTCCAACAAGAATATACACGCACAATAGGATTCCAAGTTGGAAAGCACAGTGTGAGGTGACTATATGTCTATGAAAACATAGTGGGAACCCATAGATAAGTAATCATACACATAAATAGTTTAGTGCCTTGACTATGGCTTTTCATGGCATTCCAATCACCATGGTGTTGCAATGCCATAACAATCCATATTTACTATCATGCTTTGATAGTAAACACTCGATGTTTTCCAATAAGCATATACATGCATAATACAATTGGAAGTTGGAAAACATAGTGTGAGGTGAGTTTATGTCTTCCAAAACACAGTGGAAACCCATATATAAGAAATCATACACAAAAATAGTTCATTTCCTTATCTACGTAAATTGACCTTTATACAGTATTGTCCACCTTATCTTGAAGAGTATACAATAAGCCAATCAAGTTGACTAAGATCCATTCATGGCATCTATCATTGTCTTAATGCAATGCAAATCCATCATAAATTGAAAAAGTTATAGTGTAAAAAATAACAAATTTGACCTCCTAGGACCTAAAATAATACCCTTATGATACTAGTCACAAAAAAATCCATTAACTTTGTGCTATGCCTTAGGTTGGATATGTCATACACTAAGCCCCCATGATTCTTGTTTAGAATTGCAAGTTCACTTAGACTGAACCTACTTGGATAATTCTTCATTGTATTGAGGGATGTTTAAACAAATCCTATTATTAATGCTTCAAGGACATACATCATACTATGAACCACGTGGTTGATCATTTGGATGTAAAATCTGATATGAGAACCTACGTAGCTGAACGCTTCAATTGGTTACTGTTCAATTTGAACTATTTCAGTTTACATTTTTCTCTTTCTTCAGTCCCATTTGGTATGTGACAGATTTATTATTCTTTCTATTTTCATTTTTCCCTTCCTTGGAGGGCTAATATGTATCTTAATTAGATGGTTTCTATCTAGTTGTACTACTTATGGCTATTATTTTAGAATATCCATGGTTCTCTGTATTTTTCTCAACAACTTTAATTCAATAAAAAAATAAAAACCTGTGTTATGCACTTGTTCAAATAGACAACTTTTGCCAACAAAAATTATGTAACTTTAGAATCAAACACACAAAATTAAAAAATGCAGTAATATGTATTATGACAATTCTAGAACATAAATCCATTAAGTCAGTACTATAGCAACCCAAAGCTGATATCAAGATGACCTTCTATCACACAGTTTTGTAACAAGTTATGTCCTCAATCATAACTACAATTATACTCTACATCGTTGTTGTAACATCCATATCACAAGAAACTCATTTCTATGCCAAAAGATAAAACAAGGTTATCATATATGACAAATACAAATGGAACTTATATTTCAGGGATTTCTTGTGTCAAGTTGTGGAAACCTACTTTTCCTGGCATGTAAAATAGGGCCATAATTGGGAATCAGTAGCATGTAGTGGTATAAAATAGTCAATATTTATTCTAGTGTATACCCTTGTGCATGTACATATTGGATATGTGTATTAAGTTGAAGATTATAAATACTTGTAGATTAACCTAGTTTGAGCTTAGCATGCCTTTAAAATCAAACTCCATATCGATACAACAAAGCAAGTATATTATAATCTCTAATGTCAAACTTGCATATTTGTATTCCTGATTTACAAATTTCTTCTGGCAATTCAAACATGAAATATGCAACAAATGGTGCATTGTTTGGAAAAGAGAGGGAAGAAAATTATTTAAATTAGTTTATAAATGCACCTAACACTAGTTCTTGCAATCATTTTACATACATGGCGTAGAGAGGAAATAACAATATCAAGGAAAAACAATGTAAACTAACCCCATAAAACAAAAAATTTATTTCAAAACACTAATCATTTCATTCTAATACAACAAATGAATTGGAATACTGAAGAAAATATTTGAATCTTACCTAGGAAGATATGGGTTGCTTCCCAATCCTCAGCCCATAAATTTCCAAAGTTATCACATAAATCTAATACTAATACTAATCTTGTCATTCTGATGCAATCAATAAAAAAAACAATGAAAATGGTCTCTCAATCTCACCTAATCACTATGGGTTACCTTGCAGTCTACAACCCCCAAAAAAGAATAAAAATGCAATAGAACAAAAACATTCAAGTGCACAATAGAGAACACACTTCTAACAATGATTATGGTATGATGCATGGATGCTTACAAAACAAAATGTACAATGGATTCTCATTGTTAGCTTTAATGAAACAATAGACCATAAAATATCTACAACACTTTAAAGTAAATGGTAAAATACACATAAGATAATGGATAGTGTGATTGCAAGTTGGAAAACATAGTGTGAGGTGAGTATATGTCTTCCAAAACACAATGGCATGCCCTATATAAGCAATCATACATAGAAACAGTTCACAACTCATTCCAATAACCATGGTGTTCGAATGCCATGAAACTCCAGATCTACTAATATGCTTTGATAGAAAACACACAATGTTTTCCAACAACCATTTACATGCATAGTGATTGGAAGTTGGAAAACACAGTGTGAGGTGAGTAAATGTCTCCCAAAACATAATGGCATGCCATAGATAAGAAATCATACATACAAACAGTTCATTTCCTTGTCTATGGCTTGTCATGTCATCCCAATCACCATGGTGTTGCAACACCATGACAATCCAACTATACTATTATGCTTTCATAGTAAACACACGATGTTTTCCAACAACCATATACATGCATACTGTGATTGCAAGTTGGAAAACGCGGTGTGAGCTGAGTATATGTCTACCAAAACACAATGGCAATCCATACATAAGAAATCATACTTACAAATAGTTCATTGCCTTGTCTTGTCACCACATTTCTTTGAGGCAATTTTCAAACTGTTCACTACATTGTCTCTGTTATTGCTTACTATTATGCTTACTAATATGCTTTCATAGACAAGGCAGTGAACTGTTTGAAAAAATTCCTCAAACAAATGTGGCCTCTTGGAATGCCAGGAAAAACAAATACAATTTGCAGTTGCAATTATCACTCCAATATGAATGAAATGGAAAACCCTCGTGGGTGTTTATAAAACATTTCCTTTCATTACATTCATAAGGTCTAAATAACAAAAGCTTGTAAAGACATTCATTTTGTTTTCTAAAATTCTAAGATGCAAAACACTATGTTTTACAAAACCCCAAACCCACTTGAAGTTTGAAAACAATTTACAAACAAAAACCCTCATTACATTTTACACCCCTTTACAACTAACAACCTAAATCATTACAAACCCCTCAACTCACTTTTTGTAGTCTCCCCTTGCTCTGCAACCTTTCACTTGCAACTCAATGGGTGTTTTAATAACAAAAGCTCTGAAAAAATGCATCTTTAAATCCACATTTCATTACATTCCCACGGTTTTAATAGCAACACATCAAACAATACAAAAATGAATAAAACAATGCATAAAATCCTTCAACATAGCATACAGTCAGTTAGAAACACCTCACCTCAACTCGCTTGGTCCTCTCCCCTACCTATGGTGTTCCCTTGCTCTCCAACATTTTGATTTTAACCTGCAAAATGAGAATACCCGAAGCATAGTGGGTTTTCCAAGTGAACAGTACCCAACATTTTAAACCGCAACATCACCCATCCACACCACCCTTCCCGCGCTAATGGTTACCTTCTCACACAAGGAAAAGAAACGGTGACGTATTACCTCCTCGCTTCTCGTGCCCTTTCCTTCCGTTGTCATTTCCATCACTTCTATCACCCGTCTAATGGGCCCTGCACTACGTCGTCTCTTCATGTAATGTATGGTACCATGTATGTCGTTATGTATGTTTTCATGTATTTTTGTATGTACATAGGTGCTTTTTGTCTAGGCATTAACCGACCCCATCAGATAAAGCTTGGCTATACTATTTATTACACTCAAGTACCATCGTTTAAATGTTTTGTCTAAATTTGACTTTGTTAAATACATATCTGGTACTTCTTTCATTATTTTGAATGCAAGCAACTGTTTAAAGCTACTATACATACTATACAACCATGTTCTTCCCCAAAAAGAGTAAATTATTTCATTTTACTTGACTGCTTGTTGAATTTAAACATGGATGTACTTATTGATTGAGTTTGTTCACCTTGAGCCAAGGATGCCATGGGTGTCAGAATAAAAATAATTATATACTTGGATATTATATTCAAAATATATTCAGCTGCTGTTTCCTTAATGTCTTTAGTACAAGGTCATAGGACAATCAATAGAATTAGACTATCTCTTTTCTCACATAAATTTATAAAAAATAATTTAGCCTTAAATGGTTCAATTTTTTATATAAAAAAGTATTGTATGGATTAATTTTGAGAACATGTAAAGGTTGCATGGAATATCGTAGGACTTTCATTCCTTTTCAAAATGTGAATTCACGTCTTATGTATCTACAACAATGGTTTGAAGGTGTGAATCATCATATAACTTGCCACATCAACACGTCTAGTAAGAAGTGCTCGACCAAAACTTAATCAAAATATCTCTAGTAGTTGAACAAATAAATATCATTTGTTGTTAGTAGAATATCATATTTTTATTTAAAATATAGCTTATATATTCAACCTAAATGGACCAAATACCTATTGGTAACCATAAATCTTTATTATCTGTAACTTTTATATCCAACACAAATGGAACAATAGTTGAACACTAAAACTTTTTGGTGATCTTTCACATTGATGAGAAAATACAATAAGACATATAAAGTTTCCTCAATCCATAATCATGAGAATTTCTAGCTTCTGGCTTTGATTGTGTTATAGAGAAGCTAAAAAATCAAGAGAATATACAAGTTATTTATTGTTCTCACCTTTTATATTTGTGGTAGGAAAAAATATTAATATGAAATACTCCAATGCATATACATTCCTACCCCAATAGTTGTACACATAAGAACAAGTTTATTTCCCTATGACAAGAATATTTGTTTAAACAGACATTTTATTTTTTAAATGACACACTTATAGTGGATAGTTTTGATATTATATTTGAAACAATAAATTATCTATTTCACTTGTTAATTAATTAATTTATTATTTTTATATAAAATTCAAAGGTTTATAGGTGTTAAGTATAGGTCCATCTTGACCAACATTTGTTTGTTTTTTCTTAAAAAAAATTTACCTGTGGATTAATTATTTATGATATTTAGTGTAAATATGTGGCAAGACTGAAAATTATAAGCATGAGTGCTATAATAACAATTGGACCCCAAACAACTATTGGCACCTCTAGAATGCATCTACACCTACATGTTGGAAATATTTGGTCATTTGAGTTCATTTATATATATGACATAAATTTGCATTAATATTACATTGAATCTACTAATTAAGAAAGTAAAAGAAAAGGAATTACATTTAAAATAAATAAATTATGTTTAAGAGATCTATTTTCTAAATTCCTCTAACTAAAAAACTTAAAATATCTTAAGTAGTTTTTAAATGAAATGACTATATGTTTCACATGTGACACAAAAAAATTAGATGATATAGATATAGATTTGTAGAGCTAGTATCAACTTGACACTATTTTTTTAGCCTTATTAGATTTTTAAAAAACACGGTATATTACTAAAAATACAATCACTAATCTTGATAAGAAAAATAAAGGAACAACCTTGCAAAATATTGATTGAGTATATTTTTTTTTCTTGGCTTGATGGTCCAAGTGCAATTTGACTTTGTTTTTGAAAGAGAAAAAAATGGGTTTTACAAGGACCTGAAACCACAAAGTTTACAAAATAAAGAGAAAGTCAGTAAAGAAAACACAGACAAAAAGGCTGTAAAAAAACAACAGTAAATGACCACATCCATCAAAAAAGCCAGCAAAGGCCACAAAACCAAAAAACCAGCCAAAAATCTAGCGACAGCTAAATTTGTGTCATTAAAAGATCAACAGTCTCAACTTCCAGCTCATTCATATCCTAAACCCCCCTTTTTAAAATCTGAACCATCTGTGTAGTGGGAGGCTCTTTCCTTTTGAGGTTGGCCCTGGTCCTTTTAGAAATACCTTGGTCCTCAATCTTGCTTTCCTTTTTCTCTTCCAAGTCAACAACCAACAAACCCTGTTGTGTTTTTTTCTAGCTTTTCGGACATAGCATTGACAATAATGGCATTGTGCCTAGCCATTTTATGGTTTTGTTCCACAACAGTTTTTCAGTTATTTTTAATTTTGACCATTTACAATTTGACTTTGTTGCATCTCGCCTTGAACTATATTTTGTATCTTTTTGGTGGGTTGTAGTTAGGTGGTTAGCCTTGATTATACTTTTGGTATATTTTAACTACAAATTCTTGTTTATAGTAGGTGTAACTATTCATTTTTATGACCATGGATACTCTTTGTTGACTTTGTGATTTGGTATTCTACATGAATTGTATTTGTAAAACTTATTTCAGTATAAACCCACAACATACTTGGAGATTCAATCCACTAAAAATTAAAAATTCATGATTAACTCAAATCTTTCATTTCTTTAGCCGGTATTGGCATGGTGTGATGGTTTATAGGTGGCATTGTTGTTCTTTCCACCAAGGTTCAAACCCCATTGAGGTGGTATTGTTGAATGGTTGTATCTGGTTCATAGCTCTGGTCAAAAGTGTTTACCCCTTGAAAAAAGAAAAAAATATTTCATTTCTTTAGACCATTGATCCTATCTTCCCTTTCTCTCTTTATCTTCTTTTCTCCTAATTACCACTCACATTTATTTCCTAATAATTCAAATCCTCACTATACTTCTTTCAAATGCTTATTTCAAAACCTTGCCCCTTATTTTTTCTTTTCTCCACTATCATTATCCATAGACCCTCAACACAATGTGCCTACTTATCTCCCTCCAAAAATTTTCTTCGTTGTCCCATTTATCCCACCAAACCTTGATTCCATTACTTTCAACATGGAGGATCCTCCATTTAATCATATCACATCTCATGATTGCAGTAGCTTTACTAGTTTAGCTAAATTGTTCTTTTGTCAATTTCTATGCAGTGAATCAACAAGTTTTCTAGTGATTAACTTTAAATATGATTATTTACATTATCATTGGGATTTGGCGATGATATCTTGTTAGAAGGGTAGAAGGATTTATGTGATCCAATAATGATAAAACACATGACATGTGGCCTATGAAATCTTATAAAAATTATGCAGTAGAATTGTTTCTATTGTTTTGCTCCAAGTGTTATAGTAAAATTATTGTTTCCTTTTCATCCACCTAGGTTGAATATCATGTCACACAATGTGTTGTGTGTGAAATGATTTTCTTACATTCCATTCTAGCTAACATGGATATTTTTGAGGAAAAGTCACCTATTCTTTATTACAAAAATCAGGGGGTGTTCAAGCTTGTGAAGATTCCAGTCTTTCATGAAAGAACAAAGCATATTGAGTTTGAATGTCACTATATTCATGAACAAGTCTTGCATCAACACATTCATATCTAATACTACTCAATTAGATTCTCATATACCTAATATAATCATCAAGTTTCTTGGAAAGGTAAAATTTGATATTTTTTGGGGGTACATTTGTAAGAACAATGTAATAAATGGGGATATTAGCATAATTTCATTACATTGATGATTATTGATTAGAGTATTAGGTTAACTATTTTAGTTAAACTGTCTTGATCAACTTGTGTAATTTTTTTTATGGTGATTAGATATATCATATAATGATTAAGCTCTTCAAAACTCAATAGAAAAGGCATCAAACATCTCAATTGTGTCCCAAATAGAAAAATAGGGACTTCCCTTGAGTCCATATCAAAAAATTTCCATATATTTGACTCATTTGTAACCCTAGCTCTCTCATGATTGCTAAAGGAATGATGTTAGTGGAAGCTCTTGAATCTATCATGAAATTTATAATCATCTTATCACTCACTTGTGAGGTCACATAAAAGAGATCTACTTCACTAGGGAAAGTAGTCAAGGTGGTGCCTAGAAACACTTCAGGTAGTTCAATGTGATTTCCTTCAAGTTCAGCCTCATTCACCTTTTCTTTATCTTTATCAGAAGAGGTAGTTACTTTCCTTCGATTACAAGCAATAGATGTAGTAGTGATAAGGGTGTGTTATTTTTCCTTGTTTTCTTCTATCTTCATCATTTCCAATAATGGAATTGATACCTTGATCTATGAAAATATTTGAGTCACATCCACCATGGTGTAATTTATAATTTCACAGCTTGAAGCAATTTTCTCATTCATATTTTCTTGCTTATTTTAAAGTTTTTCCTCTTGAATAGGTCTAGCTTCTCTTTTTCCTTGATGAGAGGAGACACAACCTGGTTTTCGGGTTTCTTAGAATCCTTTTCCTTTTTGTTCTGGTTATTTATAAAGGTCTATCCTTTTGAATCACTATTTCCTTCTTTTGTAAAAAGGCTGCTAGGGCTCCCTTGATCATTCTTGACTATTTTGTTTCTTAGATTATAGGCACTCCTAGCCCGTGGAATATCAACATCAGTAATAGTTAATGATTGGATCTCTCCATCTGGAGGTCTTCTCAATATAATGTATATTACTAATTATGGATTATTCACCACGTCCTGACATTCATTCCCATCATAAGAGAAAACTTGCTAATGATGTGAATGATTTTGATGTCTTTTGTCTTGAACATGAACCTTTGAACATCCCTCCTCTGAAGCATAGTCACCATCAGTTGGACCCATTCTAAAAAACATGTTTATTCCTTGGTCTTCCATGTGTGATTCATCACAAGCATCATTTATGACTCATGGCTATCCCCAAGGGATTGAGCAACCATACATTGTTGAGAAGAATGTGGTAACTAGCAAGGATCACACTAAGGTGTATCCCCCACAAAATTTGCATTATTTCTTTCCAGAGGATCATGGGTTTCTTTGTTTTGAACATTCCTTTGATTATTTTGGACAGGTCTACCATTTTTCCAATTTGTATTGTATGGCTGATTTGAAAGCTTTGGCATTCCTTCTTTCCTTTGATAATTTGTTTCATCATAAGATAAAACTGTCATTTCTTGCAACCTTATGACTAAGATCCTTCAAGGTTCTTATTACTGTGTCAAGCCTATCCTTAGAAGGTGTTGTTATTTTGTTTTGGTGACCATTAGGATTTTGCAAGATCTTGACATCATCTTTTTTATTGACCTTTCCCAAAGCATTCATGTTGTTTTCAATATGGGTTGCAATTCTGAATGCATCTCTCAAGGATTGAGGATTCTTATCCCTTAGTTCATAACCCATTTTAGAATAATAAGCCTTGCAATACAAGACTAAAAACATAGACTCAAGGGGGCTCGTATCATTAGGGACCTTGTTGAAGATCCTATTAAACCTTGCATTGAACTCTATAATAGACTCATTATAACCCTTGTTGATGCTTGCGAACCATTAATTGAAAATATAGGGTCAATATTGTTACCATACTATACTCCAAATACCCACTTGAAGTATTCCCAAGGAAAAATACAATGATTGGGAAAAATTTTGTACCAATATCTAGCTTCACCACTCAAAGAATACATAAACAAGTTCATGAAAACATCTTCATGTTCTACCTCAAAGTCATCTAGTAAATTCAAAAATGTGTTTAAGCTCTCTTCACCAATCATTGCATCACTTCATGAGAATATAGAAAGGTACTTCCTTACCTCATTAGGAACTTGGTTAGGGTATCCAATGATTAGGTCCTAAAGTCAAGTTGTCTATATCTGTTCATTTGAAGAGGTTTTTTACCAAGAGAATTTTCTACTGCAAAATTTTATTAACTTCCGTAGTTTAGAGGGGGCTTTTAATGTACATGTGGTTGTTGATTTTGAGGGATATATTGACCTCCTCTATATGGTGGAACATTATTTAGCACTTGAGGACTAGTGTTATATTTCCCTTGGGTACTTGGTATATAATTTCTAGCTTCTATATTTTTTCCCACATACTGTGGTTGAGGCATACTTCCAATACCATTGTTTCACTATGGTAGTTGACTTTGAGTAGGGTTACTTTGAAGGCTTTCTCAAATACTAGAACTCATAGGCATAGAACTCATTCTTGGATTAATTTGTGAATTGGAAGGGCCTACACCTCCAAATGGGCACTTCCCACATAGGTTGCAGCTATGACATGTTGTGAGGTGGTGTTTGGTTGAGGATTACTCAATGTACTCACATGGGTGGTATTCAAAGGAATACTTAATTGGTGGCTAGTCCCAACTTTATTTTGAGGTGTAGGTAAGGAGGTGCTAGTAAAATTTTGTGTAGCTCTCATACATTCAAGAATTCTCTTTATATCATCTCTATTTTCTGCAGCCTCTCTAATTCTCTCTTTTTTCAATCTATCAATTTCAAATTGTATATCATGGGTTTCTTTTAATAGTCCCTCTTTAGTTTGGATTACATTATTAGGAATAGGGGCTTGTGAAATAGTTGGAGGTGCTTGGACAGGTATTTCAAAAGGCATACCAAAAGTAGATTGGTGATTGATATGATTTTCAAAGGAAAATGGATGGCCTTTTCAAGCAACAGGACTACCATAGTGTTGTATCACATAATTTCCAAGGGGACGATTCTGATATAAAAGTTCATATGCAAGGTCAACCCTACTTCAGTTTAGTTCAATGTTCATCATTTTCCTCTCTCTTTTTTGTGAGTTTGTAGGCCCCAACAATGGTGTATCCAATGCATCTTCCTCATTTAAAAAAGAATATTTTCCCTTTGAATGATTAGAGGTATCTTCACTATGCAAAATATAAGTAGTATTTTTATCAAAGGTAGGATTAGACTTACTTGCATCTTGGTGTCTCACATCTTTTTTTTACATGTTTTCTTGCTTCTAGTGAGTCCATTTTCAAGTCTCCTTGTAGGGTACAGATTATGAATGGATCTTTTTCCATGCATGATGAAAAATTTCTAATATTTTATTCTTTTCAAATAGTCTTCTTGGTATGTAGTAGAGTATTAGATCTGCCACCCAAATTAATGGGAATATTCTTTCTTTTTCTAAATGCACTTTGATAGAAACACCAAACTTGACAACTTCTCAGAATCTTTCGTAATAGATAGCTTTGAATAAATTTTTTGACTCAATCCTTCTAGATGTGGGATACTAGACAAAAATTACTTCTAATCCCCAGCAGAATCGCCAATTTATTGGTTTTTCCAAATGATTATCTAGCTTTTCCTAAAGGTTAGCTAGTTCTTATGCTTAGAAATCCTATGTCAGTTTCCAATGAATAGGATATAGGTTTTATAGTTTTCTCCTCTACACTTTAGGCTCTTCAAAACCAAGGTGGATTTCCCTATCACATCATTCAACATACAACACTTCTTTACAATGACTCCTTTGATAACAAATTCATCACACTAATATGGTAGAAGGTAATACAATTGGCTAAATCATCTTTGGCACCCTCTATATTTTTAGTTGTTCTTTGTAGTGTGTTAATAACTATAAAGAACTAAAAAATATAGGAAGGTAAGTGGGTTTTATTTGATTTTATGATTTGATTCTATCTTAGACTTGATCTTTGAGAATTAGACTTACTAGTGCCTTATCAACATAGTGTCTAGAAATGAAGAAAAATCCTACAATAGACCAACCCATGGCTTCTAGTAACCATGTTTCCTTAGAGAAAGAAACCAACAAATGAACAATACCACCAAACTACATACAAATCCCTATTATAACTGCATAATCTTTGGTGAATAAACTAAAAAAAAAAAATTATATTTTTTGAATAGAAAAAAACAACTCATTCATCCATAGCACAAAATATGATAAGAAAACCAGATATAACCCTTGATTATATTGATTCAAAAGAGTTTTCATACAATACTTGAGATAATGATACATTGATATACAAATTTGATGTAAAACAATGAGTATTCAGGTCGTTTGTTGTTATTATAGAGCCATACTTACAACATTCTCTCTAGATTTCAGAGGTATTATCTTTTCAACCTAAGATCTATACAAAGAATTTTAAGAACTAAGAAGTAGAACCCTCTAAAAGACAACAAATCTCAACTTTATAGTGTAGGCATAACTCTAAAACCCAACAAGGCACAAACCCTAACCCAAGTAGGGTTTTCCAAAATGAAAAAAAAACAAGCCACAAAATCTAACCAAACCTTGTGCCAAATTTTTTGTGCAAAACCAACTGATTAGCTGCATTAACTCCATAGTAGCAAAAGTAAGAAATATTTCTTGAGCCACACACACAAGCATCCATTATCCTATAGTAGGTCATGAAAATGAAGGAAGGAACACCATTGGAATGAAATCCACACTGAAACCCTAGAAAAATTGTGCAAACTCCTAGGTGAATAGATCTGAGAGGAAATCCCACCATAACTACTATAGGCATCAATGCTAAGCCACCATATTAATGAGAACCCAAATAGTGAAGGAAACCCCCATGAAATCTGTAGCAAATGTTGGAAATGTGTTTCATCTAACTAGTGTGATAATGTCGCCATTGTGTTCTCTTATCGACCAGACATAGCTTCATCGGTGGAACTTTCTTAGTTGTCTCCCTGATAGTCCGATAAGCCTTTGTGGTTTCACCTATCTTCATTGACAAGAAACTACATGGTCAACAAGAACTCACTGGTTGTCTCCACGTTCATGGTCTGTGGTGGTTTTCCTTATCGTTAAGAGATTACTCCATTAGCAAGAGTTTTGTCTTTGTCTCCTTGACAAAATGAAATCCTTTGTTGTGGCGGCTTGTTTACCTTGTCAATGAGAGGTTGCACCATCACCATGACTTTGAGATATGTCTACTCGACATCCTGATGGTAGGTTGGAACATTCTTGTCAAAGAGACTTCAGGTGTCTGTGACACATTGGGAAATGTCTCTTTGACATGCTAGTGAAATTCTTGAACGTGCCTATTGGGGAGACTTGGATGGTTTGGTGAGACATTGCAAAATGTATCTTAAACATTCTGATAGAAGTCTTGAAAGTTCTCATCGATGAGACTATGGATGTTTGTTGTGACCTTAGAAGATGTCTCTTTGACAAAGTTTGTTATGTTGATGATTATGGTGGGACCTGAATTTCCAGGAGGAAAGCGATTGATGGTGCAAGCCATGTTGACTCAGCAGTGGGGATCACATGGATGATAAAATAGACATTGATGAGACCTTGGTGTTTCGATGGGAGAAGTTGGGATCTCTCTTCAACGTGGTTGTTTTGATTGAAAGTGTATTGTGATATTCATGCATTGGTGAGACTCGTTCTAATCGATGAGAGTTTGGAAACTATTTCTTTGACATGGCTCATTTTGGAAATTGCTAATTAACAGTTTGTATTTTGTAACGTATAAAACCGATTTGGTATGTTTCCACGCATGGGTTTGGAGATGCAGATTCTCTGGAATTCTCTTAGAGGAATTACACTATAAATGTGCAATACATTTTGTAGGGTGATCCCACAATAGTGGTATACAATTTTTGGCCAAATTGGACACTGAAATATTTTTTTAACTAAATCTTCACTTTCGGGCACCTATAGCAGCTAAACTATGAGGAATTTGAAGATGATGCAAACTAGAGTTTTGTAAAATTTTGTCTATAGATTCTAAATATATTTTTTTCAAAAATTTTTGAATCAGATTGAACTTATTTTTCAATCTCCCTCGAAAACTATTTTTTTGAAAAAAAAACATTTTTAAAAAGTGATGCTCACCATATAACGCATAATTTTTTTCCATGAAGGATAAAACTATAATTCTTTTGAATTTAGATTTGTAACTCTGATATGTAGTGCTCCCAATTGGTATAGTTTTTTATTGAATATTTTTCTTTAATCAAGTTTTGAAGTCAAACCAATTATAATTGAGACATAGCACAACTGTATAATGCGTAACTTTTTTTGTATGTATCAAAATTCAATTATTTTTTTGTTGGATAAAGGACTTCAATATCTGGTGCACTCATATTTTTAAATTTTTTTTTTTTGATAATCTGTTATTTTTCCACATGTACAGAACATAGAGCTTGATTTTCGTGAAAAACCTATGTTTAATAAAACTAAAAAAACAAATACATAATAAAACCAAAACATAATAAAATTATAGTAGTTTGATAGCTCGTTCTGAGGACTACCTGATTCAAGTTGGGTTTGTGAAGTCTCCTCCATTTTCATCCTCATCCCGAGCTTCAAAGCGTAAAAATCTGGACTTTCAAAGTGCTTGAGGGGGAGAATGAGGACAAAGGGGGTTCGCTCAAACCCTAGTTTGTGCGAACCCCCTTTCCTTTTGCATTTTCTTTGTTGTTTTTGGGCAGGAAATGTGGGTCTAGTATTTAATGGGTTCGCTCGAACCTACAAGATCATTCAAACCCCTAAAACTATTTTTTTAATGCTGCTTGTATTGAGTGTCTAAATTGACATCTAAAAGGAAGAAACTATAACTTTGTATGTGGACCTTTTTTTTACTATAATATAAAGAGTTTTTTCTTGGTGTGTTGGTTTTTTCTCTCGAAAGGGTTTTCCCACGTTAAATCTGGTGTCTATTTTGTGTTGTGTGAAATTTGTTGTTATTTGTTTCCTGGTAATGTGCATCTTTAATGAACTATAATTTGAATTTTTAACCTTAATTATGCATTCTCTTCTTAGAATTAGCATTAGGAAAGTGTTTATGCACCTCTGCTTTCCTTACAAGTGGTATTAGAGCCTGGCTAGTTGTGTTATCCTTGTGGGTTAGACGGGTTTTAGGTTCCAATTCTAAAGTAGGAGTCTTATAGAGGAATCTAGTAATTTCAATTACAGATTAAGATGGAAAGCACATTAGGGAAGATAGAAACTAAAAAATTCAATGGTGGCAATTTTGAGTTGTGTAAAGTCAAAATGGAAGACCTATTGGTAGATAGAGATCTTTGGATTGTTATGTCTAGAACTAAGCATTTAGGCATAAAGCAAGAAGATAGGGACTTCGAAGATTGAAAAGCCAAAGGGTTGATAAGACTATGTCTAGCAGACTTTGTTCTCCTAAACATTCACAAAGAGAAGTCTGCATCTTCTTTGTGGAAGAAACATGGTGATATTTATCAGGAAAGTCCTTGGTGAATAATTTATTCTTGAGGAAGAAGTTGTACTCTTTGAAATAGAAGAAGGGGTGTCTATGGCTAATCATCTGAATAATTTTAATATGCTCATTATTTAGTTACCATATATAGGTGTGAAGATAGATGATGGGGATTGTTGTATGCTTTTGTTACATTCTTTGCTCGACTTGTGGGATCATTTAGTAATGGCTATTTGGAGTACAACAACCAATTTCAAGATGGAATATGTGGTTGCTTCATTGCTATCAAAAGATCTATGCAAAGGAAATCTTCTAAGATCCCAAGGAGGTCCTTGTTGTTCAAAGAAGATCAAATGAGAAAGGCAAGAAGAAGGGAAAAAAGTCTCCTAGAAAGAAGTCCAAGGTGAAATGCTAGAATTGTGGGAAGCTTGGTCATGTCCATAAGGATTGCAAAGAGGAGAAAAAGAAGAAAAAGAAAAACAAATATTCAGATAATGATTCTTCTCAGAGTGATGCAGATGCCTTTATTGCAACCTTGGTGACTTAGGCATCAAATGATGGTTTGTTGATCGACTCAAGTGCATATTTTCACATGACATCTCACAAAGATTGGTTTATGAAGTATGAAAAGTATTCTGGTTGAAAGGTGTATCTGGCAACTGACTCATCTCTTGAAATTGTTTCCTTTGAAAGAGTCAACTCAATTTCTTAATAGAAGAATCAAAGGAATTGATGGTGTAATGCACATACCAGGTCTGGCTTGAAATTTAATTTATGTTAGCAAGCTGAATGATGTTGGCATGCAAGTTTCATTCTAAAATGGTGGTTGTAAGATGACTAGAAGCTCGATGGTGAGAAAGGCTTACAATCTTTGAAAAATAAAAAGTTGGTTGAAGGGATTGATGATTGTAACCTTGAGTTCAATTTAAATTGTGAACATTTTATTCTAGTCCTCATAAATCTTCTGGTGTTCTATAATACATTCACTATGATGTTTTTGGTCTAGTAAATGTTCCTTCGTTATCAAAATCTAGATATTATGTTTCTTTTATTGATGATTATTTGAGAAGGGAATTTGTGTATTTTCTAAAAAGTAAATCAGAAGTGTTCATTCAATTTAAAGAGTTTAAAAACATGGTTGAAAATTAGACTGAAAGAAAAATTAAATGCTTGAGGATAGATAATGGCGGTGAATTTTTTTTTGTAGATTTTGAAAGGTATTGCAAAGACAATGGAATATTAAAGAGGCATAAAACAACACCTTACACTCCTCAAATAAATGGAGTTGCTGAAAGGTTGAACGGGATACTGATGGAAAAGGAAAGAAGTATGTTGAGCAATGTTGGTTTGGAGAAGAAGTTCTGGGTTGAGGCTGTGGCTACAACATGTTATTTAATAAATCGATCTCCCTCTTCGACACTTTTTGAAAAGATTCCAATGGAAGTTTGGTTTGGTAAGTGTAGACACGTGAAATTAGCATTATGCATATGCATCCACTCATTCATAAATCAAATTCACATTGATCCATTCAATAGAAAAATCAGGTTCATCATCCATTTAAATTAAAAAAATTAACTTTATTTGATTTAAGCCTACCATTACCTCATTTAAATACATCAAATCCTAACATTTCATTAATCCACCTTTATCTTGCATCATCCCTTTTGATTTAAATAAATCAAATATTTGAGTCAAATTGGTCAAACATCCTAATCATCATTAAACTAATCTAACCATGATTAAATGCTAATCTTACCCACTTGCATCCTCTAGATAATGCCACTTGCACAAATAAATCAATTTATTGATTTATTAAAATAATCATTTTTACTCAACATGGCATTTATGGGGAATATTCCCTCAAGTTTGAAAAATATGACAAGTTGATTTGTCCCTCCAACATTGCATTTATTTCTCATTTTCTTGTTCCCCTTTCAAAATTTATTGCCCAAATTTGAATTTGAAACTCCCTCTCATGGGCACATTTCCCAAATCTTGCACATCCCTTGGCCTATCACAACTTGACAAGTGGCATCTTCTGATTGGTGGATCTTTAATCCCACATTCATCCATTTGGCCAATCTCTCATCAAGAAAATCTTTAAATAGAGGCATCATTCTCCACAATTTCATCCACAAAGCTAATGCAAAGTAACTGTCTTAATTTGAGAACTGATTTTGTCCACAACTCCACAAATCATCTCCACAATCTCATGCAAGGTTACTCTCTTCAATTGAGAGATAATCTTTCCCATTCATCATCTTACCATCATCATCATAGGCATCATATCACTTAGCTTATCTTAAGCAAGGATTGGGAAAGGGCTATTTTCAACAATAGCAACAATCCACTATGGGATAGGATTAATTTCATGTTTTTATATGCTTTTATTTGGTTTCCATTGTTTAATTTATTGCATGATTAACATGGCTTATTATTTCATAGGGATGTTGAAATGTTGCTTTATTTTAAACTAACCATTTGCAAATTTCACCGTCTACATTCTGGTGCTAGAAGGAGGGCCTCGAAACTGAGTAAATGATGCATCTATACTTCCTCTAAATATTCACTTTAGTTGTTATAGGTAGTCTAAATTCGTTATTTTGTGCTTATGTTCTCTTAACATAGTTTACTCTTTAGCTTTTCTTGTTGTAGACTTTTGTTATAGAGAGGGAACTACATTCAAAATTAGGGAAGTTGGCTCATAATAGATCCTCTGCGCATTGGGGTCATTTGGAATATGTGTCTTTTTGGGTATCGTTGTCCATTGTCCTAATCACGTCATTTGTCTTCATTGAAACATTTTTTGTGTCACGAACAAATCCCCGACTTCTAGACATGTGTGTTTGAGATTAGATTTTGTGCCAAATGAAATCTTCAAAGAATACCCCTACTTGATATAGTTTTTGACTCGTTCTTTCTATTTGAATGCTTTAATATTGGTTGTGCATTGTTATATTGAGAATACATTTTCTGTGAAAGCCATTTGAAGGAAAGAAAACATATATTCTGATGAGTACATAGTTGGTAGACTTTCTGGGTGATAAAAGAAAATCTTTAACTTAGTGACTATGATGAATAACAACCTCCCATCATATTCTTATCAATTAGTGGAATGCACCGAAAATTGAGAAAATTTCACGCCTCCCACAAATGTTGTGTTTCTATCACAGTTAATTCTTTGTATCTCTATACTAACCATTTATTGTCAGATCATGATGATTTGATAATTGTTGTAATAATGGATCGGCGAGATATCAATTTGAGTTTAGATTTAATGCTCTCTGTTTTTTTTTTAAATATATATGTCTATCTCTCATAAGATTTTATTATGTGGTAGGGAGGTAAATGTCAGCATCGTTAATAAATACTTTGTTATATCTTTAAATCAGCATTGACAGATGATCTCTGAGCACGGGGTTTCAAAATAATCTGACCAACTTATAAATGTTTTCCATTTGAACACTTGTGTACATTGTTGCGTCTGTTGCTTGTTTTTTGTTTTTACTTTTCTTATGGGCCTCTATTTTTTGAAATTTGGATAAATGTTTCTTTAGGAAAGAAAAGTCTAACATTCAACATGATTCCTGCAGTCTTCTATGTCTTTACGAGTATTATCCACTTTTGATCTTAACATATCGTTCTCTCTTCTAACACTAGCAAGCTCAGGTGAAAACACCACCTTAGGTGTTGTAAATATACACAGAATTTTTTCTTGCTCAAACGTTCCTTCTAGTACCTCAAGCATCTGATCACGCAAAATAGAAACCTCTGCAAAGTAAGTCTTATATTTTACATGGCGAATCAAGTAAGCTAAGAGTTCTGATCAAGCCGCCCATGAATAAGCTGAAGTTCTTCAAATAACACATTTTTCTCCTCCAAGAGATACACATCTGATGAAATCAAACCATCTGCAACAAATTCCATCTTTCTAATTTTGTCCTCTCGAAAATGTAACATCATTTTAGTGCACTGGGTATCCTTCTCTCTTTGCCAAACTAGTTGGTTTAGATGACCAACTAGCTTCTAAGACAACCTATTATTTTGAATGTTTTCATTCTCCACACCATCTCATGAATTTTCTTTTGGAATTTTAAAGTTCCTATGCAAATGAATCATTAAATGTGTTGGTCTGCATATGGGAGAGTTGTAAATCACTCATAAGCTTAAACACGTGTTGTATCTAGTGAACAAAATAAATCTGATAGCAGACAAAGCTGCTGCATGATATAAAAACATCTGATATCTTGAATTTTTTTTGAAAGTTGTCCAAAGATAGATGGGCACCAATGTTATTGAAGGCGGCTTCCAATTAATTGTGGGCTTCGCAATTATTTTCTAACAGATTTATGTTGATTGTCTGACATATTTTTTTTCTTGATTTATGGTAGGCAGGAGGAAAGCTTGCATAGCACATCTTCTACTTGGGTAGGTGTGAGTGGATTGCAACCTGTAAGTTTGTGATCATTCAACGGATATTAGACTACCTACAACCTGTTGTCAAGGTAAAATAAATGCCTACGTACAAAATGAATGTGTAGTTGATTTTGAATTGGCCTCTTCTATAGACCTTATCCTACTATGCAGGTCCTCTAGAGAGCAATAAGAAACAACCTTACACCCGCCAATAATTTGAAAGCTCATTTTTAGTGATTACGGATGAATTTAGAGCTACTAATTACATAGCTTTGGGAAATTTGTCTTCAGGTTATTAATGCGCTAGATTGAAAACCTCTTCTTGAGCATTTATTGTTGATGGATTTTACACCTATCAAAGCTGTGTATTGACTTGAAAGTTTTTAGGGTCTTCCTACGAATCTATCCTACATGAATTCTGCATAAACGTCTCTTTCAAGCATTTAGCCTATTGGAAATTTATTAGCTATGTATGGACATGCAGACTAGTTGATACAATTAAATATAGAGCAGATTTCTTGAGGGGGGGTACCAAGTTTAAAGTTTTTCATTTTGTATGTGTGTTGTGGAAACCAAATTTATTTACATAGAATACATTTATTAATGTCATGTATGTTGATGTACGGATACTTCAGCTTCAAAACAGCAAGATGTTAGTCAAGCGGTATGCTGGGGTTGAGCTATGATCAAAGAAATGGAGATGCGTTTATATCGAGATTTTGATGATGTTGAAAATTGTTTTTTATCTTTATTTTGGAGGGGGTTTATCAAATTTGGTGATTTATATCTTTAACAAAACTTTTCATGCAAAATCTTAGTTTGTTGGGATTGAATTATCAGCAAGAGGAGCTTTTATCTTTGTTAGCAAATTGTCTAGTTCTAACTAATATTTGTTCTAAAGTCTAAAGGAAAGCATGATTCACTTATTATCCAAATCATTTGTCCTTTTAGTTTAGATCATGTTACTGTTTGAAGCTAATAATCAAAACGATTTTAATATTTTTATTCTTACATGATTGTCTTTTTAATGGAATAGGAAAAGGAAGACAATGCAAGAAAAAGAGGTACAAAGGAAAAGCAAAAAAGTCAACAAAGGTACAAACAAAGGAAAGTGAAGGTGAAAGGAAAGGAGGAGAAATGAAGATGATGGCTTGAGAAAATTAAAGTGTTCTTTAACACTTTAGTGTTTATTTAAACCCTTTTATGAAATTGTTACCTTTTTTCTTTTAGGACACTAACTTTCGTTTGGGTCTAAAAAGAACACTTTGATTTTTCATTTGCAAAGGGTTAAAATTGAAACTTAGACACCTACTAGATTTCAATTTGGGCTAAAATCAAACAAGAAATCTTCATCTTTCCTTTGGTGCTTAAAACGAATCAAATCATTGCTTTGAAGGATAAAATGAATGTGTACCTTTATTGTTTTGTAATTATTTACACAAAGTAATATCATCAAAAGACGTATGCGCTTCTCTCGCGCCTCATGATGATCTTGAGAATCAAAAGGACTTTGGTGAAATTAAGTTGCATAAATAATTTCCCATACACACTTCGATTTGGGTTTAAAATTGAACATCTTGTGCGAGCATGAGTAGAGCATCATCATGTATATTCTCTTTCTTTGAGTTGTCAAAGATTGATCGAGTTAAGGATTTTGTCTTTGCTTGCTTTTGTTTATCCTAGAAGGCCTACCTTGGGGAAAAAGTACTCACCCAAGGGAATGACTCAA
Source organism: Sequoia sempervirens (assembly GCA_007258455.2). Classification (NCBI taxonomy): domain Eukaryota; kingdom Viridiplantae; phylum Streptophyta; class Pinopsida; order Cupressales; family Cupressaceae; genus Sequoia; species Sequoia sempervirens. The sequence goes on from VDFB02105785.1 coordinate 108,432,886, forward strand.
TCGGTAACACTCTGAACCCAAGAGTATTTCCAGTTGGGATATAAATGTGGATATTGGACGAAATGCCAATATCACGCGATTGACTCCGACAAGATGGATCCGAAAGGGGACTCTTGCCACGTTGGGTCAACTCCTACAAATGGAAAGACCAAACTAGAACCCTTGTTTTGTAGTGACCAATTGATCCATTGAGCAAGTTTATCAAAGTGGTGCATTGGAACTTAGATTCCAAGAAGTTACTTGCCATGTCCGATCTTGGTTGAAATATAGAGGTTAAGACTTCATTCTTAACATACCTTTATATTTTATCCTTGGTTGCATGTAAAATCATCTCTTCTATGAAGGTCATGAGGCAATCCCACTAAGAAAAACGTACCAATTGAGCTAGGAATGTTACATTGCTTGAAACCACAGTGCTTTTATCGAAAACATAGAAACCAACATTCAACGAAGCATCAAATCTCAAACCCTTTAGGAGAGGAAAATATCCTTGAATGACTTCACATGTTATTGTTTTCCCTTAGGATTCGTATCCTTAGAGGCTTCTAAACATTTGGATTTCATTTCAATTTGCTTCTACTAAAGTCAACTTTAGGTAACCTTTTCCTTGATTTCCTCAATTTCAGCATAATGCACTTTGTGGGATGAAAGGGAATTAGGACATTGGAAATTCAGTTGAAAACCTAATCAACAGTGTGTTTGTGGTAAAAATAATCCATTAAGAAAAGATTAAATCAATTTGACCCCACACATGTGCTTGGCATCTTTTGATCGTATGGTTTTTATGCAAACATTGGTCTTTGATTTTTGAACTACTCTTAGAGAAAAGCATGTTCTTCACTATCTTGGCCTAGTAAACAAGTCCTTCCTAGGCTCATTTAGGATCACATCAAACACTTAATCCAAATTCCAAACATATTATCAAAATCCATCCCACCAAAACAACTTAAGATCTTTGGAAACATCATTTTAGGACTTGGGTAAATCATCACAATCAAAATCACCTTGTTTAGTTAGGTGTATGGGAATGCATCCTTTCCAATACATTTAATTAAATCAGCAATCCTTTGAACAAGTTCATCCTAAGATCACATCCAACATCTTAGAGTTTCCAAGTTCATTATCCAAATCAAACCAATCAAAATCAAACCCTAAGTCTAGCATTGATACAAAGTCCCTAAATGTTCAAACATCCATATCATTCACACCTTTGATCCTTCATCTCGTCATAGGTCCTAAGAACCTTAGAGGTCACTTTTGCAACAAGGTCAAAACACAAGAGGAACATGGAGTATAAACTTCATCCATACATCATGAGTAATCCAAATCAATTGAACTTTCAAAGCCTTACAAAGCCAATTGATTATCAAAACTCACACTTATAAAATCCATACATGGGATCATTACCTTCTACAAATTTCAATGGCACAACAAGTGTGAGTATGCCCAAATCAAAGATTGGAACACATTTCCCAATGGTAGATCTAAATCCAAACCTACAAGTCTTTCAACCAAACAATCATAGCATGAGCCTTGAAACAAACAATGTCATCCCACCAAATCTCTACATTCCAAATGAGAATGTGCCAAGTACAAGTGTTCAAAACATGAATCCAACAAAATTTAGGATAAATACATTTGCAAATCATACGAATATTCCAAACATCAACAATGGTCAATTTCAACCTATCATGCCAAATCTGAACATCATCCTAAGTCAGAACAATGCCCAAAATAAATTTTTCCATGATCCCATTCAAAAACTATGAGTACCCACTCCAAATTTGCTTAAACAAAAGCCAAATCAAGTATATCAAGGGAGTCAAGATCAAAATCAAGAACAAATTTGGCGAGATCAAATTGCTACACTTACCAAAATAGTTGAGTCATTACGCCAAGAGACATCTCCACCACCATTACCCATATCAACATCATTCCTTGGTTTAGGGCTTCCCCCTTTACCTAGCATCAATCACTCCATCCCAATCAATCCACTTAACACCAATCAAGCCATCACATCAAATCTTTTGAATATACCATTGACATCGCACCAACAGATGGTATCTAATCAAAGGACAACATCAATCCTGATAAATCAAAATTTGGTCTCTCAAGGACCTATCACTATCCCTTTAATCATTCCAACCACCACTCTCACACCCATCACATCTCAAACCCTCACTACCATGATCACTCCAAGCGTATCTCAACCACTTGTCACTACATCCAACACGATTCTAAATACACCACCACTACCACCAAAACCAAGTGCAATAAGTCAATATTGTAACATCACACTAAAAGCTCACAAGGCCTACCAGAAATCCATCCAAGAATATATAGCCACACAACAAGCAACATGAGCTCAACAAGTGCAACAAGCCTCTCAAGCTACCCAACAAACACAAGCACATACACAAAAAATGAGAACTGTTGAGAGCAATGGTCAAGATCTATCCATCAAAGAGCACATTGAAGATGTTTCTATCTCGTCCAAAAATCAAATCAACATGTGTCAAGAGTCACTTTTCAATCATGATCAAAACCCACCAACCAACAATGATCCAATTCAAGAAATGTCAACATTGTTTTACCCTATGGTTGAAGACATTGGAAATCCCTCCATCATAGTTGTTGAAAACAATGATCAAGATCTCTCCATCGATGAGCACATTGAGGATGTTTCTACCCCATCCAATGATCAACTCACCATACATCAAGAGCCACGTTTTAGTGATCTATTTCAAGGAGTGTTAGGATTATTTGATCCTATTGACATAATGCACGATCCATTGACCTATGATCATGTTGAAAATGTCTCTACATCGCCTTATGAGTTAGAGGACATATGTCAAGAATTGATCCCAAAGCATAATCAAAATATTTCACCAAGGTCTACCAATGGTCCTTTCCAAGACATATTGACATCCTTCGACCCCATGGTTACAGATACTGAAGGAACCTTGAACTCGACACTTGAGGATATTGAACCACTCACCATGTCTAATGATGACATCCTAAAACCTTTTATAAGCAATCCATCCTTTGAAATTGACCCATGTCAAGAACTTGATCCAAAGCCATGTGTTGAAAGCAACTCCGAAACCATTCAAGATCAAGAATTTGTATCTTCAAGATACTACAATAATCTAATGGACACTGTCCTATCTATGCAATATGATCATATCCATGAAGCACATAATCCTCCATCTACCCATGCGATGCTTTCTATGGATGGACACGTAGATGATCTTCATCTAGAACAAAATTTTGTTACACAAAAAGAGCAGATTATTAACTTCTACAGTCAAACTGAGTTATCAACATCAGGATCGAATATGTCCCAAACTCAGACTAAGGACATCATGAATAAAGATATTTAACATTATCCACTCAAGGAAGCAAGTCAAATAGAGTAGTATAATCCAGAGTTAGTAGAGCGGCAAATTGAAACAATGTCATCTACAGTGGTCATTTGTTAGAGCATGTTTACTAAACAAGGCATCTCAGAACAAGCATAATCAAAGCATGAAGGTACTACTATCACTATACTGGGGGAAACTTTGTCCCAAGCAAACATCAACATAGGAATCACGAAGAATCTTTATGATAAAACCATTGCCAATACTACAACCAGCCACGTCATGAATCTTCATCCACCCATCACCCCATCCACGAATTGGGACCAACATCAAAAGAAAGAATTGAATCAAAGTATGAAGAACGTTATCAAAGCAAGAAAAGTTGAGAAGCACAATGGACAAATAAAATACAAATGGATACCAAAGAATACAAAGAAAGATCATCCCTATCAAAATCCATTAGTCAAAGAAACTATGGGGAAAAATAAAAGTGGGAAAAGTATCCATCAAAGAGGTCCAAAAAAGAAAAAGCAGTCTTTTCAAGCGACATATAAAGTATATCAAGTAGTTGGTCCTCATTCCATGCACACTTTCGTATCCACCCATCATTGCTCATCTTCCCAAGTTTGGAAAGTCAAAGGTTCCAAACTATCAACCAATCCATCTCCTATCCCTAAACACACTCCATCCATGCCTCCACGGATGATATCTAGTTTTCACATTGACCATGTATTGGAAACAACCCTTCATCATAAGGATCTTGAAGGCACCCTATCGTGATGTGTGCCCAAAGACAAAGTTAACTCTGGTATCGACAAAGTAGATCAGAAATCTCAGAAGTTGTATTCGAGTGCACGTATCTTAGCAAAGCAACTCCTTCAGGCAGGATATCGATGGCACATTATGACAAGGGAATCTACATCAGCAACACCTTGTGATTTAGCATGAGCTTAAAATCTTTCAGAAATTTAAAAAAAAAATCAAAAAAAAAAATCAAAAAGGATTGAAAATAGTAAAGAGAAAAAAATTGTCCTCTAGTGAAAACCGCATGGGTGGCGCTTTGGGCAAGACCATGATGAAAACCTTGCAAATAGGTGTCATGTGTGGAATTGAGCATCTACGATGCCACTTTAGGTGAAAGTATCTCATCCCATCCATAATAAATCGAGCATTCCATCCATCTTATCCATAATAAATCCATCCATCCATAAACCATTGATCCAATCCATTTTCATCCATTTGCATCCATCATCCAAGTTATCTTAATCTTGATGAAAGTCTGGGGCACACTTTACGCTTGCTTATGGTAAACATCTTGACATGGGCCGTTTTCATTGATCCTATCCTATGCAGCATTATCTGAGCCATGAAGCATTATCCAATGAGCATTCTTTATCTGAACACCTTATCTTATCGCAAGATAATTCTTGGCATCCTTTGTGTGCTTACCATATCCATCCATCCATACACCCATCCAAGGATCCACCCATGACATTCCATACATTGCTAGACATTGGGGGTAGGTATTTACATCTTGCTTCAAGAATAAATATTGATCTATATCCTTCGCCTTATATGGTGATCTAAACATTGGAAAACGTAAAATCAAATTGGTCAAAGCATTTGTGATCCAGAATCCGAATCACTAGCCCATGGCATATTTTGACGAGAAGACATTCCTTGGAAGTCTTCATTTTTCATTTTTCATCGATCTAAACAATCAATATCAGTCACATATAAGTTGCACCTCGAACATCATGTCAAATCATTCGAACATCTTTTGTTCCAAATCAAGCTTCATCAATCGTGATCAATCAAATCCAATCAAGAAATCATTAGGATATCATTGTATTGCTTAACACTATCCTTGCATTGTTGTGCATCCTCAACAATGTTATCATCATCATTTTTTATCAAATCATGATCAATCAATCATCTTGGGGATATCTTTCCCAATCCTTGTGTTGCTTAACACTATCCTTGCATTGTTGTGCATCCTCAATAGTGTTATCATCATCATCAATCCATTGATCTGATCAATCAACCTTAGCTTGGTCTTCAAAAAAATCCCAAATAGAGAACTGATATCGTCACACATGTCCTTATCCAAATCGTCAAAATTATGCAAAAAATCCAAAAACATCCAAAATATCAAAAAATCCAAAAACATTCATAAAAGTTGGAAAACATCAAAAACATGGTATCCGAACTACGTCGTCTCTGAGCTTAAACATAGGCAAGGCTAATCTCTGATCAGCCCCCGAGACATCAAAATCCAAAAAACATTCATAAAATTTCAGAAAACCCCAAAACATCGCAAAATCCAAAAAATCAAAATATTTGAAAAACCCAAAAATAGCCTCAAAACATTCCAAAACCTCAAAAACATCCAAATATTTAAAAAAATCCATCTGTCTCATCTCCCTTTCACTCGAAATAGTCAATCATCCATAATAAAATGATCATCACCTTCATCCTTTAGAAACACAAACAAAAACAATCCAACAATCAGCAAAAAGCAAGCTTCAATCGTAAAATCAAAATCGAAACAACAAACTGTTAAAAAAAATCAAACTCTTGATCATTTTCAAACATGTCAATCGACCTTATATCAATAGCCTATCAATCAACTTATCAAACTATCATCATCCTATACAATGCATGTCCTAGGATATATCGTTCAGACAATGGGCATCATTTTGGATATCACTTTGGATTCTTATCCTATCAAAACAAATCCCTTTGGCTGAAGGTATGAAGAACATTGGCTTGTTTGCGTACTTGATCTTTTCTTTTGATTTATCTTATTGTGCTCATTCCAAGGACCTCTCGATGATATCCGAATGAAGGATTTAGAGAGATAGGAATGGGGAAATGATCATTATTTATTGTCTGTTGTGCTTGTTGGACGTTCTTGTAAAATAACTTGGTGATTACTTGCTTTGTTACGTATGCCCTAGCAAGGTTTTTGTATGTCAAGTGTGAACAAGAATACTCCTATCTGTTTATTGAGTCAAAGTCCATCGTACTAGGTACAACGCCATCCTGGTTTCTTTTTACCTTGATGCATCGTACCTACGTGTGTTATCAAACATAAGGTGAGTAGCCCTTTTAAAATCCTAATCCTTGATAAGAAAATCATCATCATTTATCATCATCATCATCATCATCATCATCTATCATCATCATCATCTCTAATAAAGTCTCGCCAGATCATGGACTTATGGGATCCTCTTGTCATCATCTCATTTCTGCACTAACATCATCATCACCAATGCATCCACCATGCATACATCTTGCATCCACAAATTGTCAGCATACCACGTATCATTCATAGCATAATACGAAACATTGATCATTTCACATGCATTGCATTTACATCATCATCATCATAATATAGATCTGTTAGTCTAAGCATCTGCATAAATCATCCATCACATAATCATAGCATATCACATCATCCATCCCATCCATTTTGAACCTCTTCATCGCGAGATCGACCCTCAAATTGAATCTTTTTGCTCGATCTCTTGAGGGGGAAATGTACCAGTGTACTTTCCGCTGGGGCATCTGAAAAATTAGGAATTTTTTAATTTTTATTGAGGCAAGTTTATTCTTTGAACCAACACAACAAGTACATTGCTTCAAAGAGGGGCACAATGTAGACATGTCAAATTAGCATTATGTATATGCATCCGCTCATTCATAAATAAAATTCACATTGATTCATTCAGTAGAAAAATTAGGTTCATCACCCATTTAAATTAAATAAATTAACTTTATTTGATTTAAGCCTACCATTACCTCATTTAAATACATCAAATCCTAACATTTCATTAATCCACCTTTATCTTGCATCATCCCTTTTGATTTAAATAAATCAAATATTTGAGTCAAATTGGTCAAACATCCTAATCATCATTAAACTAATCTAACGATGATTAAATGCTAATCTTACCCACTTGCATCCTCTAGATAATGCCAATTGCACAAATAAATCAATTTATTGATTTATTAAAATCATCATTTTTACTCAGCATGGCATTTATGGGGAATATTCCCTCAAGTTTGAAAAATATGACAAGTTGATTTGTCCCTCCAACATTGCATTCATTTCTCATTTTCTTGTCCCCATCTCAAAATTTATTGCCCAAATTTGAATTTGAAACTCCCTCTCATGGGTATATTTCCCAAATCTTGCACATCCCTTGGCCAATCACAAATTGACAAGTGACCTCTTCTCATTGGTGGATCTTTAGTCCCACATTCATCCATTTGGCCAATCTCTCATCAAGAAAATTTTTAAATAGAGGCATCATTCTCCACAATTTCATCCACAAAGCTAATGCAAAGTCACTCTCTTCATTTAAGAACTGATTTTGTCCACAACTCCACAAATCATTTCCACAATCTCATGCAAGGTTACTCTGTTCAATTGAGAGCTAATCTTGCCCATTCATCATCTTACCATCATCATCATAGGCATCATATCACTTAGCTTATCTTAAGCAAGGATTGGGAAAAGGCTATTTTCAACAATAGCACCAATCCACTATGGAATGTTATTTACTTCATAATTTATTGTATGCTTTCATCTAGTTTATTTAATCCTTTTTGTTGTTTTCATTGCATCATTAAATCATGTTGACTCATTTCATATGGATTTTGAGGTTTTTCTTTGCTTTAAACTGAATATGCTAATGTATGTTTTAAGGTTTAACCATTTGTAGAAATCAACAACCATAGTAAGAATCCTGCTTTGAGACATGTAAGAGTCTTTAGCTATGAAGCATATGTTTACATGTGTTGAATGAGAAAAGATCTGAATTGGATAATAAAGTTATAAAATGTATCTTCATTGGCTATAACATTTGTGTGAAAAGATACAAGCTTTGGAATCTTGTGACTGAAAAGGTTGTATATAGTAGAAGTGTAGTTTTTCATGAGCTGAAACCTTCTTCAATGGATCTACAGTTAGGGATAAAAGAAGAAAAGAAAGAAAAAGTAGTTGAAATTCCTCGAACTCCAGATAAAGAGGAACAATGAAGTGTACTTGAAACTGAGGAGAGTTCTAACAACTTTGAGATTTTTGATGAAGAAGAACCACAACCTCAGCCTCAACCTTTGAGGAGGTCGACACGTGAAAGGAAATAACCTAAAAGGTATAGATTTTCCATGCTGGATGTAAATTGTGCCTATGCTAAATTATTGCAATCACTGATGAGGCTAGGACTATGAAGGACACAATTGAAATGTCTGATTCAAATTCTTGGTTTGAAGCCATGAATGAGAAAATGGCATCACTTAAAAAGAATGCAACCTGGGATCTGGTGCCCTTTCCTGAAGGTAGAAAGCTTGTTGGTTGTAAATGGGTATATTTAAGAAGAAAATGAATCTGGATGGCTTGATGTTGAAAAGTATAAAGCTAGGTTTGTTGCAAAAGGTTATTCCCAGGTAGAGGGAATTGATTATAGAGAAATATTTTCTCCTGTAGCTAAGTTGACATCTATCAGATTTCTTTTGTCACTTGTAGCAGTGTATGAATTAGAGATTGAATAGTTGGATGTGAAGAAAATATTTCTTCATGGAGATTTTGAAGAAGAAATTTACATGTCCCAACTTGAGCACTTTTTTGGAAAAAGGTAAAGAAAATCTAGTTTGCAAGTTAAAGAAATCTTTGTATGGTTTAAAAAAATTGCCTAGAATGTGGTACTAGAAGTTTGACACGTTTGTGTTGTCATCCTGATTTGTAAGATCAAAATCTGATCATTTTGTGTATTTCAAAATTGAAAATGATCAAGTTCTTATTATTTCCCTATATCTTGATGACATGTTGTTCATAGGAAATAGTAAGACTAATTTCTGATCTAAAATCTCAGTTGTCTGCAAATTTGAAATGAAAGATCTAGGTGCAGCAAGGTATATTCAGTGGATGGAAATAAAAATGATAGAGGTAGTAGAAAGCTTTGGCTCAGTCATAGTAAGTATATTAATATTGTCCTAGAGAGATTTGGTATGACTAATAGCAAACAACTAGTTGTTTCAATGTTGCAGGGAACAAAGCTATTTGTTGAAGATTGTCCAAAATCTCCTACCGAGGTGCAAGACATGACCAAAGTGCCTTATGCAAGTGTAGTTAGAAGTTCAATGTATGCAATGTTCTATACAAGGCCAGATATTTCCCAAGTAGTGGGAGTTCTTAGCCGTTTTATGGAAAATCTAGGTAGACTGCACTGGGATGTTGTGAAAAGAGTTTTTAGATATTTAAAATGTACCTCTCAGTACACTTTGTGCTATCATGGTAACTCAGTTGGGTCACATAGATCTATCACCATTCGAGGTTATGTGGATTTGGATTGGGCAGGGGACATTGACAACATGGATTAACCCAGTAAGCCTTCATCAAGTGGGAGGGTATGTGCAAGATCATCATGTAAAAAATAGGCCCTTAAGTGGCGAAAAATTTAGAAAAATCAAAGTTAGGCAACTTGACATAAAAATTTGAATAAGTTATCTATATTATTTCAAAAATATGTAACAATAGAATCTATAGAAAATTGAATATAGTTTCCAAACTACTAGGTTTTAAAAAAAAAAAATCTATTTGGTGAAAATTTGAAATTTCAATGCGAGTACTTAAATTTCAGGGAAAAATAAGAAGTAGGTGTCGTCTAACCACCCTAACAACAATAAAATGATAATATGTTTTATAATATTTTAGATATAAGTAGATGATTCATGTCCTGGATGTGATGGATATTTTTTGTAATTTATTTCCAAGTAAATAATTAATTATAATTTTTTATTACAACTTTTCAAAAATATAAAAACTCATATGTCTAACCACCTTAACTTGGTCAAAACTTCATGAAATTCAATTTTTTTTAATCCTATAGTATGCAAAGCATAGAATGTGACACATATTTCAGATTCAGAAAATGTGATACAGTTTGAAATCTATAAATGTTTTTCAATCAGCCTATCAATTAAGACTTTAGTCGTAATTCAAATAGAAAATGAATAATAATTAAATTTATTAAATTCAAAGTAAAGCATAATTTATATTGGTGGAAAGATTAGAATCTCCTATAAAAACCCTTTTCGTTTCATCAATTTTGGGTTAAAAAAAAGTCGTCAGCCACATACCCTACACATACCCATCATATCACCACTTTTTGGCCCATCATGATCCTACACATACTTGGGAGCATGTTAGAAATGTGTCTCAGCTAACTAGCATGATAATGGTATCATTGTGTTCTCTTATAGACAAGATATAGTTTCATCGGCGAGACTTTCTTAGTTGTCTCCCCGACAATCTGATAAGCCTTCATGGTTTCACCTAGCTTCATCAGCAAGACACTACATGGTCGGAAAGACCTCACTAGTTGTCTCCATGTTGGTAGTCTATGGAAATTTTCCTTATCAACAAGAGTTTACTCCATCGGTGATAGTTTTTCCTTTGTATCCTCAACAAACTGAGATCCTTTGTTGTGGTCAGATTGTTTACCTTGTTTGCAAGAGTTTGCATCTTTGCCAGCAATTTGAGCTATGTTCGTTTGACATCTCAATGATAGGTTGGAACGCTCTTTTCAGAGAGGCTTTAGGTGTTCGAGAAGATATTGGAAAATGTCTCTTCAACTTGCCACTGAAATTCTTGAACATGCATGTCAGAGAGACCTAGATGGTTTGACGTGACATTAGCAAATGTCTATAAGACATTCTGGTAGAATTCTTGACATTTCTCTTCGATGAGACTGTGGATGTTCATTGTGACTTTGGAATATGTCTCTTCGATAAAGTTTGTTATGTTGATGACTGTGGTGGTACTCACATTTCCAGGAGGAAAGCAATTGATGGTGCAATCCATGCTAACTCGGTAGTGAGGATCACATGGATGGTAAAGCATACATTGATGAGACCTTGGTGTATTAGTGGGAGAAGCTAGGATCCCTCTTTGGCATGGCTATTTTGATCTCCACACATCGGTGAGACTCATTCTAATCGATGAGATTTTGGAAACTCTCTTTCACATGGCTCATTTTGGAAATTGCTAATTAATGGTTTGTATGTTGTAATGTATGAAACCGATTTGGTATGTTTTCACGCATAGGTCTAGAGATGCAAATTTTCTAGAATTATCTTAGAGAAATTATGATATAAATGTGTAATACATTTTGTAAGTGTTGTAAGAATGACAAGTTAAGTCATGAGTTTGAGATAGAGAATGAGATAGATCAAGTTTATAATACTGCCTATATTGAGTGTCTGAATTGACATCTAAAAGGAAGAAACTGTAAAGTTGTATGTGGACCTGTTTTCACTGTAATACAAAGTTTTTTTTTCTTGGTGTGGGTATGTGTAGGATCATCATGGAAAAAATAGGCCCTTAAGTGGCAAAAAATTCAGAAAAATCAGAGTAAGACAAATTGACATAAAAATTTAAATAAGTTATCTATATTATTTCAAAAATATATAAGAATAGAATTTGTAGAAAATTGAATGTAGTTTCTAAACTACTCAGTTTTAAAAAAATAAAAAATCTATTTGGTGAAAATTTCAAATTTCAATGCAATGGTACTTAAATTGGGAAAATAAGAAGTAGGTGTCTTACCACCTAACCAAAATAAAATAATAATATTTTTATAAGATTTTAGATATAAGTAGAGGACTCATGTCCCGATGTGATGCATATTTTTTGTAATTTTTTCCAAGTAAATAATTAATTATGAATTTTTTATTACAACTTTTTAAAAAATATAAAAAACTAGTATGTCTAACCACCTTAACTTGGTCAAAAATTCATGAAATTTATTTTTTATTTTTTTATTCCTATAGTATGCAAAGCATAGAATGTGACACATCTTTTGGATTCAAAAAATGTGATACCATTTGAAAGCTATAGATGTTTTTCAATCAGCCTATCAATTAGAACTTTAGTTGTAATTTGAATAGAAAATGAATAATAATTACTTATGAAATTCAAAGTAAAGCATAATTTATATTGGTGGAAATATGAGTCTCCTTTAAAAACCCTTTTCGTTTCATCAATTTTGGGTAAAAAAATAGTAGTCAACCACATACCCATCATGATCCTGCACATGGCCCTGTGGTGGGTTTTTCTCTCGAAAGGATTTTCCCACGTTAAATCTAGTGTCTATTTTGTGCTATGTGAAATTTTTTCTTATCTATTTCCTTGTAATGTGCATCTTTAATGAACTATAATTTGAAATTTGAACCTTAAGTCTACATTCTCTTCTTAGAATTGGCATTAGGAAATTGTTTCCGCACCTCTACTTTGCTTACAAAAAATCGTAGCAAGGGATGGAGCTTTGGAAAAAATGATGTTGAAGGCACATATAAAGAAAGCATGTGGAGAAATCCACCATTAATGGAGATAGGTAGAAGTAGCAATGCAAATCATCCAACCCTTTTTCTTGGTCCAAAACAAGTTGTTGAGGAGGTAGTTACAATATTAAGGACACCTCATAAAAAATCATGCCAATCGTAAGTATGATCGGGCCCTCAAGCCAAAAAGAAATTCCTTCCATTGAATTAAATGAGTTGTAAGGCTGAAAACAATACTATTGTAAGATGTTAGAGTTTTTGGGTTTCAGAGGTAGGCCTTATAGCTTACTACCTATTGTGAAGCAATAAGAGGTAAGGGGGAGGGTAACATCTGATGCTCGCAAGGTCATCAGAGGTTGGGGGTTCTTCTTATGCCTTAGTGCTAGGTAGTAAGGTGTGAAGAGGAAGGTTGATCCATGATGCCGAAAAGGTAATAAGAGATCAGACTTTGGGGTGTTAGTTTACCTCTTAACACTAGGCGGTAAGGGGTAAGAAGGGATCGAGAAACCTGAGAGTACAAAAATGGACTTAGAGTTTTGAAAAAATATGACTCAGGGGAAGCTTAAAATTTTGAGAACGAAAGGATGAATGAATGGGGAAAGTGATAGAAAATAGGAGCCTTCAGCATTGAGCATTAGGAGGACACCTTAGTCGATACCATTTAGAGGAAAGGAGCAAGCCAAAAGTCTGACCTTGGAAAGGCCAAAAAGGAAAATGATGTTGGGGCTCAAGGATCAAGAAGAATGGTTTCAATTCAGTGAAGGAAGGAAGAAAGGGGTAAAGGGTAAGCCTGATTTTTGATATGTGAAAAGAAAAGAAAACATTTAGTCACTTTTCCAAAAGCATATCGAGAATAGAGGGTCAAAGGGTATGCTTACCTCTTACCACTTAGGTAAGACGTAAATGCAAAGGCTAAAGCTCGACTTGGGAAACATCAACACTTAGTTGATTTTTAGGAAATGATTAAGGGTTACGAAGAAGGGATGCAGGGAAGAAGGTAAGTGAAAGCCCAAAAATTCATACTTAGCCAATATTTTGGATTTTGCAAAATGAGGCATTTACTATAGGGGGTGGCACAAGTAGAAAAAGGTGCCACCACCCTAGATTCAATTCCATCCTATCTCTAAAATATTATGATAATTGAACCCCTCTTGACATATTCTTACTTTAGTGTGTCTCATCATAAGTTCATACACTCACTAAAGTGGGGGCTAAATGTAGCATTAAAAAATTTCACCCTTGATATTTCACATTAGGTTTAGCTCCCCCTTATGTGCTTGGACCTAATTATGAATTAATTACAAATTTTATAAACATTCTTGGAAAATAAACTATGGGAAATCAGATTATGCAAATTTAATATTTTTCCTGACACTTTTGATTTCAGAAAAGAAATAATCTAGTCTAGGGTGCATGGCACCCTAGAATAGCATTTTTGGCTCCAACTTTAAATATGTTGATGTCAATAATTCATTATTTGAATTGAACCAATTTCAATTGTCAGTTGTCAGGATTTAATTTTCAACAAATTAGAAGAATTACATATAAATACAAAGTATTTTCACCATTGTAATGCTAATTAATCCTAACATAATCAAGAAGAAACCTATTGAGAAAATTGGAGATCCTAAGAGCATTCAAGAGTAGTCAAGAGAAAAATTATCAAGATTATTGCAACATTTCATCATTCAAGCATTCATGTTGTATATTATGTGATTTTTTGTTCATGTTTACATGCATTTTATTTATGTCCACTAACCCTTGTAGATGATCAAAGCAATCCAAATCAAGCAACAATTGATCCTTTAAGGTGATGAGTATGACTTCAGTCCATCAATGAGATCAAATATGAGTGGTGAGTTACAACAAGTTTTTCATTTATTACTTTTTTATCAATTAGCCTTTATCCAACCAAGTATACACTCTCTCTTTCACCATAATTTTTCTTTGTGGAGGTAGAAATACCAACACATGATTTGATTTATGCAAGCCCTTATATGGCATAACCCATCCTCTCCTCATATGTGTGTGGTTTACATATCTGAAGTGAGTTGAAGGAAGATTCAAGGCTACTTATTCATTCATGCATCAAAACCCTACAAGTTGACAAGTCACGAAATCTATATTTTCTCACTAACAAGTGAATTCTTGACAACACCTAGAGGATAAAAGCTACAAACTAGTGTCATGAGGCTTTCATTTTCATATTTAAGAAAAAAGGAGGACAATCCAAGGTGCAAGGTGTCTTAGACTAGTAAGATAGAGCTCAAATTTATATCCCAAGTGCATTTGTATCTTCCCTTCTCATTTTTGGAATTCAATTTTTTTTGTCTACATCTAGTTTCTTAGAAATCAAAACAGATCGTTACATTTTCATAGTTTACCTAGTTAGTTTATTTACATCATATAAAAATTAGTCAATTAACAATCATAAATCTATCACACCAACACACATCATCCCACACACCACCACACAAGGATTAGAACCTAGATCCACCATTCTAATTCTTCCTATATAGATTTGTAGTCATGTGGATTTGAGATCATTTCTAATCCTTCCTCACCAAAATTGGGAAAATTGTGATTTAGGAACTACATCCCTTTTCCCAACCAAACACTTATCTCCTCTCTCTACTTCTATCTATCTCACCTATCTCTCTCTCCCTACCTCTTTCTCCCTTTCTCAATCTCTCCCCTTACTCCATCCCTCTCTACTTATCACTATATCACCTACCCCTCTTTACCTGTCCCTCCCTCCCTCCCTCACACAATCTCTCACTTTCTCCAAGTCCCTCTCTACTTCTATTTATCTCACTTGTCCCTCCCTCCCTCCTTCCCCCTCTCTCTATCTCTCTCTCCTTATGTCTATCTCACCTCTCTCTCCCTCCTTACTTCTCCCTACATCCTTCTTCCTCCTCTCTCTCCCCTTCCCTGTCTATATCTCTCTATCTCTATCTCCCTCCCTCCCTCTCTCTCCCTTGGTAACCAAACCATCCCTAGAGCATACACAAACATGTTGATAGGATCATAGTAATTGGACCATAATTTAACATACAAGCCAATGTTGTAGACAAGGAGTAGCATATAAATCTTGTAATAAGAACTATTATCCCAAATGACCAAAAGAATTGGAATGTTTGAGGATGACCAAAAAATTGTCAAATTCTTGAAAGAGGTGATAGAGTTCTCTCCCAAAAGTCAACCCAAGATGCAAGAAAAATATGGAGATTAACTCATGCAGTTGAATACCAATAAATTGTTGAAGGTTCTCATCACCCTAGAGGGTATTTTCAACTTGTGTGACTAGTTGAAAAATGGGAGGATGAACATGGCTACTAAAAAGGGTGACTACATGCAAGTGATTGTAGCAAAGGGAAAGTCGTTGAAGTTAGGGAAGGTAAAATTTGAATCTAAGGAATAAATTTTCATTAAGCTTTGTTATTCATATGATGATGTGGTTGCATGGACTTATGAGGACCTAAAAGGATTTGACGTTAGCTCAACCCATCATAAAATTGATTGAGGTCCCAATACAAAACTTGTTAGGTAGAAACAAATTCCAATCAACATCAAAATTCATCCCTTGATTAGGAAAGAGTTGTCTAAGCTCGTAGAATCCAATATTATCTTCCCTGTCAAGCATTCATCTTGGGTGGAAAAATTGGTCCTGTAATAAAAGAATATGAAGATAACACTGTTTGTGGACTTTAGAGACTTCAATAAAGCCTCTCTCAAAGACTATTATCCCTACTATCCCCTCCCCTCTATGAAGATATTGCAAAAGGTAAGTAGTTCATAAAGTTTTTCTTTCTTGGATGGGTACTTAGGTTACAATCAAATTTAGGTTGAACAAATCAAACCAACATAAGACTGCATTTACCACCAAGTGGAATAATTTTACATTTCACAAAATGCCTTTTTGGCTAGCAAATGTTGGTGAAACCTTCCAAAGGGCTATAGAGATGGCTTTCAAGGGCATGTTAGCAAAATTTTTTATCTACCTTGATGATTGACATCATTGTTTTTACAAAAAATGTAGGTGATCATTTTGACCATGTTGTTTCCATCATGGCTTTGTATCTATTTTGCAAGCTTCTAGATTATTGAACAAATAATTCTACCTTCCACACATAAATGTGGTTCCATAATTCTAAGGACTCCACTATGGTCATGGTAATGTCAAGATTATATTTCTATTAAATTTGTTCTTTCTACCTCTATTCTTGTCATCATTCTTTATTTTTTACGTCCACACTTTAACCTTTGAATTAGGTTCCAGTTAATTTTTCTTTTCAACATTTTCTTTCCTTTGCATAAATTGTTCCTTATTTTCTTCATTCAAAAAGAAAAATAAAGTCCTAATTAAAATTCATAGTTGTACTTATTTTTTTGGAATGTAGCCAAACATTGTTTAAGTAGGACAGCATAACTATTTGAAAAATAAAAAATTAAATTATTTAATTATCTCGTGCAGTTGTTTATTCATTACTATAGTTTATTTATTACGTTTACATTGTTCTTCTCTTTAAACATTAGAAGGTATACATTAAGTTCATTTTACACTCTTTCAGTGAAATAATTTATTTCATATATCACAATGCTATTGTAATTGATTATACAATTTATTATCACAGCTTTGAAAATAAATATAAAAGATATCACTCTAAAATTATTCTATTTTACTTTATAATTATTTTATTGTATTACATCATTTATTTTATTTTCACTTGAAAAACCATTTAATATTTATATTTAAATTTAAAGTTTACTTTTGAAAAATCACCATTTAATATTTCTATATTTTTTAATTTTTTCTTTATTTTAAAAATATAACAAATATCATATCTTTATATATACTATTAAATATATATTTATTTTTACTTCATATTTTTTTTTGAAAAAACATATATATATATTTTTTATTAAAGTCCAGTCCTATACCTTGGATCAAGGGAATAGACCACTCACACACATTTAACTGACCCTTTAACCATTCACACTATAAAGCAGGAGTCACACCTAAGCCTCAAAGAAGAAAAGCATACTTAAATCCTCACTCTCCATACACATAACTAAAGAGTTTTGGCCAGTTGTGACACAGATATTTTGAATGTGAAACGACGTCCACTTATCAAATATGAGGAGTAGAAGACGTGGGAATCTTAACCTTTGAGGACACTACGGAGCACCCACTTTTGCACGGTCTTGTCCGTCATAATTCCGTACAAACCGGCCATTCCTGAGCAGTAGCGATCATTCCAGAGAAAGAAAAAGAAAAAGAGCTTCTGTGCGTTCCAGCATTTTGATAATATTCTGTGTTCGGCAGAATCAAATTTATGATCTGCAGTGAAAACATATCACGACGAATATGTTAAATCGTTTTCACGGCGAAAGGCGTTGGTATTTATTTCACTGTTATTAAATTTCTTGTAGTATAATGTATATGAATATAAATAATTTTGGATGATTTTAGCTATAATATTAGATACAAATACAAATTACTGCTGACAGTGACTCTTTTGATTCCTGAGGCATTACCCAACTCTTTACATCCTTACTCCTTCCAAAAGATAGGACACCAAATTTTGTCCCTTTTTATAATTTTGAAGCTTAGAAAAATCATAGAATGAAAACAAAATATTCAACAGCCTTGGTCACTCCTACATTGGTTTCACATAAATGGACGTTCCATGCATTTTGGCACTATTGTGGTCTGGAATGAAATCTATGGTGCAGATTTTGAACCGTACGAATTATCTCAAACCTTGTTTTCACCTTAGTGCATTGAGATTTTCTGTATAGCATATAGCTCTTGTAACTCTATTTAAGCAGTAGGCGTGGAGTTGAGACTCATCAATATCATTGTTGTTGAGGACTCCTGGAGTTCCCCCAAACACTTCAGTGTAATAGGGAGGGAGATCCTTACATTACAGAAGTGTTTGGGGGGACTCTGGGAGTCTCTGAACTTTTTGCCTACTTCTACTCTCAAAATTCTACTCCAAGGCAACACTTTGTAATTTATATTACAAGTGATTTACAAATCAATAATAAATTATAGATTTCATGATATGTTTATTCCAATGTTTCAGGTATAATTTTTTCAAGTTTCTGAAGAATAAAATGTATATTTCTGTGTATGATATTTTAAATCGATGTTTGAATCATACTCAATGATCCATCATCATCCTCTTTATACATTCTATAATTAACCATTTGTTCTCTATAGTTAACCATTTGTTCTCTTCCATTAAGTTGCCTGTTCACTGATGAAAGTGCATCTTTTTGTCAGGTGTCCACAGAAACATGAGGTTGTGTTGCAGTAGCCGAAGAGGGCATTCTCATTTTGGCGGCATACTTTACACAGTTCAGATAGCTGGCAATTGCTAAATCCCAGCCATGTTCGGCTGCTTCAAGTGTAGACATTTGGACAAGTAATTTTTCCCGGATGGCTGGTGGATTTCTGCTTTGTTGAAATCTCCTGAAAACATAGAATATGTATAATATGTCTTGCTTTCGTACCTGCACGTTTTTGTTTCTCCCAATGTCATTTCTGTCCATAAATACCATTAACCTTCCTAACAACATCATTTTTAATAACACGTACCATTGATTTAAGATTTCATGTGCCCAACATGCATTGGAATAGATAGAGCAACACTATAGAGCAACACTATCAAAATGTGTAAATGTTTAACATATTTTTATATTTTATAGTTTAAAAATCATCATTTAAAAAAAGAAAAATTATCAACAAGAGTAAGGTTAAGATTCTCCTATCAAAAAATAGTAATTAAGGGGGGGTTATTATATTAACACTTATCATAAAGAATTGATATATTAATTGTCTCACTAAAGGCCGAAAACTACTATCCAATCACATGTTCAATCCATGAGAATACATCTATTTATAGATAAATCAAACTAGAATGTGCAATAATTGACTTTTTTTTAGATTAAACATTAAAAATATTATATAAATCATTAATGTAATAAAATTTTAATTTGTCTTTCTGCTCATAGAAAAATGTAAAGGAAAACAATCTCATATTAAATTCATGTGAGCTCTTATAAAAGTTACATAATATATAAATCATGTTCCCTATAATCTATCAAAAAATAGGAGCCAAACCAATGCAAGTCAACATATTGATTAAGTGTCGTAAAAATAAAATATGTTTATCAATAAAAAAAAGACATTCTCTAAACATAAAATATATTTTAGTAGGGTTTTAGATTAAATGACCATCATTTATGACTTATAAATACTATCTAGAAATTAGATTTTTACTTTTAGATGATAGGAGCTCTATCTTTTTTATATTATCATTGGATCAACAAAAACTTTGAATACTTATTGCTTGAATCCCTTGTCATGATATGAAGAGCCACCTCTAACTATTTAAAAAAATTGCACTCCTCTACTAAGACCGAAGCATAACTCTCCCAATCAAACAAAACATTATCTAGAATTAGAAATTCTCATGCTAATTCCTTAAGCAATTGGTCAACAAAGTAATTGATGTCGCTAAATGCCTTTTCTTCTAAACATTTACGATGATCACTCATATAAGAGGAAATGGTCAAGGTTGTTTGTCCATGGAGCTTATAAGCCTTCATTACTTGTAAGAAATATGTCAATATGTAGGCATTGTAATTTTATTTTGCACCGTAGAAAAAAGTACCAGGAATAATTCATGATAAATTGGACATAATGAGGCCTTCATTTAGTGTTGTGAGGCATTTTATGCATCCGCACTAGGTCTTGGACTCTTGCAAATCAAATAGCATGATTTTAATGATGTCTTATAAAGGTGTTGTAAAGTGTTGTAAGATGCTTTCATGCTTTTCTAGACCTAATGAACCCATTTTCTCCCTAATTTAACATTATAAAATGTATTTAAATACATTCTCACATTAATGTTGAAGGCTTGTAACTTAAAATTAATGTTAAACTAGTCTTCTAATATGTCTTGCACATTCACATTGGTTTTTGTGCCTTCCTAGGCTATGTGGACCTCATTTTAGTGTTGTAAAGTGTATTTAATCACATTTTCACATTGATTTCTATGTCCCAAACCCTAAATGGCATTTACTTCCTCGTTAATAGGCCCCTATTAACCCATATTATGCATCTCGAGGCCTAAATTGATCAAATACCCGATAAAGTTGCATTTTAGACCTTATTTCATTATCTCTTGGCATATGAGCTGTCAAATTGGCCCCTATGGGACCCATTCACCATGTATGGTGAATTAGTCCCATCCAAGTGGGGCCCATTCACCATGTGTGGCGAATGAGTCCCATTTGGCCCAATTTTGACCTTTCAGCAGGAAAAAAGTGAAAATTTATTTTAACTTTACTTCATGTTAGTCTGTGATGGGGTATTAATTGGTAAAATGGGTGAAATTCCTATAAATATAAGTTTATTAACTTATTTTCACATCTCTTATCTCTTATCATTCACTCATCCACCAATCTTCCATCTCAAGTCAAGCAACTTAGGGTTTTATCATTTCAAGTCATTCAAAATTAATTTTTAGACATTCAAGGGTAGATTCTACATGAGTTGTTGCAGATTTTCAAGATCAAACATCATGGAAAGGTAATCAACTCCGTTATTGCATGTTTCATTGCATTCTTACATCATTTTGGTTGAATTACCTAAAAGGGGTTTGACCAAGGCAAACCCCCATGCCCTAACATTCAACATTTCTTCTTCTCTTCTTGTGTGTTTGCAAATTTAGGTCTCTTGGAAGCTTGGAAATCATTGAAGATCAAGTTACAAGGTTTCTCAAGTCTTCTCTTGACTCAACAAGTCAAAATATTAACAAAAACTCATTTTCACCCACAAATCAGAGTTTCAAAGGTGGACACCTATAAGAAGTCAAAGTGCAAATTGAAAGCTCCAGAATCCACTTTTGAAAATCTAGAAATCCAAAAGTGGACTCATTTTCCATGGGTGGAAAATGAGTCCCACTCCATGGTCAATTTTGAGTTTTCTGCATTTTTGGGTACCCTTTTGTCAAAAACAGGTTCTAGCTCAATTTTGTAGAACTAGGACTAATTCGCCTAAAATGGCGAATGAGTCCCACTAGGTCTGAAAATAAGCATCAGTAACATTTCAAATGTCATTTCTAGCCTCCTTCAACATCTCAGGTGCACATTTCAGTTTGGTTTAGTTATGTTTAGTTTTGCATGCATTTCTAGTTCATTTCTGCATAACACAATTTGTTTTCAAACAAGTCACATTTCTTAGGTTTTTCATACTTAATCAATCAATCTTATCAATTAGTTGCACTTAGATTATCTCATTTAGTCATATAAACATCATACAATCCTTTATTTGATTGAACCACCTAGATTTATGGTGTGGGATCTATCTCTTTTCATTAGGTGAAAGACCCTAAATGAGCAAAATAGACCTAGTATTCCTAGACCCAAAAATCTATGGTTCATATTTATTTTTAATCACCAAGTTCAAAGAGAAAGAACACAACCTGGAAAATCATAAGCATTGTTGACCAAGCATGCAGAAAAACATATTTTCCTATAAGCTCAACTAATTAAAAAACATTTTCTCAATAGAATCATCTACTAAAAAGGGAGCTAATAGAAGGATAAGTTGCAATGATAATATTGCAATTTTTATAGTTATTGTATAGCGAAAGCTAGATGACTAGGACCCTCAAACCCATCATCATCCTTTTCTTTTTCTTTTTTTTCTTCTCCTTCTTCAATAGCATGTGTTAATGAAAATGGCAAGACCTAGCTAAGGAAACTTGCTAGAGTAAAACTGATTGGAAACACCACCTAGGCCACCCAAATATTCCTCATGCATAAGTGGCAAGGAGGTAGAGCACTAACACATAGGGCACAACCAAATTTTTTAGCCATGATCCCTTCTTGTAGCCAAGGAAGAATTCTAGGAATGAGTCTCCTAAGTACCTTGAGTATAAAGATTCCTTCCACATAGATACCTATGAGGAGGAAAGTGGACCCTAGAAGAATAGAGAGATATGGAGAAGCTCTAGCAAGTGCATAATGGACATTTCACTATTATGTTAGAAGCACTTATAAGTTGGCTACATCAACTATAACTTTGTTATCTTGCACCTAAATTTGAACTAAAACATTAAAAAAAACATAGGTTTATAAAAAAAGTGATACATATTGTTGAATAGAATAATTAGCAAAGATAGTTGAATTTATATATTTCCATATATTGAAAAGAATCTCCACCTTGAAATAATAATAGATCTAGTTGAATTGGTGAGGGATGGAAGGGAAATCTCCTAAAAGAACCATGTGCCATGAAAAAGGTTTTGGTCTAAAGGTCTTAAAGAAATCATGGATCTAGGTCCAAAAGCTCTAGACTTTGGGAAAAAACCAAAATAGATGTGTAAAACACTAACTACCCACAAAAAGGTCCAAGGGGGTCAAAAACACCCAAATCAAGTAATCTAGAGCCCATATGAAGGCATTAGAAATTATTACATCATGCAAAGTGGTTTGATTTGGATTATAGAACAACTCACTAAATGGTATGAAAATCACATTATCAAATCAAGACCATCAATTATATATGCCATCACTAATTTACCATAGGAACTATGTGCAGAATGGGAGAGAGCCAAAAAGGGTATGTGCAAGATCATGATGGGCCAAAAAGTGGCAATATGATGGGTGTGTGGTTGACGACTTTTTTTTTACCCAAAATTGATAAAACAAAAAGGGTTTAAAGGAGATTCTCATATTTCCACCAATATAAATTATGCTTTACTTTGAATTTAATAAGTAATTATTATTCATTTTCTATTCAACTACGACTAAAGTTCTGATTGATAGGTTGATTGAAAAACATCTATAGCTTTCAAATGATATCACATTTTTTGAATCCAAAACATGTGTCACATTCTATGCTTCACATAGTAAATGATTAGAAAAATAAAAATTAAATTTCATGAAGTTTTTACCAAGTTAAGGTGGTCATACATACGATGTTTTATATTTTTAAAATTTTTTAACAAAAAATTCATAATTAATTATTTACTTTTAAAAAAATTACAAAAATTATGCATCACATTGGGACACAAGTCCTCTACTTATATCTAAAATATTATAAAAAAATATTATCATTTTATTGTGTTTAGGGTGGTCAGACAGACACCTACTTCTTATTTTTTCCCTAAAATTTAAGTACTACTATAATGAAATTTCAAATTTTCACCAAATAGATTTAAAAAAAAAAAAAACCTAGTAGTTTAGAAACTACATTCAATTTTCTACATATTATATTCTTACATATTTTTGAAATAATATAGATAACTTATTCAAATTTTTACGTCAAGTTGCCTAACTCTAATTTTTCTAATTTTTTTTCCATTTAAGGGCCTGTTTTTTCCATGATGATCCTACACATACCAAAAATATACATGTTGAGTTTTATAATTCTAGAATGTAATTTTTAGAACCCAATTCCAATCTTTTCATGAGGTATTGAAAGAAATAGTGCCAATTTTGTGAACCATATTAGCTAGAATTTCCCCCATGACCATATCAAAAGTTTCACAATATTTATTAGAAAAGTGAAACTTGGTCTTAGCTTCATTCCATGTTAAGAGACTCATTGAGGCTTTGGGAAGAGATATCATAAGGTTTGAATCCATTTCTTATGAAATATCAATGTATGCACCCATGCTAGCCTTGTCAATGGGTGCTAATGGTCATGCATAATGAGAGACCACTTAATATTGTGTTGGTTGATAGAAATCCCATTGTAGAATCCAAAACCATTCTAGAAAATCTAGGGTCTGATGGCTTAATGAGCTCTTTCGATGTTTTTTTATCACTAAAATTTTCAATCTACATTGATTTCTTCATCATGAGAATGGTTTGAAGCCCAATCCATTTCTAAGTAGGCCATCCAAAAGGATGGTCAAAGATAATGCAGTGCTGCATAAGAAGTTTTTAGGCTTCATCACCTTAAAGGGAATGGATAATCCACTTAGTGTAAAGAGACAAACCCTGTAGCTAGGTGGATAAGATTCCCAAACCTCTAGAGTCTTGGGGGAGACAATAAAACTTTCAAGACACCATACAAAATCCCTTGTGATTTTCTAAGGAATCCCAAATAAAATTACACAAAATATTTTTCATCTTTATGTTACAAGAGGCTTTAGAATGTGACCAACATGAGGAATAATACACATGAGTGGATAAAATAAAATAAAAAATTATTTGCCTAAGAGAGTGGTTTTATGATCCAATATATCAGTTCTTATTTTTCATTTTGGTAAGAACAACTTTCCATAGAGATACTTATGAATCCTAGAAGGAAAAAGGGATGCCCAAAAATTCAAAAACTTATTTTTTACCAATCCATTTCCAACCATAGGAGTTGAGCCAAGAAGGCATGGGGAGGAAGGACTATTTGTGAAAGGAAAAGTGAGGTGCAAAAACACTTTCCTAATGCAAATCAATCAGGAGAGGGTTGCAAATAATTATTTCAAATCATTTTAACTTTTATTGTTTCGTTTAAGATTGCACATTCATTTAGTTAATTTTCAAATTTAAACATTAAACCAAAAGACACATAATTTATGTGGGAAAACCCTTTTGGGAAAAAAACCGTACACCAAAGCACAGGTCAATTTTAGTATAGTAAAAAGCTACTACAATACAATGTTTAGAGTCTATGCTCTTACAATTGTTGATTCATTATGATACAGTATTCTAGAGTGAATCTGGAAACAAAACAATATATAGATATTATAAACACAACATACTACATACAAATGCACTAAGGAATCAATATATAATTCTTATACCTAGGAGTTCAATATTTCCATGTGTCAATCCCACAGTCTCTGTATGTATGCAAACTAAAACTGACAACATGCATGAGTCCCAAGTAGCCCAATTAGTGACCTGTCAAACATGCACAAGTCCCAAGTAACTCGATTAGTGACCTGTCAAACATGCACCAACATAAAAGCACATGTAAGGCTTCTAGCTCCAGAAAAAATAAACCTCACATGTTAGGCATCCCATAGAGAAAATCAAGTCAATTACTAATTTAGAAGTCAATCTTGACTCCTAGTCACTGCCAGTGACAACTCAGTCTCCGTTAAGTAACTTTCCCTTTCAATCTTCAGTCAACAAGTCAAACCAATTCCACATGGAATCATGGCACACCTCCTAGAGGTTTTGAAAATTCTCAATTATCAATTGAGCACCCCAGTGACAAGTGTCACCTATCCTTGCTTCTTCTTTTCCGAAGAGATAAAAATGTGCTCAAGTGGACCCCACCAAAGCTTCCTTCCAAAATAGACTAACAAATGTCAACATGGTGCTCATTTTAGAGGTCTACGAAAATTCCTTTTCTCAATGGAGTACCGTTGTGACATGTGTCATAGTTTTATCCCTTTTCACCTTGCATGTATGATGAAAACTCTTCGTTGGGTCCCACAAAGTGCCTTAGCAATTTAGAAACAATTATTTTTGTATTTAATAAATAAAATTAGAAACTTAGGGGAAAATAATTAAATAATTAATCATGTCACTCACTAAGGTTAAGGCACCTTAATGCCAACATTATCCCACCTATTAAAGACCTTACAATAGTTTATGTGTCACTGCTCAAGCCGCAAGGCCCATCGAACCAACACACCATCTGAACTTTTTGTGCTCACTGGCTTCATCAATGCATCTATAACATTCACCAAAGTGTCCACCTTTTCCAAGTTAATATTTCCATCTTCTACCACATCATGAAAAAAATGAAACTACAAATCAATGTGCTTTGTACTGGCATGGAAAGTAGGATTTGTGTTTAAATATATAACACTTTGGCTATCACAATAGATAGTAATCTATCCTACATCAAAACCAACATCCAAACAAGTATCTTAATCCAAATGGCCTTTTTTGAAAGGATGATTAGCTTCCATGTACTCAGCTTCAATAATGAAAAAAGCAACTACAACCTACCACTTACTCATTCAACTACTAGGCCCACCAAAATTTTTGAAAACACATCAACTGGTGGATATCCTATTATCAATGTCACCCACCCAATCTGAATCCACATATCCATGAATTCTTACTTAAGGTCAAGGTCTAGTAGGCTAACCATGAAAACACAAGGCATACTTGGAAGTACCCAACAAGTACCTGCACAATCTCTTTATCACATCCCAATGCATCGATCCAAGATTAGACATAAACTGACTAAGGAATTCCATTTCTTGGGAAATGTTTGGCCTCGTACAAACCATAACATACATGAAGCTTCCAACAACACTCACATAAGGAGCTCTAGTCATGTTCTCCATCTTAGTAGGAGATTTTGGACAATCTTCCATAGAAAGCTTCATTCCCTGTACAACTAAAACAACCATTTATTTGCAAGTAGTCATCCAAAACAAAGTTCACATACTTTCTCTTCCTAAGGAAAATAATTTGGTGAGCTCTATCTCTTACAATATCAATCCATATAGTATATCTTACTACACCCATACCTTTCATCTCAAACTATGCTGACAACTAAGACTTCAAATCTAAAATAATGCTTTTTTCCATTCCCAATGAACAATATATCATCCATATATAGGACAATAATAAGAATGTGACCTTTTTTAGCCTTGTAATAGACATAATGGTTATATTTGGATCTAAGAAATCCCAAGGACAACACATAGGTGTCAAACTTCTGGTACCACATCCTAGGAGATTATTTCAGATCATACAAATATTTTCTCAACATGCACACCAAATTTTATTTACCTTTCACAACAAAATTCTTTGGCTATGAGATATAAATTTCCTCCTCGAAGTCACCATGAAGGAAAGATGTCTTCACATCCATTTGCTCAACTTCCAAGCCCTTAGTTTCTACAAGCAATAAAAAGAATCAAATGAATGTGAACTTAGCTACATGAGAGATAATCTCCCCATATTGTATTCCCTCCACCTAGTAATATCCTTTGGCGACCAACCTTGCCTTATGCTTCTCAACACTACTACTAGGACCCATTTTTTTCTTGAACACCCATTTGTATCCAACGAGATTATGTCCTTCATTAAAAGGTACCAAATCCCATGTAGCATTCTTTATTAATGCATCTACCTCTTCATTCAGGGCTTCCATCATGAATACGCATAGCCTCTCTACTAGTCCTAAGCTCATAAGTGTTCGCAATCAAAGAAAATATACATTTGGAGTCTAACATAGAATACCTAAACCTTTTTGGTTGTCACCTTTCTCATGTAAATCTCATCAATTTTTTAGGTTGGGGTTCTTTCTCTTCTTCAAAGTTGTTAGAGCTACTAGAGCTCTCCTCCTCATCAGGTCCACCAGGAGTGCATACTTCATCTCTCTCAAGAGTAGGTGGAATTTCAACCACCTCCTTCTTTTTCTCTTCCTTCTCTAGTTGTAGATCAATTGTGGAAGGTTTCAACTCATGAAAAATCACACTCCTACTATAGAGCACCTTCTTTGCAACTAGGTCCCAAAGCTTGTACCCTTTAACATCGACACCATAACCAATGAAGATACACTTCACATCAGGAAGATGAGCATATGCATCACAACCAAAGACTTTGAGATGTCTCATCGAGGGCTTCTTACTAGACCACACCTCAATGGGCATCTTTTCAACAAGAGTCAAAGTAGGAGACCTATTAATCAAGTAACATGCAGTAGCTATAGCCTAAGCCCAAAACTTTTATTCAAGGCCAAAACCACTTAGAATAATCCTAGCCATCTCCATTAATGTTTTGTTCATCCTATTTTCAACTCCATTTTTTTGTGGGTGTATGGAGTTGTCTTATGTCTCTTGATCCCATGGTCCTCAAAAAACCTATTGAAATATGTAGAACAAAATTCACCACTATTATCTGTCCTCAAGCATTTTATTTTTCTACATGTCTAATTTTCAAAAAGTGATTTGAATTCCTTAAACCAATTGAAAACTTTAGATTTACTTCCGAGGAAGTATACAAATGTCCTTCTAGAATAGTCATCTATGAATGAGACAAAATACATAGAGATAGACAATGAAGTAATATTATCTAGACTGAATACATCAGAATGCACATAATCCAAACACTTGGAAGATTTAAGAGAACTAGAATAAAATCAAACATAGTGTTGTTTTCTATATTTACAATGTTTGTTAAAATTGAACTCGAGATTACAATCATTAAGGCCTTCAACAAGGCTCTTTTGTTTTAAGGCTCTAGGATCCTTCTCACCAATATGGCCAATCCTTTTGTGCGACAACATTGTTTTCTCAACTGGGAGCTTCATCTCCAAATCATTGGTACCCTTAGGTACCCAACAAGCACCACCATTAGATGTAGAAAAAATAGTCTTCCTATCTACTCAATTTAATGATGAGGATGAAGAATCCAAACCCTATTTCTTAGACTTCACAGAAGTACTATTGTATTGAAGCATACATGCATACAATTTATATAAGGTGCCAATTCAAACACCCTTAGCAAGCATCAAAAAACATCTGGTCATCTTGCATCGAACACTCAAGAAAGCAACCTGCACCCTCACATCACTTCGCTTACTCATTGAGAGTTGTTTTAATGCCAAACTAGGGATACATAGTATACCATCAATCCCCTTCACTCTACCATCAGGGAATTGCATCCTAACTCTTCCATAACCAACAATCTTTAGGTGAGAGTCATCACCTATGTACACCTTCCTACCATCATATTCTTCATATTTTAAGAACCAACCTCTGTGAGAGGTCATATGGAAATAAGCACCTTAATCAATCAACCACACATCTTTTGATGCATGTGTTGCCAAGGCAGTGAAAAACACATTTGCATCATCTTGAGAGGATTTATATATTCAAAATTAAAGGAATTGTTTTTCTTTTTCTCCTCCTCCTTGTAATCTTTGTGGAAATGACTAGATTTATTGCAGTTTCAACATTTAGCCTTGTAATTTTTACTAGAAGACTTAGATCTCCTCAAAGACTTGGACTTAGACTTCTTGTACTTTTTGTTTCCCTTCTCCTTTGATCTACCATGAATAGACAAGGCATCCTTGGCCATCTAAAAATATTTCCTCCACATCTCTTCAAACAATAATGAAGCAACCACATTTTCCATCTTAAAATTGGTTGTTGTGCTTATAATATCCATCACCAAGTGGTCCCATGAGTCTGATAAAGAACATATAAATAACATGCAATAGTCCTCACTATCAATCTTCACACCAACACAACCCAATTGAGCAATAAGCATATTAAATGCATTTAAGTGATCAACAACTGATCCTCCTTCATCCATCATTAGAGAATATAGTTTCTTTGTTAGTAATAACTTATTTACCAAGGATTTTCCTTTATAATTGACACAAATATTCTTCCAAAGACTAGCTGCAGTCTTCTCCTCATGGACATTCAGGAGCACAAAATTAGCTAAAAAAATTCTTATCAGACCCTTGGCTTTCCAATCCATTAGATCCCAATCCTCTTGCAAGGTTGTTGGTTTTGTATTAGATATTGCAACCCATATATTTCTATCCATGAGCATATCCTCCATTTTGAGTTTCCACAACTCTAAATTATCACAAAAGAATTTCTCCATCTCAAAACTACAAACATGATTACAAAGCTCTATTTGCAAGAACTTCCACTTAATCTAGATAAGAAAAAAAACCTTTCAAACCCAACAAGGATAACAAATTTGGCTAGGATCTGACACCAACTGAAAGGAAAATCAAGGTGTAAAATTTCTTTCCTAATGTAAATCAATTAACAGAGCAAAAGTTTGTTTCAAATATTTTAACTTTTATAGTTTCATTTAAGATTGCACATTCATTTAGTTAATTTTCAGATTTAAGCATTAAACCACAAGATGCATAATTTATGTGGGAAACCCCTTTTGTGAGAAGACCCACACACCAAAGCACATATCAATTGTATTACAATAAAAATTTATTACTATACAATGTTTAGAGTCTATGCTCTTGCAGTTGTTGATTCACTATGATACAATATTCTAGAGTTAATCCAATAGCATAAAGGTATAAAAATATTACAAAAACAACATACTACATACAAATGCACTAAGGAATCAATATATACTTCTCATACATGGTAGTTCAATATTGCCATGTGTGAATCCCACAGTCTCTACATGCATGCACAAACTAAAATTGACAACATGCACGAATCCCAAGTGACTCGTTCAGAAACATGTTAAACATGCACATACATGAAACAACATGCAAGCACATGCAAGGCTTATAGCTCCAAAAATCAAGCAACCACACATGCTAGGAATCCCATAGAGAAAATCAATTCAAGTTACCAATTTAGAACTCAATCTTGACCCCTAGGCACTCCCAGTAACAACTCAATCCATGTTAAGAAACTTTCCCTTCCAAGCTTCAGTCAAAAATTCAAACTAATTTTCCACATGGCTTCATAAAAAACCTCTTAGAGGTTTTCAAAATTCTCAATGCTCAAATGAGTGCCCAAGTGACAAGTCTCACCTTCCCTTGCTTTTCTAAAGAGATAAACATGCACAGAAGTGGACCCCACCAAATCTTTCTTCCAAAATAGACTGGCACATGTCAACATGGTGCTCATTTTAGAGGTCTAAACAATTTCCATTTTCCAAATGTAGCTCCCATGTGACATGTGTCATAGTTTTATCCTTTTGCATCTTGCATGTAGGATTCCAACTCTTTGTTGGGTCCCACAAAGTGCCTTAGCAATTCAAAAATATTTTTTTAAATATTTAATAAATAAAATCAGCAACTTAGGGGTAAATAATTAAATAATTAATCATGTGAACCACTAAGGTTGGGACAACATGATCCTAACAATTTGTAACATTCAGTCTTATACCATTGAATGGAAAAACTAGAAGCTTTGCAAAAAATATACAACCACTTAAGAACCTATTTAATATTTTTTTCCTCTTCTAGAAAAGTGAGGAAAAAATCATAATATAAAATGGTCATTAAAAATATAATCCAAGGAGTGAGGTAACACAATACCTTTTACCATCCCTTGAGACATGGAATGAGTAAGGAGATAAATAAATCCTTTATAAAGAAGCACATAGAGGGATAGAGGCAAGGGACAACCCTAGAGAATAGATATAAAATTCCTAAAGGAATAGGATTGCTAGCCATTACTGCTAATGCAAGCCAAATCATAAAAAATACACGGTACTAGATTGAATGAAGTGAGGCCTAAAACCTAGAGCTTGAAGCACATCTAGAATAAAGGGCCATTTAATAAAATTATATGCCTTGGAAAATTCATTTTTAAGGAATAGAGCCTTTTGTTAAGGGTACCTAGCTTAATTCATACCTTCCCAAACTATACTAATATTATCCAAAATATACCTAGATTTACTTATTGTAGTTTTCTTAGAAATCATAATTTGAGGAAGGATATGACACACCTTCAAGGCCAAATCTTTGGCAATTATCTTATATGAGACATTGACCAAGGTGATGGGCCTCCAATTACAAATATCCTCTAGGTCTCTAGACTTGGGTGTGGATTTGATGTTTACTTTATTAATTACTTTCCCTTATGAATTTGAATGGTAGGATTCAATTTAAACTTTATGCAAGTGCTCACAAACACAATCCTAGAGGGCCTTGTTAAACACACAATCAAAGCCATCATAGCCAAGAGCCTAGTTATTGGAAATAGTGTGAACAACATCCTTAAGGTTAGCAATGGAGATAAATTGATCACATAAGGTTTTTTGTGAGGAGGAAAGTCAACAAGGAATAATATAAAGGAATTCCTAAAGGGATTGGTCTCTCTTAGGATAATTTACCTACATAATGGAAAATTTATCATAATATTTTAAAAAATCATAAAGAATGTTTAGAAGCGCTTTGAGGACGTTTTGTCCATCCTTGATCTTTTTGATACCATGAATTTTTTTACAAGATCTAGTACGTTGTAAGAATTAGATATAGAGGCTTTACTACCAAATTTAAGCTAATACAACTTGGCTTTGATTTGAATTCCTCTGATGATCTCATTTTCATTCTAAAGCTTTGTCACCTTAATATGTAAATCAAGAGAAAAAGAGGTTGGATTAAAGAGTTTTAGTAGCCCTATGAAGCTTCAATATTTTGGAATTGTATACACATCACTAAAAAAATTCCATCTAGTTCTCATAGATATGAAGGGGGGTATGTAATGGATGCATTTATTCCACCAAGAAATCTAGTCGACTAGCTCAGTTGGTTATGCTTCAAGGTTCCACATTATTTTTATGTTTGTCAATGAAGGCTAATGATTCACTATAGATGTATTTTAAATACTAAGTTTTACAACTTTGAGTAACTCCCACTTTCCATTGAAATATTAACCACATGAGAAAGTGATTTGACAGAGTGACATATGGAAAAGGCTCCCTTAGGAGTGAAAATAGGTGGCAAAGGAGAAAAAGGATTGTAGAAATCATTGTATTATCCAAAAATTTAAAGAGTCTGTTAGATCTAGCTTAGAAATTATTCCACATACACCAATGTGGATGATTATGGTAGCAACCCATATTGGGGTTAAAAAATCTAATTCATTACACATGTAATACCACACCTCACGCTCACTAGCTACTCACTAGAAAGGAAAGGTATCACCTTTATGATGTTTCATCTCAACCATATTAAAGTTCCTGCACATTACCCAAGTGGCAGTAGGAAATGAATTAGCAATTTTTGACCACAAAAGAGATATCATAATAGCATAATTGGATATATAAATAATTATGATACCAAAATAATGATTTCTGATGTATTCAAGAGAAGAAAAATAACACAATTAGTGGGTCTAGAAACATGGTCGAAAATATATTGATTCCACCAAGGAGAGATAACAATCATGAACCCTCCATGAACAATGATATATTTGTTGCAAAACATAGAATGGGAACTTGACAAATAACATGGCAAGCTACTAAAATTAAAGAGATAGTGATCTTCACTTCTTGTAAATAAATAATATCTAAAGATAATTATTTCTAATGAATATCATGTCTTGGTGTGAATTACATGTTTTACCTAACTAGTTGACCTATTAGGTAATATTCACATTTTAAGTTTACTTATGTCCTAGGAATATTTTTAGAAGTCTTCATTGGTATTAAAGCTTATCTTATCTTATGTCATTTACTTCTTGTGTCCTATGTAATTTAATGCTTATTATCTCATATAATAGGATTAAGACACTTGCAATGATATTATTAAATAATCCTATGTCTCTCCTTTGCTATATAACCAAGGGGTTCTAATTTTTGAATAAAAAATTTTGTATTCTATTAATTTTATTCTTTGATAGGAAAGCATTATTCTCTCATAACTTATCTCTTTTATACTTTCATAGATGTTTTTAGATCTTGGGTGGCTACAATATTTAGCTAAATATTGCATGGTGTAGAATATTCTATACCATCTTTTACATGGTGTCAGAGCTTGTGGGGTTGCTTCTTATTAGTCTTAATTGAGATATCTAGGTTTAAAATCTTGGTCGATCTTGGAAGTTGAATTGAAAGTGGTTAAAATTTCAATGGCAAGTGGGAGACTTTACTCTAAGTTTTAAAACTTAGTATTTAAAACTAGTCTATTCGTACAATCATATAGTTGAATTACGCAAGCTCCATCAAGTGGGTATGACTGCAATAAAATATTTTAAAATCAATTTTTATTTTAAATTTTTTGATTTATAAAAAAATTATGTACCTTGTTGTACATAGTGTACCAAATATATTGTAGGTGCCTACATGGGCACCATGTGGCTCCACTATGAGTTTTCATTATAGGCCATGCGGCCCACAAACCCAACCTGCTTAGTCAAACTAGAAATCAAGAATATTCCAATGCATCATAGGAAATTCTATGAACAAAAAGAATATTCTAGAAGGACAAGCTTATTCTAGCCACAAAGAATATTCTAGCGATATATTTCTTTGGAATAATATATTGAGTATATTCCATGTATTGTCATAGTGTTGACATCAATAGGTGTCTTTAAAAAGTTATGCCCCCCGCTCATTTTCATTTTCATTTTTGCACTCCATCTTCAAAGGCTCATAACTTGGGCTCAGGACCTTAATTTTTTGAGATTTTTTTTCATTTGGGTAGAATTTCATGCTCTTCATAGTTGTGAAATTGGTTTTTGATTTTCATACCTTATTTTTCCAAAAAAAAATTCTCACAAGTGTTAATCATTCTCATTTTGAGAACTTTCAGGACTTTGTTCTTGCTCTTATGGTAATAATTTTTAGTGCTATATTTTTGAAAGTGCATAATTTTTCATGTAATTTGTAGTGGGGTGATTAGATTGATCCTATTATATGTAGAATTCTACTTTCAATTTGTGGCCAAATATGCAATCTATAAGCACTAAGATCAAGTCCACTTTGTTGTTTTTAGCAAATGGCACATATAATTGCATTAAGCATAAAGTGTCAAATCATATATTTTTGGGGGGACTCTTGATTGAGTAATTTGGGGGTAACCTTGTGGTGGTTGATTTATTTCCTTTTCTTGTCATGTGTTCATGTAATGGGGAAATATCAAATTGAACTCCTAACTCATATAATTATGCTTCATGGATAAAATCAATTTTGAATTATCTTATAAGAAAGGGTTTTATAGGTCATCTATAAGAAACAATTCCTCAACCTACTAATACTAAAGAATTGGAAAAATGGGAGATTGATCATGAGAAAAATTTTGAATGCATATGTTCATTAGTCTCTTTTGATTTAAAATTTAATATTGAATCATGTAAAATACCTAGGGATGCTTGGGAGACTTTTTGAAAAATATATGGTTAAAACTAATAAGATTAGGGGATATCAAATTGATAATGATTTGATGTATCTTGATCTAAATTTTTTTGATCACATCCAAGACTACATCTCTGAGATTGAGCAACTAAAAAGGAAACTAAAATATTTCAATATTAAAAAGAAGGTTTTACAATTAATTTTGAATGTGTTATCCAAGCTTGATTTTGAGTATTTAGTATTTTATTGTATCTTTCATGCCTATTGGATTTCTATGGGAGAATCATATTTTGATCCTAAGCTTGATGTATTTGTAAATCTCTTAATCCAAGAGGAAGAGAAGTTAATTCACATGGGCCTAATCAGATCTTCTAAACCACAAGAATTGGTGGCTAGTGAATGTAAAGTACAAAAAATATAAAGGAATCCTTGAAAGAAAAAAAGAGAAGAAAAATAACAAGCTACACAGAATCAAAATCATCTCCCTTTAAATGGAAATCATAAAAAAAAGGAGAATCCTAAATGTGTATATTGCAAGAAAGAAGGGCATGATGAACGCCAATGTTATTCAAAACATATTGATGTGTTGAAACATCTTGTTAAGAATCTGAGTCAAATAAATTTACCTTCAATAATGTTAGGAGTTTTTTCTTCTTCCTCATCATCAAAGTTTGAGAGGAATAAGGGGAGAAACTTATTGCAATTGTAGATTCTGAGTTAAAGAGGTGGATACATGATTCATGAGCCTCACATCACAAGGCTTCATCAAGATTATGTTCTCTTTATTTGAGTCTTGTTCATCACCACACATCCTAATGAATAACAACACATATATGTGTGATTTTGGGAAGGTATCTATTGACATGAGAAATAAATCATTTAATGATGTTCTTTGTGTGCCTTCATTGTCAATCAATTTCCTTTCTATTTAATAGATCACACACGATGGAGCAAGCAAGAGTGTTGAGTACACACCACATTCTATCATAATACAAGATTTACATGTAATAAAGATATAGTTGTAGTTGGGGAGGTTTATCATCAATCTCATATCTATGGCTTCTCACATTTTTCTCCCATTATTTTTTTCATTAATGTTGGCATTCAACCATCTAGTGTGGATAATTTTAAGGACATTTAGTATGGTCATTTGAATTTTGGTATTCTTTCATTTATTGAGATTTTAGAGACATGTCTTGATATTCCATCTCCTTCATCTACTATTTCTTGTGACGATGCTTGTGTTTCTATAGTTTTGGCTTCTTGGGATTTAGAGAAGCAAGATATACATTTTCCTCTAGATAAGCTTAAATGTGGGTTGTATACTTGAAAAATGTTGCAGGCTTTCTTGTAAAGTCCCATATTTCAGATTTTGTAGACACGATTAATTGTATACATATTCTTTTTGATGAAGATGATTATTATTCAATTGTTGTGAGGGGACACTCTAACCCTCTTGTTCATTCTCTACATGATAATTCTTTGTAGTTTGATATGAGTGTAGATAATTTTGATAAGAATTTAGAGTAGTCCTCTTTATCCAAAGAGAAGACATATTTATATTTGGATTGTGTTCTACAATCATCTCTACTAGTTTCTAGATTCTCATCTTCATCATTGTGGTCTAGAACGCCTATTTAGAGTGTGACAACTTTCAACATCAACATGGAGACATTTGCGCATAATTTCAAGACATCAAACATCATCCTTCTTCCCTCATCTTCCTTTCAAGAATGAGAAGAAATAGTGCATAACGTCTTGGTTTTGTTTCCTCCTAAGGGGAGGAATGTGTTCAATGAGATTGAATCATCTTTAGCATTCAATGTTGAGCACTTTCCATCATTGCAAGAGACTCCACATTGAGGGAAGTTGCATGTTCTCCCTTCTTCTCTCTTATGGGTGGATTATTTTTCCATGCATGGGGCTTTGTCATTCTCATTCTTCATCAAGAGCATTTTGCTTTCATCTCTTTTCTGGAAAGGGTTTTTGTCCCACTGAGTTTTCTTCCTTTCACTACTTGTGAGATATTGCATTTATACATGGGTAGCTAACATGGCCTAGTATTTGAGACCCATATTTGCATCATGTGAAATTCTCTAGCCATTTACAAGAATTATGAAACTTGAGGGTGAGTAATAGCACATTCATTGGACATACTTCATGAAATATTTTCAAAATAAACTTTTAGGGTCGTTTGTTCATAGGAGCCATTATGCAAAGACACCAAACTATCAACACCAACATGAATTGATAGGTTTAAATCATTTGAGATCATAAAAAGAATAGCTAAAAAAACCACAATAAATACAAAAGATACAGAATAAGTTCCTATGTCAAGAGTGTGAAATGAAATAAAAAACCCAAAGATCATAAAAAAGACACAAACCCTAATAAAACCAAATTCCCACAACTCTCACCATATAATTTATATTTAATATATAAATATTAACTAGCAGTCGAATTCATAGGCATTTGACAATCAACTAATAGGGGTCTACCGCAAATCGGTGAGGAGTGGGGAGCAAGGAAGGAAGTTGTTAATATTTGCAACTATTAGAGAAATTCAGAAAAAGGAAAGCGTGTTAATAGTTGAATATGGAATAAGAGGAGGTGAAAGAGGATAAGATTTTTTGAATCTGAAGCAATTAATCATGAATATTTTTAATTACAATAATTCTTTTATAGTGATTTTAGTTAATTACATTTGCTAAATTAAATACAATTTAAATTTTCAAATAATTAGTTTTTGTACTAATAATAAGTTCTCTCCAAAATTTCAAATATGATATAATTTTATGTGTATTTTAGTTTAATAGTTGGTAGGCCTAGATGCACATGTATATTTAACATTTTTCTCTAGGTTAATCAATCAATTGATTAATTATTATTTAATTTTCTTAAGAAAAGGAAATGCATTCAAAGACTAAGAACAATTTGCATAAAAGAGGAAATTCATGTTTGATACGCTTTTCTTTGTTAATCAATAAATCGATTGATTATTATTTAATTATCTTTAAATAATGCAGTCCACGGTAGATTAAGAACTATTTGCATAGTGTGGGAAATTGAACTTTGGATTTATACGTCAATATTTCTTAGTTTGAAAATCATTATGAAAATAATCTTAGGAGAATGATTTTTTAATAAAAAATTTCTTAATAAATTAGTTGTGGAAAATTAAATAGAATTTAAATTTTTAAATAATTAGTTTTGTTACTAATAATCATTTTTGTCAAAAATGTAAGCTATCATATAATTTTATATGTATTATAGTGTAATACTTGTTAGGCCTAGATGCACATCTATATTTGATATTTTTGTCTAGTTGATGAATCAATTGATTGATTATGTTGTGGATTAAATAACATAAAGACTAGAGTTTCTCATTTCACAAGGCAAACAAAACAATTGACATCATTATATTAGAACAAAGAATATGCTCAACTAGCATATCAGCAAACACCTACCATTTTGTGTGGCATACTTTGATTAATTTGTAATTTTGAAAGATCCTTTGTGGTGTGGGTTTGATGCCAAACCACTATTAAAATCGTTGGCCCCGACTCTGTCTTTTAGCAGGTTGGAGGGTTGCAAAACTATTGTGGCGCGAAATTTGTAAGTCATTTTCGATGGGTATTTTTTCAAAACCAATAATTTATTGTTCATGTCTTTCATTGTCTTTTTATTGTTTCTTTTTTCTTTATAAATCACATTTTCTCAATTGAATACAATTGAAATTTGCAAAGTATTAGTTTTCTTAAGTAATATTAGGAAAATGATTTTTAAATAAAATTTTTCTTTATAAATCACACTTTCTCAATTGAATACAATTGAAATTTGTAAAGTATTAGTTTTCTTAATAATTATATTTTGTGTTAATAGAGTGTATATTTGATGTTTTTGTATAGGTAAATCAATTGTTTGAGTCATTAAAATGGGAAAATGTTTCTTGTGTTTGGGAATAGGATTTACCAGTTACAAACTGGCTACCAAATTGTACATTATGTGCTATCTTCCTAAGATCAAATTAACAAGTATGCTTTTGAAAAAGAGATTCAATTAGTATGGTTATGTCTTTTGGAAAAGTGAATGCATTAGTTTAGTTATAATGGTCATCAGAAGTGGCTTTTGCAAAAAGTGAAGATGTTATAAGTAGTATCAAATCCATAATTTTAGGATTCAAACGACATGCATACTTTTTCAAGGTATTTTAATTGAATTAGAAGGTACACATTGTTTGCAGGGAACATTAGAAAGATGTCACCAAATGTACACAACAATTTTTCTAGACATATATATATGCAAGAACAAATGTATGGCTTAAAATGTAGAACTACAAAACCCATGCTTGTTTTTCTTCCTCCATAGTGGTATAATGAGGGCGCATGGCCTATATCGAGAGCCCCAAGCAAGAGAAGAATGAAACATGCATAGGAGATACTATGGAAATTCAACATACATTATTATTTTAATTGAATTAGAAGGCAGGCCTTGTTTTGAGGGAATATGGAAAACAAAATAATAAATCTATACAAGAATTTGTGCATATACATATATGTATGTAACAAAAAAATGAATGATGTGAAATGGGAAACCAGAGAAAAATGAGATGATTTTAACAATTGTTGGCTGCTAAAGCAACACAACACTCGCTATTTGCACAATGCATATTAATCAATATAAAACCCTACAACCTGCTATCAATAGGAACAATAAGCACCAAACAAAATGCATGAACAATAAATAATGTGATATCAAACCGACACCACAATGGCTCTCTCGACAATGCAACTTAATCAATATACTTTCTTGCACATTTTACAGTGCATCAGTGTTAAACCCATTCAACCCAGTATCAAAAGAAACAATAAATAGAGAACCAAAGAGATGAACAATAAATTAATCAAATAATAATTTATTTGACTTCGAAAAGGATGTTGTACTCAACCCGTTGGAATAAAAAATGAAGAATTAAAGGGTGATCCCACAATAGTGGTTTACACTTTTTGGCCTAACTAGACACTGATATATTTTTTTTTAACACAATCTCCACATTCGGGCACCTATAGCGATTAAACCGTAAGGAATTTGAAGATGATGTAAACTAGAGTCTTGTCACATTTTGTCTGTAGATTCTAAAAATATTTTTTTAAATTTTTTTTGAATTAGATTGCACTTCTTTTTCCATCTCCCACAAAAATTGGTTTTTTTCAAAAAACTGCATTTTTAAAAAGTGACGCACACCGTATAATGCATAACTTTTTTTCCATGAAGGATATAATTCCAATTCTTTCAAATTTAGATTTCTAACTCTGATATCTAGTGCTTCCACTTGGTTAGATAATTTTTATTGAATATTTTTCTTTAATCAAGTTTCAAAGTCAATCAAATGACAATTAGCGAATGTATAACGCATAACTTTTGTATGTATAGAAATTCTTCTTTTTTGTTGGATCAAGGACTTCAATATCTGGTGCAATCATATTTTTAAATTTTTTTTTATAATCTTCTATTTTTCCACTTGTGCAGAAATATATATTTTGTTTTGATGAAAAACCTATATTTAATAAAACTTAAAAATAGATAGATAATAAAACCAAAACATACTAAAATTATATTCATTGGATAGCTCGTTCTGAAGGATACTCGATTCCAAGTTTGGTTTCTAAATATTCCCCCATTTTCATCCCCAACCGGAGCTTGAAAGTGTAAAATTTTAGGTTTTTTGTGTGAACAAATTAAAAAATTAGGGAAAAAGGGGGTTCCTAGAACCAGGGGGTTCTAGCGAACCCCCAGTGGTTCTAGCAAACCAGGGTTCATTGGAACCCCCACTAATATGCATTTTTCCTTTGCTTTTTGGGTGGGAAATGTGGGCCCAATAGTTAATGGGTTCGCTCGAACCCTAGTTCGGTCGAACCCCTTTATGGTTCGGTCGAGGTTCATGCGAACCCCTAAAACCAAGTTTTTTGCCATGGGGTCATTTTTTCTCAATTTTCCTTCCTCCATCAAATTGTAAACCACTATTATGGCTTCACCCTAAAAGTAACTAAGTATATGTGCAGAATGATCGAAAACAATGGCAAAGTAAAAATAATTAATGGTATTTACGGTCAGT
Source organism: Sequoia sempervirens (assembly GCA_007258455.2). Classification (NCBI taxonomy): domain Eukaryota; kingdom Viridiplantae; phylum Streptophyta; class Pinopsida; order Cupressales; family Cupressaceae; genus Sequoia; species Sequoia sempervirens. The sequence continues at coordinate 108,474,511 of VDFB02105785.1, forward strand.
CAATTAAATCTATTTACTAAGATACTAGCATTATATAGGTGGGAGAGGCAAACTTTTATTTGTTGAGCACCTGTGTTGAAGCGAATGTATACGTAGCATTGATTTGAAAGAATCACCACGTGGAAAATTTGACATGTACACACTAGAGAACTTTTGGCCTATAGGGTATGCAGTAAGAAATGTTATAAAACCCATGGCAAATTCCATAAGTTATAATTTCATGACGAGCGTCATGAATTTTAAAGACATGGAAAATGCCACAAATTTTATAGCATATCCCTGCATACCTTGTAGGGAAAGATCGTTGCTTTTGGTTCTTCATATCTACCATTTTAAATGAAATATATGCTACGCAAATATCTATCCAATGAACAACATATCTAATGATTATAATTATGCATATTTGCACTTACAAAAGGAAGATGGTCATTAGCAAATAATAGTTTCATGTTTTTGAATCACATAGCATGTAATTGAGTACACTTAATTGCCTATGTGGAAAGTTATATTCTTGGAAAAATCACATTTCATTGCAAAAAAAAGTAAGTAGAATAATTAACAATATTTACAGTTGGTTAACAAAATCTATTTATTGATAATAGGAAAGTTTTGTACTTACATGTCATGTTGGTGGTGTTCAATAAGAGTAAGCAGCATTGGATCAACTTGTTGGAGTAGGAAAGAATATGAAATAAAAAAATTACAATATAGTAATTCCCTTGTATGCCTATTGCTTCTGTGCAACATTATAAAGCAAGAGATATAGACATAGAATAAAATAGGTTAGCATTGTTTGTTGTAAATAAAAAAGAGATAAAATAGGAGATTTTAAATACATGGGACACTAGAAAACAATTGTGTATAAGTAATCTACTAAAAATGTTGAAAAGAGAGTTGTGGAAACAATGGGAAATATAATGAATAGAATAGAGTATGTTTTTTTCATGGGCAAGTGCATGTGACTTTGTGTGTCTATGTATATAAGCAGCAACAAATATACGATGATAGAATCCAAAAGCACTAAACCCATGCTCATTGTCCTCCCTACCATATTGGCATCATGAAGCCTCATGGGCTCTAGCCAAACCCCCAAGCGAAAAGGAAAGTAAGGTCCATGGAAAATTTCAAGTACTCTTAGCATATATGACACAAAAAAAAAATAAAGAAATTCTAAAACAACTATTGGAAGAGCACTTAAGAATCACAAGTAACTTGACATACACAATTTACAATAGACTAATTTTCTTCAATGTTTATTTTATTCATGCAACATTAGAAAGGGGAAAATATAAATATAGAATAAAATAGGTTAGCATTATTTGTCTATGTATATAAGGAGCAACAAATATATTGACGATAAAATTCAAAACCAGTAAACCCACGCTCATTGTCCTCCCTACCATATTGGCATCATGAAGCCTCATGGGCTCTAGCCAAACCCCCGAGCAAGAAAAGCAGGTAAGGTCCATGGAAAATCTCAAGGACTCTTACCATATATCACACAATAAGAAGAGTAGAGACATTAGAGTAGAGACATTTAGAAAATACTATTGGAAAAACACTTAAGAATTACAATTAAAAGATGGTTGGGCCAAGTTGTTGGAGCATGAAAGGATGTGGAATAGAGAATTTACAGCAAAGTAATTTTCTTGAATGTCTATTGTATCTGTGCAACATTATAATGTAAATAATATAGATATAGAGTAAAAGAGGTTAGAAATATTTGTTAAAAAAAGAAAGAGATAAAATGATTTTTTTTGAATAAATGGCATGTTGGCGAATAGTTGTGTGTAAGAAATCTTCATTGTTATTTCTTTGTATTTTTTTCATTATACCCATTTTGGAGACTTGAAAGACAATCATTCTCTAGGCATGGTTTTATCATAGTTAAATCTTGTCCTTGTTAACTTATATAGGCAGTGACTTGACCTGCATTGTTTAATGGAAATGTGGAGCATGGAAATTACATGGTTTGTCAGTGGTGTGGTGTTGGTTCAATAGCATAGTATTGCAAAAATCACTTGCTTTAGTGGAATGGGATATCAGACACCAAGTTTTCATGTGCTTCCGAGGATAAATAGTGTGAGGCTATGAACAGTTTGTTTGTCCACTTAGAAGCACATGAGAGTGGTGTCTAGTTGCTATTCATAACCACATAGGTTGATGCATATTACTTTTTTGCAACATTAGAAAGGAAAAAATATACAAATAGAATAAAATAGGTTAGCATTGTTTGTTGTAAATAGAAAGAGATAAAATGGGAGATTTTGAATACATGGGATACTGGCAAACAAATGTGTATAAGTAATACACTAAAAATGTTGAAAAGAGAGTTGTGGAAATAATGACAAATACAATGAATAAAGTAGAGTATGTTTTTTTGATGGGAAAGTGTGTGTGATAATTTGTGTGTCTATGTATATAAGCAGCAACAAATATACGATGATAGAATCCAAAGGCACTAAACCCATGATCGTCTCAATATATATGTGCGGTGATTGGAACATGCAAAAATATGGGTGTTTTGAACCAAATTCTATAACATTGTACCAGTTTTTGTGGGTTAAGCAGTATAGGGAAAAGAGATATCCTAGTAAAGAAAAAGCATAATACGATTTGAAGACAATTAGAACAAGATTGGTAAGTGGAATATATAGAAGAATGGACAATAAAGGAAAGAATATAATAAAACATATTCACACAAGACAAGTAATATATGTAATAGTTGACTAAATGTACTTGCAGCTTTAACTGCAAAAGATAGCAATAGTTGCATTGTCTCTTATCTATTGAACTTTATATCTTTAGCTGATACGCTATTTGTTTGAAGTTGCTATTTCCTAAGAAGACAACATTTAATCATGTAGTATCTGTAAAGCTTGAAACAAATGAGGGGAAAAGGATATCATGAAACATATTGATATAAGAGGGTATGTGCAGGATCATGATGGGCCAAAAAGTGGCAATATGATGGGTATGTGGCTGACGACTTTTTTTTTACCCAAAATTGATGAAACGAAAAGGGTTTTTGAAGGAGATTCTAAAAATTCCACAAATATAAATTATTCCTTAATTTGAATTTAATAAATAATTATTTTTCATTTTTTATTTGAATTATGACTAAAGTCCTGATTGATAGGTTGATTGAAAAAAATCTATAGTTTTCAAACGATATCACATTTTTTGAATTCAAAACATTCATCACATTCTATGCTTCACATTATATAGGATTAGAAAAATAAAATTGAATTTCATGAAGTTTTGACCAAGTTAAGGTGGTTAGACATACAAGTTTTTAATATTTTTTAAAATTTGTAATCAAAAAATCATAATTAATTATTTACTTGGAAAAAAATTACAAAAAATATGCATCACATCAGGACATGAGTCCTCTAATTATATCTAAAATATTATAAAAAATAATTATGATTTTATTGTGGTTAGGGTGGTCAGAGACACCTACTTCTTATTTTTCCCTTGAAATTTAAGTACTACTGCATTGAAGTTACAAATTTTCACCAAATAGTTTTTTTTTATTTTAAACCTAGTAGTTTAGAAACTACATTGAATTTGCTACATATTCTATTCTTACATATTTTTAAAATAATATAGATAACTTATTCAAATTTTTTACGTCAAGTTGCCTAACTCTGATTTTTTTGAATTTTTTGCCACTTAAGGGCCTATTTTTCCCATGATGATCCCACACATACCCAAGATTCAAGCTACATTATTTCATAGTACATATTGAAAACAAATAGAGGAATTATATAACAGGTATTAGCATAACATTTTTTTGATAGTAAATATCACACACAAAGAGGAAAATTGTATTAGGTGCCCTGGTAGATAGAAAAATACATATGCACATATATATATGTACTCAATTCCATTATTGATATAAAAAAATACCCGTATAGGCATATATATATATATGCATATATCTAGACAAAGATATACATACATATGTATATCTAAACAAGTTTGTATATTACGTTTATGTGTAATTATGTAGACTACGATTATAAGTAGAGTTTAAAGTAGCATGTATAAGTGTTGTCCATGCTCTGTAAAAATCATGACTATACAGTTATAGCATTGAGTCGTATAGTATTGACATGTTGATAAGAACATGACATTTAATTGTGTAGTATGTGTAACCTATTGATAATGCCAAAATGGCTCTTCTAAAAATGTAACTGAATCAATATATTTTCTTGCATATTTTGCAGTACACTTCCCCACACTGTAACATTGAATATTGCATTTACTTTCTGTTACATGATGACACCACAATATATATATATATATATATATATATATATACATATATATATATATATATACATATATATACATATACATATATACATATACATATATATATACATATACATATATATATACATATATATATATACATATACATATATGTATACATATACATCTATATATATATACATATATACATATACATCTATATATATATACATATATATATACATATACATATATATATATATATATACCTATATATATATATACATATATATATACATATATATATGTATATATATATATATGTATATATATATATATATACATGTACATATTTATACATATACATCTATAAACATACATATATATACATGTACATATATAGATACATATATATGCATATATATACATTTATATATACATGCATATATTGTAAAGTTGGGCTTGACTATTTACCATTAGATAATATAGGGAAACATGTGAATTGTAACAAAACTAACAGGGAAACAATGGAGAGTGGCATACATCTGAATGCTAAGTATCATTTTAATTCATCTTACGACTATTACATAGACTACTTGGCTTCTACCAATATGTTGCATGGTACTATTTTTCTGTCATCTATTCAAAGCTTCCTATAACAAATTGTTATTTGTCATTGTTATTTTTCTTTGTAAGGTAAGAAAATGTATTGGTTAAATTGCATTGTCAAAAGAGCCATTGTGGTGTTCCTTGCATACAAGGCTATTGTAAGAATAGTCATCCTTGACTCTGTTCTATAACAGATCTGAGAGTTTTGAAATTGTTGTGTTGTGAACTGTGTAAGTCGTTTTACATGGGTATTTTGTATAAATCTTTTGTTCATCATATTGAATACCAAAAAATGTAGCTTAAATTTCCAATTGAGCATGTGGTGCTATATGCATTTTGCATAGATCATTGCATCATTTAATTCTTGCATAACATAGAGAAAATGGAAGAGACTACTGCTCCTTGCGGGTGGAGAAATTGTAGTTAAATGTTCTTCCTTTCATGGGAAAATATAGTTAGGGTTACTAATATTTGGTTGTTCAGTATTATGCTAATAGGTCTTTTGCAATTTATGTATTTCTTCCTATTGTCAAAGAGATATAGTTGGGTTGAATGATTTTTGTGGCCCTTGTCTATTCTTTGTAGTTATGATTGTGCAACTTTGGCTTTTTGTAGTTAAATATTGTTTCTCTTGATGTTGGTCTCCTATTTAGATTATCTATGTATATCTTTGGCATTGGGAGCTCTATTTACTGTGGGTTTAGGGAAATTGCAGTATATCCCAATAGTGCAAGGTGGAGAGTAGGCCTTCTTTCTTTTTGTTTAGACTATGTGGGCTGGTGGTGGTCGAGAATGGTGTGCTGGATATGGGGAATGTGAATGGCAAGCTTTTGTTCATGCGAGGCCCAATGCTTCGTGTCATTGCATGATGGCGGTAGATAAAGTAAATGCAATATTGAATGTTGGTGTTCGAGAGAGTATACTTTATATTCAATATTTCAATATGGGAAAGTATACTTTGATGAAGTTATCCTATTGAAAGGGCCATCGTGGTGTTGGTTTGGTAGCAAACTATTATCAAAATCACCGCATATGGATCCATTTTTTAGCAGATTAGAGGGCTTCAAAAGTGTGGTGGTGCAGAATCTATAAGTGATTTCACATGGGTATTTTGTAAAATCAATTTTGCATAGGTGGCTTGCGCTATGCTTCTATATGGATGAAGAAATAGTAGTTAAATCTTGTTTCTTTCACCTAAAAAAAAATTTGCCCCTGGGAAGACGAGAAAACAATTGTGGGTACATGCACATATGTACTATGGAGAGCAGTCTATGGGCCGTGCTTTTTTCGTTGTACCTACTAGAAACATTATGGAATAGCTCTTTTGAAAATTCTCTATTTGAGTACTAAATCTACTCCTAAGCAATGTATCTTGAATTTTTGATTAAGGCAATATGGGTTTCATGGCCAAGAATGCAACTGCAAATTTTCCAGTCGAGAAGGAACCATTTCTTTCCTTTGCAGTGACGTGGGTGCTCGTAGGTACGTGGGTTGGCGGCGGTGGAGAATGATATCATTGTAATAGGGAGGTGAATGGCAAGTGTTTGTTGGCATGAGCGCAAATGCATGTTCTCGTTAGTGTACGAGGGTGGAGGCAAAAGTAAATGCTATATTGAATTTTTCCATGTGGGAAAGCACACTTTTAGTAATTCGTATTGTCAAAAGAGCCATTGTGGTGTAAGTGAATTGGATTTGTCGACCTCGGGAATGCCACAACGGATGGGAACTTGTGTGGTGTTTTTTTCTTGAGGTGACATGGAGCTTGGTAATTACGTGGGTTGGAAATGGTACAACTGGTTGACTCAATACAGAGGAACTGAATTCTTATGTATAATATTTAGTAACAAATAAGTGTTATTCTAATACTTTTCATACAATTCATCTATTACAGTTGAATATATATGTGTAAGAAGTTGAAATTGCATGGTTCCTCACTTGCCCATGAAAAACTGTGAGCCAGGTAAAGCATGAAACTCCAACCAAAAATGTGATGGTGTTTCATTATATATCAGAGAATAGTGAAGTTGCTAAAAAAATTCTATGTTCCGATACATGTATTCATTTTCTTAGAGCTCTTTTGGATCCAATAACATTTTAGGAAAAGAGAATTCCTCATAAACAACTGTAGAAAATGGAATTCCACAGATGAAATAAAGAAAATTTTGTTTAAAGGAAGAGATCAAAGAAACAACAAAGGTTTTGTTTCAAAGCATACAATGTATAGTAATAACTATATAGACATACTTGATTTTGGTATGTTTTGGAATGTATGTAACCATGCAGAAAGAAAAAGGGCTAGTGTAAAACTTTGCTTTGCACTGAAGGATGTCTAGCCCTGCAATAAGAGAAGGGTTAAATCCATAAGCTAGTAAATTATAAATTTACAAAAAAAAAATATCACAATATATATGTGGTTAGGTGTGTATGAAACAACCAAAAAGGCAAAGGAAAAACAACTTACAACAACAATATGTCTATGACGTAGTGGAGATTGTAGAACACAACACTTGTTGAACATCCAATCGGTGAACTAGTGGAAGTGCATGGGAGGTTATCGCCATTCTGTACCCATCGAGCAATGCAACCAAAGGAAAAAATGGAATATACAAAAGACTATATATGTCTGAAACAAATACAAACAGAAAATTCTATACATCAACATTATACATATATATATATACACATACATATACATATACATATACATATACATATACATACACATATACATATACATATGCATACACATACACATATATATACATATACATATATGTACATATACATATACCTACACACATACTTTTTTCCCTTTGTTTATCACTTCTAGTTATCTCTGTGTAGCATTGGTGTTATAGTTATTACCATATGACTAGTTCTAGTTAAATATTATCCATTTCTTCAAAACAATATGGTTAGGGTCACTAATCTTTTCACCTCTTCCATTCTTCATGTACCTGGCACTAAATATTATAGAGAGATAGAGAACACTTCTCAAGGGATTTTACTCACAGTCTGGACCTTACCTCTTAAACAAATGATCTCCCTAAATTTTCCTCATTTGTGAATAAGCTTTGCAAATAAATCATAAATTTATGATTGTGAAGGCAGTTGTTATATAGTAAATGTATTTTTAATAGGGTTTTCACACTTTCCATTCTCAAATAGTAAATGTCTTTATAATAGCTTGAATATTCAATTGGGAAGCGAACTATTATATAGATTGGTCCAAGCACGAGATAAGTTTATCTCTGGCCTACTTTTGATATTCATTAGACTTGGAAGAACATTTATATATTTTTTTCATTAAATTTGTATGTGAATGGAAACCAAGAACCAAGAGTGATTAATATTCAAAGAAACTTTCAATCAAATACAATGTCATTAAACTGATGGAATAAATAATTTATGACTCTTGATTTTAGCATAATGAAAAAACTTACACGATTCATGTAGATTTTAAATGTGACATAAATAAGTTTAATCTCAATGATTAGCCATATGAAAAATATTTAATATATATTCAAATATATTGTCAAGTATTGCCTATATAGAAAATATTTAAAATATGTGTGGAAATAAATTGTTCAGTTCTCTTTCAAATTGTAATTTGTGTAAACATATCATATAACCATCCAACTAATTTAAAATATTCAAATGCAAGAATGACAAAAAAATTGATGCACCATGCTATAATAAAAAATATGGTAGGTCAATAAACGTGCAAATATGTAGATGCAAACATAAGTATAAATTATGTCCATATTTCTTAAACAAAAGTCTTAGCATGAGGTAGTCAACATTTAAAAGTCAAATCTATGAGAAATGATAAGAAGTACAAAAGAGCAGTCAAAGCATAGGCTCGCTAGTGGAGCCTTTTTCTAGAGCAAGAGTAGATATCTTCATTATGTTTGCAAGCAATATTTTATACTAGCTACTTCAAAATAAACTTTCGTTGCTTTGGCAATTGTTGTTTTCAACCATTCCTTTGAATTATACGTTTATGTTCTAATCAAAGCAACAGAGATATATGCTTTACAAACAAGGCCTTTAATAACAATAACATGATCTGTTGTATAGTCAGAGTTGTCCTACAATGCATAGAGGTCTTTTGCTAGCATCTAGAACAAAGTAGTTGCAGCTTCATCAAAAGCAACACACTAAAGGCTTCCTAAATGGTCTTGTAGATTTAACTGCAGAAGATAGAAATAGTTGTATTCCTCAATTTCCATTTGGCAATGATCACAAAACCAAACATTTGCATGGGGGAATGTGTATTTCCTTTTGCATTCTTTACCATTAACCAACAAGGGGCAAGCAGGGTAACAAAAAGACTCAATTTTTTCAATTTGAATGATTTCTTTAAAAATGGCCTCAACAGTTTCTCCCAAATGAAGGAATTTGTTTAAGATAAATTCAATAGTAACTCTATCATTTGAAGGATGCAATCTCCGAGATACAGAAGAAGTTGAAGCTACTTGGTCTACTTTAATTGGCCCCTTGGATCTAAGAGTGTTTTCCTTAGGAATAGAAGGGTTAATCTCAAGGACTGTTCCTATTGATGTGTTGATAACTTTTCCATTAAAGTAGCCTACATGGCCACTATGGAAAACAACAATAACTATTTCATTAGAGAGGTACATGTGGTGCAAGGAATCACCTTTTTCTTGCCAGATTGTGCCCCACAAATTAACATCAATGAAAGAAGTAGAGACATCATATGGTTTAATGGTTCATCGAATAGTTTCAGATCCATTTCTCCTATGAACAATTGAACTGTACCCAACATGCACTACAATGAAAATAATATCAATGAAGTTGTTATTACTATAGTTGCTTATTTCACTAACTGGAACAAAACAAAATTTTTTTTGGGACAGGAATCTCATCTTTAGGTTGTTTTATTGTTGATTTTTTGTTCAAAACAATCTCAAGATTACTATTTAATTTATTGAATCTTTTATTGGCTTCCTTAACAAATCCCCTCAATATTAAATAAGTGAACCCCACCTCAACTCAACCATAATGCAATTCAACAATATCATCAAAACAAGTAATATGCATTTTTGTCCCCTCCACATCTATAATGTCAAAAATAAATAGTTTCCCTTCACCTCTTTGTTTCTGGAAATCAAGCATCCCCCTAATATGTGTTACTCGCCCTTTCACTATCCAAACATTTTGATAAATGTTCAAAGCTTTAATAAGGTTGACCTTTGGAGGGTTTTTTTTTTTAGGGGACACCTGTATACCAAATTTAGGAGCCCATTGAGAAGGAGAAGGCGATTTAGGCACCAACATTTTCTCTTCTTGCTACTTGAACAAATACCTAGGGGTCGCAATAATTTGACAATCAGGCATAATTACAACTAATTTGGATATGATCAAGGCCTTGGAAAAGAAGTAAAACAATGTATTGGAAAAATTATGAGGTAGAAATGAAAGAGAATTTTTTTTAACATATACAACAAAAAATGCATCCCACCTTGAATCTTGGACATTCCAATAGACGTAGTCTTTTAGACATGCAAGGGACCCTATTTTCAAGGAACCTATAAACAAAATATCATTGCATTTGGAAGGGAGAGTTCCTATTTGCAAATGGTGGCCATCAGACAAGACAACCTTGTATTGTTCAACCTGCCCTTCATCACCACCAAATTTTTTGAAGGACAAAAGTTGAAGGACATGAGAGGAAACAACATCGCTGACATTGATGGAATGAATTGCAAATGGAGTCAAATTCAGATCTTTCTTTATGGCCTAAAAAAATAGAAGTGTAATCAAGTAAAATGCACATCATCACACCAAATGGATAAAACGAGCAAGGAAAATGAAGGCTACAAAGAGATACATTTTTATGTGCTCTAAATGATCAATGCATGTCTCCTTTCATATCTATATTATTTGCTAGGGCTCTAGCTATATATGTATACACCTAAATACCAATAAAGCAACAACAACAAGAAAGGTAGGAAATAATAAGAGCAATACAACCCAAAAGGAAAGAAAACTTACAGAATCAGAGTTTGTAGGCTGGTGGATGGCATCCTCAGAGCCGAACTCCGTAGCATTAGGTGTACAAGTTGACACCAAATCAATTTTTGAGGGCTCTGCAGACACATCCATGGACCCCGACTCCCCAGACATATTTCTAGAATCATTTAAAGGCAAGGAATCTTCCAACCATAGTTGACTCATTAACAACTTTATACCACAGTATAAAATCAAATATTAATGTATTCCAACATTCAATACCGACTGGTGGAGAACTTAGAATGCATACAATATTCTTCCTATATTTGTATAAATTCCTATACGCAAAAATTTGTATATATTGCTACTTGGTGCTTCATATTTCTTAATAGAAACAATGGAATATAGAACAACAAGAATAGAAATCCTTAAATACATATATAGGTTCATTTTTGCCTCTATTTAGACATTTTGGAAAACACAAATAAGAAAATATATATATCCATATGTACACATGTATCTATTTATCTAGATATATACATCAATATATCTGAATGATAACATTTTCCATCCAAACAAATTAAGCACATTAAAGATTACAAAATTTTAAAGATAACAAAACAATCCTTGTTACAAGAACAATAAAATACTCTGCAATAGGTAGCTTCAAATAGATGAGTGGAAAACAATATCATGAAATTTATTGATAGTTAAATAGATGAGGGTAGAAGAATATCATGCAACATGTTAATAGAAGACAACCAGTCTATGTAATAGTTGCCTTGTAAATTCTAGTTCTAGAATTTTTTGTACAATACTTATTCACCAATGAGCAACATTTACGAATATTTTGTGTTCAAGAGACAAGATCCACATTGTCATTATCAACTGTGGGAAACTCTTTTATATTTGAAGAATATTACAATAGTCTGCTATCAAACCAACACCACAATGGCTATTTCAACAAACCAACCAAACCAATATATTTTTTCACACATTTTGCAGTATACTTTCCCACACACACACACACACACACACACACACACACATATACATACATACATATACATGTATAAATACATATATAGATATTATAGAGAAAAACACAAATTCTAATAGGATTATTGGGGAAACAGTGAAGAACCACATAAATTAAGATAGGAGGGATTGTATATATATGGATATGTAGAGGGTTTGTTATCTGTTTGAAGTTTCCAATGTGATTTTTGTCTGCCAAACCATGAATAGGATTTGTTGTACAATAGTTGTTCCACAATTTATCTATTGCTCTATAATATTTAATTCCACCATATGTAGGTTGCATTGTCTGCATAATGTGCAAGGAAGTACGTTGATTAAGTTGCATTTTTGGAAGAGCCATTGTGGCTGCAATCTGCTATTAAACTAGCAGGGACCATGCATTTGAGGCAATTCTCTACTACGAAACCAAAACAACAATGCAACCTAGTCAATATATTATCCTCACAAAACTTTTATCAAATGGATAATGGAAGGTGCAAGCTACCATAATCAAGAGTTTCTTATGGCATGAGTTGAAACAGATGAGAAAGAAATAATACATACATACATACATACATACATACATACATATATATATATATATAACACTACAATGGTTGTTTGAACAATGCAACTTAATCAAAGTATACTTTTCCATACTACAACATTCAATATTGCATTTACTTCATCGGTCCCCATCAGACAACAACAACAGAATGCATTAACCCACATAGAAGCAAACACTTACAATTCACCTTCCAGGTATCAAGCTCAATATATATATATATATATATATATATATATATATATATATATATACATCGACATATACACATATGCACACATATACATACATACATATATATATATACACATATACATATATTATATACATACATACATATATACACATATACATATATACATATGTAGACACATATCTACACTCTATGCATCTTTGGTGCTATAAACATTTTCTACAATTAGCCACTTCAAATCCCTCTAATTGATTTCACTTCAAATCCTTACAAAGAGGACACTGTAGATTGTGAATGGCCACATAATTTATTATTCCCTTTCTGATGCAGAGGGAGGTGGAGACCTTCTCAAAATGACTCACAAATGAACATTAGATCAATTTCAAAATGGGTTTCAAAGAACTCATTAAAATTCCACAATATAGGATGTCCTCCCTTGTAGCATAGGCAACCTGGTTTAAGCCACTTTACACTCAAGCTTTCCAAAACACTTAACAACTAAAATATGGATTGAGATACCCTTTTAGGGCCTACACAACATATCTAAAAACCAATAGTGATTCCTTTGGAACAACATATACTTTCAATACACCTACCCTGCTTAAGGCTACTCAATTAGCGTACTTTTACAAAGCAACCCCTCTCTGACTTTATCCCCTGACTAAGAAACTTTCAGTAGTCTCTCAAATTGTCTCAAAACCAAGGATTTTCAAGGTCCTAACCCTCTATGACACCTCTAAGATCCCTGATCACAAAAGCCTCCTTAACTTGCCTCAAAACTAGGGCTTACTGTTTCTTAGCCTTCCACACACTTCCAGAACTTTTTTATTGACCCTACACCATTAGGAAAACATATCTATACTATCCCAAATCAAAAACATACCCCTCCTTAAGGTAGATCTTCCACTACTATACCCTAGCCTCCAACTTCAAGCACTTTTCACAGTCAAAGCTTGGTGTACACCATAGTATTCATCTCTCCTACACATTATATTGTTAGTACAATATGGTACATATTAAATATGACCCATTTCATAAGATACAACCATAATATCCAATGAAATGGATCATTCATTCATTAAAAAATCTCAAAACAAGTGCAAATTTTTTCTTTTCCTAAGGACAATCAGTTCAAACACACAAGAATTGACCTATTTTTCTTATAAAAACATGTAAGAGGTGTTAAAACATGTAAATACAAACCCCTAAAGCATCCAATAGCATATATCCTTAATAGGAATCAAGCTTTCATCTAAAAAACATAGAAAAATGTAAGAAAATAGAAATTTTATTGAGTTTTCTGAGAACAGTCTGTACAGTCACCTCTCCAATGGACTAACCTCTGTACAAATGATCATTTTGGGGTTATAGAACCATTCCCCAACTGATCCAACCATTTTTCATTGATTTTCTTTCATTAAAGTGACTAAATCTCCTAAAACCCATTTACCCGCCTAAAGTGGAATTCAAAAATTCGAATTTACAAACTTGAAATTTATTAAATTCTACCACCTAAAAACTATTGGATCTTCAATATCCAACCTTATTTGACCTACTTAAAGTATTATATTACTAATTAAACCCCTAGAACATTTCCATTTCCATTTACATAGCATTTTCTTCCTAGGGTCCTTATCAGGACCCTCAGGACTTTTGATTCTCCAATTACATTCAGCCTTTCCAAATGCCATTATAGGCTTCAAAAGGTCATAGTTGATGTTTTGATATGATGGATAGGTCCTCCTGACCCTTGTAAACTCTTGGCTCTTGAACTGACCCCTAAGGACCTTGGGTGCTCCTACATCACTTTGCCTATATAGATTTACAAATTCATTATGCTGCCATGGTTTTCATTTTACTTTGATGCCCACCTTCTTTGTAGTCTACTAAAAAATAGAGGAATTGTATAACAAAAGCTGCATTATCTTCCATTGAGTATTATAGGAAAAATGGGGAAATTGTAACAGAACTATTAGTAAAACATGCATACATATATTTATCCATACATACATATATATAGAGG
>VDFB02105785.1:108489256-108514781 GCA_007258455.2 Sequoia sempervirens
TGTGTCCCTAATTTTTGGACTGGGACTAAGACACCACCTAGGGAATTTTTGTCCTCTAAAGGTCTTGGGACCTTGATTTCAAATGCACCTTAAATGGGCCCCTTTTTGGAGTATGTGCCTCAAGTTTCATGCCTCGGGACTAAGATGCCACCTAGGGCATCCTAGTCTCCCTTAGGTTATTTTTAGGGTTTAATTTCAAATCTTGGTGGGATTTAGCCTCCTTTAATTAATGCATTCATATGCCAGCTTGTTGTGGTGTAATTTCTGGATATGAAGCATAGATAAGTATAAATACTCTATACACCTAAAATTGGTCAAGATAATTAATTAAATACAAATTATTTAATTATTAAACCTCTTATTTCATCTACTCATAAATAAATTCTAAATTTATTAATGTAGTTCACATTTTTAAATTATTCCATTTTAAATCACATTCTTCTAATTTTAATTAAATAAACAAATTCCAATAGTTTTTTTATTTAATTAATATCTTCTTACTAAATTTAAATTCTAAAATTTGAATTTGGTCACATTTCTTCAACTTTTATTCTTGCCACATCATCAAGTGTCTCATGAATTTAATTATTCTTAATATTTAAATTAGAATTAGCCTCAATCAATTTTGGAACAAATCTTGGACACTTGGATCTCTCCATCATTTAATTCTCCCTCACACATGGCATGGTGTTCTTTTAAAGGGAACTATCTCCACGATTCCCTCTAATTTCTTCATTCTCCACCCTTCATCTCTCCAGCTGAAATCTTGATTGTTGGTTGCTGCCACATCATTTTATGCCTTGGAAATCCTATAAATATATCTCATTCTCTAGCTTTTCACATCCCATCTTTGAGCAAAATTACTCTATAAAAATCATATTAGCATTTGTGAGCTTAGCATATCATCATAATTTAGCATTTTCTAGTTTAGAGTAATGTTACCATAGAAATTTCATTTCTAGAATCCTAATTGTTGCATTAGTTTTATTGCATCTTCATACAACATTCTAATTAGTCTTACATTTCATCATAGCATCATCTTAGCATCATTTTGAACACAACACCATCATGATCTTAATATCATATCATTTGTAGATCAATCATGTAGATGTAGGAATAGATTTCTTGCATTTTAGATAACATGTCATTTCTTGGGTTGTCACTCTAATAGTAATAAGTGCATACACAAATCTAAGAGCTGCCATGATTTAATCAATCCCTGAGAATAGAGAACAATGGAACAGTTTTGAGGAATAGTTTTATCAAGTTTATTTGTTATTTCAATTTCTCTATTGTAATACGTTTCATTGAATGTGTGGTTTTATTATTTACTCACTTTACAAAATTCATCCACACAATACATTTTGGTACCCACCATGGGGCCCAACCCCATTTTAAATATTTTTTAGAAAAAAATTCGTGAACAAGTTGGACATGAACTTCTTTTAGCACGACCGTGAGTTCTTGCAGCGCATACAAAACATACTTTATCACATCTTTTTCATGTTATGATGCATCAATCACATCTTTTGACACATCTAGCTCTTGTTTTAGCACATTCAGGGGGTCTCTTGGTTCATTCATTCAATACTTTAGTGCATTTAGTAGTTTCTCTAGCGCATAGAGTATTTATTTTGGCACATCTGTGCCATCTTTTAGTGCACTTGGCTATTATTTTAGCACATTGAGTAGTTATTTTAGCACATATGTGCAATATTTTAGTGCATATGAGTTTTGTTTTAGTGCATCTAGTTTATTTCACATAAATTTAAAATTATGAGAGCTAATCAACATTTTATGTTTTGCAGGTGCTTAATACGCCAGTCAAAGATAATTATATCAAACTACTAATGATGTTTGCAGGGGATGGAGTTATTTTATTGCTTGCTTTTAATTAAATTAGGAACCTAGTTTAATTAGAAGGTTAATGAACCCCTTGTTTATAGTGCTTGTAAAGTGATAGGCCTATGCTATCCCCTTAGCTGGGTGACCAGAATGCCAGACCCACTATTTTATGCTTTGTTAACACTGTTAGAAGGCCTGTAGTAGTGGGAAAAATTACTCACCCTATGGGAACTACCTAAGTGGGAACAACCAAAGCTAGGTTTTTCAACCCACTATAATCAAAAGTGAATTTGAGGAAACTCGCTAATTCAACGGTAGTGTGCATTGATAACCATCCCCAAAGCCATTGTTCTAAAGGTTGGGAGGTCTCCTAAGGGAGTTTATAATTTGTCATAGCGAATTGAAACCCTTACTAAGAACCTTAAGTTTAGAAACCAACTAGTCAGTCTCCGAACACTTTTAATATCACAATGCAAGGGGAGGGAAGAATCTTCCCCCAAGACACTCACCATATAACTATTAGGGATTACTGGTGAAAAGTGGAGGATTCAACTTTGGTTAAGAGCTAGGAAAGGAAAAAACACGGGCGCCCCCTAGGGGTGATAGGGATATGTGAGTTGACATAGTTCTAAGATGTGGGTTGTGATATTATAAGTGACCCTTGACATTAGAAGAGTGCTTGATCTATTTTCTCATGTGCTATACATGTGGAAATCAAAGGAATCATACCAGATTCTTGAATACACACTCAATGTTTAGTTCCTAGGCTAGAAACAACTATTTTACAACTATTTGTTGTGTTTGAAGTCATTTTTCAAGAAGTCATCCATTTAAAGAACTTAATTCACGTAATTCACAAATTGGAAACTAGGAAAAATTCATTGTTCAACATATTACACCTTGGAAACATTTAGATTCACTAATTCAAAACAAAACAACCAGAAAGACTATCAAAAACACTGAACACTTCTAGATTAGCACATTCATTCCATGTTTTAGAGCATTCACGACATTTTCTAGCACATCTAGGGCATCTTTTAACACATTGAGTCTATTTTCTAACACATATAAGGGACATTCTAGTGCATCTGAGTCATCTTACAATGCATTGAGTTAGTCTTGTAGTGCATCTAGGGAATCTTCTGATGCATCTGTTCCATCTTACAACACATTTGCATATCCATTTAGTGCATTCACCTACAGGGGAATACCAAGTTGAAATAACACTTAGGGGCAGTCTAGCACATCATTGGAATATTTTAGCACATTTAATCCATTTTCTAATGCATTTGAGTCATTTTCCAGTGCATTGAGTCCTTCTTGTAGCGCATTCAATACTTTCTTTGGCGCATCTGAGTCATGTTTTAGTGTATTGAGTCCATTTTCTAGCACCTCTATGGAACAGTTTAGTGCATCTAGCTTATGTTTTAGTGCATCTGTGCCATCTTTTAGAGAATTTGATCCCTATTTTAGCACATCTAGTAAATCCAAAACTAGAGAGGTAAAATCACCATTTATTTGTCAGTTTAAACCAAAATTCAAGATCCATTTCAAAATAGAATCATTCCTCAATCACACTAGTGCCTTAAACTTATTGGAACTCACTTTTACAAGTGAAAATCCTTCAATTAAACTAAGATCTAACACCTTAAAGTTCCTAAACATCCAACACACATTTGATTGTTAAGCTAAATTTCATCATCAGGATCCATCATCCTTTATCACGAAAAAATGTTGGATAATCAGGTTTAAACTTAGTCTCATCAATAGAATTTTTCATTCTATTTGACTTAATTTTTATCCTTGGAACTCTCAAATGAAGATCAAAGTTTAGTCAAATCATAACACTTGTATGCCCATTCAAACAAGATCACAAAAGCAGAAACTTAAAAAAAAGAACTTGAAACTCAGAACACCATGGTTGAAGCTAAAGAAAATAATTTCCATAAACTCCACCAATCTGAAGGTGATGAATAACTAAGGAATACATCCAACATGCTCAAAAATATCCAAATTTCCACAAGTTCCTAGAAAATATTTTTGAAAGAGACGGGGAAAAATACTTCTTAATGCTGGCTAATCAAGGTATCAAACTTCCACATGACTTTGATGCTAATCAATTGAAAGCACCTCCTAAGAAGACTGAAATTGATCCACCAAACACATATCCAATGGCTGCTCTAACCAATCAAATGAAAAATCTCCAACAATGGATTCAAGACATGCAAAGAGAAACCACAAAAAGATATTTGCTGCAAGAAAATTTTCCATACCCTTTTGATCAAATTGTGAACATGATTCATTTTCCCAAGCATTATGAATTTCCAAAGTATGATAAATACAATGGTAAAACTGATCCTATAGATCATGTAAGGGAATTTCTAACCATGAGCCTTGAATTTGTACATGAAAAAACTTATTTGATGAGATTTTTTCCAAGAAGATTAGGTGGACATGGCAGGATGGTTCTCCAAACTTGTACCAGATATTAAGACCTTTGAAGAGTTGGTTAATAAATTCATCATCCAATACTCTTACAACATCCAACACGAGATAACCATGAAAGAACTTTGCAATACAAAACAAAAAAGGGTGAATCATTCCCTATATTTTTACAAAGATGGAGAAGGTTTTTTGCAAGATATGCTCATCCCATACCTGAAAAGGAAAAGATGAAAATATTCATTAACAATCTAAATGATGACATGAGCTATAGACTTGAACTTCAATGTCCACCTACCTTTTAGAAAATTATTGAAAATGGAATCAAAATTTAAGAAGCCTTGGTCAAGAGAGGAGTCTTGAAAATTTACAAGGAAACAACTCAGCCAACTCCTCTAATCATTCTAACAACAATGATAAACCAAAATTTTGGCAAAGAAAGAAGAATTCTAGTAACATTGATGGTGTAAATGAAACCCAAAATACAAAACCAGTCTTTAACTTGACAGTTGCTACCTCCAAGACCAATCAAAACACCAACCAAAATTCCAACCAAAACAACAATCAAAGAAATGATAAAGCTAAACCACGACCATATTGAACATCATCAAATCAAAGAAGATTCACACCTTTGGGATAGTCATTGGAATCAACATTGAAGGAACTTCTTGCAACCAAGGTTATAAAGCTACCAAAGGCAAGAGATTGGGAGCCAAGAGTTAAACCCTCTTGGTGGAATGATGCACACTTCTGTGATTTTCACCGTAACAAGAGACATAAAACAAATGATTGCATGTAGCTGAAACATCTGATACGACATTTGATTGATAGAAAGGAAATATCAATAGAAGGACCCCAAACAAGTTTTGATCATGGAGCTTTCAAGAATCCTTTTCCAAACTATGAAAAAGGGGAATCCTCTTCATCAAACACCAAAGGAAAAAACTTGAACTATGTCTATGATTCTACCATTTTCCATATTGAGGTTGTTGATGATCAAACCCATGATAAGAAAGAATTTATTGCACCTAATAATCTGATTAATGACATCACAATTGAGCATGAAAAAGCCCTTGTTGTTGCTGAAAATCAAAACAAAGACATTGTTGTAGTTGAAAACCAACTTAATGACACCAACATCAAATGAAATCAAATCAATGACATCACTCCAATAAATCTGATCACAAACATGGCTGCCAATGATAATCAGATTAATGTCATTAAAATTGGAGATAAATAAGACAACATGCTAGTCAATGCAACCACACGAGCTCAATCAAAGTATGTCTTAAAGTGAATTACTTCTAAAACATCTACTGCCCCTTCAAATCAATACAACATTGTTGATCAATTGTAGAAAATCCTAGCTCAAATATCAATATTGGAACTCCTCAAGATCTCACTAGCTCACAAAGAAATTATAAAACAAGCTCTAGTAGCCACCATAGTACCAAATAATCTGGAAATTTGTCAATTTCAAGCTATGGTGGGACAATTGACTGCACCTCATTACCTATCATTTTCAAAAAATGATGACGTATTGAATTCACCCATCAACACAATGCTTCCCCTCGCATTGAGGTTTTAATTCACAAACACCAGGTCAAACATGTTCTAATAGATGGTGGAGCTGGCCTAAATATCTATACTTTAAAACTCATATGTGCACTTGGATATTCAGTAAATGCCATTGACGCTAGAAGAAAAATCACTATAAAAGCCTATGATGGTGAAGAGAGAGCTTCCCAAGGGCTAATTGTGCTACCAATTGAAGTGGGGAAAGTTGTAAGAGATATAATCTTCCAAGTGTTGGACAAAGAGATGACATACAATATACTTTTGGGATTTCCTTGGATACATGAGATGCAAGCAATGCCATCTACATATCATCAGTGATTGAAATTTCCTTTTAATGGACAAGAAATCACCATTTCAACTAATTCCAAAAATCCTCAATATTGCAACACACTTAAATCAGTCCAAGACACCTTTGTACCACATAATAGGGAAGCCATCACCCCTAGTTCATCAAAAAAGGAAGGTCAAATCAATTCTTTGTCAAATTGGCCTGAGAAAAAGGTTCAGTCAAAGGATAAGGGTATTGGTTATTCTACTTCTTCAAACAATGAAAGTCAACTAAACACTTTATCAAAATAGTTTGAAAAGATACAATTGAAATAAAAAGGCATGTGGGAATATTCTATTGAGCAATCATTGTCCCTTTCATAGTTGTTGCCTCTTCCTAAGTCATATGGACAACCATCCACATCAAAACAAAAATCTTCACAACCAGCCACACTTTTTGAGGGTAAATTTGTCAAAGAAGGAAATTTAGTGGATGAATTAGAAGACAAGGATGTTATAAATTGGTTGTCAAAATATGAAGAGACATCACAAGCATCAACCTCCAATATACAAATAGAATAGTATGGTAAAGGGAAAACAATCCTAGAAAAGGTGGGATACAAAAGAAATAGTCCTATTGGAAAAAGAAAAGAAGGCATCGTTGAACCAATTCAGCCTACCATAACCAATCCAAAAGATAAGATAGGGCTAGGATATAGAGAAGAGACCAAGGAAGAAACCAAGGAGCAGGTTGTTGAGTGAATCCTCCAATTACTAGCTAGCTCTAAAACTAATTCAAATGAATATGAGTGGGATCCGCTATCTGAGGTATCCTTTGAAGACAAAAAAGTTGATGTAATAAAAAGGTGTGCACCAACTCATACAAAGGGATAGAACTCAAGTTCTAGACCTCTTGAAATTGGATCACAACATATCGATGACTCAACTGAAGATGATTAGACTTTGAGTGAGATAGATGATCTAGAAGAGAGTAACATCATAGACCTCGACATTGTTATTGAACACTTTGATGACGTTGCCAAACATTCATGTGCTCTGATAATCCCAAAATAGGTTCCACAAGAAAATCTAATAACGAAGCTTTAGACAAGGGGAGTGCCAAATCTCTCAGCTGCAAAATGAATATCAAAAACTGATGTAATGGTGAAAAACATTTAATGGGAGTATTAGATCGAGAAAAAGTAAAAATAAAGAGCACACCTAACGGTGAAAATCTCTCTAAGGCACCGAAAGATGGGAGATTTGACATGAGCACTATCATGAGAGATCTTCGGTACTGATTGAGCCCACATAGTCCATCAAAATTTGCATAGCTGAAACTGTCAAGACTCTACATCTAGCAACATCCATGACAGAGGAAGAAAAACCAAGCTTCACTAAGTTCTTTACAGAGAGACAAATCAAATTTGCTTAGTCATATGCTTATATGCTAGGGATAGATCCAGAGCTCATAATGCATCATTTATCACTACCACCTAGAGTGAAATCAATGAAACAAAAATTGAGAAAAATGCATCCCCATATTTCCCTACTAGTGAAAGTTGAATTGAAGAAACTATTGGATGTAGGATTTATTTGGCCTTTTGATTATGCTGAATGGATATCAAACATTGTTCTAGTTTCAAAACTAGATAATAGCATCAGGATATGTATGGATTTCAGAGATCTTAATAGGGCTTGTCCAAAAGACGATTTTCCTTTGCCTAACATTGACATCATTGTAGATCTAATAGTTGGACATGAAATTTTATCACTCATGGACAAATTTTCAGGTTATAATCAGATAAAAATAACACCAAAAGACCAAGAGAAAACTGCTTTCACATGTCCATGGGGTACTTTTTGTTGGAGCATAATTCCTTTTGGGTTGAAGAATGTTGGGGCTACTTATCAATGTGCGATGACCACCACTTTCATGATATGATGCACACCTTCATGGAAGGCTATGTAGACGATCTATTGGAAAAATCATACACCAGGGAAGGACGTTTGGAAATCCTAGACAAAAATCTTCACTAGGTTAGAGAAATTCAATGTGAGATTAAATCCCAAGAAATGTGCATTTGGCGTGACATCAGCTAAACTTTTGGGATATATAGTATCAGCTAAAGGTATTTAGGTGGATCCTGTGAAAGTCAAAGCCATCATGGAGATGCCTCCTAAGAATATCAGTCAACTTAGATCTTTATAGGGATGATTCCAATCTATCAAGAGGTTCATCACACAACTAGAAGATATAATCCATCCTGTTGATCACTTGTTACACAAGAATTTCGCTTTTAAATGGGTTGAAAAATGTGAAGCAACTTTTAATCAACATAAACAATATTTGATGTCACCACCCATATTGGTACTGTAAATGGAAGGAAAAACATTATTACTCTACATAGCATCAATAAAGGTATCTTTTGGCACTCTATTGGCATAGGAATATTTTGTAGGAAAAGAAAGGGCTATTTATTATACCAGCAGAACCTTAAATGGCAATGAGATCAATTACACATTCATTGAAAAAGCATGTCTGGTGGTAGTATTTGCTACTCAACAACTAATACACCACATGTTAACTCACACCATCAAACGCATAGAAAAAATTGATCCATTGAAGTATTTGTTTAGTAAAGCTACTTTGATAGGAAGACTAACCAAGTGGGTAATGATATTAAGTGATTTTGTCATCCAATATGTGGAAAAGAAAGCAATCAAGTGCCAAGAAATAGCTGACCAGCTAGCTGAAGTGCCATTTCAAGATGATCATCCCATGAGCATTGATTTTCCAAATGCATATGTCCTTACAGTGTCAACACTACAATGGATGTTATACTTTGATTGATCTTACATGAAACATGGATTAGGAGTTGGAATCCTATTCGTCATGCCTCAAGGACACACCATTCCAAAGTCCTATAGGTTAATGTTTCCCTACACTAATAACACAACTGAGTATAAAGCATTTATCATTGGTATCAAGACAACCATAGAGTGGAAAATCACATAGTTACAAGTCTATGGTGATTCCCAACTAGTCATAAATCAGGTGAATGATGATTACCAGAATAAATATGAAAAATTGAGGTCATATAAAATAATGGTTTATGAATTTAAAAATTACTTTGTGGAGATCAAATTTGAACAAATTCCAAGAGGGGACAACAAATCTATTGATGTTATGGCGACCATTGCTTCTCTCCTATAGATACCTAAAAAATGAAGCCATTATGAGTTCATGGTGGAGCAAGTGTTTAACCCCGCCTATGATAACCCTGAATCCCAAGTCATATGCCATCTAGTTGACATTGAATCCTCAACCTATGGTAAGATCTATACTTACCTAAGAGACAACACCCTGCCACTAGATCTATCCCAAAACTAGAAATGAGACTTTATTTGACAAGCAACTCGACATACCATGATAACTGATGTACATTACCGATGAGGTGGTACTGTCCTTTGGTGTCTGGAACGTAATAAAGCTGAAACCTCTTTATGCAGGGTTCATGAAGGTATTTTTGGAACTCATTCAAGTGGACTAAATCTCGCTAAGAAACTCCTACGCTTGGGTATTATTGGCTAAATATGGAGGAGTATTTTCAATTTTTCAAGAAGTGCTAGAAATGTCAAATTCATGGAAACCTCATACACGCACCAGCTCAGGAATTGCAACCGTTTGCATCAACATGGCCTTTTTGTCAGCAAGGATTGGATCTTGTAGGTAAAATTCATCCATCTTCATCAAATGGACACAAATTAATCATCACAACCACAAAGTACTTTACAAAGTGGATTGAATTTGTTCCTCTAACCACAATCACAAGAAAACAAATTGCATCCGTTATCCTAAATTACATCATATGTCGGTACGACATTCCTCATTCCATTGTCACTGACAATGGTAGACATTTCAATAATTAGGATGTCCAAGAACTTTGTGAAAGGTTTCATATCTAGAATCATTTTTGAACACCATATTACCCTCAAGGAAATGGCTAGGAAAAAGCCTCAAAAAAAACCATCCTGGAGATCTTAAAGAAAACCATCAACGGTGTTAGATGAGACTGGCACAGTCAACTGAACCCTACGTTTTGGGCCTACAAAACTACTATATGCACTACAACAAGAGCCACATCATACGCTCTTGTATATGGATCAAAGGCCATTCTACCTATTGAGGTTGAGCTACCATCACTCCATGTGTCACTAAAGGGGATTATCTTAGATGAAGATTATCGAGTATCTAGGCTACAGGAGTTATAGTTGTTGGATGAACATCATCATCAAGCTGCAAATCACTTGAAAGCCTATCAACAAAGGATATCAAGAAGCTACAATCACAGAGTTAAACCAAGAATATTTCAAGTTGCTGACTTGGTCTTGAAAGAAAATCCCTGTAATCAATAGGATCAAGAAAAGAAGGGGAAGTTTGAACCAAACTGGCTAGGTCCCTTTATCATCATATCAGTCTATGGATTTGGAGCCTATCAATTGTCTACACCTGAAGGGGATCTATTCAAGGAACCTATCAACAACTTGCATCTTAAGAAGTTCTATACCTAGTTCATCTAGTGCACTTTAAAAGTCCTAAAAAAATCATTACCTTGATGAAAACTTGGCAAACAGGCATCTTGGTGACATCAAAAAAATAAAAAAAGGGAAAAATACAAAAAAAGTAAAATGAAAAAAAATATAGAAAAAGAAAAATAGAGAAAAATACAAAAAAAGTAAAATAAATCAAAAAATCAAAAAAATCATAAAATCTGAAAAGTGTAGTAAAAACTAGTGAAAACCTGACAATAAGCACTATTTGTGACAAATTAGCTTTTCCATCTATTTGAGCATGTTTTGGCTATTTTCTTTCACCATCATTTTGCCTATCATCGGAAACCTCATGTACATATCCTGGCATTGTGGTCGTGTCTCACCCTAGATTGGAGGAAAAATCCTAAACTTTGTGGGGGCAATAAACTTTGAGCTTAATCTAATAGAAAAAAAATATTTAGACAACGTAGCAAACACAATGATCATAGTGGAACTTAACAATGAAAATCAATCATCAAACTTTACAAATCAACCATCCAAATCAAATAGCTAAAATCAATCAAAATAAATAGTTAAATGGATGATGTTCTTTTGAATAATGGCTTTATCACTTTACCATGAATGTTCAACTGTTGTACTTTGATTTTTGTTATCATTTCTCTAGAGCAACTCAATGATGTATTGAACTAGAGGAGCTATGAAGGAGAATGTTTTTTCTTTGTCTGCTGCCTATGAGCTAATCATTACTACTATGCAAATTGTCACCGGACATGCTCTACAAAGTATCGTTGATGGCATTCTAAATTTGCATAGGAAAATGATCAAGTTCTCTTGTTTGTTTACGAGAGTAATGCTCAGGTCATCTCGATTCAATTATACCTATATGCTTGTGTTAACTTGCAATATCAAAAATCATAAAAGTAGTACTCAAGTCATCACGGTCTAATTATACGGATGTGTGTACTCACTTTCAACAATTTAAAGGCTTAATGATGATAAAAAGCATGAAAAATCACCTGTTATGATGACAACATTTACATATTAGTTTTGCATGGTTAAGTTAGATTGCATCCATATTAGTTTTGCATTTGTATTTATGGATTTTCCAAGACTAGAAATATTTTAAAATGATGTTATTTCTATCCTTAATGGATTGAGTATACTTGACATTAACAAAAAAATATCATTCTCATGTAGTGGCATAATCATTTGCATATCATACATACATTAGAAAACATTATTACATCATTCGTCAATCCATGCATTACATCATAATATTTACATCAGGAAAATACAAAAACATAAGGGGCATCACATTTTATTTGCATCCATCTCATAGTATAAAGCATCATGCATCATCATTCATACATTATCATATCATCATTGCATTCATATCATAATCATATCATAATCATATAAACATCATATAAGCATCATAAAGTAGAAATTAAATGTATTCATTATAGGCATCCATCATAGAATCATAAACACATATAGATCATTGTTGCATCTCATGTAAATCTCAAAATAATAATGTCAAGTGTACAATGATGTCCAAATATGTGCAAAAATATAATATCAAAAAATGGCAAAAACCATAATATCTCTGAATCAATGTATACATCATCAGAAATTGGTACATCATATGTCAACAAGAACTATGCGGTGCTACACTAAAATGGTGTTGGCTTTGTACCTCCTACTAGACCGGATGTCCTGACCCTTGGATCTCTACATGGTGGCCTTGTAACACCCCTACTAGTGGTCCTAGAATGAGTGTGTGCACTCATAGACTACGCATAATTGACCCGATGCTTCGAAGGCACTACCTCATGATATCGTCCTTAGTAGTACTTGGCCTCCCTAGCAGAGCACCATACCTCTCTCAGGTAATCAGCTATCGATGTACCCTCAGAAAGTCTCTAAAGCCTCTCTACCATGCCCTCTACCTGCTCAAATTTATATCTTAGGGTGTGTCTCTCCGTTGCACGAGGGTAGCAATCTGTGCATGTGCCTATTCCTATGTCTGTAGCAAACCCTGTATTTGTGCCAGCTATCCCTATAGTGTCTGAACTTGGACATAGAATGCAACTATCTATGTTTGCTACTGCTATGAGGGAAATCAAATCTACACATGTTGTTGGGATGAAACCATTAGCAATCACCTCTTTTGAGGCACTCTAAGATTTAGGACATGCACACCACCCCCATCACCACCATCTCCATCTCCATCTCTAGCTCCATCATTGCCTCCATCTCCTCCATCACCTCCATCTCCTCCTCCTCCATCTCCCCCATCATCCCCTTCATCGCTACTCTCTCCCTCATCCTCCTCATCATCTCCTCTACCCCTCCTTCCTCTTCATGCTAGATCATCATCCAATAACGGTACTGACTCATTTGGGCTAGATATCCGTGCGAAGGGATACATGAAGAAATACTAAGTATACTCCTCTAAAATTGTAGCCGCAACAACCTCCAGATGATAATCCCATATAATGGCATGTAATCCATGGTACTCCTCAATTTTTGCATCATATGATAGTATGGACCCCCACTCTAGAATATCCTATCGTCTCCATGCATAAAGAGCCATACCCTCAGGCATGCCCTCTACCCTACCATATTGTCCCAACACCCTCCTCAATAGGAATCTATCAATCACAAAAGGTTTCCTCTTGATCAGATATCTCAATGAACACATATAGGGTATCTTTGTGTCATCCTCTAGCCACTGCTCACAATTAAGATATGGCCTCTAGGTAACTATCTCAAGGTCATCCAGAACTCTCCTCCAATACTCAAGTTTTCCCAGCTTAGGTTGGAAAACTGGGCCTGTATATCCATAAACATAAGGATGATTGGTTGGCCACTTTCTCTCTGCCATTGGACAAGTAACAACTATGTGCTCCCATGCCCATA
This sequence comes from Sequoia sempervirens, assembly GCA_007258455.2. Taxonomy (NCBI): domain Eukaryota; kingdom Viridiplantae; phylum Streptophyta; class Pinopsida; order Cupressales; family Cupressaceae; genus Sequoia; species Sequoia sempervirens. The sequence goes on from VDFB02105785.1 coordinate 108,502,868, forward strand.
TTTGCAATAGTGTAACTCCAGTTGAAAAACTAGCTCCTCTGTGTAGATCATGATATAAATGTGTAAGAATGCAAGATCCCCAAGCATATCTAGTACCCTGATTAATCATGCTCTCTAGTGTCTGACCCCATCCAACTGAGAATCCCTTTGACCTACGGTCGAGACATAAGAAACCTCCAATAAACCCATCAAGTACACATGGAAATTTCACATAAGCATCTACCATCTCTCGCCATGGAATATCATAGCCGCATATCTGATCATCCTCAAAAACTCTCTGAAGTGTTGCAGTCCCTCCCTTCTTAGTCAAATCATACACAACCAGCTCTCTGACAACTAGAATCTTGTGAATCTGATATACATCCTTGGGTGCCATTGTCATCTCACCAGTGGGTAGGTGGAAGGTGTTGTGGTCATTGTGCCACCTCTCTACCAAAGCGGTTAGAAGCCCACTATTAATCATGTGCTAGGGCATGTCTAGCAACGATGTCAATCTACATCATCCAATCACATTTATATCAGCTTTATCCAAATGTGGAATCAAATCCTAAGTCCTCAAGATGCACTCTCGAATCTGTAGGACTATTTAGGCTCTTATCATCATAACACATTACAAATCAGCAAATCAATCTAATTAGCTCTGATGAGATTTTGATTACATCTCATGAGCATCTTTCATTGATCCTCACCTATCATGAGGTTAATCATCAACCTATCATTGATCCTCACCTATCATGAGGTCGATCATCAACCTATCATGAGGGAAATCATTATATCATTGAATCTCACCTATCATGAGATCAATCATCATCTAATCAATCAACATCATCAAACATCATCAAATCAACTATTGATGCGATCAAAAATTATCAAAATCAAGGAGTCTAATAAAAAATTCATCATTCTCGCCTATATGCATTGAAATAGTGCTACCATGAGCTAAAAATATGGATGTGCTAAAAAAGTTCATCAATGTGCCAAAATAGGGTCCCAAAGTGCTAAACCTCTCCATGTACCATCAAAATTCATCAATGCACTAAATCCCTCTATTAATGCACTAAACAGTTCCATGTGCTAAAACTCTGACCTAATGCACCATAACACATCACCAATGTGCTAAACAACTGGTTGTGCTACAACATTCATCCTATGTGCTAAATTTTTGTATCAATGCACTAATTTCCTCTATGCACTATAACTTTGCATGCATGAGCTAAAGAATTTAACTTATGTGCTAAAAGATCCTATGCACTAGAACAGTCTATGGATGCCGTACATCAGGGTTTGTATGTGCTAAAATGTGAAAAAAAGAATTCAAACATGGAAAAAAGCATGAAAAATAAGATTTAAAATTCACGAGGTTTTTCAGGGTACATACTGGGGGTCCATACACAGTCGGGTGGTTGTGACGTCACACACACTCGAATAAATGGGTCTAGATCAGAATCACCATCTTGCTCAAAAGTTGCTCAATCACTCAATCACTCCACATTTTCAAATTGCAAATGCACAAATGAACTTCAAATCACATGTTTTAACCTTTTAAAGTGGTGATTAAGTGGGATTTTAATGGGGTTGATTAATTTTATTTTTCAAAGGGCTTAATTAATCAATTCATCACCTAGGAGGTCCAACATCATTGTTTGGGAGATAAATCATCTGTACATCATAAAATTTGAAATCATTATCAAATCATTAGAAAATCATCAAAATTTTAAAAAATTCAACAAATCTCAAAAATTCAAAAATTTATTGATTTATCTCCCGAGGGGGCATATATCCATCATCACTTGAAAATCAGTGTCTGGGGCATATTGAAAATTTTTTGTCAACATCACTAGTAAATTTTTCTTTCAAGCAATGTGTAAACACATCACTTTAAAGAGGGGGAAAATGCATACACCTAAAATTGGTTAGGATAATTAATTAAATACAAAGTATTTAATTAATAAACCTCTTATTTCATCTACTCATAAATAAATTCTAAATTTATTTATGTAGTTCACATTTTCTAAATTCTTCCATCTTAAATCACATTCTTCCAATTTTAATTAAATAAACAAATTTCAATTTAGTTTTTTTAATTTAATTAATATCTTCTTACTAAATTTAAATTCTAAAATTTGAATTTGGTCATATGTCTCCATCTTTTCTTCTTGCCACATCATCAAGTGTCTCATGAATTTAATTATTCTTAATATTTAAATTGGAATTATCCTCAACCAATTTTGGAACAAACCTTGGACACTTGGCTCTCTTCATCATTTCATTCTCCCTCACACTTGGCATGATGTTCTTCCAAAGGGAACCATCTCCATGATTCCCTCTAACTTCTTCATTCTTCACCCTTCATCTCTCTAGCTAAAATATTGACAGTTGGTTGTTGCAACATCATTTTATGCCTTGGAAATCCTATAAATACAACTCATTCTCTAGCTTTTCACATCCCATCTTTGAGAAAACTTACTCTGTAGAAATCATATCAACATTTGTGGGCTTAGCATATCATCATAGTTTAACATTTTGCATCTAGTTTAGGGGTTATCCCACAATACTTGTTTACAATTTTTTCCCAAACTAAACATTCAATTGATTTTTTCTAACTAAATTTTCACTTTCGAGCACCTATAGTGGTTAAACCATGAGGAATTTGAATATTATGCAAACTAGTGATTTGTGGCATTTTTTTGTAGATTCTAAACATTTTTTTTCAAAATTTTTGGAATTAGATTGCACTTCTTTTTCCATCTCCTTCAAAAACTAGTTTTTTCAGTAAACACCATTTTTAAGCAGTGAAACTCGCCATATAACACATTTTTTTTTCATGAAGGATAATTTTTTTTTTTTTTAATTTAGATTTGGAACTATGATATCTAGTTCTTCCAATCAGTTTCATAGTGTTTTATTGAATATTTTTTCCTTACTCAAGTTTCAAAGTCAAACAAATTACAATTCAGACATAGGCGGACCGTATAACACAACTTTTTTTTTATGTATTGAAATTCAATTTTCTTTTTGTTGGATCAAGGAATTAAATATCTAGTACACTCATATCTTCTTCTTTTTTAAATCTCCTATTTTTCCACATGTGCAGAATAGAGAGCTTGATTTTCGGTGAAAAACCAACATTCACAAGAAATAATAATAATAATAATTAAATTAAATTTATTTAAAATTATAATTTTTGGGAAGCTTATAATAAGGACTACATACTTAGAAAAATTAAATTTTAAACGAATTCATTTGATCCCCCAAAAGGTAAATCAAATGTGGTTTTTATTAGCATTTTGTAGGTGTAAAGAAGACTTGGTTATATGTATGGTTTAAAACTAGTGGGGTTCTATCCAAGGGGGTTTGATAAAAGGTAGTTTGATCAAACCCTCTTCAATTAGAATTCTTTAAATGGAACTTTTGAAGGCTTAAATCATTATATTTTTAAAAAATATGTGATTTCAACAAAAATCAGAATTGTAACGCCCGTTGTGCAAACCCCAAAGAACACACACATAGCAAATAATTTTTATTTTTTTAAAAATAAATACAATTAAACATGCAAGAACATTAACCATAATCACATAACACATTACATTACACTATTAGGCTTAGCTCTCTGGGGCACGCGAGGTTACTTCACAAACAACTAACAACGAAAGTAAAAGATAACAAAATAACAGTTAATATTATAAACCATGAATAAGAATACATCCAATAACCAAGAGCGAGAATATTAATACATCACATAATACAATAATAATGAATCTATTTTAACAAGTTACAATTGATCCTAACTATTACATCATCATTTTAATATTATATTACAAGCTCTTGATTAATAATTACATCAAATTTCCCAAACAAGTGGGATAATATAAATACAATGAAATCTAAATTACAAGGGAACACTAGTGCAACACCAACTGCAGAAATGCTGAGAAGATAGACTGCAGATGGGGAACCCAACGGGTGAGGAGCACATTCCACCCAACCATGTGAATTATAAATAACTCACCCCTCGTGCTCAGAGGTGTCAAGGAAGAGAACCCAACCATGAATGTCAAACCGACTCCCAGAACAACATAGTACAAATACAAACTCAAAGTATACAATAAAATAACCATCGACGTTCACGAATCAAACATAACAAGATAAAACTATGAAACTCACCACAATTAAGTAAAGCATTATCAATTAAACAAGTAACTAAATAACAACCATAAATCAAATTCACAAGACTCAGATACAACATAAAGTTTACTATTGCAGAGGCAACCAAAAGCCAAGTACAAGGGTGTCTAGTGGAGAGTGTCATCGCATAACTCTCATGGGATCTACTGGCCCTTCATCCAACTGAGGCGCTGACCCCCACGAAAAGCCACTCTCCCTAAGACCCCTAATATAAAACAAATTTCAGGCAAGGGTTGAGCTAAAAAAAATAAAGCATAAAACCAAAACAAGAACATGTGAGGCATTATCCCTCTCGCAATAACTCAAAACCAAAAGGCTTAACAAAACCCGTCCAACCCTTCCAAGTACAAAACCAATAAGTTTCAATTCCAAAAGTATGGCTAAGACAAGGAGAACATTAAAATTAAACAAGCCTCTAGAATAAAGTTTCACAAATTGACAACAGGGTTCCCACATCAATTTAAAAGTCAACACAATAAAGCTAGAACGGAAAATTTAAATAACAATCTCCAAATTTGCTCCACGTTGATATAAAATTCAACAATAATCCAACACAATTTATTACGTTGCTTTCAAAATAAACTTCACTTAATTTCACAAATTAAACATCAAAAGAAATCATTTTACTCAATAATATAAATACGCATATATCTATATATATGTATAAATGAAGGTATCTTTCAGGATACATTAAATATAAAACATTATTAATGCCATTTTCAAATACCAACATCTAATGTTTTCATCGGACTAAAACCCAGAACAATATCAATCATAATCAAGAGGTAATCTATCCTAACCACTATGATATACATATTCTTTACATGCATACAACAATATACATAAATGAATAAATTATAACCATATGGGATGGACTTCCTATTTCCAAATTGGCGAATTTACTATAATATAAAAGCATTAATTAAATAGGAAAGCCAATGGGTAAACTATGAATTGGCTAAATACTTCGAGCAACACACAATAAATTAATTCTGAAAGTAATTTACATAATATTAGATTCATCCACAACCGACTTACAAGGACTCAGATCACCTATTGCAAAGCATGGGAGGAAGATTTCTAAGGTAAGAAGAATTCTATAGAGGCCAGCATGATTGTAAAGAGTAGATTGAACCCTCCCATAAGAAGTGTTTATAAGGCAAAGCCTAAGGACAAACGTAGGCTAGAAGAGAAGTCTATAATGTGAATTTTGATCCATATAGCCAAGACCATCAAACATGCAGTTAGCGAATCTATTAAATGTTTCGATTTCAACCAACGTCTAGTGCAAACAGACTTAGCACTACACAAGGTAGCGATTATTCCAAGTGATATGGCATAGTGGGAGGAGTGAGGTTGGAAGCATAGGCAAGGCATGCTACCTGAATGACATATTACCTCAAAGAGTATGGTCACATGAAGTGCACATAAAGAATTCGTATAGAGACAAAACGATGTGGGAGGATACTAGTATGAAACTAGACAAGAGATCTATCAGATATGAAATGGGAGGCAAATGTCAAAGCGGTGCGCCCCAACCAACTACATAAAATGAAAGTCATTCTTCCATGAAAACAAAAAATATCTAATCATATGATGTTGCTCATCGAATTGAACATAAAGCATAAATAAATGCACCAGTAAACCTTTATATGCAGCTTACTCACAAACTAGATTTTTCCAAGGAGATCTCAAAACCTAAGAACTAAGGACATAGTCCTAAGAAATGAATGTAGGCCAAAATCAATTATTATATATAGTTTTATGAACAGATTAGATATTAATGAATAAACACGTTTTATTCCTTTATAGAGTAGATTACCATAAACTCATGCTAGTTGGATGTTGAATACAGATCAACTTAAGTGCTTCAGTTATGACAGGTTGACAATGGAATCGAGGAGGTTATTTGAAATCTATACACCCTACCATGTCCAAGTGTCACCACTGTAACAGGTTGCGAATGGAAGCAAAGAATTTAATTAAACCATGACCATATTTTAGTTTCAAATACTGCAGCTCCAATAGAATCATGGGGGCTATTTAAATCATGAACTTCCTATTATGTTCAAGTACGGTGACATGACTGGCTTAAAAGCCTATGTATTATAGAATTACTCACTGCTTCTTGCTGACATTGGGGTTGTTAAAGATAAAGAGGCCCAAAAATGCAATAGGGGTTAGCTCCTAAGCATACACTCATGTTACATACTCATTTAACGACAAAGATGAAGATGAGGAAGTGAAACAAAACCCAAGACTGCGGTATATGGAGGAAAAATCAGGCATATGATGGAATCTTAATCCACTCCTCAAACAGAGACCCAAGTACGCTAAAAGAGGGATAAAGCTAAGGTGAAGGGGTTGGCATATATTTGGATATAAGATAGAGCAAACGACATAGTATCCAAAAGATGAGACGATGGAACAACAAATCCTAACTTTCCCTACTAAAGTATACAACATTCGGCAAGAATAGTGCCTCACATATTGACTCTGCAGAATGCGATTGGCCATAGGCATGCACATAGCCTTATACAGAGATTACCTTTTTAACAAATCAGATGTTATTTGAAAACTTAGAAATAATCTGAATAAATTTAAAGGCATCAATGATGAACAAGCTAGTATAGAGTTAACATTATACATGCTCGATACACAGCCTCTCAATGCAAAGACACAATAGATCATCTAAATGGTTAATAAGCCAACTAAAATACTCACAGGAAGACCAAACAATAAGAATACAGGCAAGGGAATGATGGATCCATAACTTCTATTTTTTGGAAGAGAAACATATACGCCAGAGCTTCCAAAAATTAAGGGGAGTCCAGCCAACATACCTTTGCGCCATCTCTGTAGAATAAAGGTGATCACAACGTGACTCTGTCTCTCGATCCTCTTTCCTCATGTCTCCTTTCCTTCGAAGATTGATTCTTCTCCTCTCTTGAACAACGAATGTCCAAAATACCCACCATGTGCTATACGAGCCATACCATGAATCCATCAATTTTCCCTCCATCCCCACATGAAATCTTGGTCCACCATTGAAATCATTAAGGAATACCAGAAAAAAAAGGAAACGGGTAATCTAATTTCGTTCCCCCCAGATTTAGTGAGTAATATCAAGAAGGGTTAAAAAAAAACCTCCTTCATGTCTCGTGGAGTAGCTTCAAAATGTTTTCCCCAAATCCTTTCCCCTTCCTTCTTTGAAAACTGAAAATCAAAAGAAAAGATCCCAAAATTGCCAAAATTTTCAATTAAAAATAAAAGATAATACCATTCCATTGCAAAAGCTCTAAAAATCATCAATAAAAGAAATTATATTTTTAAAAGCAAGTTTTTCATTCAGATCTGAGTTCTCATTCGTTCTCACAACTTTTTCATTCTTTTATTTATTTATTTATTTATTTTTTTAATTTTCAATACTTTTTGTTTTAATTTCCATTTTTCTTACAACTTTACTTGAAAAGCACATTACCTAATTAATTTAAATAATTTATTCTAACAATTATCCTCAACAAGATAATTAATTAAAATAATAAACACAATTTAATATTTAATTAATATTTAATAAAATACTTGACTTTTTAAAAATAAATAGAACATTTAAATATTTAAATACAATTTAATCTAACATTTTAATAAACAATATTACCCTTATTTAATTAATTCGATCACAACTTATAAAATACCAACATAAATAATGTACGACAAAACACAAACGACAACCACAAAGAACGATAATTACAAGAACGCACAAAACCATTTAAACAAGATGATCTGACATCATGGGACGGGATGACTCCATTGCCACCTATGTTTCAACATTATACCGTTGGGTTATAGGTGCTCGCCCTGTCCTGCCGAAGCAGGTGGAATCGAGACTATGTGCCTACAATCCCTGCATACAAACAATGTTGTGCACAATATATCTATTTAAATACAAGCACCTTGTGAGAAGGAATCGCAGCGTAGCAGGGCACCCGGGAACGAGTGGTGCTACACTGTCCTTCATCACATCTATCCAATCAATATAATATAACCGATAAATTAATCATTTCTAAACTAACAAATCATATCATATCATCATGAACATTTACTAATTCACTGCATCACCACCTAATACTACATCTATATAAAAACATCACTAATTAAATGCAATCATAACGTAATATCATACTCACAAAAATACCATTAGAAGCTCTTGTCCCATCTTCCTCTTCTGATTCCTTAGCCAAACTTCCTGCACATCCTAGGTGAGAATGGACTGGTACTACAAGAATCTCCCAGAAATTGTAAACCAGCTTTGTGGGATCACCCTTAGAGTAATGTTACCATGGAAATTTCATTTCTACAATCCTAATTGTTGCATTAGTTTTATTTCATCTTCATACAACATTCTAATTAGTCTTACATTTCATCATAGCATCATCTTAGCATCATTTTGAACACAACATCATAATCTTAATATCATATCATTTGTAGATCAATCATGTAGATGTTGGAATAGATTTCTTACATTTTAGATAGCATCTCGTTTCTTGGGTTGTCATTCTAATATTCATAAGTGCATACACAAATATGAGAGCCACCATAATTTAATGAATCCCTGAGAATAGAGAACAATGGAATGGTTTTGAGGAATAGTTTTATCAAGTTTATTTTTTATTTTGATTTCTCTAATGTAATATTTTTCATTGATTGTGTGGTTTTTTTATTTACTCACTTTACACAATTCATCCATGCAATACAAATACAAGGTTTCTTCTTTCATATTTTCAGCTAGCATTGTAACAAGAAATCTAAGCATATCCAAGCATTCAAGTATTTGTGCATTCAAGAGCAATTCATCAAGCATTCCAAGGTCTACATTCAAACTAGCCATTTCACACAAGTTTGTAGATTTCATAACAAGGGTTTGGTGAGTTGCAACATAGCATTTTTTTTATTCATCATTTCCCTTCATTATTCCATTTCATTCCAAGGTTTAATTACCAACAAGGAGTTTGACCAAGAAAAACCCCCATTTACTAACAATCAACAAGTTTTTCCTCTCTTGCATGTTTGTGTTTGCAAATTTAGGTTGAAGACTTGAATATCATTTGAAAAGAAAACTTGAAAAGTTGTCATCTTCACATAAACTCACCTACAGGCCAGATATAGAAGTTTCATGACCAAATATCTAAGAAGAAGGAAGTGTAGACATTGAGCCTTAGGATCACATTCAGAGATTTTAGAAATTCAAGATGAGACTAAGTCGGTGAAAATGGTATCTTAGTCCTCCCAAGGGTATTTTGCAAAGATTCTTTTAGATTTTGTTTTGATATTTGAAGATTCTGCATTTCCCTCAAAAAATAGCAGCGGGACTAAAACAACAATAAGGGCATCTTTGTCCTCCCTAGCATATTTTGACAACATTTTTACATTTCTATAATCCTCATTACATTTCAATACTTCCCATGTACACATATCCTAACTTGTTGTTGTGTAATTTAATCATCAACACTCATTATTTGACTTGAATTACTAGGTTTTATGAGTTGAAAGTTAAGTTGTATTTTCCAAGCTTTTGCTTGGTGGCAAACCCCTCAAATCTTAAAGAACCCCCTCCTAGGTCTTCCTTGTTGAGAATTGACTCACCTTTTTGTTGATAGCCAATCCAATTTGGGATCCTAGGACATCCTTGAATGACAATTGGAGAATAGTGGTGTTCTATGACCTAGGTTATAAAGCATCATAATTCTCGTATTGTTCAAAAAACTATAATCACACTTACTCTAGACTGCATAGAAGTTAGAAACCTTAACATTCACTCAAAATCTGCTATATTTATTGTCAAAAACCTCATATAGGACTCATTCACCCCTCTAGATGATTTAGTCCTAGTACATGTATTTTTACCTAATTTTTGGGAGTTCTATGTTGATCTTTTCTCGGCATTTGAACCCTTCAAAAACCCTAATTGGGACTTATACACCCCTTTAGGTTATTTAGTCCCGTGTTGAATCTAAATCTACATTTTATAGCATTAAAAACCTTGTTTATGTGCTTTTGTTTGATGTTGTTAGATTTCTATTTCTATTTACTAATTTTTTGTTTCATTCATTTAATTGCATCTAACTTAATTTCATTTGAATCATAATTAAGTTATAACATTATCTTGTGTTCATTGCATTTATCTTGCATTCATTGGTTGTCCTTGAATGAGCTTTACAACTTGGTGTCCTATTTCTAATACTATAATGAGATGTAGTTCGAGACTCATGTCATCCCACGATAGCACACTTGTCATGGATCTTGGGTTATCTAGCTCGTTCACTCATAGTGTTGACACTAGTTCACTAGGTATGGACCATACCCTTAACAACTCTTTACCTTCAAGTTCCACGACAAGTGTTGAAACTATGCCAACAAAAATTGTACTCCCTTCTTGGAGATAATATAATTCCTTGTCTAATTTGGACCTATCTTGGGCACCCTTGCATTAATTACCCTCTAAATCATCATTTATAGTCCCCTAAGGCCTACTATGTTGGATCTCAAGGATTATTTCACCAAAAAATCCAATAAAAGCACTTAAAACACCAAAAATCCTAAAAACCCACCTCAAAAAGCTAAGGTGGGACTCATTCACCACCTTGGGAAAATGAGTCCCCTTAGGTGGGACCCATTCGCCAAGGGTTCTGAATGAGTTCCATTTAGGGTCTTTTTAAAATTTGAGCAGGAAATTCAATATTTTAACTCAAATTTTGGGTGGATGTTGGCCTTTGAGATCTAAATAACGGTCAATTAGGTGTCAATTCCTATATAAGAAAGTTTTCAAGTCATTTTTATCATCTATGAAATTTGAGCAAGCATTTTCAAGAGAAAATTCAAAAGACAAGTGTTGAGAATCTTTCACAAGAGCATTCAAGTTTCAAGAGCATGTAAAGTTGAAGTCTTGGAGTAGCATTAAAGTATTTTTTCAAGTCTTTCAACTCACTTTAATTCAATATCTAGCATTTTCAATGGTTAATGATGGTTGTCTATGGTGAATCATGATGGATTCTAGGTTGGGGAGATGCAACTAGCCATCAAGCCTACAAAGACTTGTTTCCTAAGTGATTCCATCTTCCATTTCAGCCTATATTCAGCCTAAGGAAGGTACAAGCATCATTAGGGTTCATTTAGGGGAGATTAGAATCTCCTAAAGTGAGTCATTCATCTTCACATTTATATTCTTGCATCATGTTTTCTTAGTCTTAGAAAAACATAAGGCTAGAGTTTTTTATGCATATTTCATCATTTTCATCAAGGAAGCAATTACCAATCTAGGGGTTTGACCAAGGAAAACCATCCATTAGCATAAAATCAAGTATATATTTTTTTATTTTGGAATACACTTTTGTAAGTGGATCCAAAATTGAGGTTAGAAAGGAAGAAAGTTTTGGCAGTGTAGATAAAACTTTTAAATTCTTGGAAAGGATTGAATGGGATTTATTTTCAAAAATTGAGAATGAGTCACTATAGGTGTCTTCTAGATATGTTTATAGATTCAAATACCCTTTTTACTAAATAGGTTCCTATGTAGAAATCTAGGTCGAGGATTGTTGATTCTCCCAGGGTTGTTGAATGAGTCCCAATAGGTCCAAAAATTCAAGAACTTTAGCATTCCAAAGCTCCTTCAAGTCATCTCCAAATTCTTTGGGTGAACTTATTCCTTTTTTAGTTTTATGTGTTGTTTCAT
>VDFB02105785.1:108514881-108558331 GCA_007258455.2 Sequoia sempervirens
TGCAATAGCTGATTTGTCAACCGTTAGTAGCCTACTCCTTTTAACTCTTCCTTAGTTAAATATACATTTACCCATTTCTGGTACTCTTCATCAGTTGGCCAATCAAAATTGATCGCCTCATTCACCTTGACACTATAAGGTTTGTAATTAACTGCCACTTGATTCTCTTCTCTTTCAAAAGATTCCAAGAATGAGCTGGTGCTAATGATTTTGTCCATATAGCTCACCAACAAATCATAATCTGAGTTACCCTATTTTTCAGGGTTTTGTAGTCCAAATATGATATAAAGTGGCTCTTACAATTTTTGTGATTATTGTAGCTTATGTAAGAGGCCCCATGGATACTATTGTAATTTTAGGATGCATGAATAGGGCGTAGGATGAGAAATAAAGAAAGTATAACTGTTGTCCTCAATAGTTTGGTGAAGAAAAGCATGTGAAATGATAGGTTCAAGCCTAGGTTTCAACAAAACATGTATGGGAGATCCGATTTTATGAATTTTTATCCATGTGTAGACCTAATGGGTTGTTTTTGAATATTGAATATAAATGATATACATACACACACACACACACACATATATATATGTATATATGTATGTATGTATATGTATTTTTAAATATAAATGTAAATGCAATTATTGGATGCTCTCCTAGAACAATAAATGCAACATATCATTAAAGAAATCTATATCTATGTATATAAATGTGTATTTTTAAATGCAAGTGTAAATGCAAAGAGCATATGGTTTTGTAGTGTTATAGATACAACATATCTATAAATTAATGTAATTGAAATTCTAAAGTCTTCAACACATATAATATGAATCGGACAAACTATTAAAACTTTACAGAAATGTGCGAAAATGAAATGGGGTAAATGTATATGTATGTCTATTTGTAAATGTAAGTGTAAAATAAATAAGAATAATGAAAATTATAAAAGAATACAAGGAAAGGTCTCCTCCCTTCTTGGTAGTGATAACCTCCTCCACACACAACCCTTAAAATTATGAATAGAGGAATATAATCTTTGAAGAACTCAAAGTTGATTCTCCTCTACCCATGCAAATGAATGCATTTTATCCCTTACAAAAATTTATAGTGATTACTAGAGGCACATAGACCAATTCTTCATAATAGAAGAATTTGATCATACTTTTCCAATGATGGAATTATGAGAAAACCTTAGGTTAAATGAATAATTCCTAGCTAAGTTATTTAAATCATGTCCAACCGTATAAGAGAAGACCGCTGCTATGTGTACCTGGATACCATGGAGAAAGGCTAGTCTTTGGGCTGTTTCATCAATCATCCTTCCTTAAAACATACCAAAAATCTCCTAGCAATTAGACATAGGAAGATTTAATGACTTTAAAAAAATTTAATGCCAAAGCGTAAACTTATGATGACTTAACCAAGCCTAGTACACACTCCCTCCCCATTAACCACTTAGACATATGGAAATTAAATGTAAATTTGCTGCTATTTTTAGTCATGTAGGTGTCCAATAAACCACTTGGTGGTGTTTCCCATCAAGTTTATTTACTGGAATGAAGAGAAAAAGTCCTTTGATTACAATTAGAGAATATATTTGAGGCCTTGGTTGTGTAACTGGTGGACCCTAGTCACATTTAACACTTGTTACAAAGTTTGGGAGTTAAAACATTAAGTAGATTTGATTTGTGATGGACACATTTGGATGGTAGTAAATAGATTGCAATCTATCAAGACTTGATTACCTTATAACCTGTGAAATTCTAGCGATGAAATGATAGATTAATCATAATGTCACCTTGGGATCACATCACCATGAAAGAACTTCATCCAACATCCTTATGAATGTAGGTACCACCAAATAGGTATTTGTCAGATCTTTCTTCCTCGAGTGAGGGAAATTCAGGAAGAGAAGAGGAAAGCGAGACATGTAGTATTTCTAAAAGAGAGAGATCAACTAGAGGTCAAAAGATTAGAAGAAAATTCTGTAAACGCATGGAATTTTTTCTTGCTGAAGGGGGATCATGTTCTTATGATGATGAGAGCATAGGTGACATCGAGGTTCCCATGAGGTACAAACATCTATGGAAACAATGGGTACCCAAGGAACTTCCTCCAATAAACACCAATTTTTGTGTCAACGAGACGATATATCACATAGCACCATCGTCATTACATGGTTTGGGCCTATTTTGCATGGATGGCATAAAGGTCTATTATGAAAAGGTTATTGAATTGATGGAGTATGTTGGACCTTGTTACAATTACAAAGATTGGATGCAACTAGTTCGATATACATGAAGTATGCATAGGTATGCACTGTCAACAAATTATATACAACTAAAAGATAAGGATCAAAATAAAGGAGTGGCTATGTATATTGACGGAAGGCCAAAAGCATCAGGGAATATTGCAGGGTTTATAAATAGTACACGACCTGGGTCAACAAATAAGCAACCCAATTGTATTCAGGTAAAAGTAGGGAACCATGTATTCAGATGTGATAAAAATCAATAACTCAAGTAGAAGAGCTGCTAATCGATTAAAAATTTGAATCACTTAGTTACAAACATAGTTACTATGGGGGTGGTACGTACTGTGCACCATTTTACCTAACCTCCAATTAATGACTCCAATATACCATTTTATTCTTATGTTTTTTTTCATAAGTCTATTGGTTTCATTTTGGTAATGTTTTTTTATATTTAATTTTTGTCATAGGGGGACACTGATCGTATGTAGAAGGATCTGGCCCAGAGAATAGATTGCAATGTATCTTCGTATGGCCGCACCTAAATGTGTTTACCCTTACTGTAATTTGTACAAATTAGATAATGAAAGCAAAATGTTTTATTATTATGTTTTTTTCTATAATTTTTTGGGTTAATTTCGACAATATTTTTAACATTCCTTGCCATGCAAGCCAATTGATCGAAAGGCAATCTCAGAGTAGTGGAGAGCATCCATCGTGGAGGTGCGGGCCAATATTTTAGGATGATGACATCACTATTCAAAGAAACCCTCTCGACATGATAAAGAAGCTCCAAAAAAAATGCAATGAAGAAATGACTAAGTTGATGTTCATAGTGCCTCAAACAGATGAGATAAGAGAGAGGGTTAAAGTATTGACTAAGAGATTACAAAACTTGCAAGTAAGTTGTCATGAGGTCTTTAATTATAACATAAGTTCATTCATGGTTTTATATTTTGTACTCTTTTATGTCATGAACTAAAATATGTGTTGTTTTTACAGGGTTATTTTCCTCCTCATGATGCTCCTGGCCATGATCAGGGTACTACAAGTGCTACCCGAGGAGTAAGGGTTGGTACAAGTGTCCATCTTGATCTTCCTATGCATACATCACATCATCTGAGCCCATCATCCGTACCTATATTGTCGTCTGAAATGTCAACAACAAATACCATGTAGGCATCCATTAATGCACCCTCTAGCAGCGAACACATACCAGAACATGCGTCAGGACATGTACCTGGGGATGCAGAGGCCACTAGTACTGGTGATGTTTTAGCAGCATTTCCTAGATCTTCCCGTATTACTAGTACGGGAACATTATCGGTCACACTTGTGGTGACTGACGATTTCGTTCCCATAAAGATGGAGAAGGTCCCAGGTAATTTAAAATGTTTTAATTATTATTCTATATAGTCCAATTGAAATTTACTTATTGATCGCTCTTTTTAGACTATTGATCCCATGATCATTTTGCAGGAAATGATGTTTTTTATAAACATCTAATTGATATTACATTGGAGCTCTTCGGGCCCACCATACGTACATGGTGGAATGACCAAAATCAAGATTTAAAAGATGAGCTCATTAACCGTTTAGTTGTGTTGTTCGATGATAAAACATTCAACCGAACCAAGGTCCTTAAGAAAGTTGGTACCTATCTAAAGTATGCGAGGGACCAATATAGGTCACATTTAGAGAAGAACAAAAAGTACGAGCGTCCCCCCATGATTCCGGATAGGGAGTGGAAGGACCTAGTGTCCGATGGAAAGGAGAAGGCTGGAAAGAAAAAAGGAAAGACACCACCGGGCCAAGGAAGGTATGTGATATAGAAGCATAAATCTGCAAAAAATAATTGCGATTTTTAAAAAAACTGCAGGCTGGACAATTTTTTCCCTAATTTTTTGAAAAAATCATTGACTTTTTGGTCAATGATTTTTTTCCGTTTCAAACTGCAAAATCGCCAAAAAAACGTGTTTAAAATCTACAAAAAAACGTGAATAAAATTGAGCTGATTTTCGCGCAAAAAAAACCATGAGACCATGGCTTGTTGCTTACTATTATGCTTTGATAGATTTTTTCCAAGCGTACATGAAAACTGTTTAAAAGCACATTTTAGGCTTTTTAGCCATAGTAGCAAGGAAATGAACTATTTGATAAACTGCTTTGGTAGACATGTATGAAAGCTGCGTGCATAGACAAGGTAGTGAAGCTGCTTGAAAAAATGTCTCAAAGAAATGTAGTCTCATGGTGATGGAATGCCATGATGAATGCTATGACAAAGAAATTGCTATGGATTGTCATGGCATTCCATCTATGGTTGCACGCATTTATTTTAAGGCATTTTTCAAACAATTCACTACCTTGTCTATTCTTACTTATTATGCTTTGGAAGATTTTTTCCAAGCATCCATAGTTTGTTGAAAAGCACCTATTTTAGGCTTTAAGCCATAACAACAAGGAAGCAAAAGTAGTTTGATAAAATGCTTTGGTGCACATGTATGAAAATGTGGTATCATAGAAAAGGTGGTGAGTATTTTGAAGAAATTCCTCAAAGAAATGTGGTCTCATGTGGTGATGGAATGCCATAATGAATGCCATGACAAACAGAATTGCTATGAATTGTCATTCCATCACCATGAGACCATTCTTCGAGAATTTTTGAAACATTTTCACTACCTTGTACAATGACTTATTACTTACTATTAATGGCACGATAGATTTTTCCAAACATCCATAACTTGTTCAAAAGCACCTATTTTTAGGCTTTTTAGCCATAGAAGCAAAATGATGGGTGTTTGATAAAATTCTTTGGTAGACATGTATGAAAATGTGAGTAGCATAGAAAACTATCCTGCATCGATATTTATCACGGTTAGTAGTATGTTTTTGTGCAATGTAATGTGATATGAATATAATCAACAAAATTTATTTTCTATAATTCATGGATTGAACTCTATATTTTATTTGCTCTCAATGTCTATATGCTATGGAAATGCCATTAATTTTTTTTTTAAAGTAGTTTCTGATTGTTTTTCTTTAATTTTTTGTGTTTTTTTGTAAATCTGATTTCTTTTCCGATTTTTTTGCGATTTTTTCAAAAAATCATAAACTTTTGGTTTGCCGATTTTTTCCCCAAATGATTAATGTTGCTATGTACAGTGATACTATCAACAATGTAATTATATACTGATTACTCTTTCTTTTTACATAATCTAACATATTTCAAAATTTTCATAGGCTACCCGACACATCGAAGGCAACAAAGGCAAGACTAGAAAAGCACGGGAAACACAAACTTAGCTCTGGTGGTTATATGAAATTAGCCACATGAATTGTAAGTATCAATAAATTAAATATTGCATCCAAATTATAATAAATTGAAAAAAAATTGGTTTTATCACACCATAGAAGCAAAATTCATGATCTTATGCAAAAATGTAGGGCTCTGAATTCAACAGAGTTCCCATAGAAGAGGACCTGAAGATTGCCTTCTAGCAAGGCTATGGAGTCATGGTTGAATGCCTAAGAGTCTTGACTGGGAAAACACAGTCTTCCATTGCATCCGACATGTAGGTAAATAAACTCAATAAAGTTTATTTAAAATTGAATACTTGTGCAATCTATTCAATATTAATTTCCACCATAAAGTAATTACATGCCTATTTGTTTTAAACATTCAAGCAATGATAATACTGCACATGGAATTGGAATGTAGCCTAGTGAGGGTGGAGCACAAGCGCGCGATTGAAGTCATGGTGTGCATCCCAGTACTTTAGAGCATGTAGAGCGTGATCAACATGTTGAGCATGATCAAGCTAGAGAAGATCAGGAATATGATGTGGCCCCATCAGGTAAAGAGGACCACTCTAAAGTTCTTTTAAACATATTTAATTGCAACTGGTGTATTATTTAATGTAACCTTTCATGTTTCAACTTTAGAGCATGTAGAGCATGATCAACGTGTTGAGCATGACCAGGCTAGAGAAGATCAGGAACATGATGTGGCCCCATCAGGTAAAGAGAACCACTCTAATGTTCTTTTAATTAATGAAATACTTGTAACAACAATAATAAAACATATCAGTTTAACATTTCTTTCTTATTGCAGTATACCCCCCTTGCAACGACGTCCATGTCATGAGTAGACGACTAGGCGTACATTAAGATCACAAGCAAAGGGAAGAACAACTAAAGGGGGGACAAATATTGCTTTAGAAAATGATACTCCACTTCAGCTTTATGTAGCTTTAAAAAAGAAACAAAAAGAAAAGTGATTGTAATCATATCATGACAACCATATTTTTGATAATATGTAAAAACTGAAAGAATGAATATACTATGTTAATGAATGAATGTGAATATGTTAATTAATGAATGTTATATGTTAATGAATGAATGTTATATGTTATTAATAGATGAATGAATGTTATATGTTATTAATGGATGAATGAATGAATGTTATATGTTATTAATGGATGAATGAATGATTAATGTTATATGATTGGGTATGGAGAATTGAGAGTGATGTGAGGGGGGGGTGCAACTGAGCTTCCACCGTCATGTGGTTGGCCCTGTTAAGTAGAGAATATTAAACTATTCTCGAAACAAAGAGAAACTCAATAAGGTAATGCACTTTTAAATATAAGAAATGCATCGTTTGAACCATCAAACCAATATGTAATCTGTATGTATGATCAGTCGTCAGTCTCCATGATGGTACATTTCCATGAATATTTTTTTTATAAAAAAATTGCATTGCTTCATCGCAATTTCAATGAAACCCACCTACAAATCACCGAAAAGTTTCGACGAAGTTGCTATAGCTGGGAAGAAGGTTTCACCGTAACTCCTTACCCATTTTGTCACACTTTTGACAAACTTTTGGTGTTGTTTTGACGCTACTACTTGCCCATTTTTTCATAATTTCGATGAACTCTTGGTGTTGTTTCAACGCTACTACTTGCCCATTTCATCACACTTTCGACAAACTTTTGGTGTTGTTTTGACGCTACTACTTGCCCATTTTGTCGCACTTACAATGAATGTTTGTTGTTGTTTCGACACTACTCTTTGCCCATTTCGTCAAAATTGTGACGAACGTCTGATGTTGTTTTGACGCTACTCCTTGCCCATTTCGTTGAAATGGTAACGAAATTCTGGTGTAATTCATTAGTGGTTACATGAAGTTTTCGTCGATATTCTAAAAAAATCCCGAGTCATTTTATGATGCCAACGACCGATCAATCTATGCCGTTATTTCATTTTTCCTTATTCATCTAGTTGCTTGTCCCCTCTGTTAATATTAATTAAATCATTTGTTTAATTAATACCTTGCATCTTACATAGGGTTCATAAAGTATTTAATTTAATAAATGCTTTACCCCTCTTTCTCCTCTAAATTAAATAAATACACCATCTTATTTAATTTAGTCATATTACCTTTTGGAATTTAAATTTTTTTTTTTTTAATTCCTCTTTTTCTCTCTCATTGTCACATCCTCCAACTTTTGCAAGTTGGTCTCTAATCCATCTTAATTCCTTCATCTTCTTCTAATTAACTATGGTTAGCATATGCACACCCCTAATCATCATTAGGGTCACATCCTCCATAATCTTCCACTTGCTTCTAATAAGTCATTAGTCCATCTAATTAAGTACTTGCACAACCTTAATCATATGGTTAGTCCAACCTAATCCTCTTCCCATTTATGGCATGTGTCCTTAAGTCAAACTTATTAAAGACTTTCTCCTTTTGGGCAAGGCACTCCACTTCCCCATGTGAATTTTTAATTCACTTTTTAATCCCCCAAAGCACTCAAAAGGAATTTTTAATTCCTTCACTTCTTCCCACATGTCCTCTCTTTATTCTTTATTCTTTCTCCTCTCCCCATAAGGATATTTGAGGAATTTTTAATTCCTCACATGTCCTCTCACCCACATAGGGACAAGCACCTCCTTTATGAGGAGATCTTGTCCAATCCCAAGGTACTTTGTACCCCCTCCATGTCATGTACTATCCTTCCACCTCATGTCCACTTCACCTTTTAGGGTTATATCACATGCCACATGTCAAGATGTGAGGGCTTGTGAGTTTTCAACTCACCTTGGCCCTACATCTTGATCATTGGTGGCTCAATCTTGGCCATCCATTTCCCTAGAGATTTCCAAAATCTCTATAAATACCCCCTCTTTTCACTCGTTTTAGGGGGAGATCATTTTGCTAACCAAACTCTTGCAATTTTATTTCTCAAACTACACTTAGCCATTTTCACCCATTTTTGTTCAAGCATCATTTGCATCTCACATCTCACATCTTTGCCATCAAGGAGTATACATTCCATGTACAATCAAAGGGCCAACCAAAGGATCGATTCGAGACAAGGTATATCTAATCTTTTACTATCTTTTGCTTTGTTTTGAATGCAACTAGGCCAATCTTGAGGTGTATGGTGTCTTTAGTTGTTATTTGCTCTCTTGTGTTTGCATCTTATTTTCTAACAAGCAATTTTGCCCTATCACATTTCTGGCATGCCCAGTGGGACCCACAAAAGGGTCTTTTTCTTTCACGTTTGTTGTTTTTGGCATTTTTGTAGGTTCAGGTTACAGAGTGGCGGACCTGACCTCTTCGGTGGCGGACCTGACCTTCGGCGGATGACCTGACCTCTCCGGTGGTAGACCTGACCTCTCTGTTGAGAGAACTGACCTCTGGTGGCGGACTTGACCTCTCCGGTGGCGGACCTGACCTCCGATGGCAGACTTGACCTCTCCGGTGGTGGACCTGACCTCTTCAGTGGCGGACCTGACCTCTGGTGGCCGACTTAACCTCTCTGGTGGCGGACTTAACCTCTCTAGTGGTGGACCTGACCTCTCTGTTGGCAGAACTGACCTCTGGTGGCGGACCTGACCTCCTGAAGGTGAAATTTCAATTTTTTACCAATTGTTCTTTGGTAAATTAGGCACATAGTTTAATTAGAGGGGTCAACAAACCTTGTTTGGCATGCTTGTGGAAGGCTATTTGATGTATCCAATCCCCTTGTGCCATTTGGCGATCCTGGGTGACGAGAAATCGTAGCTTTCCAAGTCCTTTGAGTCACCCTATTTTCATTTTCTTAATGGGACCTGCTTGGGGATTTCATCACCCCAAGGGATGATTCCAACCACGCATACCGGCGGGGTATATAAAAGGGGGAGAGAAAAAGTTGTACCTCAATCCAACCACGTTGTAATTGGCGAAGCGTCGAGATGATGTGAAGAGTTGGTCCGAGCCTTTAGTATCTCGCTAAGGTTCTCGACTCACGCTTGTAACGGGTTGGTGTTCACGGTTTGGGCCTCATGTACTGGGTGTATATCGAGGACTCCTTAGCAACCATGTTCATCCTAGAGTAGAAGACTTTGTTGGCCATACCCGTTTCTACTAATCTTAGGGTTGTGCTGTTTGAATTTTCTTTCTCATGCAAAACCAGTCATTTTCAGTTTAGCCAAATCTTTTTATTAGTGTTTGCTATATTTTGGGTCATTTTCCTTACTCATCCATCAAAAAAATCAAACTTAAACTTATCCTTTGGCTGACCTGACCCCATCCTTTGGCAAACCTGACCTCATGCTATGGCGAACCTGACCTCATGTTGTGGCGGACCTGACCTCATGTTGTGGCGGACCTGCCCACATGCTGTGGCGGACCTGACCTTATGATGTGGCGGACCTGACCACATGTTGTGGCGGACCTGACCTTATGTTGTGGCAGACCTAACCTTTGGCCAACCTATATTATCACTTGGCATCCCTTGTCTCTTTGTTTTGAATGACGATACGACCATTCAACATCCTAAACGAACATTTGAATGTCCGTTCTGAGTTTTCATCCCCTCATTCTGAGAGTCATTCATTTCTAGCACTCTTTTGCTTGTTCTAAGTTCCTATTCCTTCATTCTGAGAGTCATTCATATGTCTTGAGACACTTCCCATCTGTCCTGAATCTGCTTTCATCTCTAATCTTCGCTATTCCATATAAGCCCCATTGGAGTAGTCATCTGAGTTGACCTAAGTGTTCATCCCTAATCATAATCATCATAACTAACTTAGGATTGCTATCCATCTTAAGTCGATCATCCTTCTCGACCCAATCAATCCGCTTCTATCTCAAGTTGGATTCGGTGTCGTTATCATACATCTACCTGTCAATCAACACCTAGTGTTACCAAGGATCCTTCTTAAACTCAGTTGTGGATTTCAGTCTTCATCATATTTATCATCAAATCAATCCTAATCATTAGATCGATCCAACCCCCACATCATCAAATCTATCCAGATCAAAATCCAAAATCTAGATTAATTCAGTGTCTACCAATCAATCCACGTTGGTCTGACCAATCATCATCAGCTAATCTCCCATCCAATCGAATCAATATTTCATCATCCAGGTCTTTCTAATATCTTGATCCATCTCATCATCTTGCATGCCCATTCAGACTCGATCACAGGCAAAGAAAATGGCCAACCAACAAGCCCAGAATGCCCAATCAAACAACCCTCAAGATCCCAACAACACAATGAACGTTTCATCAGATCATAACTATGGTGCTAACATCCCTCATGATCCCCATAATGGTACCTCATCACAATCCAACGTGGATGGTCAAAACACATCACCACCTGGGGAGGAAAACATGGCTAGTCAACCTGAGCTCACATTCGAGGAACACTTCAGTAACCCTATTAATGCACAAATGACAGAACACCTTCTTGAAAAACATGGCAAGGAAATCTTGGCTCACTTGATTGAAAAAGGTATCAAGCTGCCATCAGGTGTCGACTTATCCAAGTATGGAACCTCCACATCTAATGTACCCCAAGGTTCACATGACATCCCAAGTAGCTTATACGTCCCCAATGTTCCTTCCGTAGAAGGTTGGCATCAACCTGAATTCGGCAATGCTGTTATGTATCCCATTGGCAATCCCACACATCCCACCATCTCGGTCACAGGGACACCCCAAATCACTTACCACAATGATCCTTTTGCCTTTGGCATGCCACAAAATGCCCCACAACTGCAATCACTAATGCTATCGGCACCACCCCCCTCAAATCCGCCTCCTATCAACACTGCGGGCAGCCCTTTTTCTACCTTGCCTCCACCTCCTAGGGCTGCAAATCCTCCACCATTGTCATTCATACCCAAACAACCTCCCCAATCCAACATCCCTCCACAAAATACGTCCCAATCCTATGCTCCCACTAGTGCTCAACAACCCCCCTTGCAAAACATCTCAACCACGCCTCGACCTCAACAACAAGCATTGGTCAATCCTTTATTTTCAACACAACCACCACCACATCAATCACAAGGAAATCAACCTCGGCCTTTAGCCCCAACTATATCTCCATTCCTTGCATCCATCTTACACCCGCAAGCGCAACCACCACATAACATCCCATCTCACCCAACACAGCCACCAACAATGCACCAACAGCCACCCCATCATTATAATTATTATAACCAGCAACAATATCAACAACAACCATCTTACGTGGCCTCACAACAGTCACATTAGCACCCCCAATATCCACAAACCCATCAACAACACCTTCTCCATACTTCCCAACAGTACGCCACCCATAACTACCTAACCAATCCATATCCCACCTCGCAACAACCTCTTTATCAACAAGGTCCCTTGGCGTATCAGCAGGGGATACTACCTCCTCATTATCCATACACCCATCTCCAAGCATCATCTCAAAATCCACAATCGTCCTACCATCAATACCCATCCAACACACCGGCCAGTGCAGACATACTAGAAATCAAAGCCGCCTTGAAAGATCTTCAAGCAGGGACTGGCAAACAATCATTCAAGTTTGAAGATATATGACGACAAGCCACATTTTTGGAACAAGAACAAAAATGCAGTAAATGATGGTGTTACTGATATTAAACATGTCCACATGACTAACACATCCCACAGACAACAACAACCCATACCTAACGCCATATCTTTACCGCAGGGGGCACCCCGTCCTCCCCAACAGTCTAATCAGAATAACCAAGGGAACACTAAACGCCAGTATGCTCAATTAGGAGAACCTTTGAGCATTGTCTTCAATAGGCTGTTACAGATCAACTATCCGATCACATACCCTGTCACCAAGCCACTCGATGAATCCAAACCTAAGCCCGCATGGTTTAGGGAAAATGAATATTGCGAGTTCTATAAAATCAAAGGACACTCTTTGAATAAGTGTCAGGGTCTAAAAAACTATGTCCAAGATCTCATAGATCGAGGTGATATCAAAGTTGAACCTAGTCAAGCTTTGTCATCCAATGCTCAATTACAGATATATCAAAACGCCATTCCAAACCATAATCAAGGCCCTAGCACCTCCAACAGTAATCCCCAAAACAACATCACAAATAACATGAGCTATAAGAATGTACCCCTCAATTACAAGGGTATTATTCATTACATTGAGCAGGTAGAACCTCGTGTATCCATGATACATGTCAAGGCCAAGGACCCTCAGTGTCTTGTTACTACACGACGAGCTCGCATCACTGTTCTTGCGGCCCCCGCCCTCACCCAATCAACTCCTGTAAGCTCTCAGTACAACATCCTTGATCACTTAGGAAAGACCCCTGCACATATCTCCATTTTGGATTTACTTAAGTCTTCCCCTGTGCATTAAGAAATCCTCAACAGAGCCCTATAGGAAACCCATGTACCTAATGACATTGATCCTACACAATTCCAATCTTTGGTAGGACACCTAGCTTTATCTCATCAACTGCACTTCATCCAAAATGATATGCCAAACATCGATGTCAATCATAGTCACCCCTTACATATTGAAGTCGTGGTTGCTCGTCATAAAATAAAAAGATTCTTGGTAGATAATGGCTCTGCCCTCAACTTGTGTACTCTAAAATTCATAAAATAGGTGGGGTATACTCAAGCGGATTTAAGTAATCAAATCATCACGATCAAGGCCTATGATAATGCAGAAAGGAATTCAGAAGGGATTATCAATCTTTCTATCCAAGTGGGACCTGTGGTTCAGTACATTACCTATCATGTCCTTGATCTGGACTTTCCATATAACCTCCTCCTCGCCATCCATGGCTCCATGCTATGCAAGTCATCCCCTCCACATACCATCAATGCCTAAAATTCCCAATCAACAGACAAGAAGTCACCATCTATGCTGACCCCCAACCATTTGAATATTGTTGTGCTTTAAAAGCGTCATTTCCCCATTTACATTATTGTCCCGGGGTGGAAATGGGGGCATCCCAGTCATCATCCACTAATCCACCCTCCATCACAATAACCCCTCCATCTTCCGCCACTGATCCTACGGTCACCAAAGTCCAAATCATTGACAAAGGGTGTGGCAAATACGAAATGCATACTGCTCTTAATGTAGCAACCATGCCACCGTCACCACATGAGTATGGTCAACCTTCGCATGCTACTCCAAAGGAAGGCAAGACTGTCACCTTCAGTGGTAAAAACATCCCTACCACCTCTTTCAGATCCCCAAGTGTCAAGATAGATGCACCAGAAGAGGACATAAGCCAATGGGTCTACCATGAAGAACCCCAGCCGGAAACTCCTCTAAAGGAGTATTTTCAGGAAAAGTACCCCTGGCCAACAAAGTTCATGGAAAAACATAACTATCAAGGCAGGGGCCTAGGTAAAGAAGAGCAAGGGCGGTTGCAACCCATTGATACATCACAGCTACCTAAAAACATAGGCATTGGGTATGACAGAAAGCAGAAAGGCCCTGAAACATTGTCTAATACTTCCAATAGTGTCGCCGTGGACAATGGCTCATTGGAAGACATACCCAAGGAGGAATCCATCATACGTGTGTATGATGATGTCGATCACACCGACCTATCATCCATGTTCGAATGCCTATCCGTCTGCACTATTAGCTTATCCCTTTGTCACCCTGAGCTTATTGATTGGGACCTTCGTAATAGCACACTTGTCAGTATGTCTGCGGATACATATGTCAACCTTATGGGATTGGGGGAGGATGAACACTCCAGTCACAAAAATAAGAATAAGAAAAGTAAAAAGCGGTCATCTAGTGAAAACCTCCCTGAGGCACTTCCTGACCTTGAAAAAATAAAAATAAAGGACGCATCTTATGGCGAAAACCTCGAAGAGGTGCTGGAAGATGGAGATTTTCATCTTCCCCTTGTGGGAACTCATTTATCTGCTCGATCATCTATTCTAATTGAAGAGACTCAAGAAGTTAATTTGGGTATTGTGGAAAGTCCTAAAATCACCTATGTAGCTAAGTCACTCTCATAGCAAGAGTATCTGGTCATCGTGCAGCTACTCCAAGAGGGAATCATTAACTTTGCTTGGTCATACTTAGACATGCTAGGCTTAGACCCCACCTTAATGGTTCATCATTTAGACGTTTGCCCAGACGGAAAGCCTGTCAAACAAAAGCTCCACAAGATGCATCTGCAAGTCACGTTATTAGTCAAGAAGGAATTGGAGAAGTTATTAGAGGTGGGTTTTATCAGACCGATTGACTACTCTAAGTGGATCTCCAATATAGTACTAGTTGCCAAACCAAATGGAGACATTCGAGTCTGCATAAACTTCAGGGATCTTAACAAAGCCTGCCCAAAAGACGACTTCCCTATGCCTGACATTAACATGTTGGTCGACCTGATAGTAGGACATGAGATGTTTTCCCTTATGGATGGCTTCTCTGGTTATAATCATATTTGAATCGCACCTGAAGACCAACACAAGACCGCCTTCACAAAACCTTGGGGCAGTTTCTGTTACAATGTTATGCCCTTTGGTCTCAAAAATGCAGGGGCAACATATCAAAGGGCAATGATGGTCATCTTTCATGACCTCATACATATCATCATGGAGTTTGATTATGTTGACAACCTATTAGGGAAATCTAGAACATGATCAGAACATCCTACAATCCTAAAAAAGATATTTGAGCGGTTAGAGCATTACAAGTTGTGGCTAAATCCAAAAAAGTGTGTATTTGGGGTCACGTTAGGAAAGTTGTAGGGTTTCATAGTCTCTCGCAGGGGCATTGAGGTTGATCCTACCAAGGTAAAGGCTATCCTGGACATGCCACCTCTGTACAATCTGAAACAGTTAAGAAGCCTCCAAGGGAAGATGTAGTCCATCCATCGATTCATAGCCCAACTAGCATATAAGTGTCAACCATTCACTCATCTTCTGAAGAAGGATTCCACCTTCCGATGGAACCAGCAGTGTCATATGGGCTTCGATAAAATTAAGGAATATTTAGCTCATCCACTAATCTTGATGCCACCTATTCCAGGCAAACCCCTCCTGCTTTACATCTTTGCCACTTTAGTCGCATTGGGGGCATTGTTGGCACAACATGATGAATCATCAAAAGACAGGGCGATCTACTACATCAGTCGGACATTGGTCGGCTACGAATTAAACTACTCCCCCATGGAAAAATCTTTCCTTGCACTCGTCTTTAGCACACATAAATTCTGACATTACATGCTCAGCCATCTAGTTAAATTAATTGCCAAAATCGATCCATTGAAGTATTTGTTATCTAGAACCACTCTGACTGACCGCATGGCCAAGTGGGTCATGCTCCTAAGTGAATTCAACATAGAATATGTGGACCGCAAGGCTATTAAAGGACAGATAATCACATATCAGTTAGCAGAAGCTCCTTTAGTTGATACTCATCCATTGATCACAGAATTCCCTAATGAAGAAGTCTTCTCCGTTGATGAGACTGCCATGTGGACACTGTATTTTGATGGATCATATACACACAATGGATCAGGGTCAAGAATTTTATTAGTTACCCCTCAAGGTGACTACATTCCAAAATCATTCAGGATAGCATTCCCGTGTACCAACAATATAGCAGAATATGAAGCTCTTCTCACCGGCCTCAGAATTGCAAAGCAGTGGTACATAACTCATTTGAAAGTCTTTGGTGATTCTTTGCTAGTCATTAGATAGGTTAATAATGAGTTCCTAACCAAAGATGATAAGCTATTACCCTACAAGCACATGGTGGATGATTTCAAGAAATATTTCACCTCTATACAGTTTGAACAAATTTCTAGGGTACGAAATAAAGTAACTGATGCAATGGCCACTATTGGTTCCCTGCTTGACATGCCTAAAGACCGAACAAAATGTGAGTTCCTTGTGGAACAACTTTTAATCCCAGCATATGATATCCTTGAGACTGACATGGTGTGCGACATTGTGGGTCACACCTCCCCATGGTACCAGGACATCTACACCTACCTCCATGATAATATTATACCCCCAGATCCTACACGTAATCAACGCAAATCCTTCGTTCATCGCTCTTCCCAATACATCATCGTCGGTGATATGCTTTATCGTCACGGGTATGATGGAATCCTCCTTAGATGTATGAATGAGACCGAAGCCAATGCTACACTAACGGAAGTACATGGCAATGTTTGTGGAGCTCATTCAAATGGTATGGCTTAGGCCAAAAGGATCCTACAAGCTAGATATTATTGGCCTAGATTGGAACACGATGCTTGTGAGTTTGTGAAGAAGTGTCTTCCATGCCAACAAAATGCAGATTTGATTCATGCCCCAACACAAGATCTTCAGCCCCTCTTGGCACCATGGCCATTTTCTCAATGGGGTTTCAACTTGATTGGTAAGATTTACCCACCATCATCTGATGGCCATACATTCATCATTACTGCCACTGAGTACTTCACCAAGTGGGTGGAAGCAATTCCCCTTTCACAGATCACTGGTACTCAGATCTCCAAATTCATCCTTTACCATATTCTTTGCAGATATGGTATCCCGTCCACCATCCTCTCCGATAACAGAAAACCCTTCAAAAACCAAGCCATGAAACACCTCTACGACACCTTCCATATCCAGCACCATTGTTCAACGCCTTATTACCCCCAGGGTAATGGTCAGGCGAAAGCAACCAACAAAACCCTTATCCGCATCCTCAAAAAGGTTGTCAATAACACTGGACGAGATTGTCACCTCCATATTCATCCTGCTCTCTGGGCATATCGCACATACATCCGCACCCTGACAGGCACCACCCCCTATTCTTTAGTATATGGTGTTGAAGTTGTCTTGCCAATTGAAGTTGAGCTTCCATCACTGAGGATTTCTCTGAAGAATCTTATCAGCGAAGAAGATGCTCGAGTTGCATGGCTTGCACAGCTGGAATTACTAGATGAACGAAGAATAAAAGCCTATGATCATCTGCAAGCATACCAAAATTGCCTCAAACGTAATTACAATAAGAAGGTTCATCCTCGACAATTCCAGGTGGGCAAGCTTGTTCTTAAGGAGAACCAGCGCACTCAGCAAGACTGAGACAAGAAAGGAAAATTTGAGGAAAATTGGTTGGGACCCTATATTATAGCCACTAAATATGGATCTGGGGCATATAGGTTGACTACTCTTGAAAGAGAACCCCTTGACGAACCCATCAATATCATGCATCTGAAGAAGTTCTACACCTAAATCCCCTCGGTAACCCCACCTAGTCAAAAAAGTCAAAAAAATAAATCCAAAATTGATCAAAAATAGTAAAGAAAAATAAGTTCGTCCTATGGTGAAAACCACCTCTTGGTGGCGCCTTGGATAGGTATGGATGGTGAAAACCTGGTAGCAAGCGTCATCCATAGAGGGCTTAATCATTATCTACCTGACATCCTAGTTATTTTATGCGTTCATTTGCACTATTGTCCTCACCCATCTCATCCTAGGCCGCTTGGTAAATATTGATTGAGCATTGGACAACCCATCTAGCCTATCCCCCATCCTGAGCTTTTCAATATCCCACTTTGAGCTTACATCATTCATTCCCTTTGTTGATCAGTCTGTGTCATCATGTAGGATCATCCATCATAATTGGTCTTCACCTGGCTCCCATCCTATCGTGTCTGTCAGTGGAACTACGTTGCCCCTACGCTGTCACGTAGGCAAGGTTGATCATTTGATTCACCCCTGGGGAATTTGTCCATCATCATCGGTCACCATTGTCTTCTGGTCTTTTCTAGAACTACGAGGGCTCTGCGCTTTCACATAGGCAAGGCTAATCTATGATCGGCCCCCAAGCCCCTAGGTTTGTAGGTTGTGTCAATCTTTTATGCTTCGTCATCAAGTTATGCCCACATCTAATCGGTTCTTAATAAACAAAATTCCCTCATGTTACAAGATCTATTCCATGAGTAATGTCCCGCATCAACTGGGTCATTATAGTTTAGCATCCATCTTTGGTCTCAACAGGATGAATCCTTCCTAGCAAACCTCGACAATCCCATCCATCACCTTGATCCTATGGCAAAGGACCTGTTGTCTTGATTGTGATCTCTTGATGCATTTGAATTTTGTTTATCATTTGGGTTCCTCACCATCGCCTGTCAAGGTCGCCTTGGTCCACCATACCATGGTGTACCTTGACTTGCTAACATGGGG
Source organism: Sequoia sempervirens (assembly GCA_007258455.2). Lineage (NCBI taxonomy): Eukaryota > Viridiplantae > Streptophyta > Pinopsida > Cupressales > Cupressaceae > Sequoia > Sequoia sempervirens. Next base: position 108,533,629 of record VDFB02105785.1, read on the forward strand.
GCATACCTTGATCATTTGTTTTGTCTACTGTCTTCTTAGTTATCCCTCGTAAGACCCACCAAGATCTCTAAGGTCTTGTGTTACGCTGGGACAACTTTGTGTGTTTGTGGTTATCTCAACACTAGGTCTGACCAAGGTCATCGCGACTGCAGGGTGTTGACGATAACCTTCTTGTTTGCTATGTTTGTTTCATGCATAGAATACTCATTCACCTTGATCTTCCATATCAAGGTACTTAGTATCCAACGCTATAGTAAAAATCAATGCTCCAAGGATGGAAAAATCTCATTTTCACTGCATTTTCATCACTTCGCATGCACCCTTCATTTCCATCATGACCATCACCATGACTTATGATTTGGGTTGTGCAAGTACTCCCATTCTCTTTCCTCTTGAGTCCTCTTCCTCTTAGGATATTAATGGTTTTTTTGGAAAATGCACTCTTCCATACGCCTATCGCCTATCTGCATTCTCATGACGGTCTTTATTGACACTTAGGTGCATCATAAAATCATTTACATAATCACTCATCCACATGAACATGCGCATCCATAAATCATAAATCATAAAGCATACATAATTATCCATTTACATAAACAACATGTGCATCCATAAATCATAAATCATAAAGCATACATAATTATCCATTTACATAAACAACATGTGCATCCATAAATCATAAATCATAAAGCATACATAATTATCCATTTACACAAACAACTATGCATGCATCATCATAATCATAATGACATACATATGCATACATAAATCATAATCATAAAACATACATAAATCGTCTATCCACATGAACAACTGTGCATCCATAAAACATAATCATAAAGCATAAATCATCCATCCATATAAACATGTGTATATATATGAAACCACATCATAAATCATCCCATATAGCCACATAAAAGAAATATCATGCCTAGTGTTAATAAAGGCCCTCGCATAATCAAAATAATAAACATCTTATCATAATACAATGCATCTCCATCATATATCGTCGAATAAGGTACAAAATCCAGAGATGTTGATCACCTCTGATCTCTGGTGACATGAAAAAACATCCATCCTGTATCTGCCAAAAACAATCAATGTCCTGCATCTGCCCACTCTACTGTGAGCTACCCACATCTGATCTCTGCGGAGAATTAGGTACTGGCCCTCTGTGCACTGGAGTCCCCTGGTAATCACTGTATGGAGACGGAGTCCGCTGATAGTCACTAAATCCCCTAGTGCGTGTTCGTAATGACTGAGACGGCCCTAGTGGCTGTGGGGCCTGACTGAAGTAGCGCGCCGTGTGCTATGTTGGATCCAGAATGACCTACTCATATACACCCCTCCAGTAGCTCACCTGCTGCATGAACTCATCCCTCTGCCCAACTATCTGTCTCGCGGCATTCCGCTCATGCCTATACCGATCTCAATTTGCACTGATAGCCCGCCGCTCCTGTACCCAAGCCTCTTAAGCTAATATCAACTATTGTATCTTCTATGTGCCCTTGTCACTCTCCGCCTGCAATGCCTATAACTGTGTGTGTAGCTCCTAAACATTTACCCCTGGGCCTCCCCCCTCAACCAGTCCCCTCTACAACTGTGCCCGTGTTGCATCCCTCTCACTCTATAGTGTCTGCATCTGCAACTCTACGACATCCCTCTCTCTCTGTGCAGCCTGTCCCCATGCCACTGCTGCATCTCTGTCTCTCTGCAAGGCCTGCAATCTTAGCTCAGCCACATCTCACTCTTGTCGCAAGCTAGATGCCTGTGATGTCATTGTATCTCTCTCTCTACGAAGAGACTGTACCTCTGTCTCAGCCACCTGCCTCTCACTCTATGCTACCTAGACCTACGCCTATAACACATCCCTCCTTGCCTCCAACACCTCCACCTATGCCTGTGCCACATCTCTCTCTGCCTCCACTATGCGCACTTTGTCCCTAAGCTCAGCTAGCTCCCTCTACACACTCTCTGCATCCACCACATCCCCTGTCCCCCTGCTAACAACCTGTTGTGTCACCCCCTCTCCCACCAAACCAAATCCCTCCATCTGCATCATCTGACTCTACACCTCCGCCCGCAATCTCTCCACCTCAGCCTGCAGATCCACAGCCTCATCGTGGCTCTCATCTCTCTCTCTCACCAATCTCCTCTCCTGCTCTAATACTAGCCTGACTAGCTCCGTGTAGTCTCTCTCACCCTGAGCAAATTGGGCCCGCCACTCATCCCTCTCTGCCTCTACTCTGATTTGCTCTGCCTCTGTCTCCCGCACTCACTACTCGCTCTGTCGCAGTCTCTCCACTGTCTCTCTCAGTACCACCCCCGGATCCTCCCCTCTGGGTGGTGCTGCTACTAGCGGTGCTACATTGTGCACATCTGAATCAACCTCCATCTCTCGCGGATGGTACCCCTCACTCTCTACTGATAGCTCCATCTCATCCACCTCTATCACCCTAGGGGCTCCTTGTTGTGGCTGTCCTCCTCTGGCTCCGTCTGTCTCCTATCCCCCCTCCTCCCCCTGGCTGTCTCCTGTCCCCCCTCCTCCCCTCCGGCTGTCTCCTGTCCCCCTAGCCCTCCTAGGTCTCCGTCTGTCTCCTCTCCGACTCCGTCTGCCTCCTGTCCTCTGGTGGCCCTGGCTGTCTCCTGTCCCCCTTCCTCCCCCCTCCTCCCCTCTGGCTATCTCCTATCCCCCCTACCCTCCTAGGTCTCTGTCTGCCTCATGTCCTCTGGTAGCCCTAGCTGTCTCCTATCCACCCTCCTCCCCTTCGGCCCCGCTAGCCTCACCTCCTTGGGATCCCGGCATCCTCTCCTGTTGACCCCACCCTCATGCTCTCGCCCTCCTCTCCACCACCTCCTCAGCCTCATCCTCCGCCACTTCCTCAGCCTCAGCCCCTCCCCCCTCTGCTTTGTCTCCTCCCTAACCCCTCCTTTGTCGTCTCCTCCTCCAACCACCTATCACCTACTCCTGTGCCCCTCGTCCTCCTCTGCATCCTCTTGGCAGTCTTTGAAGACTAAATGCCCATAATCGCCTCTCATCCTCTGACCCAAATCCTCGTGCCTCCTCAATCGGCACCATTGGTGTAATCCACTCAGGTGAATGTCGCTTAAACCACTCCTCATACCGCCTTGTCGTCCCTACGTCTCGTGGCCCCTCCTGCCTATCCAGATAGGCCCTAAACACCAATCCCTCAATATCATCCCATATACTGTGCATATTTAACGTTGCTCCCCATGGCCGCTCCTGCGTCAGTCATGCAAATGTCACTCGGCCTGCCGGAATATCTTGTCTCACTCTGAACTGCCTCGTCACCTGATCTGGTCGATGCAACTCCACTACTCGTGGCCTGCTCCCAATCATGTAACATCGCGTAAAGAAGTAACCACTATGCAACCCCTCCTCCCTCAACCACCCCCTGAATCGCCGCATCATGTATGGCCTCCACACTATATCCACTGCCCGCACCTCATCAAACTGTCTTCTCCACACGTCTACCTCCTACATCTCTCGGTACCGCAGTATAGCCCCTGCCTCTGCTCCCCACCACCATGCTACGACCTCCCTGTCATCATACTCACCAACTCTCGCTATAATCGGCCTGGTCACGTGAATATGCTCCTAGGCCCACACCTGTAGTAGTGTGACGTGTGTCACACTCAAATGCTTCTGGTAATAAATCACGTGCATGTCTCGATACAACTGTGTTAACAAGCAAGTCCCCCACGTGAACTATCCCTCTCGGCCCTTGATGATGTCACGAATCACCTCAACCATCCTCATGTGAAGAAACTGATCACTCCAGTCCGGTAGCAATATACCACTAATCAACCATGCCAGGTATAGTGATAGTACCAGTAGCCTACACGACAGCATCCTATCCACATCCAACTGACCCCGCTGCACCGGTAGCTCGTCACTACCAAAAAAAATATGCACAGACTCATCCAGCACCTCATCCTTTGACCAACACTCGCTAATTAGAAGCCCTGATATCAGGAGCCTCAGGATCTGCCATACATCCTCCAGTGTCACTGTCATCTCCCCTGTCGGTAGGTGAAAGGTTGATGTCATGGAATCCCACCGCTCTATCAATGCTGTCAACATGGCCCCGTGGGCCTTAATCGTCGGATATGCCATCATATGAAGTAGTCCTACCTTTACTAGTCTCTGGTGATCCTCCCCGGTCATCCTCACTATGCATCTCCTCATCACCTCTAATCGTCTCTCTCACATCCGCAAAATGCCCGTTTTCTGCATATACACAATAATTTTTTTATCATTTCCAAAATTCCCCTCATCATTCTCAGGTATTCCATCCACACCTTTGTTTTCACCCCCTCCCTTCAACCTCGGCGGTCCTGCCCGGTCGGCGGACCCACCCCCGTGGTGGCGGACTCGCCCCCGCGGTGGCGGACTCGCCCCTAGCGGCAAACCCGCCCCTAGCAGCAGACCCGCCCCCGCGGTGGCGGACCTGCCCCCGCGGTGGACCCACCCTCGCAGTGGCGGACCCACCCCTGGCAACGGACCTGCCCCCGCGGTGGCAGACTCACCCCCGTGGGGGAGACCCCGCCTCCGCGGTGGCGGACCCACCCCCGCGGCGGTGGACCCGTCCGCCCACGGTGGTGGACCCGTCCATGTGGGTGCCCTTATCCTTGTTCCCCCCACGCGGATTCCAAGAAATGCAAATTATTAAAAATCCGCCTTCTACCCATTTTTCTTCCTGCCCTCCCAGACAAAACCCATGTTTTAATTTTTCCTTATTCATCTAGTTGCTTATCCCCTCTATTAATATTAATTAAATCAATTGTTTAATTAATACCTTGCATCTTACATAGGGTTCATAAAGTATTTAAATACTTTAACTCTAAATTAAATAAATAAACCAAATATTTAATTTAGTTATTACATATTACCTTTTTCATTTTTTTAATTTCTTTTTTTCTCTCTCATTTCACATCCAACTTTTGCTTTTGGTGGTCTCTAATCCATCTCTTTCCTTCTTCTTCTTAATTGGTTAGCATATGCACACCCTAATCATCATTAGGGTCACATCCTCCATAATCTCCCACTTGCTTCTAATAAGTCATTAGTCCATCTAATTAAGTACTTGCACAACCTTAATCATATGGTTAGTCCAACCTAATCCTCTTCCCATTTATGGCATGTGTCCTTAAGTCAACCTTATTAAAGACTTTCTCCTTTTGGGCAAGGCACTCCACTTCCCCATGTGAATTTTTAATTCACTTTTTAATCCCCCAATGCACTCAAAAGGAATTTTTAATTCCTTCACTTCTTCCCACATGTCCTCTCTTTATTCTTTATTCTTTCCCTCTCTCCATAAGGATATTTGAGGAATTTTTAATTCCTCACATGTCCTCTCACCCACATAGGGACAAGCACCTCCTTTATGAGGAGATCTTGTCCAATCCCAAGGTACTTTGTACCCCCTCCATGTCATGTACTATCCTTCCACCTCATGTCCACTTCACCTTTTAGGGCTATATCACATGCCACATGTCAAGATGTGAGGGCTTGTGAGTTCTCAACTCACCTTGGCCCTACATCTTGATCATTGGTGGCTCAATCTTGGCCATCCATTTCCCTAGAGATTTCTAAAATCTCTATAAATACCCCCTTTTTCTCTCATTTTAGGGGGAGATCATTTTGCTAACCAAACTCTTGCAATTTTATTTCTCAATCTACATTTAGCCATTTTCACCCATTTTTGTTCAAGCATCATTTGCATCTCACATCTCACATCTTTGCCATCAAGGAGCATACAATCCGTCTACAATCAAAGGGCCAACCAAAGGATCGATTCGAGACAAGGTATATCTAATCTTTTACTATCTTTTGCTTTGTTTTAAATGCAACTAGGCAATTCTTGAGGTGTAGGGTGTCTTTAGTTGTTATTTTCTCTCTTGTGTTTGCATCTTATTTTCTAATAAGTAATTCTGCCCTATCACAATTATTAAGCAAAAGAAATTTCCAGAGGGACGTGTCCCTTCACAATTTTGATGTATATATGTCTGTTTCATAGTGACAAAATAGAGATAGGTGAATAGGAGAAGTATACATTAGATAATTTTTAATGATGTTTACATTTCAAGAGACTATGATTCATATATAAAACTTTGGAAGAATCATTGGAAGTCATCTAATTTTTGTGGCGTATTTCTGGTATCAGTTGTTTGATGGATTTATTCAAAATATTATTAAGTTGTCTCCAAGGTTGATAATTCTATATTATTTAAATTGATATATCAAGTATATATTTAGTTTATCAATGCACGTTTATTGCATCTGTGTGGTATGATTTGTTGGTTCTTTCAAGTAAGTGTAGACAATGAAAAATGTCCTAAGCCTACGAGTGTCATTTTTCTTCATCCTCTTCCTTTGATAATTGAATAATTTTAGTTATTCAATTATGTTTGATCATATTCCTCTATTAATTAAATAATTTTTAATAATTATTTAATTAATTCACTTTCTAATCTTTATTCTATCCTGTTCGATTAAATAAACTAATTGCATCACTAATTTCTCCCTCTTCTTCAATATTTAAATAAATTATTATTTATTTAATTACTTTGTCACCTTTCATCTATAGTTAAATAATTACCATTAATTATTTATATATTCACGGTCCTTTAATTCTTCTATAGTTAAATAATTATTAAAATTATTTAACTATCCCAGGCCACCTCCCCTATTAAATAATTAATCTAAATTAATTATTTAAGGTCTAATTTTCATCTCTCCATTTAATTAAATTGATAAATTTAATTAAATGCTCCTCTTTTCATTTTCTCCAAATAAATAATTTGAATAAATTATTTATTTTCCACTTGTCCATTTCCTCCTCTCTCTCCATTTTTGAATAAAAAATTTAAAATAAATTATTTATGCACCACCTCGTCAAAGATGCTCTATCATAATCCCATGTCATAACATTAATTGTTGTCAAAGCCTGCATGTCTTGCATGTCTATCATAGCTGTCAGGTGTCATAGCCGTCAACGTCACAGATTTTCCATCCATGGCATATTTTTGGTGCATCAATTTTAGACCATTAATCTTGGCATCTTTTCTAAGACCTAATCTCAACCATCCATTTCATAACATCCCTCTCATGCATTCCCATCCATTGATCTTGGAATCTTTCTAGAAGATTAATCTCAGCCATCCATTCGAAAGTTTGTCTATAAAAGCAACCTTCCTTCTCCATTTTCATTTTAACAGCTAATTGTCTCCAACTTTCTTGCTACCATTTGTAGGTTTTGCACAAGTATTTCAACAAATTTGAGGGAAAATTTGCATAACAAGAAGGAGAGTAAGAGAAGGAATCAACTACAATATGGGGAGTGCTTTATTTTGTTTGCTTTCATTTTGATATCTCTATTTTGTTTGTATTCTCTTGTTGATGTGGTTTAATAGCTTAGTAGTGTTGGCTATCACTTTATCTATTCTATTTGATTTCTAACCCCATCTCACATTGGTGAACCCGACCAGTAACAAGCTAAAGCCAAGCCACTTCCAGCCGGGATATAAAATGGGTGCTTGAGGAAAGTTCAAGTACCACGAGTGCAGATGTGTCACACGGATAGAGTAGTACTCCCATAAACCTTATTGAGCATAACCTCTTCAGTGGAGTGCCACCTAATTGGTGATTAATATCTCACCCCATGTGTGGCCACTTGAACAGATGCCCTTACTAGACACCTATTGTTTTAGAAGCTAGCCATTTTTAGTCGTTGCTTGGTATAGTGCAGGGTACAATATCATGCCTGAAGATACTCACTACTGACTCCCTTAAGTAGAGATAGAAGTTCTTGGGAAGTGACTACCCAAGAATCCGAAGTTGGTGTGCCCATAGAAGTGAGTGTCGTGGAGAGGAGCCACTGCCACCAAACTTTTAAGCTATCCACTCTCGAGAAGGAGAGGTGTTCAACACCAATCCAGGGTATATCGGTGGGCTATACCAAGTATACAAACCCTTGGCCTATTAGGATTGTGCTTGTCTTACATGTGTTTGCTTACACTAAAACATCGTGCTTGTCAAGTTTTTTCTAGATTTTCAAACAATATACACAACATTCACAAATATGGACACAAACAATCGACCTCAAACAAATCAGACTTTTGAACAAAACATCAAAAAATAGTCTCAGCCTGCTGTCAAACACTTTTTCCAAGAGGATTCTATCAAAAACCAACCTTGAAATTGCTCAAATTTTTTATCATTCAACCATTAGTTTTCATTTTTGACCCTAGGATTAAACTTTCAAATTTTTGATTTCATCCATTAGGCTTCATAATCATAATTTATGGCATTAGCTTGACCCTAGGTTTTCATCTTTGCATACTTTGGATTAGGTTAACCTCATCACAATTTGCAAAATCATTGTTTTCGAAACTAGGTCATCTTGGACTTTGTCATTCATTTATATTTTCAGTCATTGTCCTTTTTGTGAGAATTTCCAACTCAACAGTCTAGTTAGGAAAACTCACTAGTCATCTTGACCTTGACACTTTTTCATTTTCAACAAGTCCTTTGGTAACCAAAATCGAAAACAAAGATTAAGCTTAGAGTGCTTAGGTACCCTTTTCTCCAAATTTCATTCATTTTAGTTCTTACCTTGCATACTTTATTCCCAAAAAATCCAAAAATATCATTCATCCTAGTTGTCATTTTGAACCTAGACCTTGCATTAGCTCCCACATTAGTCCTCATTTTGCACCTTTACCTTACAATTTTCCTAGTCCACAGTGTCATTTTCCTAATCAACATTTTCATACAAGTCAACATCGTCATCCTAATCACCTTGGCTTTTGGCATACTTGCATTATCATCTCTTTGCATCATCATCCTAGTCACCTTGGCTTTTGGCATACTTGCATTATCATCTCTTTGCATTGTCATCCATTATCACAAAAAAAGACAAAAACATAGACTAGTGTCATACTTGCATTGTCATCATCTTCATTTGAGCAATTTATTTGATGGTGGAAACAAGACTTCAAAGAAAGAAAAGACAAATGGCAGACTTTGGACAAGACTTTGACAACAACACCAACACTAGCACCAATCCCAATGACTGGATTTATGACGACCCATTTGGCAATTTGAACATACAATCATCCATGAGCTAGTCAACTTCCTTTCAAGATCCACTTTTTGAACAATTCATACAGAGAGACGAAAATGGAAAAGTATTAGTTGAGGATTTAGACGATGTTGCTCAAAACCCTAACATAGCTTCATTTGTAGAAGAATTGGTCTTGAACGATCCCGATAGATACCTTGCTATGCTTTTAGACCAAGGGGAAAAACTACCAAAAGGCTTCGACATTAATACCATAAGACCTTCTTCTCCGGACAACGTGACAAAAACCATGACATCTCATCAAAACACAAACAATTCCCCCAATAGCAATAACATTGTGGCCACCACACAAGTTGCTACTAACACCATTAATGTGACATCTAGTGGCACCACAAGTCAAAAAACCTCCACCTCAACTAATACAACATCTATTGGAGGAACATTTACAATGTCCATGCCTACAACATCCACATCATCATCACAAATGATAGGAATAACCGTTGGGTCCACATCAATGGGAGAAAATCCCACAAACCCTATGTTGGGATCTTCATCTATGACAATGGGGGCATCTTCATCACATCCTTATGGTGGAATCTCATTTAATCCCTTTGGAGGAAACCCACGACGAGTCTTCATTCAAGGCCCTCAACACAACATTAATACATCATCACAATTAAACATCCCACATGGACAAGGACAAAATATGAACATCCCACATGGACAAGGACAAAATATGAACATCCCACATGGACAAGGACAAAATATGAACATCCCACATGGACAAGGACAAAATATGAATATCCCACATGGACAAAGGAAAAAATATGAACATCACACATGGACAAGGACAAAATATGAACATCCCACATGGACAAGGACAAAATATGAACATCTGAAATGGAAAAGGAAAAAATATCAATGCACCACATGGACACTCCCAAGGAACAAACACCAACATGCTACATGGAAAATTCTTTCAATAAGGACAAGGAACTCAAATGACGCGAAAAATGTGCAACTTTCGCAATCAAATGAGTCAGGGATTTCAGATACCTCAAATACAAACAAACATGGTTGGGTCACATATTCCCACACACTCGTCCCAGATTCATACTCAACAAAAAATTCCCACTAACAACTGGCAATATTAGCAAAACATAACTTACTTTCAAGCAACCAATGATTCTATTGTACATTCCTTGCTAGCAAAAGTGGATGACCTTCAAAAACAGATGGAAAATATGAAAACCTATGACAAGAAGATGCAAATTCCATATAACTTATGTACACATCCTTTTGATACAACTTTGTACATGCCACCATTTCCACATGGTTATGTGGCTCCAAACTTCAACAAATACAAGGGTAAAAAAAATCCACTTGACCACATCAAAGAGTTTGTAACAAGTTGTGTGGATATTGCTCATTAGCACACATATCTAATGTGACTGTTTCCTGAAAGTCTCGCAGGATTGGCCCTAGAATGGTTCTATACACTGCAACTCAGAATATAGTCATGGAAAGAACTTGCTGAAAAATTTGTGAAAAATTACACATACAACATTGACACATATACCTCCATCACCAACTTATTCCAACTCACACAAGAAGATTCAAGTGAAACCTTTTTACCATTCTTTCAAAAATGGAGGGGCCTAGCGAGTTGCTACCATATAGACACACCTAAAAAGGAAAAATTTGACATGTTCGTACAAACATTATTAGGCCCATTGAAAAATGTCTTGTGTGTTCATTGTTGCACAAATTTTGCGGACCTAGTTGAACGAGGTGTCCAAGTTGAACAAGCCCTCATTTCTAAAGGAAGACTAAAATACAGTCCTAAAATCACAAACTCAAACCCTCCTTCTGCTGACAAAAAGAAATATTGGGTTAAGAACAAACATGCCACTAACGATGGTGTAGTCAATGCTAAGGTTTTCAACACTATGGTTCCTATGATTACCCTAAAAGGGACACAACCAAAAAACACATAGATGATGATGCAAACCTATCCTACTAATGCTATCCAAACAAATCCGAATAACCAAGGAAATCAAAACAATCAAAATCAAAGGAAGCCTAGACAACCAAGACAATTCCCTAAAGGCCACACATACACCCCCTTGGGTGAGCCTATTGAAGAAATTCTCAAGAAATTCCTTCAGAATGGTTTCATCACACTTGAGGACCCCAAACCATACGACCCTGGGTAGTTTAAACCATCTTGGTGGGATGATAATGCATTTTGCAACTTTCATCGAATAAAGGACATAAAACTTCTTCTTGTAGACAATTGAAAAATCTGCTACAAGACCTTATTGAAAATCATATCATTGAAGTCGATGGACCACAATTTTCTTCTAATGTAGATCATATAATACACAAAAACCCATTGTAGGATCATGGTTTAGGAAACCCTTCTATGTCAAACCCTAATAACAACAATTGCACCAACTATGCATGTATTGGATATGACTATTCTTGGGGACCTATCATACATCACATTAGAACAAATGATGAACATGTCTACATAGTTACCATCAGAAAGGCCCTTGAATGAAATGTCACCACCCATGGCAGAAAAGTCACCATAGCCAGCCCTTCTCCCCATAGACAACCAAAGGTAACAATAGTTGGCCCGTCCACTTCGCAGTCGCAATCACATCCACAGAAAAAGCACTCCCAACCTAAAGGAAACTTTAATTTTATTGACCGGCTTGGAAAAACACTAGCACAAATCTCTATCCTTGAGTTGTTATGCATCTCGCCTGCCCATAAGGCCATTGTAGATAAAACATTACAAGAATCCTCTGTTCCCCAAGATATTGATGACAGCCAATTCGAAGCCATGGTAGGATATCTCATGAATCCCCACCATATCACCTTTTCTGACCAAGATTATTCGTCATCCAAATTCAACCATAATGATTCCCTTCTTATCAAAGTTCTTGTTCATAAACAGAAGGTCAGATGAGTCTTAGTAGATGGCAGAGCAGGACTGAATATATGTTCCTTAAAATTGGTCAAGGCACTAGGATTTTATGATGCTTGCATAGATGCCACAAGAAGCATTGTTATCAAGGCATATGATGATGAATAGCATTCCTCTCGAGGCATAATTACACTTCCAATTTGAATCGGGCCAGTCATTGTCGACACCACTTGTCATGTTCTGGATTTGGACCTTCCATACAACATGTTACTTGGTTGACCTTGGATCCATGCATTGAAAGTTGTCCCTTCCATGTATCACCAATGCCTGAAATTTCCTTTTGCAGGTACTGGAATTACTATATACGGAGACCCCGATCCATTCCAATATTGTACCAACTTACGAGGTGTCTCAAAATGTCAAGTTCCTATCAGTTGTGAAGCCTCGACATCTTCATCTTCTAAATTCATTGACCCATCAAGAATTGCAAATCCTTCCACATCCACATCCATCGCCACATCATCTCACTACATTGATCCATCTTCATTGACCAAGTCATACACTCCATTTACCTCGCCACAAACCCCAAGGTCCAAATTCATGACATGGGATGTGAATAATATTGTATGGATAATTTACCAGCAAATGACAATGCTAATGTCACTGATAGAGATCAAAATTCCAACATTGATGTCAAGATAGTTACAAAAGGAACACAAAAGGATGGCCATGCTTGGATTGAAACCTTTTGGGACCCTGATGACACATCAGCCTTTGCCATATCTACTTCCTCTCAAGCTTTTCATAACTATTATAACCCCTTCTTTGAGCAAGAAATTTATGATAACCCACTCTTTGAGCATGACCCCGTTGAGGATATCCTATCATCATCCTTCCATCCCACCTACCCTGGGCTAGGATATGAATCTCCTATTGTCATCTCTACTAAGTCATCTTGCCAAGTCATTAAGGATGTGCAAGCCTCCTTTGATGTTAACAGTACAAAAAAGGATAGTCCAAAAGATTCCATTAATGGCATCACCACTCCCATTCATCCACTAAACATTCATTTCACTTCACCTACTTCCCCCATTTCACACATGTCCACTCACATCATAGACATGGATCAACAAATCATAGCTCAAGAAAAGAATAAAGGAAAAGCTCCAATGAATGAGATATCTTTAAAAGGAGATCAAAAATCAAAAGAAAGAAAAGAAGATCAAGACAAGTCCCATAGCCAAAATAAATAGCTATCGAAAAAAACAGAAATAAATTTCAAAAGTGAAAATGAGAAAAAGTCGATCTCAAAGTATGCCTCTCCATGAAAAATCACTGGGGGCATCTATCAAGGAAAAAAGTCAAACAAAGTGCCTGTTGATCCAAGGTCTATATGCATGTCACTCTCACTCATACCATATACTATGTTCCATCCATCCATGTTCACATATCCATCATATCCCTCCATTGGTGATGTATTTCAATGTATCTTTGACAATAACTCCTTGTACTCTAGCTCGTTGGTTGCCCAAGCTCCTTTTCGGCTGAAGCTTGATGGCCCACATAGTGTGCACATTAGGGATCCTACCATAGCCTCTTTCATTTGTCACATCTATCATCCTTCATATTTGCCACTCATACTCCTCATCCTGATTAGGTCCTTTCATCCAGCACGGTTATCCACACAAGGTCAAGGCATCGTCAAGGCAGTCCATGGATCTAGCATTTATCAATTTTATACCTAGCTTCAAAGAGCTAGGAAAAAAGTCCTAAAAAAATACAAAAATCGCCACCTTGATGAAAACCTGGAAAACAGGCATCCTGGTGACACCAAAAATAAAAAATAAAAATAAAAATAATGATGACAAAAATAAATAGAAATAATTCGTCCAATAGTGAAAACCTGGTAAACAGGTGCTTTGGATAAGTACCATGGTGAAAACCTGGCAAATAGGCACCATGTGTAGTCAGTCATTAATGTGCCATCTACTGTCATTCTATCTACCTTTGTCCCTAATGAACATACTCTTTTCCGACATTCGTCATAACACTTCACCCCGACATCATGACATTTTTTTCCATGGCTGACAATGGTTGAAATCAAGTCTTGCATACTGTCCACTATGCATGCTAGTCATGCCTTTTCTTTACATTCCATTTTTCCTGGCTCATTCTCAACTTGACTAGGGGAAAACTTTTATCATGAGACTGTAGTGGGTACTACACGTGATCCTAAAAATCATAAAATGTGTTGAAAAAAGACCTAAAAATCATAAAATGTCCTTAAAAGAGACCTAAAAATCATAAAATGTCCTTAAAAAAAACCTAAAAATCATAAAATGTCCTAAAAAAGACCTAAAAAATTGTAAAATGTCATAAACAAAAACCTAAAAATCATAAAATGTCCTTAAAAGAAAACCTAAAAATCATAAAATGTCCTAAAAAAAAGACCTAAAAAATCATAAAATGTCCTGAAAAAAACCTAAAAAATCATAAAATGTCCTAAAAAAAGACTTAAAAATCATAAAATGTCTTGAAAAAAGAACTGAAATTTGAAAAATGCCCTGAAAAAAGATCTAAAAATTAAAAAATGTCTTGAAAAAAGACCTAAAAATTGAACAATGTCTTGGAAAAGGACCTAAAAATTGAAAAATGTCCTAAAAAAAGACCTAAAAATCGAAAAATGTCCTTAAAAAAGATCTAAAAATTGAAAAATAACCTGAAAAAAGACCTCAAAATTGAAAAACGTCTTGAAGAAAACACAAAAATTCCAAAAAATGGAGTCATGTCAGTCAACATAGTCACACCAATTCAAGTCTTGATTAGTCTTTTTCATTGTTGAACTACGTTGTCTCTATGCATTTGCTATGTAGGCAAGGCTCATCTTCGAGCCCCCGAGACATTAGGTCAGTCCTATTAGGTTTGTCAAAATAAATCATGACTCAATCTTTGGTCAACAAGACAAAGTCATTGGTCGTGTCGAACTACGAGGTCTCTGAGTGTATGACATAGGCAAGGCCATCTGTCGATGAGCCCCCGAGGCCACACTAGGTCAGTCCATTAGGGTTCGATGCCCAATTGTCTCACACACATGAAATAGTTTTTAAATTTAACATGGTCTTTGTCAAAATTCGAACAAACAATCTACCCAAGCGAACTTCTATAGTCTTTCAATCAAGCACAACAATCATCTTGGCATATCAAAATTGGTCAAACTTAGTCAAACTTAGTCAAACTAGTCAAATCTTGCTTACTCTACATATGTGTCCTTCAGAAGGGTAGCCTGTCATTTAATTATGCCCTACGATGTGTCCTTCTTAGGCATTGTCACGATCATGTAGAATTTTGAGGATTCTCATGAAATTTGAGATACATTCCTCTTGATATCGACATCATTCAGGATGTGTCCTTCATAAATTCGACAATGTTGACATCAACATTGTTTGCGATGTGTCCTTCCCAAACTTGACATCAATCTAACATCTCAACATCAATATTGTTTAGGATGTGTCCTTCCTGAACTTGACATCAATTCAACATCTTGACATCGACCTCGTTCAAGATGTGTCCTTCCCGAATTTGGTATCACTTTGGCATCGACATCATTCAGGATGTGTCCATGAATTCGACATCTTAACATCAACCTCGTTCGGGATGTGTCCTTCCCGAATTTGGTATCCCTATGGCATCCACATCATTCAGAATGTCTCCTTTCTGAATTTGACATCTCGACATCATTTAGGATGTGTCCTTCCTAAACTTGACACCAATCTAGCATCTTCACATCGTTAGCCCTGGTATTTTGACACCAAGATGTCCGACATTCCACCACACTTAACAAACTTGACATTTTGACATTTAAACACTTGGAAAGCACTTGGCATTTAATTTTATGATGCTTGTTTTGTCTTTTGGCAATCATGATGTTAGTTCCTTGCGGATGTCCTGACAATAGGATTTAGAGGAGCAATGATATTTCATGATTTGTCTTTCCTGTCTTTACTATTTGTGGTTGATTATGACAAAAAGACTGGGGAAATCACTCTCTTAGTATGAGTCATGATCATCCTTTTATGTGGCTGCTTGTCTCATGTGATGGTACAACCTTGCACACCTTGGACTACGTCATATCATGGTGTTTGTTGGCCATTACAATAATCTACCCAACGATGATAAATATAAAAATGTAAGCATGAAAGTTGGTTCCTTTATCATTTCTCGTCTACCATTCCATCTTCATCCCCGTCCTTCGATAATTGAATAATTTTAGTTATTCAATTATGTTTGATCATATTCCTCGATTAATTAAATAATTTTTAATAATTATTTAATTAATTCACTTTCTAATCTTTATTCTATCCTGATCGATTAAATAATCTAATTGCATCACTAATTTCTCCCTCTTCTTCAATAGTTAAATAAATTGTTATTTATTTAATTATTTTGTCACCTTTCATCTATAGTTAAATAATTACCTTTAATTATTTATCTATTCATGGTCCTTTAATTCTTCTATAGTTAAATAATTATTAAAATTATTTAACTATCCCATGCCACCTCCTCTATTAAATAATTAATCTAAATTAATTATTTAAGGTCTAATTTTCATCTCTCCATTTAATTAAATTGATAAATTTAATTAAATGCTCCTCTTTTCATTTTCTCCAAATAAATAATTTGAATAAATAATTTATTTTCCACTTGTCCATTTCCTCCTCTCTCTCCATTTTTGAATAAATAATTTAAAATAAATTATTTATGCACCACCTCGTCAAAGATGCTCTGTCATAATCCCCTGTCATAACATTCATTTTTGTCATAGCCTGCATGTCTTGCATGTCTATCATAGCTATCAGGTGTCATAGCCATTGGCGTCACAACTTTTCCATGCATGGCATATTTTTGGTGCATCAAGTTTGGACCGTTGATCTTGGCATCTTTTCTAAGACTTAATCTCAACCATCCATTTCATAAAATCCCTCTCATGCATTCCCATCCATTGATCTTGGAATCTTTCTAGAAGATTAATCTCAGCCATCCATTTGAAAGGTTGTCTATAAAAGCAACCTTCCTTCTCCATTTTCATTTTAACAGTTAATTGTCTCGAACTTTCTTGCTACCATTTGTAGATTTTGCACAAGTATTTCAACAAATCTGCGGGAAAAGTTGCATAACAAGAAGGAGAGCAAGAGAAGGAATCAACTACAATATGGGGAGTGCTTTATTTTGTTTTCTTTCATTTTGATATCTCCATTTTGTTTGTATTCTCTTGTTGATGTGGTTTAATAGCTTAGTACTGTTGGTTGTCACTTTATCTATGCTATTTGATTTCTAACCCCATCTCACAGTAAGGATTAAACCCTTCAAGTCAGTCATAGTAATTTAGAAGTATCATTTGGATCATTAAGAAGAACTTGGTAATTACATTCTTGCATGTTTATACTAGCTATAAAGAAATATTCATATGCCAAAAAATTAGAATTTATGCCAAATAGAAGTCACTCATCTCAAACTTTCACTTGACTTGATATACACAACAAGGCACTGGTGTCATACATTCCATTACTTTGTTTCATTCATTTTATTTTTTACATTTTTTAATTGAACATATTGATCTATACTTATACAAATTTCTATACCAAATTAGTATTTCATCCCTCCACTTTAAACTGCCATAGTGGATAGACTGTTGAGGGAATAAACATAGTTCAAATCTACTTCATTCACATAGGTTTACCCACCTAGGTCTTGAAAAAACTAAAGAGTAGAAGGTTCAAATTTATTATTTGGCCTTGTGCATTAGCCAAAAACATATCAAGAGCTTGGAAACCTCTCGTGGTTTCAAACCAACGTTTTTGAGACCTAACAGTTTGGCGACTCTACTAGGGAATCAATTCAGAGTCGGGGTCTTTGTCATAGAGTCAAAAATCTTATTAGACTCCACTGGGAATAATAAGTTAAATTGAATTTTCTCACTTTTAAGAAAGTGAGTGGCAACTCTGATAAAATAAAGTACACATCAGAACATCACAACAATTCAACATGCATGGTAGAAGGTCCCTATACTAAGAAGGTCATAGTGATAAAAGCAAATGGGCACATAAGAATGATAAAGGTAAGAAGGTGTCTGATGAAATGTGAATGACAAATAAGGACAAAACATCAAAACCACACTGTGAGATATATAATAGATACGATGCATTAACAAATAGTTTAGTAGGAGAACCTCATACTCCTAAAGAGGAAAGGAATCCTTTCTACCAACCAAATCTTTAGAAAGATGAAGAATTTAAGGCAAGGATAGAGGTTGAGAGAGTAAAGATACAACAAGAATATGATCATAGAATGGATGGAAATCAAAATGAACCCATTAATAATGTAATCCCTTAAGGGAATAACAAATTCCTAACTCAGGAGGAATTAGATGCACACTTGGAATTTGAGAGACAAGAAGTGGAAAGAGCAAAAGCAGAGCATGAACAGAGGAGGCTTCAAACAATAAAGAAACTCCAAGATTTAAAATTATAGAAAGCTCAAATTAATGCTCAGACGACTAACCTCCCTAAATATGTACCACCTCATAGACAAGGGAAAAATAATGTAGGACCTTCGAACCCACAAAAATCCCAACAATATTAGATAAGGAATCAATACATACAACCAAATTTTCCATCAAAAAATGCATCACATCATCCAAATGCTCAACCATCTCATGGCCAACAATATATGCCACCTCCTCATGCACAATACAACAATCCATTATACTAGTATCAACATCCTCATAACCCACCCCCTAAGCAATACACAACCATGATCAAACAATTTGACTTAGCAGGATTCCAATTATATCCTTACCCAATGGATAGCAGTTGGAGAGGCCTTGTCCAAAAATTTATAGGAAGTAGTGCAATCACTGTCGAGGAACATTTAAGGAGTTTTAATAATTTTATTCAAGATCTAGATATGCATTATGAGGATATGTAGATTAGGTTATTCATGATGTCATTAACTGAAGAAGCTAGATATTGATTTAACAGTTTACCAACAACTTCTATTGATTCCATTCAATAATTTCATGATCAACTCCTTGAACAATATGGGAACTAGTGTGCACCAGAATTTTCCTTTCATGAATTAGTGACTATCCAAAAGAATCAGAATGAGTCGATTTATGAATTTAACTGAAGGTTCAATAAATTGCAAAATAAGATACCACCTGGGTCAAAATTGGTAGACCCTACAGCATTGAGTATTTATCTAAAAGCATTTGATCCAAAAATAGGATATGAGCTTAGAAATAGGTGCACCAAAAAATTAGCTAAAGCTCAGAAAATAGCATTGACTATTAAAAACAATAGGAAGGCTACAGGAATGGTTGCTAAAAGAGACAATCCTAGGGTTCCTCAATAGTTCAACAATCCTCAGCATAGACAAGAAAATATATATAGAAATGAGAGGCCAAGGTTACATAACATTCCTTACAATAAAAATTGGAGGGATGGAAAGCCTATGATGGATAGACCTAGAAGCAAGGAAACTCCTAACCCTTTGAAGAAGAGGGGAGTGTATATGGTTAACAATAGTCCTTGGTGTGAAATTTGTGATGCGCCACATTCCCCTGATCACTGTGTTGTAGCTCAGAAGATGGAAGAAGAAGAAATACTATTAGATAATAGTGAAGAAGATCATATGGTATATTTAACCTCCAACACCTTTCATCCTGTTGAGGAGAGATATTCATCTTCAGAAGAAGGTTATGAGTATGATGTTGATCACCAAAAATACAATATTCACATTGTAGAATAGCAAGTCTTTTCTAATCATGAAGAAACCAATGATGAACAATGCCCTCCTAGTGCACCATATCGGTCAGGAAAATGTAATATAAGGAGACCAACTGAGGAAGAGATTAGGAAATTGACTATTGCTATAGTAGAACAAGCCAAAAACAAATATTGGTTGAGAAAAAAAATAGTGAATGAAAATGAGGGTGTTCCAAGAGGGATATTTATGAGACAAGACACAAGGAGCACTAAAGAAAATAGAAAATAAGTAGCCTAACAAAAATGTGCAAAAACATGTTTAGAAGGAGGAAAATAAAGAGTTGCATAAAAATAAACAAAAGTCTGATGACACGAATAAAAAAGAAAAGGAGGAGAGCAAAGGAAAGTAAATGGAGTAGAAGACGATGATAAAATCATAAGGTACCTCCTTTGACTTTACACAAGCTTTATCCCAAGTAAAAATGTCTGTACCATTACATGAAATGATGAAAATTAAGGATTATAGGGATAGTGCCATTCAATTAATATCTAATGGGAATGATAAAAGCACAACTTCTGAGAACAAAGAAATTACTAAGGTTAGTAATAAGCAAGAAAAGGTGAATGCTCCAAAGGTTTTTCTTGGTGATGCTATAGTGAATTCTTTGCAAATTGATCCATTTTTTACCACACTACTTATAAATAACAAACTAGTGAGAAATTGTATGATAGACTCAGGTGTTTTGATCAACATTATGCTAGTTGGAGTCATGAAACAATTAGGAATGTGGGTGGATACTAATGGTGGCAAGTGTTATGCTATGGATAGCAAACCTGTTCCAATAGTGGGGATAATGAAAGATGTAGAGATGAAGCTGGCTACTTATCCACAAGTAGTATATAACATTGATATAACTGTGATTGATACACCTCCTCACTTTGGAATTTTCTTATCAAGGCAGTGGACTACAACAGTTGGAGAGAATGTAAAGTTTGATCTATCCTATGCCACCATACCCATAAATGGCGAAGAAGTCAAGTTGTATAGAGAACCATGGATGAATCAAATTGTGGACCATGTGGCTCAAGATCAATTAAATTGCTTTTGTGATGTATATTTTGGGAGTTTCAGGGTAGAACATTCTCAACCTGAACTAGTGAATATCGATTTAATTGATAAACATGTTTCTAAAAATCAGCATGTTGTATGGAAGATGTATTTCAATGGAGCATGTAGTCAAGAAGAAAATGAGGCTATGGTAGTTTTTATCTCACCAGAAGGTATCACATTCAAATATTCATTTCTACTGACTTTTGAGTGTACTAACAATGTAGAAGAAAATGAGGCTTTGTTAATTGGTTTAAATATGGCTATTGAACATAAGTTCAAATTGCTAAGTGTTCTGGGAGATTCTAAGCTAGTTGTTTCACAAGTCAAGTCAAAATATGCTGCAAAATACAAAAGGTTGAAACAATATAGGAATTCTATATGGGATATAATTGAATTATTTGATGCTTTCTCCATTGAGTGGATAAACAGGTAAAAAAACATAATGGTATATTTTTTAGCTAATGTAGCCCTGAGAAGAGATGATATTACCTTGGCTAGGGTATCCCAAGTTTAATTTAAAACAAGACCTGCTATCCCTAACAATAAATATAGCTGGAAGGTTTTTAATGATGATATTGACCTCATAAAGTTTCTTCATTGCATAGATTAGTACGAGGCTTAGGAGATTGACTTCAATGCTTTTGTGGAGGAAGTAGATGGGAAGCAGACTGTATTTGGAAAGGATTCCTTGCAGCTTAAAACCAACAAGCTTCCCAAAGGACTTGTGGCATTAGAAAGGGTATATGATGGAAATGATTGATCTCTCATGAAGCAGACACTAGTATTAAGCTTATGAGTATGATGTTGATCACCAAAAATACAATATTCACTTTGTAGAGCAAGTCTTTTTTTATCATGAAGAAAGAAATGATGAACAATTCCCTCCTAGTGCACCATATCAGTCAAGAAAATGCACTATGCCACAACCAAATTTCATCAACTTGAGCAATCAGACAACTTTTACTAGCAACACTTAGATGAAAGATATTACCTTTTGTTTTTGTACCTGATGTACAATCACATTTCCATAACTCCCCAATATTTTACACTTTCCATCCTTGAATTGAAGACTGTATCCCTTGTCAACAATATGTCCAACACTTAAAAATATTATGCTTCAAACCCTCCACATTTAGAACATCATCAGTATTATTCTTACCATCAAGAGAAATGGATCCTCTTCCATAGATTACACCAGTTGGATCATCATCAAATCGTACAACACCACCATCATACTTTTCAAGACTCACAAATTTACTTTTATCACATGTCATGTGATGAGAGCATCCACTATCAATCACCCATTCATCTTTTTCTTCAATTTTGGTTGTTAGAGATTTTTTCACATTCATGCAACTAGCAAATTCAGTAGGTAGCAGATCATTTTCCTTGATAGCAATAAATACCCATTCATCTTCACTTGCATTCCCTTTATCAGGTTCATCATCTGTCACACCTTCATTGGCAACATAATAACACTTTCTTTGGAATCTAGGCTTGTTAGGTCTTGGCCTAGGAACTCTTTCTAGACACCTTGAGGAAAAATGACCTATCTTATTGTAAGAAAAACCTTTAAGAGGAAATTTCCCTTTATACTTACCTTCTCCTCTGGGTACTCTCTTGACAAGAAGTGCTCAAAGCTCATCTAGCTTTCTCTCTTCTTCTTCAATCTCTCTCATTTCCTACTCATACTTGGACAAGTTTCTAGAAGAAGTTTCTCTTGGATCATATCTTTGCTTATCTTTTCTAGAGGTAGTAGCCTTGAATGTAGATTCTATCTTAGGAAGAGCATCACCAAATTCACTTAACTCAAAAGCAGCAAGCTTACCAGTCAACATGTCCCTGGTTACATTTTTCACTGTCTAAATCTCCTCAATAGCAACAACTTTATGTTTGTATGCAAAAGGAAAGGATCTTAGCACTTTAGCAACAATCTCTGATTCTTCCAATGTTCCACCAGCAAATCTGATATTACACACAAGTTCATTCACTCTTTATATGAAAGAAAGAATGTTCTCATCTTCACCAATTTTCAATATTTCATATTTCCCTTTCATACTTTGCAACTTAGCAATCTTCACATGTGCATCACTTTCATACAAAGTTTCCAAATTTTTCCAGATCTCATAAGCAGTCTTCAAATCCATGACATTTGTCATCTCATAATTAGTCAAAGCACTCAACAATGCTTCCTTAGCACTGATATTGTACTTGGAATCTTTAATCTTAGCAAAAGTAGAAGGACCATTTTGCGGGATGATATACCTATTCTTTTTAATGTTCCAATAGGATTCACCAATGCATCTCAAATGACACTCCATTTGAGTCTTCCATAGAGAATAATTTTTTCCATCAAATCTTGGACTATTCTTCTTATATGTCACTATCTAAGATCACCTCAAGCTATTAAACTTCTTCCAAGGAACCAGCTCTAATACCAATTGTTGGAAACACAAGGGTAGACAACTGAGAGGAGAGGGGAATAATTTGTCACATAAATTTAAACTTATTAAACTTGTTCTCAGATCTGATTAATAACCATGAAAGCATAAATCATTACCACATCAGAAACACACATAACAACAAGATTTTTACATGGAAACCCTGTTAGGGGAAAAACCATGGTGGAGGTTATTCCACAAGATTATACCCTATTAAAAGTATAAAGGAATAAATGGGGAATGCACATGCATTTAGGAACACTACCTAGAGCTCATTGCTCAAATACAACAAGGCTTACTACCCAAAGGAAGAATCACTATCTTACAGAAAGATTCAGATTACATCCACAAGATTTTGAACTGAGAAAATAGCATTTTCTCATTCCTAATTATAGTTCTAGTTAAGCACATAAACTCTGCTCACTCTTCTTCACATTTTACTTCTACCTTTGAATGATTAGGACATTATTCACACATAGGACTTGCACACTTTGCTTCACAATCATACCTTCAAATGATAAAACAATCACTCATATATATCCACAACCAAGAATAACATCATCTACATGTCAGCTTCAATAAAATATAAAATAAATACAAACTGTCAACCCACAACATAAATGATTATCAATGCAAATCAACCAAAGTCAACCACAACATAGTGAAGACCCAAAACAATATCCTTGAACATGAAACATCTTCAATAATTATTCCTCGAAGATCCACAACATCAATCAATGTTGATGTACAAAAAAGATAGAGCATGATCTAGAAACATCCAAAAGCATCATGAATCACCAGAGAAGCATCTGCAACACTTCACTTTACTAGAATTGCAATCATATTCTTTTAGGAACACCAACTAAAGCAACAGAAAAACTGTTAGAACACAGATACTCATAACTCAATCAAATCTTCATGCGGATCTCTAAAACTTAAGGTGGATAAACTAGATATACTCAACAATAAACCCTTTAATCCACAACCTTTGATCAACAAAATACTGAGCTGGCCATCAACATGTTGGCCATGCTGAACTTGACAACCTGCAACTTTATTTATTGCAATTTTCTCAATATCCTCGACATATACAACCTCTAATGACATTAATTCCAATATTGTTTACATCAATGACAAATACATATCAACAACAACCAACAGGTAACTCATTCTCTCTCTCTCCCCCCTCACTCTAAATCCCTCCCAGTCTACCTAGATAAGTAACTCTCACTTGAACCCCCTAACATCCACTCCCTCTCTCTCAAGATTCTCCCTCCCACACCCTCTCTCTCAGGTCTCTCTCTCACTACGTATCTCTCACTCCCTCTCTATTTCACTCCCTCTCT
>VDFB02105785.1:108558431-108610042 GCA_007258455.2 Sequoia sempervirens
AGAGTTTGGAGGAGTGAAAAAATGGTCAATACCAGTGTTGAGGAAGAGTTTGGAGTTAAAACAAGGTCAATACCAGTGCCGACAAAGAGTTTGGAGGAGTGAAAACAAGGTCGATACTAGCGTCGGGGATGACGTTGAGGGCACTCAAGGAAAATTGATGACCAAGGGGAAATGAGTACTGTAAGTTTGGCACCCCCATTCTCTTTAACCTTCAATTTTCATACCTAGTTTCCAAAGATCTTCTCGTAAAATGGTATAAGATAAGATAGAAAAAATAAAATAACATACATAACATATCACCTACAATCCCATTCAAGCATTTTTTAATTAATTTATGAGATTTAAACCTAAAACAAAATTCCTTACACCACAGGTGAGATGAATGAAACAACCCTTGATCATTTTATTCAAAATTTAGATATGCTTGAACAATGGAGAACAGCGGTTGAATTGTCATATCAATTCAAATGCCCGGCTCTTGTCATACTTAACAAATCCCCATGAATTCAAAACCTACTACAAAATGACTCAAAACCTAGAATTTCATTTTCCCTAAAACCATGAGACTTTTACAATTTTATGCAACTTCATCTCTAGACTAGAGCCAAAAAATATCTAACTTGCTAACCCGGTACTTGGCCTTGAAATCCTTCTTATAGAAAAGGAGGAGAAAACAAACGCTGTCGAGGCTAGAAACTGCGTGTCACCCGGCCCGATTAGGCTGCCTTGTGATATTATTCCAAAAACTGTTACAACAACAATCTCCCAGGGAATCTTCTTGTTCATCATGCCTGTTGAGAATGGTTGATGCAGCAACAAAAAACTTCAAGAATTCCGCACCTAGACTGTCACCAAAAAACAAAACTGGAATCTTTTGTAACTGGAACAGCTGATTTATTAACCGTTAGCAGCCTACTCCTTTTAACTCTTCCTTAGTTAAATATACATTTACCCATTTCTGGTACCCTTCATCAGTTGGCCAATCAAAATTGAACACCTCATTCACCTTGACACTATAAGGTTTGTAATTAACTGCCACCTAATTCGCTTCTCTTTCAAAAGACTCCAAGAATGAGCTGGTGCTAATGATTTTTTCCATACAACTCACCAACAAATCATAATCTGACTTACCATGTTTTTTAGGGTTTTGTAGTCTAAACATGATATAAAGTGGCTCTTACACTTTTGTGATTACTGTAACTTGTGTGAGAGGCCCCATGGATACTGTTGTAATTGTAGGATGCATGAATAGGGTGTAGGATGAGAAATAAAGAAGGCATAGATGTTGTCCTCAATATTTTTGTGAAGAAAAGCATGTGAAATGAGAGGTTCAGGCCTAGGTTTCAACAAAACATGTATGGGAGATCTGATTTTATGAATTTTTATCTATGTGTAGACCTAATGGGTTGTTTCTGAACATTGAATATAAATGATATACATACACACACACACACACATATATATATGTATATATGTATGTATGTATATGTATTTTTAAATGTAAATGTAAATGCAATTACTGGATGCTCTCCTAGAACAATAAATGCAACATATCATTAAAGAAAGCTATATCTATGTATATAAATGTGTATTTCTAAATGCAAGTGTAAATGCAAAGAGCATATGGTTTTGTAGTGTTAAGATACAACATATCCATAAATTAATGTAATTGAAATTCTAAAGTCTTCAACACATATAATATGAAATCGATCAAACTATTAAACTACATAAGAAATAAATGAAAAAAGTAAATGCATATGTATGTGTATTTGTAAATGTAGGTGTAAAATAAATAAGAATAATAAAAATTATAAAAGAATACAAGGAAATGTCTCCTCCCTTCTTGGTAGTGATAACCTCCTCCACACACAACCCTTAAAAATTATGAATAGAGGAATATAATCTTTGAAGAACTCAAAGTTGATTCTCTCCTACCTGATGTAATTAGTCATTTTATCCTTACAAAAATTTATAGTTATTACTAGAGGCACATTGACCAATTCTTCATAATAGAAGAATTTGATCATACTTTTCCAATGATGGAATTATGAGAAAACCTTAGGTTAAATGAATAATTCCTAGCTAAGTTCTCTAAATCATGTCCAATCGTATAAGAGAAGACTGCTGCTATGTGTACCTGGATACCATGGAGAAAGGCTAGTCTTTGGGCTCTTTCATCAATCATCCTACCTTAAAACATACCAAAAATCTCCTAGCAATTAGACATAGGAAGATTTAATGACTTAAAAAAAATGTAATGCCAAAGCGTAAACTTATCATGACTTAACCAAGCCTAGTACACACTCCCTCCCCATTAACCACTTAGACATATGGAAATTAAATGTAAATTTACTGCTATTTTTAGTCATGTAGGTGTCCAATAAACCACTTGGTGGTGTTTCCCATCAAGTTTATTTACTGGAATGAAGAGAAAAAGTCCTTTGATTACAATTAGAGAATATATTTGAGGCCTTGGTTGTGTAACTGGTGGACCATAGTCACATTTAACACTTGTTACAAAGTTTGGGAGTTAAAAAATTAAGTAGATTTGATTTGTGATGGACACATTTGGATGGTAGTAAATAGCTTACAATCTATCAAGACTTGATTACCTTATAACATGTGAAATTCTAGCGATGAAATGATAGATTAATCATAATGTCACCTTGGGATCACATCACCATGAAAGAACTTCATCCAACATCCTTATGAATTTAGGTACCACCAAATAGGTATTTGTCAGATCTGTCTTCCTCGAGTGAGGGAAATTCAGGAAGAGAAGAGGAAAGCGAGACATGTAGTATGTCTAAAAGAGAGAGATCAACTAGAGGTCAAAAGATTAGAAGAAAATTTCATAAACGCATGGAATTTTTTCTTGCTGAAGGGGGACATGTTCTTATGATGATGAGAGCATAGGTGACATTGAGGTTCCCTTGAGGTACAAACATCTATGGAAACAATGGGTACCCAAGGAACTTCCTCCAATAAACACCAATTTTTGTGTCAACGAGACGATATATCGCATAGCACCATCGTCATTACATGGTTTGGGCCCATTTTGCATGGATGGCATAAAGGTCTATTATGAAAAGGTTATTGAATTGATGGAGTATGTTGGACCTTGTTACAATTACAAAGATTGAAT
Organism: Sequoia sempervirens; assembly: GCA_007258455.2. Lineage (NCBI taxonomy): Eukaryota > Viridiplantae > Streptophyta > Pinopsida > Cupressales > Cupressaceae > Sequoia > Sequoia sempervirens. The sequence continues at coordinate 108,561,577 of VDFB02105785.1, forward strand.
GCAACTGGTTCGATATACATGAAGTATGCATAGGTATGCACTGTCAGCAAATTATATACAACTAAAAGATAAGGATCAAAATAAAGGAGTGGCTATGTATATTGATGGAAGACCAAAAGCATTAGGGAATATTGCAGGGTTTATAAATACTACATGACCTAGGTCAACAAATAAGCAACCCAATTGTATATTCGAGGCGTGCGAGGGAAACCATGTATTCGTATGTGTGATAAAATCAATAACTGTAGGGGAAGAGTTGCTAATCGATTAAAATTTGAATCGCTTAGTTACAAACACGGTTAATATGGGGGTGGTACGTACTATGTACCATTTTACCCAACCTCCAATTAATGACTCCAATATACCATTTTATTCTTATGTTTTTTTCATAAGTCTATTGGTTTCATTTTGGTAATGTTTTTTTATATTTAATTTTTGTCACAGGGGGACATTGATTGTACGAAGAAGGCTCTGGCCCAAAGCACAGATCGCGATGTATCTTCAGGCACTTCTTCCCAACAGGTTTACCTCATTGTAATTGTACAAATTAGATACGAGCAAAATGTTTTATTATTATGTTTTTTTCATAATTTTTTTGGGTTAATTTCGATAATGTTTTTAATATTCTTGTTGCAGTCGACTGATCGGGGAAAGGAACCAATAGTAGTGGAGAGCATCCATCATGAGGTGCAGTCAATATTTTGTGATGATGACATCACTTATTCAGCAAACCCTCTCGATACGATAAATAATCTCCAAAAAAAATGCAATGAAGAAATGACTAAGTTGATGTTCATAGTACGTCAAACATATGAGATAACAGAGAGGGTTAAAGTATTGACTGAGAGATTACAAAAATTGCAAGTAAGTTGTCATGAGGTCTTTAATTATAACATAAGTTCATTCATGGTTTTATATTTTTTACTCTTTTATGTCATGAACTAAAATATGTGTTGTTTTTACAGGGTTATTTTCCTCCTCATGATGCTCCTGGCCATGATTAGGGTACTACAAGTGCTACCCGAGGAGTAAGGGTTGGTACATGTGTCCATCCTGATCTTCCTATGCATACATCACATCATCTAAGCCCATCATTCGTGCCTATATTGTCGTCTGAAATGTCAGCAACAAATACCATGTAGGCATCCATTAATGCACCCTCTGGTAGTGAACACATACCAGAACATGCATCAGGACATGTACCTAGGGATGCAGAGGCCACTAGTACTGGTGACGTTTTAGCAGCATTTCCTAGATCTTCCCGTATTACTAGTATGGGAACATTGTCGGTCACACTTGTGGTGACTGACGATTTCGTTCCCATAAAGATGGAGAAGGTCCCAGGTAATTTAAAATGTTTTAATTATTATTCTATATAATCCAATTGAAATTTACTTATTGATCGCTCTTTTTAGACTATTGATCCCATGATCATTTTGCAGGAAATGATGTTTTTTATAAACATCTAAGTGATATTACATTGGAGCTTTCGGCCCACCATACGTACATGGTGGAATGCCCAAAATCAAGATTTAAAAGATGAGCTCATTAACTGTTTAGTTGTGTTGTTCGGTGATAAAACATTCAACCAACCAAGGTCCTTAAGAAAGCTGGTACCTATCTAAAGTATGCGAGGGACCAATATAGGTCACATTTAGAGAAGAACAAAAGTACGAGCGTCCCCCCATGATTTTGGAGAGGGAGTGGAAGGACCTAGTGTCCGATGGAAAGGAGAAGGCTGAAAAGAAAAGGAAAGACACCACCGCTAAGGAAGGTATGTGATATAGAAGCATAAATCTGCAAAAAATCCTGATTAATCGTGATTTTTAAAAAATTTGTAGGCTGCATGATTTTTTCCCTGATTTTTTGAAAAAATTGTTGACTTTTTGGTCAATGATTTTTTTTCGTTTCAAACTGCAAAATCGCCAAAAAAACGTGTTTAAAATCTACAAAAAAATGTGAATAAAATTGAGCTGATTTTCACGCAAAAAAAACCATGAGACCATGGCTTGTTGCTTACTATTATGCTTTGATAGATTTTTTCCAAGCATCCATAGCTCGTTTAAAAGCACCTGTTTTAGACTTTTAGCCATAGTAACAAGGCAATGAACTATTTGATAAAATTCTTTGGTAGACATGTATGAAAACTGCAGTAGCATAGACAAGGTAGTGAACTACTTGAAAAAAATGTCTCAAAGAAATGTAGTCTCATGGTGATGGAATGCCATGATGAATGCCATGACAAGAAAAAGGGTATGGATTGTCGCATTCCATCCACCATGCAAGATTTCTTTAGGCATTTTTCAACAATTCAATCGCCTTGTCTATGTTATTTGCTTACTATTATGCTTTGGAAGATTTTTCCAAAGCATCCATAGCTTGTTCGAAAGCACCTATTTTAGGTTTTTACTTTTATCCATAGCATGAAGGCGTTGAACTGCTTTGATAAAATTCTTTGGTAGAAATGTATGAAAAATGTGGTAGCATAGAAAAGGTAGTGAACTATTTGAAAAAATGCTTCAAAAAAATGTGGTCTCATGGTGATGGAATGCCATAACGAATGCCATGACAAGAAAATTGCTATGGATTGTCATAGCATTCCATCACCATGAGACCACATTTCTTTGAGGAATTTTTTGAAACATTTCACTACCTTGTCTATGATATTTCTTACTATTATGCTTTGATAGATTTTTTCCAAGCATCCATAACTTGTTCAAAAGCACCTATTTTAGGCTTTTAGCCATAGAAGCAAGGCAGTGAATTGTTTGATAAAATTATTTGGTAGACATGTATGAAAAATGTGGTAGCATAGAAAACTATCACCATCTGATATTTATGCAGTTGTAGTATGTTTTGTGCAATGTAATCAGCGATATGAATATAATCAACAAAAATCTATTTTCTATAATTCATGGATTGAACTCTATATTTTATTTTCTCTCAATGTCTGTATGCTATGGAAATGCCATTAAATTATTTTTTTTAAGTAGTTTCTGATTGTTTTTCTTTAATTTTTTGTTTTTTTTGTAAATCTGATTTCTTTTCCTGATTTTTTCCCGATTTTTTCAAAAAATCATGAACTTTTGGTTTGCCGATTTTTTCCCCAAACGATTAATGCTGCTATGTACAGTGATACTATCAACAATGTAATTATATACTGATTACTCTTTCTTTTTACATAATCTAACGTATTTCAAACTTTTCATAGGCTACCCGACACATCGAAGGCAACAAAGTCAAGACTTGAAAAGCACGGGAAACACAAACTTAGCTCTGGTGATTATATGAAATTAGCCACATGAATTGTAAGTATCAATAAATGAAATATTGCATCCAAATTATAATAAATTGAAAAAAAAATTGGTTTTATCACACCATAGAAGCAAAATTCATGATCTTATGTAAAAATGTAGGGCTCTAAATTCAACAGAGTTCCCATAGAAGAGGACCTGAAGATTGCCTTCCAGCAAGGCTATGGAGTCATGGCTGAATGCCTAAGAGTCTTGACTGGGAAAACACAATCTTCCATTGCATCTGACACGCAGGTAAAAAAACTCAATAAAGTTTATTTAAAATTGAATACTTGTGCAATCTATTCAATATTAATTTCCACCATAAAGTAATTACATGCCTATTTGTTTTAAACATTCAAGCAATGATAATACTGCACATGGAATTGGAATGTAGCCTGGTGAGGGTGGAGCACAACGTGCAGATGAAGGTCATGGTGTGCATCCCAGTACTTTAGAGCATGTAGAGCATGATCAACATGTTGAGCATGATCAAGCTAGAGAAGATCAGGAATATGAGTTGGCCCCATCAGGTAAAGAGGACCACTCTAAAGTTCTTTTAAACATATTTAATTGCAATTGGTGTATTAATTAATGTAACCTTTCATGTTTCAACTTTAGAGCATGTAGAGCATGATCAACGTGTTGAGTATGACCATGTTAGAGAAGATCAGGAACATGATGTGACCCCATCAGGTAAAGAGAACCACTCTAATATTCTTTTAATTAATGAAATACTTGTAACAACAATAATAAAATATATCAGTTTAACATTTCTTTCTTATTGTAGTATACCCCCTTGCAACGACATCCATGTCATGAGTAGACGACTAGGCGTACATTAAGATCACAAGCAAAGGGAAGAACAACTAAAGGGGGGACAAATATTACTTTAGAAAATGATACTCCACTTCAGCTTTATGTAGCTTTAAAAAAGAAACAAAAAGAAAAGTGATTGTAATCATATCATGACAACCATATTTTTGATAATATGTAAAAACTAAAAGAAAGAATATACTATGTTAATGAATGAATGTGAATATGTTAATTAATGAATGTTATATGTTAATGAATGAATGCTATATGTTATTAATGGATGAATGAATATTATATGTTATTAATGGATGAATGAATGAATGTTATATGTTATTAATGGATGAATGAATGATTAATGTTATATGATTGGGTATGGGAAATTGAGAGTGATGTGAGGGGGGTGGGAGGGGCCAAATGAGCTTCCACCGTCATGTGGTTGGCCTTGTTAAGTAGAGAATATTAAACTATTCTCGAAACAAAGAGAAACTCAATAAGGTAATGCACTTTTAAATATAAGAAATGCATCGTTTGAACCATCAAACCAATATGCAGTCTGTATGTATGATCAGTCGCCAGTCTCCACGATGGTACATTTCTATGAATATTTTTTTTATAAAAAAATTGCATTGCTTCATCGCAATTTCAATGAAACCCACCTACAAATCACCAAAAAGTTTCGACGAAGTTGCTATAGCTGGGATGAAGGTTTCACCATAACTCCTTACCCATTTTGTCATGCTTTTGACAAAATTTTAGTGTTGTTTTGATGCTACTACTTGCCCATTTTGTTGTAATTTCGATGAACTCTTGGTGTTGTTTCAACGCTACTACTTGCCCATTTCATCACACTTTCGACAAACTTTTGGTGTTGTTTTGACGCTACTATTTGCCCATTTTGTCGCACTTACAATGAATGTTTGTTGTTGTTTCGACACTAATCTTTTCCCATTTCGTCAAAATTGCGACAAACGTCTGATGTTGTTTCGACGCTACTCCTTGCCCATTTCGTCGAAATGGTAACGAACTTCTGGTGTAATTCATCAGTGGTTACATGAAGTTTTTGTTGATATTCTAAAAAAATCCCGAGTCATTTTATGATGTCGACGACTGATCAATCTATGCCGTTATTTCATTTTTCCTTATTCATCCAGTTGCTTATCCCATCTGTTAATATTAATTAAATCATTTGTTTAATTAATACCTTGCATCTTACATAGGGTTCATAAAGTATTTAATTTAATAAATACTTTACCCCTCTTTCTCCTCTAAATTAAATAAATACACCATCTTATTTAATTTAGTCATATTACCTTTTAGAATTTAAATTTCATTTTTTTTAATTCCTCTTTTTCTCTCTCATTGTCACATCCTCCAACTTTTGAAAGTTGGTCTCTAATCCATCTTAATTCCTTCATCTTCTTCTAATTAACTATGGTTAGCATATGCACACCCCTAATCATCATTAGGGTCACATCCTCCATAATCTCCCACTTGCTTCTAATAAGTCATTAGTCCATCTAATTAAGTACTTGCACAACCTTAATCATATGGTTAGTCCAACCTAATCCTCTTCCCATTTATGGCATGTGTCCTTAAGTCAAACTTATTAAAGGCTTTCTCCTTTTGGGCAAGGCACTCCACTTCCCCATGTGAATTTTTAATTCACTTTTTAATCCCCCAAAGCACTCAAAAGGAATTTTTAATTCCTTCACTTCTTCCCACATGTCCTCTCTTTATTCTTTATTCTTTCTCCTCTCCCCATAAGGATATTTGAGGAATTTTTAATTCCTCACATGTCCTCTCACCCACATAGGTACAAGCACCTCCTTTATGAGAAGATCTTGTCCAATCCCAAGGTACTTTGAACCCCCTCCATGTCATGTACTATCCTTCCACCTCATGTCCACTTCACCTTTTAGGGCTATATCACATGCCACATGTCAAGATGTGAGGGCTTGTGAGTTCTCAACTCACATTGGCCCTACATCTTGATCATTGGTGGCTCAATCTTGGCCATCCATTTCCCTAGAGATTTCCAAAATCTCTATAAATACCCCATCTTTTCTCTCATTTTAGGGGGAGATTATTTTGCTAGCCAAACTCTTGCAATTTTATTTCTCAATCTACACTTAGCCATTTTCACCCATTTTTGTTCAAGCACCATTTGCATCTCACATCTCACATCTTTTCCATCAAGGAGCATACATTCCATCTACAATCAAAGGGCCAACAAAAGGATCGATTCGAGATAAAGTATATCTAATCTTTTACTATCTTTTGCTTTGTTTTGAATGCAACTAGGCCAATCTTGAGGTGTAGGGTGTCTTTAGTTGTTATTTGCTCTCTTGTGTTTGCATCTTATTTTCTAACAAGCAATTTTTCCCTATCACATTTCTGGCATGCCCAGTGGGACCCAAAAATGGGTCTTTTTCTTTCACGTTTGTTGTTTTTGGCTTTTTTGTAGGTTCGGGTTACAGAGTGGCCGACCTGACCTCTCCGGTGGTGGACCTGACCTCTGGCGGCGGACCTGACCTCTCCGGTGGTAGACCTGACCTCTCTATTGAGAGAACTGACCTCTGGTGGTGGACTTGACCTCTCCGGTGGCGGACTTGACCTCTCCGATGGCGGACCTGACCTCTCTATTGATAGAACTGACCTCCGGTGGCGGACCTAACCTCTTCAGTGGCAGACCTGACCTCCGGTGGCCGACTTAACCTCTGCGGTGGCAGACCTTACCTCTCCAATGGTAGACCTGACCTCTCTGTTGGCAGAGCTGACCTCTGGGGGTGGACCTAACCTCCCGAAGGTGAAGTTTCAATTTTTTACCAATTGTTCTTTGGTAAATTAGGCACATAGTTTAATTAGAGGGGTCAACAAACCTTGTTTGGAATGCTTGTGGAAGGCTATTTGATGTATCCAATCCCTTTGCACCATTTGGTGATCCTGGGTGATGAGAAATCGTAGCTTTCCAAGTCCTTTGAGTCACCCTATTTTCATTTTCTTAGTGGGACCTGCTTGGGGATTTCATCACCCCAAGGGATGATTCCAACCACATGTACCAGTGGGGTATATAAAGGGGGGAGAGCAAAAGTTGTACCTCAATCCAACCACATTGTAATTGGCGAAGCGTTAGGATGATGTGAAGAGTTGGTCCAAGCCTTTAGTATCTCGCTAAGGTTCCCGACTCACGCTTGTAATAGGTTGGTGTTCACGGTTTGGGCCTCACGTACCAGGTGTATATCGAGGACTCCTTAGCAACCATGTTCATCCTAGAGTAGAAGACTTTGTCGGCCATACCCGTTTCTACTAATCTTAGGGTTGTGCTATCTAAATTGTATTTCTCGTGCAAAACCAGTCATTTTCAGTTTAGCCAAATCTTTTTATCAGTGTTTGCTATATTTTGGGTCCTTTTCCTTACTCATCCATCAAAAAAATCAAGCTTAAACTTATCCTTTGGCGGACCTGACCCCATCCTTTGGCGGACTTGACCTCATGCTATGGCAGACCTGACCTCATGCTGTGGCGGACCTAACCTCATGCTGTGGTGAACCTGCCCACATGTTGTGGCGGACCTGACTTTATGCTGTGGCGACCTGACCACATGCTGTGGCAGACCTAACCTTATGTTGTGGCAAACCTGACCTTTGGCCAACCTATATTATCACTTGGCATCCCTTGTCTCTCTATTTTGAATGACGATACGACCATTCAACATCCTAAACGAACATCTGAACTTCTGTTCTGAGTTTTCATCCCCTCATTCTGAGAGTCATTCATTTCAAGCACTCTTTTGCTTGTTCTGAGTTCCTGTTCCTTCATTATGAGAGTCATTCATCTGTCCTGAGACACTCCCCATCCGTCCTGAATCTGCTTTTATCTCTAATCTCTGCTATTCCATATAAGCCCCATTGGAGTAGTCATCCGAGTTGACCTAGGTGTTCATCCCTAATCATAATCATCATAACTGACTTAGGATTTCTATTCATCTTAAGTCGATCATCCTTCTCAACCCAATCAATCCGCTTCTATCTCAAGTTGGATTCGGTGTTGTTATCATACATCTACCTGTCAATCAACACCTAGTGTTACCAAGGATCCTTCTTAAAATCGGTTGCGGATTTCGGTCTTCATCATATTTATCATCAAATCAATCCTAATCATTAGATCGATCCAACCCCCACATCATCAAATCTATCCAGATCAAAATCCAAAATCTAGATTAATCCAATGTCTACCAATCAATCCACGTTGGTCTGACCAATCATCATCAGTTAATCTCCCATCCAATCGAATCAATCTTTCATCATCTAGGTCTTTCTAATATCTTGATCCATCTCATCATCTTGCATGTCCATTCAGACTCAATCACAGGCAAAGAAAATGGCCAACCAACAAGCCCAGAATGCCCAATCAAACAACCCTCAAGATCCCAACAACACAATGAACATTTCATCATATCCTAACTATGGTGCTAACATCCCTCACGATCCCCATAATGGTACCTCATCACAATCCAACATGGATGGTCAAAACACGTCACCACCTGGGGTGGAAAACATGGCTAATCAACCTGAGCTCACATTCGAGGAACACTTCAGTAACCCTGTTAATGAACAAATGACAGAACACCTTCTTGAAAAACATGGTGAGGAAATATTGGCTCACTTGATTGACAAAGGTGTCAAGCTACCATCAGGTGTCAACTTATCCAAGTATGGCACCTCCACATCTAATGTACCCCAAGGTTCACATGACATCCCAAGTAGCTTATACGTCCCCAATGTTCCTTCCGTAGAAGGCTAGCATCAACTTGAATTCGGCAATGCTGTTATGTATCCCATTGGAAATCCCACACATCCCACCATCTCGGTCATAGGGACACCCCAAATCACTGACCACAATGATCCTTTTGCCTTTGGCATGCCACAAAACATCCCACAACTGCAATCACTAATGCTATCAGCACCACCCCCCTCAAATCTGCCTCCTGTCAACACTGGGGGAAGCCCTTTCGCTACCTTGCCTCCACCTCCTAGGGCTACAAATCCTCCACCATCGTCATTCATACCCCAACAACCTCCCCAATCCAACATCCCTCCACAAAATACGTCCCAATCCTATGCTCCCACTAGTGCTCAACAACCCCCCTCATAAAACATCTCAACCACGCCTCGACCTCAACAACAACCATTGGTCAATCCTTTATTTTCAACACAACCACCACCGCATCAATCACAAGGAAATCAACCTCAGCCTTTAGCCCCAACTATATCTCCATTGCTTGCATCCATCTTACACCCGCAAGCGCAACCACCACATAACATCCCATCTCACCCAACACAGCCGCCAACAATGCGCCAACAACCATCCCATCATTATAATTATTATAACCAGCAACAATATCAACAACAACCATCTTACGTGGCCGCACAACAGTCACATCAGCACCCCCAATATCCACAAACCCATCAACAACACCTTCTCCATACTTCCCAACAGTACGCCACCCATAACTACCTAACCAATCCATATCCCACCTCGCAACAACCTCTTTATCAACAAGGTCCCTTGGTGCATTAGCAGGGGATACTACCTCCTCATTATCCATACACCCATCTCCAAGCGTCATCTCAAAATCCACAATCGTCCTACCATCAATACCCATCCAACACACCGGCCAGTGCAGACATACTAGAAATCAAAGCCGCCCTGAAAGATTTTCAGGCAGGGACTGGCAAACAATCATTCAAGTTTGAAGATATATGCCCATATCCGTTTAATCCCTCCATCTCATTGATTCCCTTCCCCAAACATTTTGAGATGCCAAAGTTTGAAAAATATAAGGAGAACAAGGATCCTAAGGCCCACTTGCAGGAGTTTTATTCCCAGTGTCAAGAAGTTATCCACAATGACAACTATCTCTTGCACCTATTCCCATGGATTCTAGCAAGCAACGCCCTAGGGTGGTTCATGACCCTCAAAAAAGGATCCATAAAATCTTTTGCAGACTTGTCAGAAAAGTTTTTCTCCTACTTCTCCTTCAATTTGGAGAAAGACACCAATACCTTGGATCTCCTCAAAGAGAAACAACGTGAAGGGGAAACCTTTACTGACTACCTCCAAAGGTGGCATGCACTAGCAAGCCGAATGAAAACTCCTTTGAAAGAAAAGGACATGGTCACCCTCTTCATGGAGAACTCTCATCCCGACATGGCTCATAACTTTAGATTACATTGTGTCACCACTTTCGCGGAGGTAGTAATCCTTGAGCATGCCCTTGTTGCCAAGGGGAACATCAAAATATATAATCAAGATAAGGAAAGGTCACTCAACGACAAGCCACATTTTTGGAACAAGAAAAAAAATGTAGTAAATGATGGCGTTACTGATACTAAACATGTCCACATGGCTAACACATCCCAGAGACAACAACAACCCATACCTAACGCCATATCTGTACCGCAGGGGGCACCCCGTCCTCCCCAACAGTCTAATCAGAATAACCAAGGGAACACTAAACGCCAGTACGCTCAATTAGGAGAACCTTTGAGCATTGTCTTCAATAGGCTGTTACAGATCAACTATTCGATCACATACCCTGTCACCAAGCCACTCGACGAATCCAAACCTAAGCCCGCATGTTTTAGGGAAAATGAATATTGCGAGTTCTATAAAATCAAAGGACACTCTTTGAATAAGTGTCAGGGTCTAAAAAACTACGTCCAAGATCTCATAGATCGAGGTGATATCAAGGTTGAACCCAGTCAAGCTTCATCATCCAATGCTCAATTACAGATATATCAAAACGCCTTTCCAAACCATAATCAAGGCCCTAGCACCTCCAACAGTAATCCCCAAAACAACAGCACAAATAACATGAGCTATAAGAATGTACCCCTCAATTACAAGGGTATTATTCATTACATTGAGCAGGTAGAACGTCATGTATCCATGATACATGTCAAGGCCAAGGACCCTCATTGTGTTGTTACTACATGATCAGCCCACATCACTGTTCTTGCGGCCCCTGCCCTCACCCAATCAACTCTTATAAGCTCTCAGTACAACATCCTTGATCACTTAGGAAAGACCCCTGCACATATCTCCATTTTGGATTTACTTAAGTCTTCCCCTGTGCATTAAGAAATCCTCAATAGAGCCCTACAGGAAACCCATGTACCTAATGACATTGATCCTACACAATTCCAAGCTTTGGTAGGACAGCTAGCTTTATCTCATCAACTGCACTTCAGCAAAAACGATATGCCAAACATCGATTTCAATCATAATCTCCCCTTACATATTGAAGTCGTGGTTGCTCGCCATAAAATAAAAAGAGTCTTGGTAGATAATGGCTCTGCCCTCAACTTGTGTACTCTAAAATTCATAAAACAGGTGTGGTATACTCAAGCGGATTTAAGTAATCAGATCATCACAATCAAGGCCTATGATAATGTAGAAAGGAATTCAGAAGGGATTATCAATCTTTCTATCCAAGTGGGACCTGTGGTTCAGTACATTACCTGTCATGTCCTTGATCTGGACTTTCCATATAACCTCCTCCTCCCCATCCGTGGCTCCATGCTATGCAAGTCATCCCCTCCACATACCATCAATGCCTAAAATTCCCAGTCAACGGACAAAAAGTCACCATCTATGCTGACCCCCAACCATTTGAATATTGCTACGCTTTAAAAGCGTCATTTCCCCATTTACATTATTGTCCCGGGGTGGAAATGGGGGCATCCCAGTCATCATCCACTAATCCACCCTCCATCACGATAACCCCTCCATCTTCCACCACTGATCCTATGGTCACCAAAGTCCAAATCATTGACAAAGGGTGTGGCGAATACGAAATGCATAGTGCTCTTAATGTAGCAACCATGCCACCGTCACCACATGAGTATGGTCAACCTTCGCATGATACTCCAAAGGAAGACAAGACTATCACCTTCAGTGGTAAAAACATCCCTACCACCACTTTCAGATCCCCAAGTGTCAAGATAGATGCACCAGAAGAGGACATAAGCCAATGGGTCTACCGAGAAGAACCCTAGCTAGAAACTCCTCTAAAGGATTATTTTAAGGAAAAGTACCCCTGGCCAACAAAGTTCATGGAAAAACATAACTATCAAGGCAGGGGCCTAGGTAAAGAAGAGCAAGGCCAGTTGCAACCCATTGATACGTCACAGCTACCAAAAAACATAGGCATTGGGTATGACAGAAAGCAGAAAGGCACTGAAACATTGTCTAATACTTCCAATAGTGTCGCCGTGGACAATGGCTCATTGGAAGACATACCCAAGGAGGAATCCATCATACGTGTGTATGATGACATCGATCACACCGACCTATCATCCATGTTCAAATGCCTATTCATCTGCACTATTAGCTTATCCCTTTGTCACCCTGAGCTTATTGATTGGGACCTCTGTAATAGCACACTTGTCAGTATGTCTGTGGATACATATGTCAACCTTATGGGATTGGGGGAGGATGAACACTCCAATCTCAAAAATAAGAATAAGAAAAGTAAAAAGCGGTCATCTAGTGAAAACCTCCCTGAGGCACTTCTTGACCTTGAAAAAATAAAAATAAAGGACGCATCTGATGGCGAAAACCTCGAAGAGGTGCTGGAAGATGGAGATGTTCATCTTCCCCTTGTGGGAACTCAGTTATCTGCTCGATCATCTATTCTAATTGAAGAGACTCAAGAAGTTAATCTGGGTACTGTGGAAAGTCCTAAAATCACCTATGTAGCTAAGTCACTCTCATAGCAAGAGTATCTGGTCATCGTGCAGCTACTTCAAGAGGGAATCATTAACTTTGCTTGGTCATACTTAGACATGCTAGGCTTAGACCCCGCCTTAATGGTTCATCATTTAGACGTTCGCCCAGACGACAAGCCTATCAAACAAAAGCTCCGCAAGATGCATCCGCAAGTCACGTTATTAGTCAAGAAGGAATTGGAGAAGTTATTATAGGCGGGTTTTATCAGACCGATTGACTACTCTGAGTGGATCTCCAATATAGTACTAGTTGCCAAACCAAATGGAGACATTCGAGTCTGCACAGACTTTAGGGATCTTAACAAAGCCTGCCCAAAAGATGACTTCCCTCTGCCTGACATTGACATGTTGGTCGATCTGATAGCAGGACATGAGATGTTTTCCCTTATGGATGGCTTCTCTAGTTATAATCATATTCGAATCGCACCTGAAGACCAACACAAGACCGCCTTCACAAAACCTTGGGGCAGTTTCTGTTACAATGTTATGCCCTTTGGTCTCAAAAATACAGGGGCAACATATCAGAGGGAAATGATGGTCATCTTTCATGACCTCATACATATCATCATGGAGTCTGATTATGTTGACGACCTATTAGGGAAATCTAGAACACGAGCAGAACATCCTACAATCCTGAAAAAGATATTTGAGCGGTTAGAGCATTACAAGTTGTGGTTAAATCCAAAAAAGTGTGTATTTGGGGTCACGTTAGGAAAGTTGTTGGGTTTCATAGTCTCTCGTAGGGGCATTGAGGTTGATCCTGCCAAGGTAAAGGCTATCCTGGACATGCCACCTCTGCACAATCTGAAACAGTTAAGAAGCCTCCAAAGGAAGATGTAGTCCATCCATCGATTCATAGCCCAGCTAGTAGATAAGTGCCATCCATTCACTCATCTTCTGAAGAAGGATTCCACCTTCCGATGGAACCAACAATGTCAGATGGGCTTCGATAAAATTAAGGAATATTTAGCTCATCCACTCATCTTGATGCCACCTATTCTAGGCAAACCCCTCCTGCTTTACATCTCTGCCACTTCAATCGCATTGGGGGCATTGTTGGCACAACATGATGAATCATCAAAAGAGAGGGTGATCTACTACATCAGTCGGACATTGGTCGGCTACGAATTAAACTACTCCCCCATGGAAAAATCTTGCCTTGCACTCGTCTTCAGCACATAGAAATTCTGACATTACATGCTCAGCCATCCAATTAAATTAATTGCCAAAATCGATCCATTGAAGTATTTGTTATCTAGAACCATTTTGACTGGCGGCATGGCCAAGTGGGTCATGCTCCTAAGTGAATTTGACATAGAATATGTGGACCACAAGGCTATTAAAGGATAGATAATCACATATCAGTTAGCAGAAGCTCCTTTAGTTGATACTCATCCATTGATCACAGAATTCCCTAATGAAGAAGTCTTCTCCGTTGATGACACTGCCATGTGGACACTGTATTTTGATGGATCATATACACACAATGGATCAGGGTCAGGAATTTTATTAGTTACCCCTGAAGGTGACTACATTCCAAAATAATTCAGGATAGCATTCATGTGTACCAACAATATAGCAGAATACGAAGCTCTTCTCACCGGCCTCAGAATTGCAAAGCAGTCGTACATAACTCATTTGAAAGTCTTTGGTGATTCTTTGCTAGTCATTAGATATGTTAATGATGAGTTCCTAACCAAAGATGATAAGCTATTACCCTACAAGCGCATGGTGGATGATTTCAAGAAATATTTCACCTCTATACAGTTTGAACAAATTCCTAGGGTGCGAAATAAAGCAACTGGTGCAATGGCCACTATTGGTTCCCTGCTTGACATGCCTAAAGACCGAACAGAATGTGAGTTCCTTGTGGAACAACTTTTAATCCCAGCATATGATATCCCTGAGACTGACATGGTGTGCGACATTGTGGGTCCCACCTCCCCATGGTACCAAGACATCTACACCTACCTCCATGATAATATTATACCCCTAGATCTTACACATAATCAACGCAAATCCTTCGTTCATCGCTCTTCCCAATACATCATCGTCGGTGATATGCTTTATCGTCACGGGTATGATGGAATCCTCCTTAGATGTCTGAATGAGACCGAAGCCCATGCTACACTAATGGATGTACATGGCGGTGTTTGTGGAGCTCATTCAAATGGTATGGCTCAGGCCAAAAGGATCCTACGAGATGGATATTATTGGCCTACATTGGAACACGATGCTTGTGAGTTTGTGAAGAAGTTCTTTCCATGCCAACAAAATGCAGATTTGATTCATGCCCCAGCACAAGATCTTCAGCCCCTCCTGGCACCATGGCCATTTTCTCAATGGGGTTTTGACTTGATTGGCAAGATTTACCCACCATCATCTGATGGCCATACATTCATCATTACTGCCACTGAGTACTTCACCAAGTGGGTGGAAGCAATTCCCCTTTCACAGATCACCGGTACTCAGATATCCAAATTCATCCTTTACCATATTCTTTGCAAATATGGTATCCCATCCACCATCCTCTCCGATAATAGAAAACCCTTCAAAAACAAATCCATGAAACACGTCTATGACACCTTCCATATCTAGCACCATTGGTCAACGCCTTATTACCCCCAGGGTAATGGTCAAGCAGAAGCAACCAACAAAACCCTTATCCGCATCCTCAAAAAGGTTGTCAATAACACTAGACGAGATTGTCACCTCCATATTCATCCTGCTCTCTGGGAATATCGCACATCCATCCGCACCCCGACAGGCGCCACCCCTTATTCTTTAGTAGATGGTGTTGAAGTCATCTTGCCGATTGAAGTTGAGCTTCCATCACTGAGGATTTCTCTAAAGAATCTTATCAGCGAAGAAGATGCTCGAGTTGCATGGCTTGCACAGCTGGAATTACTGGATGAACGAAGAATAAAAGCCTATGATCATCTGCAAGCATACCAAAATTTCCTCAAATGTAATTACAATAAGAAGGTTCATCCTCGACAATTCCAGGTGGGCGAGCTTGTTCTTAAGGAGAACCAGCGCACTCAACAAGACCGAGACAAGAAAGGAAAATTTGAGGCAAATTGGTTGGGACCCTATATCATAGCCACTAAATATGGATCTGGGGCATATAGGTTGACTACTCTTGAAAGAGAACCCCTTGACGAACCCATCAATATCATGCATCTAAAGAAGTTCTACACCTAAATCCGCTCGATAACCCCACCTAGTCAAAAAAGTCAAAAAAATAAATCCCAAATCAATCAAAAATAGTAAAGAAAAATAAGTTCGTCCTATGGTGAAAACCACCTCTTGGTGGTGCCTTGGATAGGTATGGATGGTGAAAACCTAGTAGTAAGCGTCATCCATAGAGGGCTTAATCATTATCTACTTGACATCCTGGTTATTTTATGTGTTCATTCGCACTATTGTCCTCACCTATCTCATCCTAGGCCGCTTGGTAAATATTGATTGAGCATTGGACAACCCATCTAGCCTATCCCCCATCCTGAGCTTTTCAATATCCCACTTTGAGCTTACGTCATTCATTCCCTTTTTTGATCGGTCTGTGTCATCATGTAGGATCATCCATCGTGATTGGTCTTCACCTGGCTCCCATCCTGTCGTGTCTATCAGTCGAACTACGTTGCCCCTGCATTGTCACGTAGGCAAGGTTGATCATTTGATTCACCCCCGGGGCATTTGTCTATCATCATTGGTCACCATTGTCTTCTGGTCTTTTCTAGAACTACGAGGGCTCTGCACTTTCACGTAGGTAAGGCTAATCTATGATCAACCCCCAAGCCCCTAGGTTTGTAGGTTGTGTCGATCTTTTGCGCTTCATCATCAAGTTATGCCCACATCTAACCGGTTCTTAATAAAAAAAATTCCCTCATGTTACAAGATCTATTCCATGAGTAATGTCCCGCGTCAACTGGGTCATTATAGTTTAGCATCCATCTTTGGTCTCAACAGGATGAATCCTTCCTAGCAAACCTCGACAATCCCATCCATCACCTTGATCCTATGGCAAAGGACCTGCTGTCTTGATTGTGATCTCTTGATGCATTTGAATTTTGTTTATCATTTGGGTTCCTTACCATCGCCTATCAAGGTCGCCTTGGTCCACCATACCATGGCGTACCTTGACTTGCTAACATGGGGGCATACCTTGATCATTTGTTTTGTCTACTGTCTTCTCAGTTATCCCTCGTAAGACCCACCAAGATCTCTAAGGTCTTGTGTTACGCTGGGACAACTTTGTGTGTTTGTGGTTATCTCAACACCAGGCCCGACCAAGGTCATCGTGACTTCAGGGTGTTGACGATAACCTTCTTGTTTGCTATGTTTGTTTCATGCGTAGAATACTCATTCACCTTGATCTTCCATATCAAGGTACTTGGTATCCAATGCTATAGTAAAAATCAATGCTCCAAGGATGGAAAAATCTCATTTTCACTGCATTTTCATCACTTCGCATGCACCCTTCATTTCCATCATGACCATCACCATGACTTATGATTTCGGTTGTGCAAGTACTCCCGTTCTCTTTCCTCTTGAGTCCTTTCCTCTTAGGATATTAATGGTTTTTTTGGAAAATGCACTCTTCCATACGCCTATCGCCTATATACATTCTCGTGACGGTCTTTATTGACACTTAGGTGCATTATAAAAGCATTTACATAATCACTCATCCACATGAACATGTGCATCCATAAATCATAAATCATAAAGCATACATAGTTATCCATTTACATAAACAACATGTGCATCCATAAATCATAAATCATAAAGCATACATAATTATCCATTTACATAAACAACATGTGCATCCATAAATCATAAATCATAAAGCATACATAATTATCCATTTACATAAACAACTGTGCATCCATCATCATAATCATAATGACATACATATGCATACATAAATCATGATCATAAAACATACATAAATCGTCTATCCACATGAACAACTGTGCATCCATAAAACATAATCATAAAGCATAAATCATCCATCCATATAAACATGTGTATATATATGAAACCACATCATAAATCATCCCATATAGCCGCATAAAAGAAATATCATGCCTAGTGTCAATAAAGGCCCTCGCATAATCAAAATAATAAACATCTTATCATAATACAATGCATCTCCATCATATATCGCCGAATAAGGTACAAAATCTAGAGATGTTGATCACCTCTGATCTCTGGTGACATGAACAAAACATCCATCTTGTATCTGCCAAAAATAATCAATGTTCTATAGCTGTCCACTCTACTGTGAGCTGCCCACATCTGATTTCTGCGGAGAATCAGGTACTGGCCCTCTGTGCACTGGAGTCCCCTGGTGCTCACAGGTAGGAGTCCCCTGGTAATCGCCGTATGGAGATAGAGTCTGCCGATAGTCACTAAATCCCATAGTGCGTGTCTGTAATGACTGAGATGACCCTAGTGGCTGTGGGGCCTGACTGACGTAGCACGCCGTGCGCTGCGTTGGATCCTGAATGACCTGCTCATATACACCCCTCCAGTAGCTCGCCTGCTGCATGAACTCATCCCTCTGCCCAGCTATCTATCTCGTGGCATTCCGCTCATGCCTATATCAATCTCGATTTGCACTGATAGCCTGCCGCTCCTATACCCAGGCCTCCTGAGCTAATATCAAATGTCGTATTTGCTATGTGCCCCTATCCCTCTCTGCCTACAACACATATAACTGTGTGTGTAGCTCCTAAACATCTACCCCTGGCCCTCCCCCCTCAACCAGTCCCCTCTACAATTGTGCCCATGTTGCATCCCTCTCTCTTTGTGTAGCATGTCCCCGTGCCACCACTGCATCTCTGTCTCTCTACAAGGCCTGCAATCTCAGCTCAGCTGCATCCCGCTCTTGTCACAAGCTAGATGCCTGCGATGTCGTTGTATCTCTCTCTCTACGAAGAGACTGTACCTCTTTCTCGGCCACCTGCCTCTCACTCTGTGCTACCTAGACCTATGCCTGTAACACATCCCTCCCTGCCTCCAACACCTCCACCTATGTCTGTGCCACATCTCTCTCTGCCTCCACTATGCACACTTTGTCCCTAAGCTTAGCTAGCTCCCTCTACACACTCTCTACATCCACTGCATCCCCTGTCCCCTGCTGACAACCTGTTATGTTGCCCCCTTTCCCACCAAACCAAATCCCTCCATCTGCATCATCTGACTCTGCACCTCCGCCCGCAATCTCTCCACCTCAGCCCATAGATCCACAGCCTCATTGTGGATCTCATCTCTCTCTCTCACCAATCTCCTCTCCTGCTCTGATACTAGCCTGACCAGCTCCATGTAGTCTCTCTCACCCTGAGCAAATTGGGCCCGCCACTCATCCCTCTCCGTCTCTACTCTGATCTGCTCTGCCTCTGTCTCCCACACTCACTACTCGCTCCATCACAATCTCTCCACTGTCTCTCTTAGTACCGCCCCCAGATCCTCCCCTCTGGGTGGTGTTGCTGCTAGCGGTGCTACATCGTGCACATCTGAATCAACCTCCATCTCTCACGGATGGTACCCCTCACTCTCTGCTGATAGCTCCATCTCATCCCCTCTATCACCCTAGGGGCTCCCTGTTGCGGTTGTCCTCCTCTGGCTCCATTTGTCTCCTATCCCCCTCCTCCCCCTGGCTGTCTCCTGTCCCCACTCCTCCCCTCTAGATGTCTCATGTCCCCCTGGCCCTCCTAGGTCTCTGTCTGTCTCCTCTCCGACTCCATCTGCCTCCTATCCTCTAGTGGCCCTGGCTGTCTCTTGTCCCCCCTCCTCCCCCCTCCTCCCCTCTGGCTGTCTCCTATCCCCCCTACCCTCCTAGGTCTCCATCTGTCTCCTCTCCGACTTCGTCTGCCTCCTATCCTCTGGTGGCCTTAGCTGTCTCCTGTCCACCCTCCTCCCCTTCAGCCCCGCTAGCCTCACCTCCTCGGGCTCCCGGCCTCCTCTCCTGTTGACCCCACCCTCGGGCTCCCAGTCTCCTCTCCTGTTGACCTACTCCTGTGCCCCTCGTCCTCCTCTACGTCCTCTTAGCGGTCTTTGTAGACTAAATGCCCGTAATCGCCTCTCATCCTCTGACCCAAATCCTCGTGCCTCCTAAATCAACACCATTGGTGTAATCCACTCAGGCGGATGTCGCTTGAACCACTCCTCATACCGCCTTGTCGTCCTTGCATCTCACAGCCCCTCCCGCCTATCCGAATAGGCCCTAAACACCAATCCCTCAATATCATCCCATATACTATGCATATTTAACGTTGCTCCCCATGGCCACTCCCGCATCAGTCATGTAAATGTCATTCAGCCTGCCAAAATATCCTGTCTCACTCCGAATTGCCTCATCACCTGATCCGGTCGATGCAACTCCACTACTCGTGGCCTACTCCCAATCATGTAACATTGCGTAAAGAAGTAACCACTATGCAACCCCTCCTCCCTCGACCACCCCCTGAATCGCCACATCATGTATGGCCTCCACACTATATCCACTGCCCGCACCTCATCAAACTGTCTCCTCCACACGTCTACCTCCTGCATCTCTCGGTACCGTAGTATAGCCCCTGCCTCTGCTCCCCACCACCACGCTACAGCCTCCCTATCATTATGCTCACCAACTCTCGCTATAATCGATCTGGTCACGCGAATATGCTCACAAGCCCACACCTGTAGTAGTGTGACGTGTGTCACACTCAAATGCTTCTGGTAAAAAATCACGTGCATGTCTTGATACAATTGTGTTAACATGCAAGTCCCCCACACAAACTATCCCTCTCGGCCCTCGACCATCCTCATGTGAAGAAACTGACCACTCCAGTCTGGTAGCAGTATACCACTAATCAACCTTGCCAGGTACAGTGATAGTACCGGTACCCTGCACGACAACATCCTATCCACATCCAACTAACCCTGCTGCACCGGTAGCTCATCACTACCAAAAATAATATGCACAGACTCATCCAGTTCCTTGTCCTCTGACCAACACTTGCTAATCAGAAGCCCTGATATCAGGAGCCTTAGGATCTGCCATACATCCTCCAGTGTCACCGTCATCTCCCCTGTCGGTAGGTGAAAGGTCGATGTCGTCGAATCTCACTGCTCTATCAACACTGTCAACATGGCCCCGTGGGCCTTAATCATCGGATATGCCATCATATGAAGTAGTCCTACCTTTACCAGTCTCTGGTGATCCTCCCTAGTCATCCTCACTATGCATCTCCTCATCACCTCTGATCGTCTCTCTCACATCCGCAAAATGCCCATTTTCTGCATATACACAATAATTTTTTTATCATTTCTAAAATTCCCCTCATCATTCTTAGGTATTCCATCCACACCTTTGTTTTCACCCCCTCCGTCGTCCTCCCCTCCCTTCAACCTCAGCAGTCCTGCCTGGTCGGCGGACCCGCCCTCGTGGTGGCGGACCCGCCCTAGCGGTGGTGGACTCGCCCCTAGTGGCGAACCCGCCCCTGGCGGCAGACCCGCCCCCGCAGTGGCCGACCCACCCATGGCACCTTGGGTGATTTCGCTTCTCAGACTGCCCTTGCAGTGGCTCTCCACCCCTGGCCGCTTCCCTGGCTGGTGACTTCATCACCCATGTGGTGAAGACACCGCCTCCACGGTGACAGACCCGCCCTTGCAGCGGCAGACCCGTCTGCCCGCGGTGGTGGACCCGTCCACATGGGCGGCCTTCTCCTTGTTCCCCCCATACGGATTCCAAGAAATGCAAATTATTAAAAATCTGCCTTCTACCCATTTTTCTTCCCGCCCTCCCAGACAAAACCCATGTTTTTGTTTTTCCTTATTCATCCAGTTGCTTATCCCCTATATTAATATTAATTAAATCAATTGTTTAATTAATACCTTGCATCTTACATAGGGTTCATAAAGTATTTAATTTAATAAATACTTTACCCCTCTTTCTCCTCTAAATTAAATAAATACACCATCTTATTTAATTTAGTCATATTACCTTTTGGAATTTAAATTTCATTTTTTTTAATTCCTCTTTTTCTCTTTCATTGTCACATCCTCCAACTTTTGCAAGTTGGTCTCTAATCCATCTTAATTCCTTCATCTTCTTCTAATTAACTATGGTTAGCATATGTACACCCCTAATCATCATTAGGCTCACATCCTCCATAGTCTCCCACTTGCTTCTAATAAGCCATTAGTCCATCTAATTAAATAATTGCACAACCTTAATCATATGGTTAGTCCAACCTAATTCTCTTCCCATTTATGGCATGTGTCCTTAAGTCAACCTTATTAAAGACTTTCTCCTTTTGGGCAAGGCACTCCACTTCCCCATGTGAATTTTTAATTCACTTTTTAATCCCCCAATGCACTCAAAAGGAATTTTTAATTCCTTCACTTCTTCCCACATGTCCTCTCTTTATTCTTTATTCTTTCCCCTCTCCCCATAAGGATATTTGAGGAATTTTTAATTCCTCACATGTCCTCTCACCCACATAGGTACAAGCATCTCCTTTATGAGGAGATCTTGTCCAATCCCAAGGTACTTTGTACCCCCCTCCATGTCATGTACTATTCTTCCACCTCATGTCCACTTCACATTTTAGGGCTATATCACATGCCACATGCCAAGATGTGAGGGCTTGTGAGTTCTCAACTCACCTTGGCCCTACATCTTGATCATTGGTGGCTCAATCTTGGCCATCCATTTCCCTAGAGATTTCCAAAATCTCTATAAATACCCCCTATTTTCTCTCATTTTAGGGGGAGATCATTTTGCTAGCCAAACTCTTGCAATTTTATTTCTCAATCTACACTTAGCCATTTTCACCCATTTTTGTTCAATCATCATTTGCATCTCACATCTCACATATTTTCCATCAAGGAGCATACATTCCATCTACAATCAAAAGGCCAACCAAAGGATTGATTCGAGACAAGGTATATCTAATATTTTACTATCTTTTGCTTTGTTTTGAATGCAACTAGGCCAATCTTGAGGTGTAGGGTGTCTTTAGTTGTTATTTGCTCTCTTGTGTTTGCATCTTATTTTCTAATAAGAAATTTCACCCTATCACAATTATTAAGGAAAAGAAATTTCTGGAGGGACATGTCCCTTCACAATTTTGATGTATATATGTCTGTTTCATAGTGACAAAATAGAGATAGGTGAATAGGAGAAGTATACATTAGATATTTTTTAATGATGTTTACATTTCAAGAGACTATGATTCATATATAAAACTTTGGATGAATCATTGGAAGTCATCTGATTTTTGTGGCGTATTTCTGGTATCAGTTGTTTGATGGATTTATTCAAAATATTATTAAGTTGTCTCCAAGGTTGATAATTCTATATTATTTAAATTGATATATCAAGTATATATTTAGTTTATCAATGCACATTTACTGCATCTATGTGGTATGATTTGTTGGTTCTTTCAAGTAAGTGTAGACAATGAAAAATGTCCTAAGCCTACGAGTGTCATTTTTCTTCATCCTCGTCCTTTGATAATTGAATAATTTTAGTTATTCAATTATGTTTGATCATGTTCCTCTATTAATTAAATAATTTTTAATAATTATTTAATTAATTCACTTTCTAATCTTTATTCTATCCTGTTCGATTAAATAAACTAATTGCATCACTAATTTCTCCCTCTTCTTCAATAGTTAAATAAATTATTATTTATTTAATTATTTTGTCACCTTTCATCTATAGTTAAATAATTACCATTAATTATTTATCTATTCATGGTCCTTTAATTCTTCTATAGTTAAATAATTATTAAAATTATTTAACTATCCCAGGCCACCTCCCCTATTAAATAATTAATCTAAATTAATTATTTAAGGTGTAATTTTCATCTCTCCATTTAATTAAATTGATAAATTTAATTAAATGCTCCTCTTTTCATTTTCTCCAAATAAATAATTTGAATAAATTATTTATTTTCCACTTGTCCATTTCCTCCTCTCTCTCCATTTTTGAATAAAAAATTTAAAATAAATTATTTATGCACCACCTCATCAAAGATGCTCTGTCATAATCCCATGTCATAACATTAATTGTTGTCAAAGCCTGCATGTCTTGCATGTCTATCATAGCTGTTAGGTGTCATAGTCGTCAACGTCACAGATTTTCCATGCATGGCATATTTTTGGTGCATCAATTTTAGACCATTAATCTTGGCATCTTTTCTAAGACCTAATCTCAACCATCCATTTCATAACATCACTCTCATGCATTCCCATCCATTGATCATGGAATCTTTCTAGAAGATTAATCTCAACCATCCATTCGAAAGGTTGTCTATAAAAGCAACCTTCCTTCTCCATTTTCATTTTAACAGCTAATTGTCTCCAACTTTCTTGCTACCATTTGTAGGTTTTGCACAAGTATTTCAACAAATCTGAGGGAAAATTTGCATAACAAGAAGGAGAGCAAGAGAAGGAATGAACTACAATATGGGGAGTGATTTATTTTGTTTGCTTTCATTTTGATATCTCCATTTTGTTTGTATTCTCTTGTTGATGTGGTTTAATAGCTTAGTAGTGTTGGCTATCACTTTATCTATTCTATTTGATTTCTAACCCCATCTCACATTGGTGAACCCGACTGGTAACAAGCTAAAGCCAAGCCACTTCCAGCCGGGATATAAAATGGGTGCTTGAGGAAATTTCAAGTACCACGAGTGCAGATGTGTCACACGGATAGAGTAGTACTCCCATAAACCTTATTGAGCATAACCTCTTCAGTGGAGTGCCACCTAATTGGTGATTAATCTCTCGCCCCATGTGTGGCCACTTGAACAGATGCCCTTACTAGACACCTATTGTTTTAGAAGCTAGCCATTTTTAGTCGTTGCTTGGTATAGTGCAGGGTACAATATCATGCCCGAAGATACTCACTACTGACTCCCTTAAGTAGAGATAGCAGTTCTTGGGAAGTGACTACCCAAGAATCCAAAGTTGGTGTGCCCATAGAAGTGAGTGTTGTGGAGAGGAGCCACTGCCACCAAACTTTTAAGCTATCCACTCTCGAGAAGGAGAGGTGTTCAACACCAATCCGGGGTATATCGGTGGGCTATACCAAGTATACAAACCCTTGTCCTATTAGGATTGTGCTTGTCTTACATGTGTTTGCTTACACTAAAACATCATATGATATGAAATATGCTGCAAATACTTGATAATAACTGAGAATAACAAGCCACTTCGAGGGGGCAAACCTCCAAATATCTCTAATGAGAACACACTTCACAACTTGATGATGAAATAAGACTCACAACCTCCTATATATACCTATTTATGCCAAGGATATCACCTAGGCCGACTTAGACACACCTATATAAGACTTAGGCCGGCCTAAACAACTAAATAACAATATACTAATGATAATATGACTTAATAGAGAGTTAAGATAGCCACAAGCTGACTATTCATAACCCGATGTACAATAATATTAAGTAGTAGCATGCCCCCCTTCTTCAAAGAAGCATTGTCCTCAATGCTAATCAAGTTTGGAAACTTTTGAATGAACTCCTCGCCTTCCCATGTGGCATCTTCAACTGGTAAATTCTTCCATTGGATGAGATACTCAGTGATAGTTCTATTCCTCAGCTTTTTTGTGCGTGTTTGACGAATGCACTCTGGTTCCAAAATGATTCTCCCTTCTTCATCTAGCTCAGGAAGTGTTGTTTGAGTGGGAATATTGTGCCCAATTACCTTCTTCAAACAAGAAACATGAAAAACTGGATGTATCTTTGTTGTGGGTGGCAACTCAAGCTTATAGGCAACACTACCGATCTTCTGCATGATTTGGTATGGACCATAATACTTTGGTGACAACTTATTATTCTTTCTTTGCTGCTTTAGTGAGATTTGCTTTTATAAGGCTGCAATCGCAAGAAGACCCAATCCCCAACTTCAAAACTTCTTTCACTAATGATGTTGGTCTGCCCGTTGTTTCATTCGATTTTGTGCCATGGCTAAATTCTCCTTGAGTCCCGAAAGTACTTGTTGTTGATGAAGCAAGTGGTCTTCTACTACCTAAACTCTTGGGGACACCTTAATTGATGATGTGATGGAAGGAGGATGATATCCATAAAGTGCCAAAAATGGAGACATTTTTGATGAGCTATGAAAAGAAGTGTTATACCACCATTCCTTAAGTGGTAGCCAATCTACCCACTAAGATTGTTTCTCTGAAGTGAAACAATGTAGATATCCTTCCAAACACTTATTAACAACCTCTGTTTGCCCATCTGATTGAGGGTGGTATGAAGAGCTAAGAGCCAATTGAGTACCCAAACATGAGAATAAATCTTTCCAAAAGTGACTAGTGAAGAGAGGATCACGATCACTAACAATAACTTTAGGTGTACCATGTAGCTTTTGGATATTCTCTAAAAAAGCTTTAGCCACTGCACTTGCTGTAAAAGGATGTGCTAATGCAACGAAATGTGCATATTTAGTGAGTCGATCAACCACCACCATGATGACATTATGACCTTTAGATTTGGGAAGCCCTGTGATGAAGTCCATGGATATCTCTTCCCAACGCTGGCTAGGAATAGATAAGGGTTGCAAGAGACCTGGTGTCTTAATTGTCTCCCCTTTATGCCTTTGACACACCAAAAATTTAGCCACAAATTTTTGAACATCACCCTTAAGCCCCTCCCAAAAGAAATCCTGCTTGACTCGATGATATGTATTCAAAAATCTTGAATGACCACCCACTGGAGACTCATGCACTCTCAGTAATCGCAGGATTTTAAGGCTGAATTCTTTTGGCAGATGTTCCTTTATACCAAAGAGTATCTCCTTCCAACAAAACTTATCTGAACTACTAGGATCACTTTAATTGCTCGATGAGTTTACTTGTCGCAACATCATTTTTCCACTCGCTTTGGCTTCCTCCACCCAATTTGCTTGTAATATTGAAAGGGCACACAATAAGGCTTCATCTTTCTCATCCTTCCTTGATAGTGCATCCGCGACAATATTTTCTTTCCCTTTCTTATATACAATCTCAAAATCATATCCTAACATCTTAGTGACCCATTTTTGTTGCTCTTCAGAAGATAGTCGTTGTTCCAAAAAATATTTTAGGCTATCATGATCTATCTTAACTTTGAAATGTCTACCCAATAGATAAGGCCACCATTGTTTCATTGCATGGAGTATTCCTAGCATTTCCTTCTCATAAATAGGTTTTAGTTGATTCTTACCTTTTAATTGATGACTCTCAAAAAGCAATTGGTCGACCTTCTTGCATAAGCATCGCTTCCTATCCCATTTCCAAGCATCACATTCCACAATGAATTCTTTGCAGTCAGAGCGCAAGTAATCGAGTTGTACACATAGCCTCCTTCAATCTCTCAAATGCCGTAGATAAGTGCATCTGCTCCAATGAAAAGAATCCTTCTTCAATAGAGTGGGTGAGAGGTGCTGCTATACTACCATAATTCTTCACAAATCTTCTATAGTACCCTATCAATCCCAAGAATCCTCTCAGTTTCTTAATGGTTTTTGGAATAGGCCATTCCATGATAGCCTTGATTTTGTTAGGGTCCACCTTTACTCCTTCATGTGAAACTATGTGTCCCAAATACTCCACCTCTGTAAGACCAAAAGCACACTTGGATGGCTTAGCATAGAGTTTATGATCTTCAAGTATTTGTAATGCTTGGTCCACATGTTGCAAATGTTCTTCCCAAGTCTTGCTATAAATCAATATATCATCAAAGAATACTAACACAAACTTTCTCAAGAACTTCTTAAAAATGGAGTTCATCAAACTTTGGAATGTAGATGGTGCATTGGTAAGACCAAATGGCATCACCAAAAATTCATAATGACCCTCATGAGTCCGAAATGCTGTCTTACAAATATCCTCCTCCTTAATCCGAATTTGGTGATAACCAGATCTAAGATCTAACTTGGTAAAAAACATAGCTCCATTTAATTCATCTAGTAAATCATCAATGACTGGAATTGGAAACTTATCTTTAATGGTGTACATGTTGAGCACCCTATAATCTGGACACATGCGCCAAGTATCATCCTTCTTACGTACCATCACCACCGGTGAGGAGTAGGCACTTTGGCTATGCCTAATGATTCCTGCCTCTAGCATCTCTTCAACAATTTTTTCTATCTCACTCTTTTGTATGTGTGGATACCTGTAAGGCCTAATGTTCGGTGGTTGGCTCCCTGGGACTAACTGTATGGCATGATCATGATCCCTCTTAGGAGGAAGTCCTTTAGGCATATCTCCAAGAACAACTGAGTGACGATCAATTATAGCTTGCAAATCTGGATGAGTGGGAGTAATAGATTGAGAGACTTCTAATGAACATAGTTGGGCCACAAATCCATCCACTCCTTTCTTAAGCAACTTTTGCATCTGATGAGAGCTTACCATTTGTGGAGATTTTTCCTTCAACCCCCTTAGCTCTACTAGCCTTCCATTTGATTGAAATCTCATGAATAGTTCTTGGAAGTTCATCTCAATTGTTCCTAATGTAGTAAGCCATTGTACTCCCAAAACAATATCTGCTGCACCCATGGATATCGCATACATTAGGGTATCAAGTTGATAATCTCCCATGGATAATTTAATGCTATGACACTTCCCTGAACAACTAACTGTACCACCATCTGCAATCAAAACTTGAAACTCGAGCTGGATATATGAAACAATTTAGACGAGTAGCTAACTTTTTGTTGATGAAATTATGAGTACTACCTGAGTCGATCAACACTGTTACCTTCTGCTTCTTTAGGAACCCCACCACCTTGAGAGTTTGTGGAGCACTGAAACCTGAGAGTGCATGACAAGAAATGATTGGTTGAGAATCATGTGATTCCTCATTTGACTCCCTTTCATCTTCTAGTATGGGTTCCTCCTCTTCTTCCTCATTGGGACCTTCAATATAAAACAATTTCTTTTCACTCATTTTGTAAATATAGACTATATTTGCTATCACAATTGAAACACAAGCCTTTGCTCTTTTCTCCTCAATTTGTTGTGGAATTAGCTTAGTAGGTTGTGTTGAATATCCTTTCTCTCTTGTCACATTAGCCCCTTGCTTCTTAGGAATCAAATACTTCTCCTCTACCCTACGTGCTAAGATAAAAGACTCATTTATGGATCTAGGGCTAAACATGCGTACCTCATGTTGAATGTGATCCTTGAGACCACCCAAGAATAAGTCATTCAAGTTTTCCTCCGTTGGTCCACCCTTAAGGATAGATTTTGGATTGCCGAATATATAATCCTTAACGATCCATTTGTTGAAGTTTAGCTAGCTGGAGTGAAGAAGTTGTCTCTGACGTATTGCTATATTGTGCTTGGAGTTCCTCTGTAAAAATTGACCATGAGACGGTGAGCCCCTTTTTACTTCGATGAGTGCAAAGCCAACGATACCAAATGAATTGATTTGGTTCTAAATATAAGGAAGCCATCATGACCTTTTGTCCATTTGGGATTTGGTGTACTTCAAAAAAATTCTCCATTTGGTTTATCCATGTTAGAGGATCCTTACCATCAAAATTGCGCATATCCACCTTTGAAAATAAATGTCTAGATCCCATAGGAGTACTAAAGCTTGCGTCAGTAGTAGCTGACCTAGAATTCTCACCTTGGTCGCTTGCGAACTCCTTTCTTGATTCAGCTATGTAGGTGCTTAACATGTTTCGCATGTCCGACATATCTCCTCTTAGGTCCGACATATCTCCTCTTAGGTCTGACATGTCCATCTTAATTGAGGAAATTTCTTCCTTGACCTTATTGATTTCTTCATTATGAGTAATATCCTCAATTGTTTCACCATCCTTATCAGGAGTCTTCCCCGGAGTGACAGCATTCTTTTTACCCCTTGTTGCAGGCCCCGTCATGATGGAAACCACTGATGTTGAAGTAAATCACACAAATGAAACTTAAATTATCTCAAATTTTTACTGCAATCCCCTTTATTATGTCTTCAAAAACCCAATA
Organism: Sequoia sempervirens; assembly: GCA_007258455.2. Lineage (NCBI taxonomy): Eukaryota > Viridiplantae > Streptophyta > Pinopsida > Cupressales > Cupressaceae > Sequoia > Sequoia sempervirens. The sequence goes on from VDFB02105785.1 coordinate 108,591,477, forward strand.
AAAATCAGACTCCAATTCAACAAGATGTGTGAGATATGTAGATTCCAAAAAAATAGTGTATAAACCCTAATTCTGCAATAATTCTCTTAATTCTTCTCCAATTCCTCTGAAATCTGGACTGTAGCTTGTTCAATATGTTCTTCAAAAACCCTTTAAAAATCAGAAAAAAATTCGCCAAAATATGAAAGATATGCTCTTCCCAAAATCGCCTCCAAAATTGAGAAAAACCTTGCCTCTATGGTGCCAAGATCATGCTCTGATACCACTTGTTATGAAATAACTTGCACAATAGAAGAATATTATATGAAATATGCTGCAAATACTTGATAATAACTGAGAATAACAAGCCACTTCGAGGGGGAAAACCTCCAAATATCTCTAATGAGAACACACTTCACAACTTGATGATGAAATAAGACTCACAACCTCCTATATATACCTATTTATGCCTAAGGATATCACCTAGGCCGACTTAGACACACCTATATAAGACTTAGGCCGACCTAAAAAACTAAATAACAATATACTAATGATAATATGACTTAATAGAGAGTTAAGATAGCCACAAGCCGACTATTCATAACCCGATGTACAATAATATTAAGGGCGTAGCATTTTCCAAGAGGATTCTATCAGAAACCAACCTTGAAATTGCTCAAATTTTTTATCATTCAACCATTAGTTTGCATTTTTGAGCCTAGGATTAAACTTTCAAATTTTTGATTTCATCCATTAGGCTTCATAATCATAATTTATGGCATTAGCTTGACCCTAGGTTTTCATCTTTGCATACTTTGGATTAGGTTAACCTCATCACAATTTGCAAAATCATTGTTTTCGAAACTAGGTCATCTTGGACTTTGTCATTCATTTCTATTTTCAGTCATTGTCCTTTTTGTGAGAATTTCCAACTCAACAGTCTAGTTAGGAAAACTCACTAGTCATCTTGACCTTGACACTTTTTCATTTTCAACAAGTCCTTTGGTAACCAAAATTGAAAACAAAGATTAAGCTTAGAGTTCTTAGGTACCCTTTTCTCCAAATTTCATTCATTTTAGTTCTTACCTTGCATAATTTATTCCCAAAAAATCCAAAAATATCATTCATCCTAGTTGTCATTTTGAACCTAGACCTTGCATTAGCTCCCACATTAGTCCTCATTTTGCACCTTTACCTTACAATTTTCCTAGTCCACATTGTCATTTTCCTAATCAACATTGTCATACAAGTCAACATCGTCATCCTAATCACCTTGGCTTTTGGCATACTTGCATTATCATCTCTTTGCATCGTCATCCTAGTCACCTTGGCTTTTGGCATACTTGCATTATCATCTCTTTGCATTGTCATCCATTATCACACAAAAAGACAAAAACATAGACTAGTGTCATACTTGCATTGTCATCATCTTCATTTGAGCAATTTATTTGATGGTGGAAACAAGACTTCAAAGAAAGAAAAGACAAATGGCAGACTTTGACAACAACACCAACACCAGCACCAATCCCAATGACTGGATTTATGATGACCCATTTGGCAATTTGAACATACAATCATCCATGAGCTAGTCAACTTCCTTTCAAGATCCACTTTTTGAACAATTCATACAGAGAGACCAAAATGGAAAAGTATTAGTTGAGGATTTAGACGATGTTGCTCAAAACCCTAACATAGCTTCATTTGTAGAAGAATTGGTCTTGAACGATCCCGATAGATACCTTCCTATGCTTTTAGGCCAAGGGGAAAAACTACCAAAAGGCTTCGACATTAATACCATAAGACCTTCTTCTCCGGACAACGTGACAAAAACCATGACATCTCATCAAAACACGAACAATTCCCCCAATAGCAATAACATTGTGGCCACCACACAAGTTGCTACTAACACCATTAATGTGACATCTAGTGGCACCACAAGTCAGAAAACCTCCACCTCAACTAATACAACATCTATTGGAGGAACATTTACAATGTCCATGCCTACAACATCCACATCATCATCACAAATGATAGGAATAACCGTTGGGTCCACATCAATGGGAGCAAATCCCACAAACCCTATGTTGGGATCTTCATCTATGACAATGGGGGCATCTTCATCACATCCTTATGGTGGAATCTCATTTAATCCCTTTGGAGGAAACCCACGATGAGTCTTCATTCAAGGCCCTCAACACAACATTAATACATCATCACAATTAAACATCCCACATGGACAAGGACAAAATATGAACATCCCACATGGACAAGGACAAAATATGAACATCCCACATGGACAAGGACAAAATATGAATATCCCACATGGACAAAGGAAAAAATATGAACATCACACATGGACAAGGACAAAATATGAACATCCCACATGGACAAGGACAAAATATGAACATCCGAAATGGACAAGGAAAAAATATCAATGCACCACATGGACACTCCCAAGGAACAAACACCAACATGCTACATGGACAATTATTTCAATAAGGACAAGGAACTCAAATGGCGCGAAAAATGTGCAACTTTCGCAATCAAATGAGTCAAGGATTTCAGATACCTCAAATACAAACAAACATGGTTGGGTCACATATTCCCACACACTTGTCCCAGATTCATACTCAACAAAAAATTCCCACTAACAACTGGCAATATCAGCAAAACATACCTTACTTTCAAGCAACCAATGATCCTATTGTACATGCCTTGCTAGAAAAAGTGGATGACCTTCAAAAACAAATGGAAAATATGAAAACCTCTGACAAGAAGACGCAAATTCCATATAACTTATGTACATATCCTTTCGATACAACCTTGTACATGCCACCATTTCCACATGGTTTTGTGGCTCCAAACTTCAACAAATACGAGGGTAAAACAAATCCACTTGACCACATCAAAGAGTTTGTAACAAGTTGTGTGGATATTGCTCATTAGCACACATATCTAATGTGACTATTTCCTGAAAGTCTCGCAGGATCAGCCCTAGAATGGTTCTATACACTGCAACTCAGAATATAGTCATGGAAAGAACTTGCTGAAAAATTTGTGAAAAATTACACATACAACATTGACACATATACCTCCATCACCAACATATGCCAACTCACACAAGAAGATTCAAGTGAAACCTTTTTACCATTCTTTCAAAAATGGAGGGGCCTAGCGAGTCGCTGCCATATAGACACACCTGAAAAGGAAAAGGTTGACATGTTCGTACAAACATTATTAGGCCCACTGAAAAATGTCTTGTGTGTTCATTGTTGCACAACTTTTGCGGACCTAGTTGAACGGGGTGTCCAAGTTGAACAAGCCCTCATTTCTAAAGGAAGACTAAAATACAGTCCTAAAATCACAAACTCAAACCCTCCTTCTGCTGACAAAAACAAATACTGGGTTAAGAACAAACATGCCACCAACGATGGTGTAGTCGATGCTAAGGTTTTCAACACTATGGTTCCTATGATTACCCTAAAAGGGACACAACCAAAAAACATATAGATGATGACACAAACCTATGCTACTAATGCTATCCAATCAAATCTGAATAACCAAGGCAATTAAAACAATCAAAATCAAAGGAAGCCTAGACAACCAAGACAATTCCCTAAAGGCCGCACATACACCCCCTTGGGTGAGCCTATTGAAGAAATTCTCAAGAAATTCCTTTATAATGGTTTCATCACACTTGAGGACCCCAAACCAGATGACCCTAGGTAGTTTAAACCATCTTGGTGGGATGATAATGCATTTTGCAACTTTCATCGAATAAAGGACATAAAACTTCTTGTAGACAATTGAAAAATCTGCTACAAGACCTTATTGAAAATCATATCATTGAAGTTGATGGACCACAATTTTCTTCTAATGTAGATCATATAATACACAAAAACCCACTGTAGGATCATGGTTTAGGAAACCCTTCTATGTCAAACCCTAACAACAATCGCACCAACTATGCATGTATTAGATATGACTATTCTTGGGGACCTATCAGACATCACATTAGAACAAATGATGAACATGTCTACATAGTTACCATCAGAAAGGCCCTTGAATGCATTGTCACCACCCATGGCAGAAAGGTCACCATAGCCAGCCCTTCTCCCCCTAGACAACCAAAGGTAACAATAGCTGGCCCGTCCACTTCGCAGTCGCAATCACGTCCATAGAACAAGCACTCCCAACCTAAAGGAAACTTTAATCTTATTGACCAACTTGGAAAAACACCAACAAAAATCTCTATCCTTGAGTTGTTATGCATCTCACCTGCCCATAAGGCCATTGTAGATAAAAACATTGCAAGAATCCTCTGTTCCCCAAGATATTGATGATAGCCAATTCAAAGCCATGGTAGGATATCTCATGAATCCCCACCATATCACCTTTTCTAACCAAGATTATTCATCATCCAAATTCAACCATAATGATTCCCTTCATTTCAAAGTTCTTGTTCATAAACAAAAGGTCAGATGAGTCTTAGTAGATGGCGGAGCAGGACTGAATATATGTTCCTTAAAATTGGTCAAGGCACTAGGATTTTATGATGCTTGCGTAGATGCCACAAGAAGCATTGTTATCAAGGCATATGATGATGAATAACATTCCTCTCGGGGCATAATTACACTTCCAATTCGAATCAGGCTAGTCATTGTCGACACCACTTGTCAAGTTCTGGATTTGGACCTTCCATACAACATGTTACTTGGTTGACCTTGGATCCATGCATTGAAAGCTGTCCCTTCCACGTATCACCAATGCCTGAAATTTCCTTTTGAAGGTACTGGAATTACTATATACGGAGACCCCGATCCATTCCAATATTGTACCAACTTACGAGGTGTCTCAAAATGTCAAGTTCCTATCAGTTGTGAACCTTGATGTCTTCATCTTCTAAATTCATTGACCCATCAAGAATTGCAAAGCCTTCCACATCCACATCCATCGCCACATCATCTCACTACATTGATCCATCTTCATTGACCAAGTCATACACTCCATTTACCTCGCCACAAACCCCAAGGTCCAAATTCATGACATGGGATGTGAATAAAATTGTATGGATAATTTACCAGCAAATGACAATGCTAATGTCACTGATAGAGATAAAAATTCCAACATTGATGTCAAGATAGTTACAAAAGGAACACAAAAGAATGGCCATGCTTGGATTGAAACCTTTGGGGACCCTGATGACACATCAGCCTTTGCCATATCTACTTCCTCTCAAGCTTTTCATATCTATTAAAACCCCTTGTTTGAGCAAGAAATTTATGATAACCCACTCTTTGAGCATGACCCCGTTGAGGATATCCTATCATCATCCTTCCATCCCACCTACCCTGGGCTAGGATATGAATCTCCTATTGTCATCTCTACTAAGTCATCTTGCCAAGTCATTAAGGATGTGCAAGCCTCCTTTGATATTAACAGTACAAAAAAGGATAGTCCAAAAGATTCCATTAATGGCATCACCACTCCCATTCATCCACTAAACATTCATTTCACTTCACCTACTTCCCCCATTTCACACATGTCCACTCACATCATAGACATGGATCAACAAATCATAGCTCAAGAAAAGAATAAAGGAAAAGCTCCAATGAATGAGATATCTTTAAAAGGAGATCAAAAATCAAAAGAAAGAAAAGAAGATCAAGACAAGTCCCATAGCCAAAATAAAAAGCTATCGAAAAAAACAGAAATAAATTTCAAAAGTGAAAATGAGAAAAAGTCGATCTCAAAGTATGCCTCTCCATCAAAAATCATGGGGGCATCTATCAAGGAAAAAAGTCAAACAAAGTGCCTGTTGATCCAAGGTCTATATGCATGTCACTCTCACTCATACCATATACTATGTTCCATCCATCCATGTTCACATATCCATCATATCCCTCCATTGGTGATGTATTTCAATGTATCTTTGACAATAACTCCTTGTACTCTAGCTCGTTGGTTGCCCAAGCTCCTTTTCGGCTGAAGCCTGATGGCCCACATAGTGTGCACATTAGGGATCCTACCATAGCCTCTTTCATTTGTCACATCTATCATCCTTCATATCTGCCACTCATACTCCTCATCCTGATTAGGTCCTTTCATCCAGCACGGTCATCCACACAAGGTCAAGGCATCGTCAAGGCAGTCCATGGATCTAGCATTTATCAATTTTATACCTAGCTTCAAAGAGCTAGGAAAAAAGTCCTAAAAAAATACAAAAATCGCCACCTTGATGAAAACCTGGAAAACAGGCATCCTGGTGACACCAAAAATAAAAAATAAAAATAAAAATAATGATGACAAAAATAAATAGAAATAATTCGTCCAATAGTGAAAACCTGGTAAACAGGTGCTTTGGATAAGTACCATGGTGAAAACCTGGCAAATAGGCACCATGTGTAGTCAGTCATTAATGTGCCATCTACTGTCATTCTATCTACCTTTGTCCCTAATGAACATACTCTTTTCCGACATTCGTCATAACACTTCACCCCGACATCATGACATTTTTTTCCATGGCTGACAATGGTTGAAATCAAGTCTTGCATACTGTCCACTATGCATGCTAGTCATGCCTTTTCTTTACATTCCATTTTTCCTGGCTCATTCTCAACTTGACTAGGGGAAAACTTTTATCATGAGACTGTAGTGGGTACTACACGTGATCCTAAAAATCATAAAATGTGTTGAAAAAAGACCTAAAAATCATAAAATGTCCTTAAAAGAGACCTAAAAATCATAAAATGTCCTTAAAAAAAACCTAAAAATCATAAAATGTCCTAAAAAAGACCTAAAAAATTGTAAAATGTCATAAACAAAAACCTAAAAATCATAAAATGTCCTTAAAAGAAAACCTAAAAATCATAAAATGTCCTAAAAAAAAGACCTAAAAAATCATAAAATGTCCTGAAAAAAACCTAAAAAATCATAAAATGTCCTAAAAAAAGACTTAAAAATCATAAAATGTCTTGAAAAAAGACTAAATTTGAAAAATGCCCTGAAAAAAGATCTAAAAATTAAAAAATGTCTTGAAAAAAGACCTAAAAATTGAACAATGTCTTGGAAAAGGACCTAAAAATTGAAAAATGTCCTAAAAAAAGACCTAAAAATCGAAAAATGTCCTTAAAAAAGATCTAAAAATTGAAAAATAACCTGAAAAAAGACCTCAAAATTGAAAAACGTCTTGAAGAAAACACAAAAATTCCAAAAAATGGAGTCATGTCAGTCAACATAGTCACACCAATTCAAGTCTTGATTAGTCTTTTTCATTGTTGAACTACGTTGTCTCTATGCATTTGCTATGTAGGCAAGGCTCATCTTCGAGCCCCCGAGACATTAGGTCAGTCCTATTAGGTTTGTCAAAATAAATCATGACTCAATCTTTGGTCAACAAGACAAAGTCATTGGTCGTGTCGAACTACGAGGTCTCTGAGTGTATGACATAGGCAAGGCCATCTGTCGATGAGCCCCCGAGGCCACACTAGGTCAGTCCATTAGGGTTCAATGCCCAATTGTCTCACACACATGAAATAGTCTTTAAATTTATCATGGTCTTTGTCAAAATTCGAACAAACAATCTACCCAAGCGAACTTCTATAGTCTTTCAATCAAGCACGACAATCATCTTGGCATATCAAAATTGGTCAAACTTAGTCAAACTTAGTCAAACTAGTCAAATCTTGCTTACTCTACAGATGTGTCCTTCTGAAGGGTAGCTTGTCATTTAATTATGCCCTACAATGTGTCCTTCTTAGGCATCGTCATGATCATGTAGAATTTTGAGGATTCTCACGAAATTTGAGATACATTCCTCTTGATATCGACATCATTCAGGATGTGTCCATAAATTCGACAATCTTGACATCAACATTGTTTGGGATGTGTCCTTCCCAAACTTGACATCAATCTGACATCTCAACATCGATATTGTTTAGGATGTGTCCTTCCTAAACTTGACATCAATTCAACATCTTGACATCGACCTCGTTCAAGATGTGTCCTTCCCGAATTTGGTATCACTTTGGCATCGACATCATTCAGGATGTGCCCTTCATGAATCTGACATCTTAACATCGACCTCGTTCGGGATGTGTCCTTCCCAAATTTGGTATCCCTATGGCAACCACATCATTCAGAATGTGTCCTTTCTGAATTTGACATCTAAACATCATTCAAGATGTGTCCTTCCTGAACTTGACACCAATCTGGCATCTTCACATCGTTAGCCCTAGTATTTTGACACCAAGATGTCCGACATTCCACCACACTTAACAAACTTGACATTTTGACATTTAAACACTTGGAAAGAACTTGGCATTTAATTTTATGATGCTTGTTTTGTCTTTTGGCAATCATGATGTTAGTTCCTTGAGGATGTCCTGACAATAGGATTTAGAGGAGCAATTACATTTCATGATTTGTCTTTCCTGTCTTTACTATTTGTGGTTGATTATGACAAAAAGACTGGGGAAATCACTCTCTTAGTATGAGTTATGATCATCCTTTTATGTGGCTGCTTGTCTCATGTGATGGTACAACCTTGCACACATTGGTCTACGTCATATCATGGTGTTTGTTGGCCATTACAATAATCTACCCAACAATGACAAATATAAAAATGTAAGCATGAAAGTTGGTTCCTTTATCATTTCTCGTCTACCTTTCCATCTTCATCCCCATCCTTCGATAATTGAATAATTTTAGTTATTCAATTATGTTTGATCATATTCCTCTATTAATTAAATAATTTTTAATAATTATTTAATTAATTCACTTTCTAATCTTTATTCTATCCTGATCGATTAAATAATCTAATTGCATCACTAATTTCTCCCTCTTCTTCAATAGTTAAATAAATTGTTATTTATTTAATTATTTTGTCACCTTTCATCTATAGTTAAATAATTACCTTTAATTATTTATCTATTCATGGTCCTTTAATTCTTCTATAGTTAAATAATTATTAAAATTATTTAACTATCCCATGCCACCTCCTCTATTAAATAATTAATCTAAATTAATTATTTAAGGTCTAATTTTCATCTCTCCATTTAATTAAATTGATAAATTTAATTAAATGCTCCTCTTTTCATTTTCTCCAAATAAATAATTTGAATAAATAATTTATTTTCCACTTGTCCATTTCCTCCTCTCTCTCCATTTTTGAATAAATAATTTAAAATAAATTATTTATGCACCACCTCGTCAAAGATGCTCTGTCATAATCCCCTGTCATAACATTCATTTTTGTCATAGCCTGCATGTCTTGCATGTCTATCATAGCTATCAGGTGTCATAGCCATTGGCGTCACAACTTTTCCATGCATGGCATATTTTTGGTGCATCAAGTTTGGACCGTTGATCTTGGCATCTTTTCTAAGACTTAATCTCAACCATCCATTTCATAAAATCCCTCTCATGCATTCCCATCCATTGATCTTGGAATCTTTCTAGAAGATTAATCTCAGCCATCCATTTGAAAGGTTGTCTATAAAAGCAACCTTCCTTCTCCATTTTCATTTTAACAGTTAATTGTCTCGAACTTTCTTGCTACCATTTGTAGATTTTGCACAAGTATTTCAACAAATCTGCGGGAAAAGTTGCATAACAAGAAGGAGAGCAAGAGAAGGAATCAACTACAATATGGGGAGTGCTTTATTTTGTTTTCTTTCATTTTGATATCTCCATTTTGTTTGTATTCTCTTGTTGATGTGGTTTAATAGCTTAGTACTGTTGGTTGTCACTTTATCTATGCTATTTGATTTCTAACCCCATCTCACAGTAAGGATTAAACCCTTCAAGTCAGTCATAGTAATTTAGAAGTATCATTTGGATCATTAAGAAGAACTTGGTAATTACATTCTTGCATGTTTATACTAGCTATAAAGAAATATTCATATGCCAAAAAATTAGAATTTATGCCAAATAGAAGTCACTCATCTCAAACTTTCACTTGACTTGATATACACAACAAGGCACTGGTGTCATACATTCCATTACTTTGTTTCATTCATTTTATTTTTTACATTTTTTAATTGAACATATTGATCTATACTTATACAAATTTCTATACCAAATTAGTATTTCATCCCTCCACTTTAAACTGCCATAGTGGATAGACTGTTGAGGGAATAAACATAGTTCAAATCTACTTCATTCACATAGGTTTACCCACCTAGGTCTTGAAAAAACTAAAGAGTAGAAGGTTCAAATTTATTATTTGGCCTTGTGCATTAGCCAAAAACATATCAAGAGCTTGGAAACCTCTCGTGGTTTCAAACCAACGTTTTTGAGACCTAACAGTTTGGCGACTCTACTAGGGAATCAATTCAGAGTCGGGGTCTTTGTCATAGAGTCAAAAATCTTATTAGACTCCACTGGGAATAATAAGTTAAATTGAATTTTCTCACTTTTAAGAAAGTGAGTGGCAACTCTGATAAAATAAAGTACACATCAGAACATCACAACAATTCAACATGCATGGTAGAAGGTCCCTATACTAAGAAGGTCATAGTGATAAAAGCAAATGGGCACATAAGAATGATAAAGGTAAGAAGGTGTCTGATGAAATGTGAATGACAAATAAGGACAAAACATCAAAACCACACTGTGAGATATATAATAGATACGATGCATTAACAAATAGTTTAGTAGGAGAACCTCATACTCCTAAAGAGGAAAGGAATCCTTTCTACCAACCAAATCTTTAGAAAGATGAAGAATTTAAGGCAAGGATAGAGGTTGAGAGAGTAAAGATACAACAAGAATATGATCATAGAATGGATGGAAATCAAAATGAACCCATTAATAATGTAATCCCTTAAGGGAATAACAAATTCCTAACTCAGGAGGAATTAGATGCACACTTGGAATTTGAGAGACAAGAAGTGGAAAGAGCAAAAGCAGAGCATGAACAGAGGAGGCTTCAAACAATAAAGAAACTCCAAGATTTAAAATTATAGAAAGCTCAAATTAATGCTCAGACGACTAACCTCCCTAAATATGTACCACCTCATAGACAAGGGAAAAATAATGTAGGACCTTCGAACCCACAAAAATCCCAACAATATTAGATAAGGAATCAATACATACAACCAAATTTTCCATCAAAAAATGCATCACATCATCCAAATGCTCAACCATCTCATGGCCAACAATATATGCCACCTCCTCATGCACAATACAACAATCCATTATACTAGTATCAACATCCTCATAACCCACCCCCTAAGCAATACACAACCATGATCAAACAATTTGACTTAGCAGGATTCCAATTATATCCTTACCCAATGGATAGCAGTTGGAGAGGCCTTGTCCAAAAATTTATAGGAAGTAGTGCAATCACTGTCGAGGAACATTTAAGGAGTTTTAATAATTTTATTCAAGATCTAGATATGCATTATGAGGATATGTAGATTAGGTTATTCATGATGTCATTAACTGAAGAAGCTAGATATTGATTTAACAGTTTACCAACAACTTCTATTGATTCCATTCAATAATTTCATGATCAACTCCTTGAACAATATGGGAACTAGTGTGCACCAGAATTTTCCTTTCATGAATTAGTGACTATCCAAAAGAATCAGAATGAGTCGATTTATGAATTTAACTGAAGGTTCAATAAATTGCAAAATAAGATACCACCTGGGTCAAAATTGGTAGACCCTACAGCATTGAGTATTTATCTAAAAGCATTTGATCCAAAAATAGGATATGAGCTTAGAAATAGGTGCACCAAAAAATTAGCTAAAGCTCAGAAAATGGCATTGACTATTAAAAACAATAGGAAGGCTGTAGGAATGGTTGCTAAAAGAGACAATCCTAGGGTTCCTCAATAGTTCAACAATCCTTAGCATAGACAAGAAAATATATATAGAAATGAGAGGCCAAGGTTACATAACATTCCTTACAATAAAAATTGGAGGGATGGAAAGCCTATGATGGATAGACCTAGAAGCAAGGAAACTCCTAACCCTTTGAAGAAGAGGGGAGTGTATATGGTTAACAATAGTCCTTGGTGTGAAATTTGTGATGCGCCACATTCCCCTGATCACTGTGTTGTAGCTCAGAAGATGGAAGAAGAAGAAATACTATTAGCTAATAGTGAAGAAGATCATATTGTATATTTAACCTCCAACACCTTTCATCCTGTTGAGGAGAGATATTCATCTTCAGAAGAAGAAGGTTATGAGTATGATGTTGATCACCAAAAATACAATATTCACATTGTAGAATAGCAAGTCTTTTCTAATCATGAAGAAACCAATGATGAAAAATGCCCTCCTAGTGCACCATATCGGTCAGGAAAATGTAATATAAGGAGACCAACTGAGGAAGAGATTAGGAAATTGACTATTGCTATAGTAGAACAAGCCAAAAACAAATATTGGTTGAGAAACAAAATAGTGAATGAAAATGAGGGTGTTCCAAGAGGGATATTTATGAGACAAGACACAAGGAGCACTAAAGAAAACAGAAAATAAGTAGCCTAACAAAAATGTGCAAAAACATGTTTAGAAGGAGGAAAATAAAGAGTTGCATAAAAATAAACAAAATCTGATGACACGAATAAAAAAGAAAAGGAGGAGAGCAAAGGAAAGTAAATGGAGTAGAAGAAGATGATCAAATCATAAGGTACCTCCTTTGACTTTACACAAGCTTTATCCCAAGTAAAAATGTCTGTACCATTACATGAAATGATGAAAATTAAGGATTATAGGGATAGTGCCATTCAATTAATATCTAATGGGAATGATAAAAGCACAACTTCTGAGAACAAAGAAATTACTAAGGTTAGTAATAAGCAAGAAAAGGTGAATGTTCCAGAGGTTTGTCTTGGTGATACTATAGTGAATTCTTTGCAAATTGATCCATTTTTTTTACCACACTACTTATAAATAACAAACTAGTGAGAAATTGTATGATAGACTCAGGTATTTCGATCAACATTATGCTAGTTGTAGTCATGAAACAATTAGGAATGTGGGTGGATACTAATGGTGGCAAGTGTTATGCTATGGATAGCAAACCTGTTCCAGTAGTGGGGATAATGAAAGATGTAGAGATGAAGCTGGTTGCTTGTCCACAAGAATTGTATAACATTGATATAACTGTGATTGATACACCTCCTCACTTTGGAATTTTCTTATCAAGGCAGTGGACTACAACAGTTGGAGAGAATGTAAAGTTTGATCTATCCTATGCCACCATACCCATAAATGGCGAAGAAGTCAAGTTGTATAGAGAACCATGGATGAATCAAATTGTGGACCATGTGGCTCAAGATCAATTAAATTACTTTTGTGATGTATATTTTGGGAGTTTCAGTGTAGAACATTCTCAACCTGAACTAGTGAATATCGATTTAATTGATAAACATGTTTCTAAAAATCAGCATGTTGTATGGAAGATGTATTTCGATGGAGCATGTAGTCAAGAAGGAAATGAGGCTAGGGTAGTTTTTATCTCACCAGAAGGTATCACATTCAAATATTCATTTCTACTGACTTTTGAGTGTACTAACAATGTAGAAGAAAATGAGGCTTTGTTAATTGGTTTAAATATGGCTATTGAACATAAGTTCAAATTGCTAAGTGTTCTGGGAGATTCTAAGCTAGTTGTTTCACAAGTCAAGTCAAAATATGCTGCAAAATACAAAAGGTTGAAACAATATAGGAATTCTATATGGGATATAATTGAATTATTTGATGCTTTCTCCATTGAGTGGATAAACAGGTAAAAAAACATAATGGTATATTTTTTAGCTAATGTAGCCCTGAGAAGAGATGATATTACCTTGGCTAGGGTATCCCAAGTTTAATTTAAAACAAGACCTGCTATCCCTAACAATAAATATAGCTGGAAGGTTTTTAATGATGATATTGACCTCATAAAGTTTCTTCATTGCATAGATTAGTACGAGGCTTAGGAGATTGACTTCAATGCTTTTGTGGAGGAAGTAGATGGGAAGCAGACTGTATTTGGAAAGGATTCCTTGCAGCTTAAAACCAACAAGCTTCCCAAAGGACTTGTGGCATTAGAAAGGGTATATGATGGAAATGATTGATCTCTCATGAAGCAGACACTAGTATTAAGCTTATGAGTATGATGTTGATCACCAAAAATACAATATTCACTTTGTAGAGCAAGTCTTTTTTTATCATGAAGAAAGAAATGATGAACAATTCCCTCCTAGTGCACCATATCAGTCAAGAAAATGCACTATGCCACAACCAAATTTCATCAACTTGAGCAATCAGACAACTTTTACTAGCAACACTTAGATGAAAGATATTACCTTTTGTTTTTGTACCTGATGTACAATCACATTTCCATAACTCCCCAATATTTTACACTTTCCATCCTTGAATTGAAGACTGTATCCCTTGTCAACAATATGTCCAACACTTAAAAATATTATGCTTCAAACCCTCCACATTTAGAACATCATCAGTATTATTCTTACCATCAAGAGAAATGGATCCTCTTCCATAGATTACACCAGTTGGATCATCATCAAATCGTACAACACCACCATCATACTTTTCAAGACTCACAAATTTACTTTTATCACATGTCATGTGATGAGAGCATCCACTATCAATCACCCATTCATCTTTTTCTTCAATTTTGGTTGTTAGAGATTTTTTCACATTCATGCAACTAGCAAATTCAGTAGGTAGCAGATCATTTTCCTTGATAGCAATAAATACCCATTCATCTTCACTTGCATTCCCTTTATCAGGTTCATCATCTGTCACACCTTCATTGGCAACATAATAACACTTTCTTTGGAATCTAGGCTTGTTAGGTCTTGGCCTAGGAACTCTTTCTAGACACCTTGAGGAAAAATGACCTATCTTATTGTAAGAAAAACCTTTAAGAGGAAATTTCCCTTTATACTTACCTTCTCCTCTGGGTACTCTCTTGACAAGAAGTGCTCAAAGCTCATCTAGCTTTCTCTCTTCTTCTTCAATCTCTCTCATTTCCTACTCATACTTGGACAAGTTTCTAGAAGAAGTTTCTCTTGGATCATATCTTTGCTTATCTTTTCTAGAGGTAGTAGCCTTGAATGTAGATTCTATCTTAGGAAGAGCATCACCAAATTCACTTAACTCAAAAGCAGCAAGCTTACCAGTCAACATGTCCCTGGTTACATTTTTCACTGTCTAAATCTCCTCAATAGCAACAACTTTATGTTTGTATGCAAAAGGAAAGGATCTTAGCACTTTAGCAACAATCTCTGATTCTTCCAATGTTCCACCAGCAAATCTGATATTACACACAAGTTCATTCACTCTTTATATGAAAGAAAGAATGTTCTCATCTTCACCAATTTTCAATATTTCATATTTCCCTTTCATACTTTGCAACTTAGCAATCTTCACATGTGCATCACTTTCATACAAAGTTTCCAAATTTTTCCAGATCTCATAAGCAGTCTTCAAATCCATGACATTTGTCATCTCATAATTAGTCAAAGCACTCAACAATGCTTCCTTAGCACTGATATTGTACTTGGAATCTTTAATCTTAGCAAAAGTAGAAGGACCATTTTGCGGGATGATATACCTATTCTTTTTAATGTTCCAATAGGATTCACCAATGCATCTCAAATGACACTCCATTTGAGTCTTCCATAGAGAATAATTTTTTCCATCAAATCTTGGACTATTCTTCTTATATGTCACTATCTAAGATCACCTCAAGCTATTAAACTTCTTCCAAGGAACCAGCTCTAATACCAATTGTTGGAAACACAAGGGTAGACAACTGAGAGGAGAGGGGAATAATTTGTCACATAAATTTAAACTTATTAAACTTGTTCTCAGATCTGATTAATAACCATGAAAGCATAAATCATTACCACATCAGAAACACACATAACAACAAGATTTTTACATGGAAACCCTGTTAGGGGAAAAACCATGGTGGAGGTTATTCCACAAGATTATACCCTATTAAAAGTATAAAGGAATAAATGGGGAATGCACATGCATTTAGGAACACTACCTAGAGCTCATTGCTCAAATACAACAAGGCTTACTACCCAAAGGAAGAATCACTATCTTACAGAAAGATTCAGATTACATCCACAAGATTTTGAACTGAGAAAATAGCATCTGCTCATTCCTAATTATAGTTCTAGTTAAGCACATAAACTCTGCTCACTCTTCTTCACATTTGACTTCTACCTTTGAATGATTAGGACATTATTCACACATAGGACTTGCACACTTTGCTTCACAATCATACCTTCAAATGATAAAACATTCACTCATATATATCCACAACCAAGAATAACATCATCTACATGTCAGCTTCAATAAAATATAAAATAAATACAAACTGTCAACCCACAACATAAATGATTATCAATGCAAATCAACCAAAGTCAACCACAACATAGTGAAGACCCAAAACAATATCCTTGAACATGAAACATCTTCAATAATTATTCCTCGAAGATCCACAACATCGATCAATGTAGATGTACAAAAAAGATAGAGCATGATCTAGAAACATCCAAAAGCATCATGAATCACCAGAGAAGCATCTGAACCACTTCACGTTACCAGAATTGCAATCATATTCTTTTAGGAACACCAACTGAAGCAACAGAAAAACTGTCAGAACATAGATACTCATAACTCAATCAAATCTTCATGCAGATCTCTAAAACTTAAGGTGGATAAACTAGATATACTCAACAATAAACCCTTTAATCCACAACCTTTGATCAACAAAATACTGAGCTGGCCATCAACATGTTGGCCATGCTGAACTTGACAACCTGCAACTTTATTTATTGCAATTTTCTCAATATCCTCGACATATACAACCTCTAATGACATTAATTCCAATATTGTTTACATCAATGACAAATACATATCAACAACAACCAACAGGTAACTCATTCTCTCTCTCTCCCCCCTCACTCTAAATCCCTCCCAGTCTACCTAGATAAGTAACTCTCACTTGAACCCCCTAACATCCACTCCCTCTCTCTCAAGATTCTCCCTCCCACACCCTCTCTCTCAGGTCTCTCTCTCACTACGTGATTCGCGGATCGCGCGGATCTGATTGATCTGCGTGATTGATCCTGCGCGGATGATCCTGATTTCGCGCAATGGAAACGGATTTGATCCGCAGTTTGATTTGATTGTCTGAAATTATCTCCCTCCCATCCCCTCTCTCTCTCTCAAGTATCTCCCTTAGTAGCCCTACCTACATAACTATATAACTCTCTCACTCTTGCTCTCTCTCCCTCTTTCTCTCCCTCTCTCTCAGGTCTCTCTCTCTCTCTCTCTAGTCTATCATTGATCTGTAATTAAAGAGCTACAAATAATTTGCACTTTATTCCCCACCACAAATTTTACCCCGATCCAATAGAATTACATGGTTATGAATCTTAACTGTTGAAATTATGGAAATTAGCATTCACTTGTTCTTATCCAAAATTAATAAAACATAAAATAATTACTTAAATATCATAATTAGAAACTCAATAAATAAATAGTGAAGAGAATTATAAAAGAGAAGAGAAGAAGAGAGATCATGAGCTTGATAAAGGAGTTCGCTCAATTTGAGTTACATCTTTGGGTCCACTTGTCAATGAGGAACTACTTAATTAATGATGCCAAGCAATTATGGATTTTGTACATCACCCAAGCTTTAGTCCTGTACAAAATTTCTCACAATCTCTCACTATTACGATTTTGGTATATAATAACACCTTGTAATTCTTCCTCTCAAAACTAAATCAAACCCTCCATTAGCATTCTAATTCTCTCCAAAAATTCTTTCACAATTCTCCAATAATTTTCCATCACTTGGTTGAGAAATTCAAAACCTACACCCCCTTTTTATACATAAAATATGCTATATGGGGTGTAACCTCCATATTTAATAAATAACTCCCCTTGAAAAAATAAAACAATAACCCTCTTAAACAAAATAACTCCCTTTTAACAAAATTCCCTCTTTTACAATGCATTTATAACCTCCCTTTAACATAAAAATCTTTAACCAATTATTTTAAGCCCCTTAAAATATCATAATTCGTTGAAATATGAGAAAGGTGGTTAAAGGGGTTAATTTTTTGAAATATAAGTTTACGAGCTTTATTTATCTCCTTGTTTTATGGGAAAGGAAAGAGAATTTTAAGGGATAAAATCCCACCAAATCCTCTCTTTCTTTTTTCTTTTAATTTTTAAACCATGACATGTTTTTTTTTTTAACAATATGGTTTAATCCATATTTATACCACCTTTTTCCAATAATGGCCTACCACATGGAGAGGTGAGATGATGTCGAGTGTCAAGGGTTGATTGGCCATTGTGTTGACTAGACTGACGATGAGGCATTGACTGGTCAACATATGTTGCCAACTTTGACTGCTTGTATCTTGTGCAAATGGACTCCGTTTTCGATGAAACAAGTTGTGTCGGAAAGCTCTCAGTGAGCTCTTCACGATGACACCCCATTTGACCACCTTTGACAACTTCAAAGTTTTTCCCCTTTTTTTGAGGCCTCTAATTTGTCGATTGACTAGAACTTTGACTACTCACAAATTT
>VDFB02105785.1:108610142-108658857 GCA_007258455.2 Sequoia sempervirens
GAGAGAGAGAGAGAGAGAGAGAGAGAGAGTTATCTAGTTCTGTGGATAGCATGCCTAAGAGAGATACCTGAGAGAGAGGGGGTAGGAGGGAGATATTTGAGAGAGAGGGAGTGGATGTTAGGGGGTTTGAGTGAGAGTTATTGATCTAGGTAGATTGGGAGGAATTGAGAGTGAGGGGGAGAGAGAGAGATAGAGTTACCTAGGTAGGTTGACAAAGGGATAGACCTATGAGAGAGAGGGGTCATGGGTGTTGGAAAGAGACACTATAGTTATGCTTTGGTGTTGTCATTGATGGAAACCCTAGTCGGTAATCAAATACACATGACATCATTTTCTCCCACCGGTAGTCAGATTGAAAGTAGTTAGGAAGACCAAGGTATCTAGCAGATTGGTATTCAATGATTCATGTACAAATTTCCAGCTGTTACTTTGAGTTGTGGATCTCATGAGAAGTTCATCAATACATTTCTTATGTTATCCAAAAAATTTAGTACCTTGTACCAAGCCTTGTGTAACTTTGGAGATCTGGTTGGCAATTTTTTGTTTATTTGTATTTTGGGGCCGACTTAGTTGTTAAAATATAGTACGAATATTCAAGGAATGTTTATTCGAATATATTTATGTTTAATCATTATGTTTTGGGTGCAAGCTAATCTATAGCTGACCGTTGTGGATGCACACTGAAATTTACTTAAGATTTGAGCTGACAAATTGCAAATATTTCTAAGTCCTATTAAGTTGACTTGTAGCGGTTAAATTGTTCGTCCCAGATATATACAGATGACTGATTATCTCACTTTATGAGATAAAGGAGGTGTGTCGATGTGTGTTACAAATATTTGAAGAGTGTTAGAGTGATTTCTTGCACAGTTTCACTTGTGCTTAAAGATTTTGTGGTGCGAATCAGAGCAGAACAGAGTAGAAGTTTAGTATCAATCAGAAGGATAGAAGATTGACATCAAAGCCTAACTAGAACTATAATTAAGCATTTTTAGATGCTAATATTTTAGTTCATTCTTTTGGATCTAATCCAAATCTTTGTAAGCTAGTGAGCCTTCCTATTTTGAGCAGTGAGCTCTAGGAAGTGTGCTTGAATGCAAGTGCATTCTCATTTTGTAATCTTTCTTTTGGGTATACTCAAAACTTATTGTGGATTGGCCATCCACCGTGGTTTTTCCCCTAACAGGGTTTCCACATAAAAATTTGTGTGTTATGGTGTTGTGTTTGTTTGCTTTATGTTTCTACATATTACTTTTGGTTGAATGTTCTAAGTGGATTAAAGATTAGAATAATAAAATTATTTTTTGTAGAACATTGATTCACCCCCCTTCTTAGTGTTGCTTGTTTCCAAAAGTGGGAGGGAGAAATGTGAGAGATAGGGAGAGGGATTGTAAGAGAGGGTGTGAGAGAGATAGGGAGTGGGAGAGAGGAAGTGGGAGAAAGATAGAGGGAGTGAGAGAGAAAAAGAGATTTTCCTTGGTAGGGTGAGAGATAGAGAGACTTGAGAGAGAGGGTAGTGGGAGGGAGAAATGTGAGAGATAGGGAGAAAGAGGAAGTGCAAGAGAGAGGGAGTGGGAGAGAGATAGAGGGAGTGAGAGGGAGAGGGAGAGGGAGAGAGATAGAGGGAGTGAGAGAGAGAATGAGACATAATAGAAAGGAATAGAGAGATGGATAGAGAGAAAGTGAGAGAGAGAGGAGGGAGGGATGGAGTTATCTAGTTATGTAGGTAGGATTCCTTAGGGGGAGACTTGATAAAGAGAGATGGGGTGGGAGGGAGAGACTTGAGATATAGGGAGAGAGAGAGGGAGTGGGAAATATAAATATGGGAGAGAGATGGAGTGAGAGAAAGAGACCTAAGAGAGGGAGATGGGTATGGAGGGAGACAGAGAGAGAGAGAGAGAGACGGTTGGAGAGACAAACCTAAAATATGGAAGACGGTGTGGGAGGGAGAGAATTGAGAGAGGGGGTTGGAGTGAGAGGGACTTACCTAGGTAGGGTGGGAGGGATACAAAGAGAGGGTGGGGATAGAGAGAGAAAGGGATATTTACCTAGCTAGAGTTCTAGACAAAGTGACTTGATGGAGAGAGAGGGGTGGTAGGGAGGGACTTGGGAGATATGGAAGGAGATGGAGTCCAAGGGAGAGGGAGTGGGAGAGAGAGAGTGATAGAAATGGAGTGGGAGAGAGATACCTAAGAGAGGGAGAGAGGGTGGGAGGGACTGATCCAGGAGGATCCAGAAGAACCTAAAATTTTCACAGTATGAAAATCTCTCAGAACTAATGTCATTGTGTAGGGCCCACTGACACAAACCTAATGCAACTCGAACAAGCTCAAAAGGAGTTCATATGAAAAAGTTGTGAGTAGTCAAAGTTCTAGTCAATCAACAAATCAGAGGCCTCAAAAAAAGGGGAAAAACTTTGAAGTTGTCAAAGGTGGTCAAATGGGGTGTCATCGTGAAGAGCTCACTGAGAGCTTTCCAACGCAACTTGTTTCATCGAAAACAGAGTCCATTTGCACAAGATACAAGCGGTCAAAGTTGGCAACATATGTTGACCAGTCAATGCCTCATCATCAGTCTAGTCAGCACAATGGCCAATCAACCCTTGACACTCGACATCATCTCACCTCTCCATGTGGTAGGCCATTATTGGAAAAAGGTGGTATAAATATGGATTAAACCATATTGTTAAAAAAAAAAAACATGTCATGGTTTAAAAATTAAAAGAAAAAAGAAAGAGAGGATTTGGTGGGATTTTATCCCTTAAAATTCTCTTTCCTTTCCCATAAAACAAGGAGATAAATAAAGCTCGTAAACTTATATTTCAAAAAATTAACCCCTTTAACCACCTTTCTCATATTTCAACGAATTATGATATTTTAAGGGGCTTAAAATAATTGGTTAAAGATTTTTATGTTAAAGGGAGGTTATAAATGCATTGTAAAAGAGGGAATTTTGTTAAAAGGGAGTTATTTTGTTTAAGAGGGTTATTGTTTTATTTTTTCAAGGGGAGTTATTTATTAAATATGGAGGTTACACCCCATATAGCATATTTTATGTATAAAAAGGGGGTGTAGGTTTTGAATTTCTCAACCAAGTGATGGAAAATTATTGGAGAATTGTGAAAGAATTTTTGGAGAGAATTAGAATGCTAATGGAGGGTTTGATTTAGTTTTGAGAGGAAGAATTACAAGGTGTTATTATATACCAAAATCGTAATAGTGAGAGATTGTGAGAAATTTTGTACAGGACTAAAGCTTGGGTGATGTACAAAATCCATAATTGCTTGGCATCATTAATTAAGTAGTTCCTCATTGACAAGTGGACCCAAAGATGTAACTCAAATTGAGCGAACTCCTTTATCAAGCTCATGATCTCTCTTCTTCTCTTCTCTTTTATAATTCTCTTCACTATTTATTTATTGAGTTTCTAATTATGATATTTAAGTAATTATTTTATGTTTTATTAATTTTGGATAAGAACAAGTGAATGCTAATTTCCATAATTTCAACAGTTAAGATTCATAACCATGTAATTCTATTGGATCGGGGTAAAATTTGTGGTGGGGAATAAAGTGCAAATTATTTGTAGCTCTTTAATTACAGATCAATGATAGACTAGAGAGAGAGAGAGAGAGACCTGAGAGAGAGGGAGAGAAAGAGGGAGAGAGAGCAAGAGTGAGAGAGTTATATAGTTATGTAGGTAGGGCTACTAAGGGAGATACTTGAGAGAGAGAGAGGGGATGGGAGGGAGATAATTGAGAGAGAGGGAGAGAGAGGGGGTGGGAGGGAGAGAATTGAGAGATAGGGAGAGAGAGGGAGTTAGAGAGTGAGACTTGAGAACCTGAGAGAGGGAGAGGGAGTGGGAGGGATATAGAGAGAGAGGGAGGGAGGGAGAGGGTGTGTGAGGAAGAGACCTGAGAGAGGGGGAGAGAGAGGGTTGGAGTGAGAGAGAGAGTTACCTAGGTAGGGTGCTAGAGGGAGAGACTTGAGAGAGAGGGGGGGTGTGGGAGGGAGATACATGATAGATTGAGAGAGGGAGTGAAATAGAGAGGGAGTGAGAGATACGTAGTGAGAGAGAGACCTGAGAGAGAGGGTGTGGGAGGGAGAATCTTGAGAGAGAGGGAGTGGATGTTAGGGGGTTCAAGTGAGAGCTACTTATCTAGGTAGACTGGGAGGGATTTAGAGTGAGGGGGGAGAGAGAGAGAATGAGTTACCTGTTGGTTGTTGTTGATATGTATTTGTCATTGATGTAAACAATATTGGAATTAATGTCATTAGAGGTTGTATATGTCGAGGATATTGAGAAAATTGCAATAAATAAAGTTGCAGGTTGTCAAGTTCAGCATGGCCAACATGTTGATGGCCAGCTCAGTATTTTGTTGATCAAAGGTTGTGGATTAAAGGGTTTGTTGTTGAGTATATCTAGTTTATCCACCTTAAGTTTTAGAGATCCACATGAAGATTTGATTGAGTTATGAGTATCTATGTTCTGACAGTTTTTCTGTTGCTTCAGTTGGTGTTCCTAAAAGAATATGATTGCAATTCTGGTAACGTGAAGTGTTGCAGATGCTTCTCTGGTGATTCATGATGCTTTTGGATGTTTCTAGATCATGCTCTATCTTTTTTGTACATCTACATTGATCGATGTTGTGGATCTTCGAGGAATAATTATTGAAGATGTTTCATGTTCAAGGATATTGTTTTGGGTCTTCACTATGTTGTGGTTGACTTTGGTTGATTTGCATTGATAATCATTTATGTTGTGGGTTGACAGTTTGTATTTATTTTATATTTTATTGAAGCTGACATGTAGATGATGTTATTCTTGGTTGTGGATATATATGAGTGATTTGTTTTATCATTTGAAGGTATGATTGTGAAGCAAAGTGTGCAAGTCCTATGTGTGAATAATGTCCTAATCATTCAAAGGTAGAAGCCAAATGTGAAGAAGAGTGAGCAGAGTTTATGTGCTTAACTAGAACTATAATTAGGAATGAGCAGATGCTATTTTCTCAATTCAAAATCTTGTGGATGTAATCTGAATCTTTCTGTAAGATAGTGATTCTTCCTTTGGGTAGTAATCCTTGTTGTATTTGAGCAATGAGCTCTAGGTAGTGTTCCTAAATGCATGTGCATTCCCAATTTATTCCTTTATACTTTTAATAGGGTATAATCTTGTGGAATAACCTCCACCGTGGTTTTTCCCCTAACAGGGTTTCCATGTAAAAATCTTGTTGTTATGTGTGTTTCTGATGTGGTAATGATTTATGCTTTCATGGTTATTAATCAAATCTGAGAACATGTTTAATAAGTTTAAATTTATGTGACAAATTATTCCCCTCTCCTCTCAGTCGTCTACCCTTGTGTTTCCAACAATTGGTATTAGAGCTGGTTCCTTGGAAGAAGTTTAATAGCTTGAGGTGATCTCAGATAGTGACATATAAGAAGAATAGTCCAAGATTTGATGGAACAAATTATTCTCTATGGAAGACTCGAATGGAGTGTCATTTGAGATGCATTGGTGAATCCTACTGGAACATTAAAAAGAATAGGTATATCATCCTACAGAATGGTCCTACTTTTGGTAAGATTAAAGATTCCAAGTACAATATCAGTGCTAAGGAAGCATTGTTGAGTGCTTTGACTAATTATGAGATGACAAATGCCATGGATTTGAAGACTGCTTATGAGATCTGGAAAAATTTGGAAACTTTGTATGAAAGTGATGCGCATGTGAAGATTGCTAAGTTGCAAAGTCTGAAAGGGAAATATGAAATATTGAAAATGGGTGAAGATGAGAACATTCTTTCTTTCATACAGAGAGTGAATGAACTTGTGTGTAATATCATATTTGCTGGTGGAACATTGGAAGAATCAGAGATTGTTGCTAAAGTGCTAAGATCCTTTCCTTTTGCATACAAACATAAAGTTGTTGCTATTGAGGAGATTCAGACTGTGACAAATGTAACCAGGGACATGTTGACTGGTAAGCTTGTTGCTTTTGAGTTAAGTGAATTTGGTGATGCTCTTCCTAAGATAGAATCTACATTCAAAGCTACTACCTCTAGAAAAGATAAGCAAAGATATGATCCAAGAGAAACTTCTTCTAGAAACTTGTCCAAGTATGAGTAGGAAATGAGAGAGATTGAAGAAGAAGAGAGAAAGCTAGATGAGCTTGGAGCACTTCTTGTCAAGAGAGTACCCAGAGGAGAAGGTAAGTATAAAGGGAAATTTCCTCTTAAAGGTTTTTCTTACAATAAGATAGGTCATTTTGCCTCAAGGTGTCTAGAAAGAGTTCCTAGGCCAAGACCTAACAAGCCTAGATTCCAAAGAAAGTGTTATTATGTTGCCGATGAAGGTGTGACAAATGAATGGGTATTTATTGCTATCAAGGAAAATGATCTGGTACCTATTGAATCTGCTAGTTGCATGAATGTGAAAAAATCTCTAACAACCAAAATTGAAGAAAAAGATGAATGGGTGATTGATAGTGGATGCTCTCATCACATGACATGTGATAAAAGTAAATTTGTGAGTCTTGAAAAGTATGATGGTGGTGTTGTACGATTTGATGATGATACAACTGGTGTAATCTATGGAAGAGGATCCATTTCTCTTGATGGTAAGAATAATACTGATGATGTTCTAAATGTGGAGGGTTTGAAGCATAATATTTTTAAGTGTTGGACAGATTGTTGACAAGGGATACAGTCTTCAATTCAAGGATGGAAAGTGTAAAATATTGCGGAGTTATGGAAATGTGATTTTACATTAGGTACAAAAACAAAAGGTAATATCTTTCATCTGAGTGTTGCTAGTAAAAGTTGTCTGATTGCTCAAGTTGATGAAATTTGGTTGTGGCATAGTGCACTTTCTTGACCGATATGGTGCACTAGGAGGGAATTGTTCATCATTGCTTTCTTCATGATCAAAAAAGACTTGTTCTACAATGTGAATATTGTATTTTTGGTGATCAACATCATACTCATAAGCTTAATACTAGTGTTTGCTTCATGAGAGATCAATCATTTCCATCATATACCCTTTCTAATGCCACAAGTCCTTTGGGAAGCTTGTTGGTTTTAAGCTGCAAGACATCCTTTCCAAATACAGTCTGCTTCCCATCTACTTCCTCCACAAAAGCATTGAAGTCAATCTCCTGAGCCTCGTACTAATCTATGCAATGAAGAAACTTTATGAGGTCAATATCATCATTGAAAACCTTCCAGCTATATTTATTGTCAGGGATAGCAGGTCTTGTTTTAAATTAAACTTGGGATACTCTAGCCAAGGTAATATCATCTCTTCTCAGGGCTACATTAGCTAAAAAATATACCATTATGTTTTTTTACCTATTTATCCACTCAATGGAGAAAGCATAAAATAATTCAATTATATCCCATATAGCATTCCTATATTGTTTCAACCTTTTGTATTTTGCAGCATTTTTTGACTTGACTTGTGAAACAACTAGCTTAGAATCTCCTAGAACACTTAGCAATTTGAACTTATGTTCAACAACCATACTTAAACCAATTAACAAAGCCTTATTTTCTTCTACATTGTTAGTACACTCAAAAGTCAGTAGAAATGAATATTTGAATGTGATACCTTCTGGTGAGATAAAAACTACCCTAGCCTCATTTCCTTCTTGACTACATGCTCCATCAAAATACATATTCCATACATCATGCTGATTTTTAGAAACATGTTTATCAATTAAATTGATATTCACTAGTTCAGGCTAAGAATGTTCTACCTTGAAACTCCCAAAATATACATCACAAAAGCAATTTAATTGATCTTGAGCCACATGGTCCACAATTTGATCCATCCATGGTTCTCTATACAACTTGACTTCTTCTCCATTTATGTGTATGGTGGCATAGGATAGATCAAACTTTACATTCTATCCAACTGCTGTAGTCCATTGCCTTGATAAGAAAATTCCAAAGTTAGGAGGTGTATCAATCACAGTTATATCAATGTTATATACTACTTGTGGATAAGCAGCCAACTTCATCTATACATCTTTCATTATCCCCACTACTGGAACAAGTTTGCTATCCATAGTATAACACTTGCCACCATTAGTATCCACCCACATTCCTAATTGTTTCATGACTCCAACTAGCATAATGTTGATGGAAACACCTGAGTCTATCATACAATTTCTCACTAGTTTGTTATTTATAAGTAGTGTGGTAAAAAATGGATCAATTTGCAAAGAATTCACTATAGCATCACCAAGACAAACCTCTAGAACAATCACCTTTTCTTGCTTATTACTAACCTTAGTAATTTCTTTGTTCTCAGAAGTTGTGCTTTTATCATTCCCATTAGATATTAATTGAATGGCACTATCCCTATACTCCTTAATTTTCATCATTTCATGTAATGGTATAGACATTTTTACCTGGGATAAAGCTTGTGTAAAGTCAAAGGAGGTACCTTATGATTTGATCATCTTCTTCTACTCCATTTACTTTCCTTTGCTCTCCTTTTCTTTTTTATTCGTGTCATCAGACTTTTGTTTATTTTTATGCAACTCTTTATTTTCCTCCTTCTAAACATGTTTTTGCACATTTTTGTTAGGCTACTTATTTTTTGTTTTCTTTAGTGCTCCTTGTGTCTTGTCTCATAAATATCCCTGTTGGAACACCCTCATTTTCATTCACTATTTTGTTTCTCAACCAATATTTGTTTTTGTCTTGTTCTACTATAGCAATAGTCAATTTCCTAATCTCTTCCTCAGTTGGTCTCCTTATATTACATTTTCCTGACTGATATGGTGCACTAGGAGGGCATTGTTCATCATTGGTTTCTTCATGATTAGAAAAGACTTGCTATTCTACAATGTGAATATTGTATTTTTGGTGATCAACATCATACTCATAACCTTCTTCTTCTGAAGATGAATATCTCTCCTCAACAGGATGAAAGGTGTTGGAGGTTAAATATACCATATGATCTTCTTCACTATTATCTACTAGTATTTCTTCTTCTTGCATCTTCTGAGCTACAACACAGTGATCAGGGGAATGTGGCGCATCACAAATTTCACACCAAGGACTATTGTTAACCATATACACTCCCCTCTTCTTCAAAGGGTTAGGAGTTTCCTTGCTTCTAGGTCTATGCATCATAGGCTTTCCATCCCTCCAATTTTTATTGTAAGGAATGTTATGTAACCTTGGCCTCTCATTTCTATATATATTTTCTTGTCTATGCTGAGGATTGTTGAACTATTGAGGAACCCTAGGATTATCTCTTTTAGCAACCATTCCTGCAGCCTTCCTATTGTTTTTAATAGTCATTTCTATTTTCTAAGCTCTAGCTAATTTTTTGGTGCACCTATTTCTAAGCTCATATCGTATTTTTGGATCAAATGCTTTTAGATAAATACTCAATGCTATAGGGTCTGCCAATTTTGACCTAGGTGGTATCTTATTTTGCAATTTATTGAACCTTCAGTTAAATTCATAAATTGACCCATTCTGATTCTTTTGGATAGTCACTAATTCATGAAAGGCAAAGTCTGGTGCACACTAGTTCCCATATTGTTCAAGGAGTTGATTGTGAAATTCTTGAATGGAATCAATAGAAGTTGTTGGTAAACTGTTAAATCAATATCTAGCTTCTTTAGTTAATGACATCATGAATAACCTAATCTACATATCCTCATAATGCATATCTCAATCTTGAATAAAATTATTAAAACTCCTTAAATGTTCCTCGACAGTGATTGCACTACTTCCTATAAATTTTTGGACAAGGCCTCTCCAACTGCTATCCATTGGGTAAGGATATAATTGGAATCCTGCTAAGTCAAATTGTTTGATCATGGTTGTGTATTGCTTAGGGGGTGGGTTATGAGGATGTTGATACTAGTATAATGGATTGTTGTATTGTGCTTGAGGAGGTGGCATATACTGTTGGCCATGAGATGGTTGAGCATTTGGATGATGTGATGCATTTTTTGATGGAAAATTTGGTTGTATGTATTGATTCCCTATCTAATATTGTTGGGATTTTTGTGGGTTTGAAGGTCCTACATTATTTTTCCCTTGTTTGTGAGGTGGTACATATTTAGGGAGGTTAGTTGTCTGAGCATTAATTTGAGCTTTCTATAATTTTAAATCTTGGAGATCCTTTATTGTTTGAAGCCTCCTCTGTTCATGCTCTGCTTTTTCTCTTTCCACTTCTTGTCTCTCAAATTCCAAGTGTGCATCTAATTCCTCCTAAGTCAGGAATTTGTTATTCCCTTCAGGGGTTACATTATTAATGGGTTCATTTTGATTTCCGTCCATTCTATGATCATATTCTTGTTTTATCTTGACTCTCTCAACCTCTATCCTTGCCTTAAATTCTTCATCTTTCTAAAGATTTGGTTGGTAGAAAGGATTCCTTTCCTCTTTAGTAGTATGAGGTTCTCCTACTAAACTATTTGTTAATGCATCGTATCGATTATATATCTCATAGTGTGGTTTTGATGTTTTGTCCTTATTTGTCATCCACATTTCATCAAACTCCTTCTTACCTTTATCATTCTTATGTGTCCATTTTCTTTTATCACTACGACCTTCTTAGTATAGGGACCTTCTACCATGCATGTTGAATTGTTGTGATGTTCTAATGTGTACTTCATTTTATTAGAGTTGCCACTCACTTTCTTAAAAGTGAGAAAATTCTATTTAACTTATTATTCCCAGTGGAGTCTGATAAGATTTTTGACTCTATGAAAAAGACCCTGACTCTGAATTGATTCCCTAGTAGAGTCGCCAAACTGTTAGGTCTCAAAAACACTGGTTTGAAACCACAAGAGGTTTCAAGGCTCTTGATATGTTTTTGGCTAATGCACAAGGCCAAATAATAAATTTGAACCTTCTACTCTTTAGTTTTTTCAAGACCTAGGTGGGTAAACCTATGTGAATGAAGCAGATTTGAACTGTGTTTATTCCCTCAACAGTCTATCCACTATGGCAGTTTAAAGTGGAGGGATGAAATACTAATTTGGTATAGAAATTTGTATAAGTATAGATCAATATGTTCAATTAAAAAATGTAAAAAATAAAATGAATGAAACAAAGTAATGGAATGTATGAGACCAGTGCCTTGTTGTGTATATCAAGTCAAGTGAAAGTTTGAGATGAGTGACTTCTATTTGGCATAAATTCTAATTTTTTGGCATATGAATATTTCTTTATAGCTGGTATAAACATGCAAGAATGTAATTACCAAGTTCTTCTTAATGATGCAAATGATACTTCTAAATTACTATGACTAACTTGAAGGGTTTAATCCTTACTGTGAGATGGGGTTAGAAATCAAATAGCATAGATAAAGTGACAACCAACACTACTCAGCTATTAAACCACATCAACAAGAGAATACAAACAAAATGGAGATATCAAAATGAAAGCAAACAAAATAAAGCACTCCCCATATTGTATTTGATTCCTTCTCTTGCTCTCCTTCTTGTTATGCAACTTTTCCCTTAGATTTGTTGAAATACTTGTGCAAAATCTGCAAATGGTAGCAAGAAAGTTCGAGACAATTAACTGTTAAAATGAAAATGGAGAAGGAAGGTTGCTTTTATAGACTACCTTTCAAATGGATGGCTGAGATTAATCTTCTAGAAAGATTCCAAGATCAATGGATGGGAATGCATGAGAGGGATTTTATGAAATGGATGGTTGAGATTAAGTCTCAGAAAAGATGCCAAGATCAATGGTCCAAACTTGATGCACCAAAAATATGCCATGCATGGAAAAGTTGTGATGCCAACGACTATGACACCTGATAGCTATGACAGACATGCAAGACATGCAGGCTATGACAAAAATGAATGTTATGACAGGGGATTATGACAGAGCATCTTTGACGAGGTGGTGCATAAATAATTTATTTTAAATTATTTATTCAAAAATGGAGAGAGAGGAGGAAATGGACAAGTGGAAAATACATTATTTATTCAAATTATTTATTTGGAGAAAATGAAAAGAGGAGCATTTAATTAAATTTATCAATTTAATTAAATGGAGAGATGAAAATTAGACCTTAAATAATTAATTTAGATTAATTATTTAATAGAGGAGGTGGCATGGGATAGTTAAATAATTTTAATAATTATTTAACTATAGAAGAATTAAAGGACCATGAATAGATAAATAATTAATGGTAATTATTTAACTATAGATGAAAGGTGACAAAATAATTAAATAAATAACAATTTATTTAACTATTGAAGAAGAGGGAGAAATTAGTGATGCAATTAGCTTATTTAATCGCTCAGGATAGAATAAAGATTAGAAAGTGAATTAATTAAATAATTATTAAAAATTATTTAATTAATAGAGGAATATGATCAAACATAATTGAATAACTAAAATTATTCAATTATCGAAGGACAGGGATGAAGATGGAAAGGTAGACGATAAATGATAAAGGAACCAACTTTCATGCTTACATTTTTATATTTATCATCGTTGGGTAGATTATTGTAATGGCCAACAAACACCATGATATGACGTAGACCAAGGTGTGCAAGGTTGTACCATCACGTGAGACAAGCAGCCACATAAAAGGATGATCATGACTCATACTAATAGAGTGATTTCCCCAGTCTTTTTGTCATAATCAACCACAAATAGTAAAGACGGGAAAGACAAATCATGAAATGTCATTGCTCCTCTAAATCCTATTGTCAGGACATCCTCAAGGAACTAACATTATGATTACCAAAATACAAAACAAGCATCATAAAATTAAATGCCAAGTGCTTGCCAAGTGTTTAAATGTCAAAATGTCAAGTTTGTTAAGTGTGGTGGAATGTCGGACATCTTGGTGTCAAAATACCAGGGCTAACGATGTGAAGATGCCAGATTGGTGTCAAGTTCAGGAAGGACACATCCTGAATGATGTTGAGATGTCAAATTCAGTAAGGACACATATTGAATGATGTGGATGCCATAGGGATACCAAATTCGTGAAGGACACATCCCAAACGAGGTCGATGTCAAGATGTCGGATTCAGGAAGGACACATCCTGAATGATGTCGATGCCAAAGTGATACCAAATTCAGGAAGGACACATCTTGAATGAGGTCGATGTCAAGATGTTGAATTGATGTCAAGTTCAGGAAGGACACATCCTGAACAATGTCGATGTTGAGATGTCAGATTGATGTCAATTTTGGGAAGGACACATCCCAAACAATGTTGATGTCAAGATTATCGAATTTATGAAGGATACATCCTAAATGATGTCGATACCAAGAGGAATGTATCTCAAATTTCGTGAGAATCCTCAAAATTCTACATGATTGTGACGATGCCTAAGAAGGACACATTGTAGGGAATAATTAAATGACAGGCTACCCTTCAGAAGGACACATCTGTAGAGTAAGCAAGATTTGACTAGTTTGACTAAGTTTGACTGAGTTTGACCAATTTATATATGCCAAGATGATTGTCGTGCTTGATTGAAAGACTGTAGAAGTTCGCTTGGGTAGATTGTTTGTTCGAATTTTGACAAAGACCATGATAAATTTAAAGACTATTTCATGTGTGTGAGAAAATTGGGCATTGAACCCTAATGGACTGACCTAGTGTGGCCTTGGGGGCTCATCGACAGATGGCCTTGCCTATGTCATACACTCAGAGACCTCGTAGTTCGACACGACCAATGACTTTGTCTTGTTGACCAAAGATTGAGTCATGATTTATTTTGACAAACCTAATAGGACTGACCTAATGTCTCGGGGGCTCGAAGATGAGCCTTGCCTACATAGCAAATGCGTAGAGACAACGTAGTTCAACAATGACAAAGACTAATCAAGACTTGAATTGATGTGACTATGTTGACTGACATGACTCCATTTTTTGGAATTTTTGTGTTTTCTTCATGACGATTTTCGATTTTGAGGTCTTTTTTAAGGTTATTTTTCAATTTTTAGATCTTTTTTAGGGCATTTTTTTATTTTTAGGTCTTTTTTAGGGCATTTTTTATTTTAGGTCTTTTTAGGACATTTTTCAATTTTTAGGTCCTTTTCCAAGACATTGTTCAATTTTTAGGTCTTTTTTCAAGACATTTTTTTATTTTTAGATCTTTTTTAGGACATTTTTCAATTTCAGGTCTTTTTTCAAGACATTTTATGATTTTAAGTCTTTTTTAGACATTTTATGATTTTTAAGGTTTTTAAGGACATTTTATGATTTTTAGGTCTTTTTTAGGACATTTTATGATTTTTTAGGTTTTTTTAGGACATTTTATGATTTTTAGGTTTTTTTAAGGAAATTTTATGATTTTTTAGGTCTTTTTTTATGACATTTTATGATTTTTTAGGTCTTTTTTAGGACATTTTATGATTTTTAGGTTTTTTAAGGACATTTTATGATTTTTAGGTCTCTTTTAAGGACATTTTATGATTTTTAGGTCTTTTTTCAAGACATTTTATGATTTTTAGGATCACGTGCAGTACCCACTACAGTCTCATGATAAAAGTTTTCCCCTAGTCAAGTTGAGAATGAGCTAGGAAAAATGGAATGTAAAGAAAAGGCATGACTAGCATGGATAGTGGACAGTATGCAAGACTTGATTTCAACCATTGTCAGCCATGGACAAAAATGTCATGATGTCGGGGTGAAGTGTTATGACGAATGTCGGAAAAGAGTATGTTCGTTAGGGACAAAGGTAGATAGAATGACAGTAGATGGCACATTAATGACTGACTACACATGGTGCCTATTTGCCAGGCTTTCACCATGGTACTTATCCAAAGCACCTGTTTACCAGGTTTTCACTATTGGATGAATTATTTCTATTTATTTTTGTTATCATTTTTTTTTTTTGCTGTCACCAGGATGCCTGTTTGCCAGGTTTTCATCAAGGTGATGATTTTTGTATTTTTTTAGGACTTTTTTCCTAGCTCTTTGAAGCTAGGTATAAAATTGATAAATGCTAGATCCATAGACTGCCTTGATGATGCCTTGACCTTGTGTGGATGACCGTGCTGGATGAAAGGACCTAATCAGGATGAGGAGTATGAGTGGCAGATATGAAGGATGATAGATGTGACAAATGAAAGAGGCTATGGTAGGATCCCTAATGTGCACACTATGTGGGCCATCAGGCTTCAGCCGAAAAGGAGCTTGGGCAACCAACGAGCTAGAGTACAAGGAGTTATTGTCAAAGATACATTGAAATACATCGCCAATGGAGGGATATGATGGATATGTGAACATGGATGGATGGAACATAGTATATGGTATGAGTGAGAGTGACATGGATATAGACCTTGGATCAACAGGCACTTTGTTTGACTTTTTTCCTTGATATATGCCCCCAGTGATTTTTGATGGAGAGGCATACTTTGAGATCGACTTTTTCTCATTTTCACTTTTGAAATTTATTTCTATTTTTTATGATAGCTTTTTATTTTGGCTATGGGACTTGTCTTGATCTTCTTTTCTTTCTTTTGATTTTTGATCTCCTTTTAAAGATATCTCGTTCATTGGAGCTTTTCCTTTATTCTTTTTTTGAGCTATGATTTGTTGATCCATGTCTATGATGTGAGTGGACATGTGTGAAATGGGGGAAGTAGGTGAAGTGAAATGAATGTTTAGTGGATGAATGGGAGTGGTGATGCCATTAATGGAATCTTTTGGACTATCCTTTTTTGTACTATTAACATCAAAGGAGGCTTGCACATCCTTAATGACTTGGCAAGATGACTTAGTAGAGATGAAAATAGGAGATTCATATCCTAGCCCAGGGTAGGTGGGATGGAAGGATGATGATTGGATATCCTCAACGGGGTCATGCTCAAAGAGTGGGTTATCATAAATTTCTTGCTCAAACAAGGGGTTATAATAGATATGAAAAGCTTGAGAGGAAGTAGATATGGCAAAGGCCGATGTGTCATCAGGGTCCCGAAAGGTTTCAATCCAAGCATGGCCATCCTTTTGTGTTCCTTTTGTAACTATCTTGACATCAATGTTGGAATTTTGATCTCTATGAATGACATTAGCATTGTCTTTTGCTGGTAAATTATCCATACAATATTATTCACATCCCATGTCATGAATTTGGACCTTGGGGTTTGTGGCGAGGTAAATGGAGTGTATGACTTGGTCAATGAAGATAGATCAATGTAGTGAGATGATGTGGTGATGGATGTGGATGTGGAAGGCTTTACAATTCTTGATGGGTTAATGAATTTAGAAGATGAAGACGTCGAGGCTTCACAACTGATAGGAACTTGAAATTTTGAGACACCTCGTAAGTTGGTACAATATTGGAATGGATTGGGGTCTCCGTATATAGTAATTCCAGTACCTTCAAAAGGAAATTTCAGGCATTGGTGATACGTGGAAGGGATGGCTTTCAATGCGTGGATCCAAGGTCAACCAAGTAACATGTTGTATGGAAGGTCCAAATCCAGAACTTAACAAGTGGTGTCGATAATGATTGGCCTGATTCTAATTGGAAGTGTAATTATGCCTTGAGAGGAATGTTATTCTTCATCATATTCCTTGATAACAATGCTTCTTGTGGCATCTACGCAAGCATCATAAAATCCTAGTGCCTTGACCAATTTTAAGGAACATATATTCAGTCCTACTCTGCCATCTACTAAGACTCATCTGACCTTCTGTTTATGAACAAGAACTTTGATATGAAGGGAATCATTATGGTTGAATTTGGATGACGAATAATCTTGGTCAGAAAAGGTGATATGGTGGGGAGTCATGAGATATCCTACCATGGCTTCGAATTGGCTGTCATCAATATCTTGGGGAATAGAGGATTCTTGCAATGTTTTATCTACAATGGCCTTATGGGCAGGCGAGATGCGTAACAACTCAAGGATAGAGATTTGTGTTGGTGTTTTTCCAAGCTGGTCAATAAGATTAAAGTTTCCTTTAGGTTGGGAATGCTTGTTCTGTGGACGTGATTGCGACTACGAAGTGGATGAGCCAACTATTGTTACCTTTGGTTGTCTAGGGGGAGAAGGGCTGGCTATGGTGACCTTTCCACCATGGGTGGTGAGATTGCATTCAAGGGCCTTTCTGATGGTAACTATGTAGACATGTTCATCATTTGTTCTAATGTGATGTATGATAGGTCCCACAGAATAGTCATATCCAATACATGCATAGTTGGCGTGATTGTTGTTATTAGGGTTTGACATAGAAGGGTTTCCTAAACCATGATCCTACAGTGGGTTTTTGTGTATTATATGATCTGCATTAGAAGAAAATTGTGGTCCATTGACTTCAACGATATAATTTTCAATAAGGTCTTGTAGTAGATTTTTCAATTGTCTACAAGAAGAAGTTTTATGTCCTTTATTCAATGAAAGTCGCAAAATGCATTATCATCCCACCAAGATGGTTTAAACTACCCAAGGTCATATGGTTTGGGGTCCTCAATTGTGATGAAACCATTCTGAACGAATTTCTTGAGAACTTCTTCAATAGGCTCACCCAAGGGGGTGTATGTGTGGCCTTTAGGGAATTGTCTTGGTTGTCTAGGCTTCCTTTGATTTTGATTGTTTTGATTGCCTTGGTTATTCGGATTTGTTTGGATAGCATTAGTAGCATAGGTTTGCATCATCATCTATGTGTTTTTTGGTTGTGTCCCTTTTAGGGTAATCATAGGAACCATAGCATTGAAAACCTTAGCATCGACTACACCATCGTTGGTGGCATGTTTATTCTTAACCCAGTATTTGTTTTTGTCAGCAGAAGGAGGGTTTGAGTTTGTGATTTTAGGACTATATTTTAGTATTCCTTTAGCAGTGAGGGCTTGTTCAACTTGGACACCCCGTTCAACTAGGTCTTCAAAAGTTGTGCAACAATGAACACACAAGACATTTTTCAGTGGGCCTAATAACGTTTGTATGATAATGTCAACTTTTTCCTTTTCAGGTGTGTCTATATGGTAGCGACTCGCTAGGCCCCTCCATTTTTGAAAGAATGGTAAAAAGGTTTCACTTGAATCTTCTTGTGTGAGTTGGCATAAGTTGGTGATGGAGGTATCCGTGTCAATGTTGTATGTGTAATTTTTCACAAATTTTTCAGCAAGTTCTTTCCATGACTATATTCTGGGTTGCAGTGTATAGAACCATTCTAGGGCTGATCCTGCGAGACTTTTAGGAAATAGTCACATTAGATATGTGTGCTAATGAGAAATATCCACACAACTTGTTACGAACTCTCTGATATGGTCAAGTGGATTTGTTTTACCCTTGTATTTGTTGAAGTTTGGAGCCACATAACCATGTGGAAATGGCGGCATGTACAAAGTTGTATCGAAAGGATATGTACATAAGTTATATGGAATTTGTTTCTTCTTGTAAGAGGTTTTCATATTTTCCATCTATTTTTGAAGGTCATCCACTTTTTCTAGCAAGGCATGTACAATAGGATCATTGGTTGCTTGAAAGTAAGGTATGTTTTGCTGATATTGCGAGTTGTTAGTGGGAATTTTTTGTTGAGTATGAATCTGGGATGAGTGTGTGGGAATATGTGACCCAACCATGTTTGTTTGTATTTGAGGTATTTGAAATCCCTGATTCATTTGATTGCCAAAGCTGCACATTTTTCGCATCATTTGAGTTTTTTGTCCTTATTGAAAGAATTGTCCATGTAACATGTTGGTGTTTGTTCCTTGGGAGTGTCCAAGTGGTGCATTGATATTTTTTCCTTGTCCATTTCAGATGTTCATATTTTGTCCTTGTCCATGTGGGATGTTCATATTTTGTCCTTGTCCATGTGTGATGTTCATATTTTGTCCTTGTCCATGTGGGATATTCATATTTTATCCTTGTCCATGTGGGATGTTCATATTTTATCCTTGTCCATGTGGGATATTCATATTTTGTCCTTGTCCATGTGGGATGTTCATATTTTGTCCTTCTCCATGTGGGATGTTCATATTTTGTCCTTGTCCATGTGGGATGTTTAATTGTGATGATGTATTAATGTTGTGTTGAGGGCCTTGAATGAAGACTCATCGTGGGTTTTCTCCAAAGGGATTAAATGAGATTCCACCATAAGGATGTGATGAAGATGCCCCCATTGTCATAGATGAAGATCCCAACATAGGGTTTGTGGGATTTTCTCCCATTGATGTGGACCCAATGGTTATTCCTATCATTTGTGATGATGATGTGGATGTTGTAGGCATGGACATAGTAAATGTTCCTCCAATAGATGTTGTATTAGTTGAGGTGGAGGTTTTTTGACTTGTGGTGCCACGAGATGTCACATTAATGGTGTTAGTAGCAACTTGTGTGGTGGCCATAATGTTATTGCTATTGGGGGCATTGTTCGTGTTTTGATGAGATGTCATGGTTTTTGTCACGTTGTCTGGAGAAGAAGGTCTTATGGTATTAATGTCAAAGCCTTTTGGTAGTTTTTCCCCTTGGTCTAAAAGCATAGCAAGGTATCTATCGGGATCGTTCAAGACCAATTCTTCTACAAATGAAGCTATGTTAGGGTTTTGAGCAACATTGTCTAAATCCTCAACTAGTTCTTTTCCATTTTGGTCTCTTTGTATGAATTGTTCAAAATGTGGATCTTGAAAGGAAGTTGACTAGCTCATGGATGATGGTATGTTCAAATTTCCAAATGGGTTGTCATAAATCCAGTCATTGGGATTGGTGCTGGTGTTGGTGTTGTTGTCAAAGTCTTGTCCAAAGTCTGCCATTTGTCTTTTCTTTCTTTGAAGTCTTGTTTCCACCATCAAATAAATTGCTCAAATGAAGATGATGACAATGCAAGTATGACACTAGTCTATGTTTTTGTCTTTTTGTGTGATAATGGATGACAATGCAAAGAGATGATAATGCAAGTATGCCAAAAGCCAAGGTGACTAGGATGACGATGCAAAGAGATGATAATGCAAGTATGCCAAAAGCGAAGGTGATTAGGATGACGATGTTGACTTGTATGAAAATGTTGATTAGGAAAATGACAATGTGGACTAGAAAAATTGTAAGGTAAAGGTGCAAAATGAGGACTAATGTGGGAGCTAATGCAAGGTCTAGGTTCAAAATGACAACTAGGATGAATGATATTTTTGGATTTTTTGGGAATAAAGTATGCAAGGTAAGAACTAAAATGAATGAAATTTGGAGAAAAGGGTACCTAAGCACTCTAAGCTTAATCTTTGTTTTCGATTTTGGTTACCAAAGGACTTGTTGAAAATGAAAAAGTGTCAAGGTCAAGATGACTAGTGAGTTTTCCTAACTAGACTATTGAGTTGGAAATTCTCACAAAAAGGACAATGACTGAAAATAGAAATGAATGACAAAGTCCAAGATGACCTAGTTTTGAAAACAATGATTTTGCAAATTGTGATGAGGTTAACCTAATCCAAAGTATGCAAAGATGAAAACCTAGGGTCAAGCTAATGCCATAAATTATGATTATGAAGCCTAATGGATGAAATCAAAAATTTGAAAGTTTAATCCTAGGGTCAAAAATGTAAACTAATGGTTGAATGATAAAAAATTTGAGCAATTTCAAGGTTGGTTTATGATAGAATCCTCTTGGAAAAAGTGTTTGACAGCAGGCTGAGACTATTTTTTGATGTTTTGTTGAAAATTCTGAGTTGTTTGAGGTCAATTGTTTGTGTCCAAATTTGTGAATGTTGTGTATATTGTTTGAAAATCTGGAAAACACTTGACAAGCACGATGTTTTAGTGTAAGCAAACACATGTAAGACAAGCACAATCCTAATAGGCCAAGGGTTTGTATACTTGGTATAGCCCACCGATATACCCCGGATTGGTGTTGAACACCTCTCCTTCTTGAGAGTGGATAGCTTGAAAGTTTGGTGGCAGTGGCTCCTCTCCATGACACTCACTTCTATGGGCACACCAACTTCGGATTCTTGGGTAGTCACTTCCCAAGAATTGCTATCTCTACTTAAGGTCCAGTCAGTAGTGAGTATCTTCGGGCATGATACTGTACCCTGTACTATAACAAGCAATGACTAAAAATGGCTGGCTTCTAAAAAAATAGGTGTCTAGTAAGGGCATCTGTTCGAGTGGCCACACATGGGGTGAGAGATTAATCACCAATTAGGTGGCACTCCACTGAAGAGGTTATGCTCAATAAGGTTTATGGGAGTACTACTCTGTCCGTGTGACACATCTGCACTTGTGGTACTTGAACTTTCCTCAAGCACCCATTTTATATCCTGGCTGGAAGTGGCTTGGCTTTAGCTTGTTACCGGTCACGTTCACCAATGTGAGATGGGGTTAGAAATCAAATAGCATAGATAAATTGATAGCCAACACTACTAAGCTATTAAACCACATCAACAAGAGAATACAAACAAAATGGAGATATCAAAATGAAAACAAACAAAATAAAGCACTCCCCATATTGTAGTTGATTCCTTCTCTTGCTCTCCTTCTTCTTGTTATGCAAATTTTCCCTCAGATTTGTTGAAATACTTGTGCAAAACCTACAAATGGTAGCAAGAAAGTTTGAGACAATTAGCTGTTAAAATGAAAATGGAGAAGGAAGGTTGCTTTTATAGACAACCTTTCGAATGGATGGTTGAGATTAATCTTCTAGAAAGATTCCAAGATCAATGGATGGGAATGCATGAGAGGGATGCTATGAAATGGATGGTTGAGATTAAGTCTTAGAAAAGATGCTAAGATCAACGATCTAGAATTGATGCACCAAAAATATGCCATGCATGGAAAATCTGTGACATTGATGGCTATGACACCTAACAGCTATGATAGACATGCAAGACATGCAGGCTTTGACAACAATTAATGTTACGACATGGGATTATGACAGAGCATCTTTGACGAGGTGGTGCATAAATAATTTATTTTAAATTTTTTATTCAAAAATGGAGAGAGAGGAGGAAATGGACAAGTGGAAAATAAATAATTTATTCAAATTATTTATTTGGAGAAAATGAAAAGAGGAGCATTTAATTAAATTTATCAATTTAATTAAATGGAGAGATGAAAATTACACCTTAAATAATTAATTTAGATTAATTATTTAATAGGGGAGGTGGCCTGGGATAGTTAAATAATTTTAATAATTATTTAACTATAGAAGAATTAAAGGACCATGAATAGATAAATAATTAATGGTAATTATTTAACTATAGATGAAAGGTGACAAAATAATTAAATAAATAATAATTTATTTAAAACTATTGAAGAAGAGGGAGAAATTAGTGATGCAATTAGTTTATTTAATCGAACATGATAGAATAAAGATTAGAAAGTGAATTAATTAAATAATTATTAAAAATTATTTAATTAATAGAGGAATATGATCAAACATAATTGAATAACTAAAATTATTCAATTATCAAAGGACGAGGATGAAGAAAAATGACACTGGTAGGCTTAGGACATTTTTCATTGTCTACACTTACTTGAAAGAACCAACAAATCATACCACACAAATGCAGTAAACGTGCATTGATAAACTAAATATATACTTGATATATCCATTTAAATAATATAGAATTATCAACCTTAGAGACAACTTAATAATATTTTGAATAAATCCATCAAACAACTGATACCAGAAATACACCACAAAAATTAGATGACTTCCAATGATTCTTCCAAAGTTTTATATATGAATCATAGTCTCTTGAAATGTAAACATCATTAAAAATTATCTAATGTATACTTCTCCTATTCACCTATCTCTATTTTGTCACTATGAAATAGACATATATACATCAAAATTGTGAGGGACATGTCCCTCCGGAAATTTCTTTTGCTTAATAATTGTGATAGGGCAAAATTGCTTGTTAGAAAATAAGATGCAAACACAAGAGAGCAAATAACAACTAAAGACACCCTACACCTCAAGATTGGCCTAGTTGCATTCAAAAAAAAGAAAAAGATAGTAAAAGATTAGATATACCTTGTCTCGAATGAATCCTTTGGTTTTCCCTTTGATTGTAGATGGAATGTATGCTCCTTGATGGCAAAGATGTGAGATGTGAGATGCAAATGATGCTTGAACAAAAATGGGTGAAAATGGCTAAGTGTAGATTGAGAAATAAAATTGCAAGAGTTTGGCTAGCAAAATGATCTCCCCCTAAAATGAGAGAAAAGAGGGGGTATTTATAGAGATTTTGGAAATCTCTAGGGAAATGGATGGCCAAGATTGAGCCACCAATGATCAAGATGTAGGGCCAAGGTGAGTTGAGAACTCACAAGCCCTCACATCTTGACATGTGGCATGTGATATAGCCCTAAAAGGTGAAGTGGACATGAGGTGGAAGGATAGTACATGACATGGAGGGGGGTACAAAGTACCTTGGGATTGGACAAGATCTCCTCATAAAGGAGGTGCTTGTCCCTATGTGGGTGAGAGGATGTGAGGAATTAAAAATTCCTCAAATATCCTTATGGGGAGAGGGGAAAGAATAAAGAATAAAGAGAGGACATGTGGGAAGAAGTGAAGGAATTAAAAATTCCTTTTGAGTGCATTGGGGGATTAAAAGGTGAATTAAAAATTCACATGGAGAACTAGAGTGCCTTGCCCAAAAGGAGAAATCCTTTAATAAGGTTGACTTAAGGACACATGCCATAAATGGGAAGAGGATTAGGTTGGACTAACTATATGATTAAGGTTGTGCAAGTACTTAATTAGATGGACTAATGACTTATTAGAAGCAAGTGGAAGATTATGGAGGATGTGACCCTAATGATGATTAGGGGTGTGCATATGCTAACCATAGTTAATTAGAAGAAGATGAAGGAATTAAGATGGATTAGAGACCAACTTGCAAAAGTTGGAGGATGTGACAATGAGAGAGAAAAAGAGGAATTAAAAAAATGAAATTTAAATTCCAAAAGGTAATATGACTAAATTAAATAAGATGGTGTATTTATTTAATTTAGAGGAGAAAGAGGGGTAAAGTATTTATTAAATTAAATACTTTATGAACCTTATGTAAGATGCAAGGTATTAATTAAACAAATGATTTAATTAATATTAACAAAGGGGATAGTTCACTACTTCTGGACCAGAGTGGTTGGTTTCTTCACATGAGGATGGTCGAGGTGATTTGTCACATCATTGAGGGACGAGAGGGATAGTTCGCGTGGGGGACTTGCATGTTAGCACAGTTGTATCGAGACATGCACATGATTTGTTACCGAAAGCATTTGAGTGTGACACACGTCACACTACTACAGGTGTAGGCCTGGGAGCATATTCGTGTGACTAGGTTGACTATAGTGAGAGTTGGTGAGCATGATGATAGGGAGGTCGTAGCGTGGTGGTGGGGAGCAGAGGCAAGGGCTATACTGCGGTACCGAGAGATGCAGGAGGTAGACATGTTGAGGAGATAGTTTGATGAGGTACATGAAGTGGATATAGTGTGGAGGCCATACATGATGCGACGATTCAGGGGGTGGTCGAGGGAGGAGGGGTTGCATAGTGGTTACTTATTTACATGATTTTATATGATTGGGAGCAGGCCACGAGTAGTGGAGTTGCATCGATCGGATCGGGTGACAAGGCAGTTCAGAGTGAGACAGGATATTCCAGTAGGCCGAGTGACATTTGCATGACTGATGCGGGAGCGGCCATGGGGAGCAACGTTAAATCTACGCAGTGTATGGGATGATATTGAGGGATTGGTGTTTAGGGCCTATCCGGATAGGCGGGAGGGGCCGCGAGATGCAGGGATGACAAGGCGGTATGAGGAGTGGTTGAAGTGACATCCGCCCGAGCAGATTACACTAGTGGTGCTGATTGAG
Organism: Sequoia sempervirens; assembly: GCA_007258455.2. NCBI lineage: Eukaryota > Viridiplantae > Streptophyta > Pinopsida > Cupressales > Cupressaceae > Sequoia > Sequoia sempervirens. Next base: position 108,634,924 of record VDFB02105785.1, read on the forward strand.
GAGGCATGAGGATTTGGGTCAGAGGATGAGAGGCGATTGCGAGAATTTAGTCCACAAAGACCACCAAGAGGATGCAGAGAAGGATGAGGGGCACAAGAGCAGGTGATAGGTGGTCAAAGGAGGAGACGATAGTGGAGGGGTCAGGGAGGAGACGGAGTAGAGGGGGGAGGGGTTGAGGCTGAGGAGGTGGTGGAGGATGAGGCTGAGGAGGTGGTGGAGAGGAGGCCGAGAGCCCGAGGGCGGGGTCGACAGGAGAGGAGTCCGGGAGCCCAAGGGCGGGGTCGATAGGAGAGGAGGCCAGGAGCCCAAGGAGGCGAGGCTAGCAGGGCCAAAGGGGAGGAGGGTGGACAGGAGACAACTAGGGCCATTGGAGGATAAGAGGTAGACAGAGTTGGAGAGGAGACAGACGGAGACCTAGGAGGGCAGGGGGGATAGGAGACAACCGAAGGGGAGGAGGGGGAGGAGGGGGGATAGGAGACAACCAGGGCCACCAGAGGACAGGAGGAAAATGGAGTCAGAGAGGAGATGGACAGAGACCTAGGAGGGCTGGGGGGATAGGAGACAGCTGGAGGGGAGGAGGGGGGATAGGAGACAGCTAGGGGGGAGGAGGGGGATAGGAGACAGACGGAGCCAGAGGAGGACAGCCACAGCAGGGAGCCCCCGGGGTGATAGAGGTGGATGAGATGGAGCTATCAACAGAGAGTGAGGGGTACCATCCACGAGAGATGGAGGTCAATTCAGATGTGCACGATGTAGCACCGCTAGCAGCACCACCACCCAGAGGGGAGGATCTGGGGGTGGTACTGAGAGAGACAGTGGAGAGACTGCGACAGAGCGAGTAGTGAGTGCAGGAGAAAGAGGCAGAGCAGATCAGAGTAGAGGCAAAGAGGGATGAGTGGTGGGCCTGATTTTCTCAGGGTGAGAGAGACTACATAGAGCTGGTCAGGCTAGTATCAGAGCAGGAGAGGAGATTGGTGAGAGAGAGAGATGAGAGCCGTGATGAGGCTGTGGATCTATGGACTGAGGTGGAGAGATTGCGGGTGGAGGTGTAGAGTCAGATGATACAGATGGAGGGATTTGGTTTGGTGGGAGAGGGGGTGACACAATAGGTTGTCAGCAGGGGGATAGGGGATGCAGTGGATGCAGAGAGTGTGTAGAGAGAGATAGTTGAGCTTAGGGATAAAGTGCACATAGTGGAGGCAGAGAGAGATGTGGCACAGGCACAGGTGGAGGTGTTGGAGGTAGGGAGGGATGTGTTACAGGTGCAGGTCTAGGTACCACAGAGTGAGAGGAAAGTGGTCGAGATAGAGGTATAGTCTCTTTGTAGAGAGAGAGATACAGCAACATCACATGATCTAGCTTGCAACGAGAGTGAGATGCGACTGAGTTGAGATTGTAGGCCTTACAGAGAGATAGAGATGTAGTGGTGGCGCAGGGACAGGCTGCACAAAGAGAGAGGGATGTCGTAGAGTTGTGGATGCAGACACTATAGAGCTAGAGGGATGTAGCACGAGCATAGTTGCACAGGGGGCTAGTTGAGGGGGGAGGGCCAGGGGTAGATGTTTAGGAGCTACACACACAGTTACAGGTGTTGCAGGTGGAGAGGGACAGGGGCACAGAGCAGATACGACAGTTGATATTAGCTCAGGAGGCCTGGGTACAGGAGCGGTGGGCTATCAGTGCAGATCGAGATCGGTATAGGCATGAGTGAAATGCCACAAGACATATAGCTGGGTAGAGGGATGAGTTCATGCAGTAGGAAAGCTATTGGAGGGGTGTATATGAGTAGGTCATTCCGGATCTAATGTAGTGCATGGCGCACTACGTCAGTCAGGCCCCACAGCCACGAGGGCCGTCTCAGTCATTAGGGACATGCACCAAGGGATTTAGTTACTATTGGCGGACTCCATCTCCATACGGTGGTTACCAAGGGACTCCTACCCATGAGCACCAGGGGACTCCAGTGCATAGAGGGCCAGTGCCTGATTCTCCACAGAGATTAGATATGGGCAGCTCACAGTAGAGTGGGCAGATGCAGGACATTGATTTTTTTTGGCAGATACAGGATGGATGTTTTGTTCATGTCACCAGAGATCAGAGGTGATTGACATCTCTGAATTCTGTACCTTATTCGGTGATATATGATGGAGATGCATTGCATTATGATAGAATGTTTATTATTTTGATTATACTAGGGCCTTTATTGACACTAGGCATGATATTTCTTTTATGCGGCTATATGGGATGATTTATGATGTGGTTTTATATATATACACATGTTTATATGGATGGATGATTTATGCTTTATGATTATGTTTTATGGATGCACAGTTGTTCATGTGGATAGACGATTTATGTATGTTTTATGATTATGATTTATGTATGCATATGTACCTCATTATGATTATGATGATGGATGCATAGTTGTTTATGTAAATGGATAATTATGTATGCTTTATGATTTATGATTTATGGATGCACATGTTGTTTATGTAAATGGATAATTATGCATGCTTTATGATTTATGATTTATGGATGCACATGTTGTTTATGTAAATGGATAATTATGTATGCTTTATGATTTATGATTTATGGATGCACATATTCATGTGGATGAGTGATTATGTAAATGCTTTTATGATGCACCTAAGTGTCAATAAAGATCATCATGAGAATGCAGATAGGCGATAGGCGTATGGAAGAGTGCATTTTCCAAAAAAATCATTAATATCCTAAGAGGAAGAGGACTCAAGAGGAAAGAGAACGGGAGTACTTGCACAACCAAAATCATAAGTCATAGTGATGGTCATGATGGAAATGAAGGGTGCATGCGAAGTGATGAAAATGCAGTGAAAATGATATTTTGCCATCCTTGGAGCATTGATTTTTACTATAGCGTTGGATACCAAGTACCTTGATATGGAAGATCAAGGTGAATGAGTATTCTACGCATGAAACAAACACAGCAAATAAGAAGGTTATCGTCAACACCCCGAAGTCGCAATGACCTTGGTCGGGCCTGGTGTTGAGATAACCACAAACACACAAAGTTGTCCCAGCATAACACAAGACCTTAGAGATCTTGGTGGGTCTTACGAGGGATAACTGAGAAGACAGCAGACAAAACAAACGATCAAGGTATGCCCCCATGTCAGCAAGTCAAGGTACGCCATGGTATGGTGGACCAAGGCGACCCTGACAGGCGATGGTAAGGAACCCAAATGATAAACAAAATTCAAATGCATCAAGAGATCACAATCAAGACAACAGGTCCTTTGCCATAGGATCAAGGTGATGGATGGGATTGTCGAGGTCTGCTAGGAAGGATTCATCCTGTTGATACCAAAGATGGATGCTAAACTATAATGACCCAGTTGACGTGGGACATTACTCATGGACTAGATCTTGTAACATGAGGGAATTTTGTTTATTAAGAACTGGTTAGATGTGGGTATAACTTGATGATGAAGCTCAAAAGACTAACACAACCTACAAACCTAGGGGCTTGGGGGCCGATCATAGATTAGCCTTGCCTACATGAAAGCGCAGAGCCCTCATAGTTCTAGAAAAGACTAGAAGACAATGGTGACCGATGATGATGGAAAAATGCCCCAGGGGTGAATCAAATGATCAACCTTGCCTATGTGACAGCACAGGGGCAATGTAGTTCGACTGACAGACACAATAGGATGGGAGCCAGGTGAAGACCAATCATGATGGATGATCCTACATGATGACACAGACCGATCAACAAAGGGAATGAATGACATAAGCTCAAAGTGGGATATTGAAAAGCTCAGGATGGGGGATAGGCTAGATGGGTTGTCCAATGCTCAATCAATATTTACCAAGTGGCCTAGGATGAGATGGGTGAGGACAATAGTGCGAATGAACGCATAAAATAACTAGGATGTCAGGTAGATAATGATTAAGCCCTCTATGGATGACGCTTGCTACCAGGTTTTCACCATCCATACCTATCCAAGGTGCCACCAAGAGGTGGTTTTCACCATAGGACGAACTTATTTTTCTTTACTATTTTTTATCAATTTTGGATTTTTATTTACTTTTTTTGACTTTTTTGACTTTTTTGACTAGGTGGGGTTACCGAGCGGATTTAGGTGTAGAACTTCTTCAGATGCATGATATTGATGGGTTCGTCAAGGGGTTCTCTTTCAAGAGTAGTCAACCTGTATGCCCCAGATCCATATTTAGCGGCTATGATATAGGGTCCCAACCAATTTGCCTCAAATTTTCCTTTCTTGTCTCGGTCTTGCTGAGTGCGCTGGTTCTCCTTAAGAACAAGCTCACCCACCTGGAATTGTCGAGGACAAACCTTCTTATTGTAATTATGTTTGAGGAAATTTTGGTATGCTTGCAAATGATCATAGGCTTTTATTCTTCATTCATCCAGTAATTCCAGCTGTGCAAGCCGTGCAACTCGAGCATCTTCTTCGCTGATAAGATTCTTCAGAGAAATCCTCAGTGATGGAAGCTCAACTTCAATTGGCAAGATGGATTTAGCACCATATACTAAAGAATAGGGGGTGGTGCCTGTCGGGGTGTGGATGGATGTGCGATATGCCCAGAGAGCAGGATGAATATGGAGGTGCCAATCTCATCCAGTGTTATTGACAACCTTTTTGAGGATGCGGATAAGGGTTTTGTTGGTTGCTTCTACCTGACCATTACCCTGGGGGTAATAGTGCGTTGACCAATGGTACTGGATATGGAAGGTGTCGCAGAGGTGTTTCATGGCTTGGTTTTTGAATGGTTTTCCGTTATTAGAGAGGATGGTGGATGGGATACCATATCTGCAAAGAATATGGTAAATGATGAATTTGGAGATCTGAGTACCGGTGATCTGTGAAAGGGGCATTGCTTTCACCCACTTGGTGAAGTACTCAGTGGTGGTAATGATGAATGTATGGCCATCAGATGATGGTGGGTAAATCTTGCCAATCAAGTCGAAACCCCATTGAGAAAATAGCCATGGTGCCAGGAGGGGCTGAAGATCTTGTGCTGGGGCGTGAATCAAATCTGCATTTTGTTGGCATGGAAGGCACTTCTTCACAAACTCACAAGTATCGTGTTCCAATGTAGGCCAATAATATCCAGCTCGTAGGATCCTTTTGGCCAGAGCCATACCATTTGAATGAGCTCCACAAACACTGCCATGTACTTCCATTAGTGTAGCATGGGCTTCGGTCTCATTCAAACATCTAAGGAGGATTCCATCATACTCGTGATGATAAAGCGTATCACCGACGATGACGTATTGGGAAGAGTGATGAACAAAGGATTTGTGTTTATTACGTGTAAGATTTGGGGGTATAATATTATCATGGAGGTAGGTGTAGATGTCCTTGTACCATGGGGAGGTGGGACCCACAATGTCGCACACCATGTTAGTCTTAGTGATATCATATGCTGGGATTAAAATTTGTTCCACAAGGAACTCACATTCTATTCAGTCTTTAGGCATGTCAAGTAGGGAACCAATAGTGGCCATTGCATCAGCTGCTTTATTTCGTACCCTAGGAATTTGTTCAAACTGTATAGAGGTGAAATATTTCTTGAAATCATCCACCATGCGCTTGTAGGGTAATAGCTTATCATCTTTGGTTAGGAACTCATCATTAACCTGTCTAATGACTAGCAAAGAATCACCAAAAACTTTCAAATGAGTTATGTACCACTGCTTTGCAATTCTGAGGCCGGTGAGAAGAGCTTCGTATTCTGCTATATTGTTGGTACACGGGAATGCTATCCTGAATGATTTTGGAATGTAGTCACCTTGAGGGGTACCTAATAAAATTCCCGACCCCAATCCATTGTGTGTATGTGATCCATCAAAATACAGTGTCCAGATGACAGTCTCATCAATGGAGAAGACTTCTTCATCAGAGAATTCTGTGATCAATGGATGAGTATCAACTAAAGGAGCTTCTGCTAACTAATATGTGATTATCTATCCTTTAATAGCCTTGCGGTCCACATATTCTATGTCAAATTCACTTAGGAGCATGACCCACTTGGCCATGCGGCCAGTCAGAGTGGTTCTAGATAACAAATACTTCAATGGATTGATTTTGGCAATTAATTTAACTGGATGGCTGAGCATGTAATGTCAGAATTTTTGTGTGCTGAAGACGAGTGCAAGGAAGGATTTTTCCATGGGGGAGTAGTTTAATTTGTAGCTGACCAATGTCCGACTGATGTAGTAGATCGCCCTCTCTTTTGATGATTCATCATGTTGTGCCAACAATGCCCCCAATGTGACTGAAGTGGCAGAGATGTAAAGTAGGAGGGGTTTGCCTGGAATAGGTGGCATCAAGATCAGTGGATGAGCTAAATATTCCTTAATTTTATTGAAGCCCATCTGACACTGTTGGTTCCATCGGAAGGTGGAATCCTTCTTCAGAAGATGAGTGAATGGCTGACACTTATCTGCTAGCTAGGCTATGAATCGATGGATGGACTGCATCTTCCCTTGGAGGCTTCTTAACTGTTTCAGATTGCGCGGAGGTGGCATGTCCAGGATAGCCTTTACCTTGGCAGGATCAACCTCAATGCCCCTGCAAGAGATTTTGAAACCCAACAAATTTCCTGATGTGACCCCAAATACACACTTTTTTGGATTTAGCCACAACTTGTAATTCTCTAACCGCTCAAATATCTTTTCAAGATTGTAGGATGTTCTGCTCATGTTCTAGATTTCCCTAATAGGTCGTCGACATAATCCTCCATGATGATATGTATGAGGTCATGGAAGATGACTGTCATTTCCCTCTGATATGTTGCCCCTACATTTTTGAGACCAAAGGGCATAACATTGTAACAGAAAGTGCCCCAAGGTGTTGTGAAGGCGGTCTTGTGTTGGTCTTTAGATGCGATTCGAATATGATTATAACCAGAGAAGCCATCCATAAGGGATAACATCTCATGTCCTGCTATCACGTCGACCAACATGTCAATGTTAGGCAGAGGGAAGTCGTCTTTTGGGCAGGCTTTGTTAAGATCCCTGAAGTCTATGCAGACTCAAATGTCTCCATTTGGTTTGGCAACTGGTACTATATTGGAGATCCACTCAGAGTAGTCAATTGGTTTGATAAAACCCGCCTCTAATAACTTCTCCAATTCCTTCTTGACTAATAACATGACTTGCAGATGCATCTTGCAGAGCTTTTGTTTGACAGGATTGGCATCTGGGTGAATGTCTAAATGATGAACCATTAAGGCGGGGTCTAAGCCTAGCATGTCTGAGTATGACCAAGCAAAGTTAATGATTCCCTCTTGGAGTAGTTGCACGATGATCGGATACTCTTGCTCTAAGAGTGACTTAGCTACATAGGTGATTTTAGGACTTTCCGCAATACCTAGATTAACTTCTTGAGTCTCTTCAATTAGAATAGATGATTGGGCAGATAACTGAGTTTCCACAAGGGGAAGATGAACATCTCCATCTTCCAACGCCTCTTCGAGGTTTTTGCCATCAGATGCATCCTTTATTTTTATTTTTTCAAGGTCAAGAAGTTCCTTAGGGAGGTTTTCACTAGATGACCGCTTTTTACTTTTCTTATTCTTATTTTTGCAACTGGAGTGTTCATCCTCCCCCATTCCCATAAGGTTGACATATGTATCCGCAAACATACTGACAGGTGTGCTATTACGTAGGTCACAATCAATAAGCTTAGGGTGACAAAGGGATAAGCTAATAGTACAGACGAATAGGCATTCAAACATGGATGATAGGTCAGTGTGATCGATGTCATCATACGCACGTATGATGGATTCCTCCTTGGGTATGTCTTCCAATGAGCCATTGTCCACGGCGACACTATTGGAAGTATTAGACAATGTTTTAGGGCCTTTCTACTTTCTGTCATAGCCAATGCCTACGTTTTTCTATAGCTGTGACGTATCAATGGGTTGCAACTACCCTTTCTTTTCTTTACCTAGGCCCCTGCCTTGATAGTTATGTTTTTCCATGAACTTTGTTGGCCAGGGGTACTTTTCCTGAAAATACTCCTTTAGAGGAGTTTCTGGCTGGGGTTCTTCTCGGTAGACCCATTGGCTTATGTCCTCTTCTGGTGCATCTATCTTGACACTTGGGCATCTGAAAGTGGTGGTAGGGATGTTTTTACCACTGAAGGTGACAGTCTTGTCTTCCTTTGGAGTAGCATGCAAAGGTTGACCATACTCATGTAGTGATGGTGGCATGGTTGCTACATTAAGAGCAGTATGCATTTCATATTTGCCACACCCTTTGTCAATGATCTGGACTTTGGTGACCGTAGGATCAGTGGTGGAAGATGGAGGGGTTATCGTGATGGAGGGTGGATTAGTGGATGATGACTGGGATGCCCCCATTTCCACCCTGGGACAATAATGTAAATGGGGAAATGATGCTTCTAAAGCGCAGAAATATTCAAATGGTTGGGGGTCAGCATAGATGGTGACTTCTTGTCCGTTGACTGGGAATTTTAGGCACTGATGGTATGTGGAGGGGACTGATTGCATAGCATGGAGCCATGGATGGCTGAGGAGGAGGTTATATGGCAAGTCCAGATCAAGGACATGACAGGTAATGTACTGAACCATAGGTCCCACTTGGATAGGAAGATTGATAATCCCTTTTGAATTCCTTTCTGAATTCCACCGCCGGAGGTCAAGCCCGCCACCGGAGAGGTCAGGTCCGCCACTCTGTAACTCGAACCTACAAAAATGCCAAAAAAAAACAAACGTCAAAGAAAAAGACCCATTTGTGGGTCCCACCAGGCATGCCAAAAATGTGATAGGGTGAAATTGCTTGTTAGAAAATAAGATGCAAACGCAAGAGAGAAAATAACAACTAAAGACACCCTACACCTCAAGATTGGCCTAGTTGCATTCAAAAAAAAGCAAAAGATAGTAAAAGATTAGATATACCTTGTCTCAAATCGATCCTTTGGTTGGCCCTTTGATTGTAGATGGAATGTATGCTCCTTGATGGAAAAGATGTGATATGTGAGATGCAAATGATGCTTGAACAAAAATGGGTGAAAATGGCTAAGTGTAGATTGAGAAATAAAATTGCAAGAGTTTGGCTAGAAAAATGATCTCCCCCTAAAATGAGAGAAAAGAGGGGGTATTTATAGAGATTTTGGAAATCTCTAGGGAAATGGATGGCCAAGATTGAGTCACCAATTATCAAGATGTAGGGCCAAGGTGAGTTGAGAACTCACAAGCCCTCACATCTTGACATGTGGCATGTGATATACCCCTAAAAGGTGAAGTGGACATGAGGTGGAAGGATAGTGCATGACATGGAGGGGGGTACAAAGTACCTTGGGATTGGACAAGATCTCCTCATAAAGGAGGTGCTTGTCCCTATGTGGGTGAGAGGACATGTGAGGAATTAAAAATTCCTCAAATATCCTTATGCGGAGAGGGGAAAGAATAAAGAATAAAGAGAGGACATGTGGGAAGAAGTGAAGGAATTAAAAATTCCTTTTGAGTGCATTGGGGGATTAAAAAGTGAATTAAAAATTCACATGGGGAACTAGAGTGCCTTGCCCAAAAGGAGAAAGCCTTTAATAAGGTTGACTTAAGGACACATGCCATAAATGGGAAGAGGATTAGGTTGGACTAACCATATGATTAAGGTTGTGCAAGTACTTAATTAGATGGACTAATGACTTATTAGAAGCAAGTGGGAGATTATGGAGGATGTGACCCTAATGATGATTAGGGGTGTGCATATGCTAACCATAGTTAATTAGAAGAAGATGAAGGAATTAAGATGGATTAGAGACCAACTTGCAAAAGTTGGAGGATGTGACAATGAGAGAGAAAAAGAGGAATTAAAAAAAATGAAATTTAAATTCCAAAAGGTAATATGACTAAATTAAATAAGATGGTGTATTTATTTAATTTAGAGGAGAAAGAGGGGTAAAGTATTTATTAAATTAAATACTTTATGAACCCTATGTAAGATGCAAGGTATTAATTAAACAAATGATTTAATTAATATTAACAAAGGGGATAAGCAACTGGATGAATAAGGAGATGTCTTTGATCATATGGAAGTGGTCAAATTAGATGTCTAAAATAATAACAAACAATAATTAAAATAGGCAATTAGGCTTTGTTTAGCCACAAATGAACTTTTGAAAAATGGTCCAAGTAATCTTGTCACTCATGAGTGTTAGCATCTCCTAGCGCATTCCAAATTGATATCTCCATTTTCACCATCTTCTTGCTCAGTTCGCAGGCCTCGTCCAACGTGGAATCTTTTCTTGTAGCCGTCTCTAGAATATTTTGTAACATGAACTCACATTCCCCAATCCAGTTGTTCTTTTCTTTCATTTTTCTTCCATCTTCAAATGACGCTGGTAGTCCCTTTTTCGTAGCATCAATTAGTCCCTGTGCACCCCCCTACAATTCCTTAGAGTTTTCTTCAATTAAGCTTCTTCAATTTAGGGAATTATCAATGCATTATGTGTTCGTTCCACCATTAATGTTTCAACTCTGAGCATGAGTTTAGAAAGTTTTTTGAAATTCCCACTATCACATCAAATGGTTATATTGGCAAGAAAATTTGAAACTTTGGGCCATCCTTTCATTTGAGTCAAGCCAACCTTCACCGAATACACTATATGTCAGAGAGACAACACATCATTCCTACCGATATTGAATGGTTAATCCTTCATATTCTTATCATTTTTGCCAAGTGTCACTCCAATGAACCTTTTGATCTTTATCAGAAAGAGAAAAAGTGTCGATATATTTAAAAGTTTCCTTGACATTATAAGTCTCCCCGATGTTCATTTCTTTGATTTTGAGTAAGTCAGCAAGACTCTCGCTGATGTAACTTCCATCAATGTGACATAGAGAATTGGGAAGAGATTTCAAACATACTTTGATAGCATTTTTCTTGCCAATACATTTCCTCGTTCTTCGTCAGTGAGACAAGATGGGTATCTTGTAGATGGTATTTCATCGATGAGACATATATGCTTGGGATGATTATAGATCTCACTTTGATAGTGTTTGTCTTGCCGATGAATTTCTTCATTGGAAAGACCATGAGTTGTATATTCCCGATATGTATCCTCCTAGGTAATTTTATTGGTGTGACAATCTTGACCTCTCGCTGAAATTCCCAAAACACTTGCATTGGAATGTAATAGCTTATGGATAGTAGAGACCTGCACTTACTCATGTTGATATAAATTATGTATTCAAATACTCTTTCCTAGAGGGATTTAATATATCAAATGGTCAAAACTGATGTGATCACTGGTAATTAGGTTATGTAGATGATATTATATCAATTTTACACTCAAGAGCATGCCATAGGGAGAGACCTGAGAGAGAGATGGCGTGGGAGGTAGATACTTGAGAGAGAGGTAGAGAGAGGCAGGGAGAGAGGGAGTGGGAGTGAGGGGGTTGGAGTGAGAGGGACTTATCTAGGTACAATGGGAGGGATAGAGAGATACAAAGAGAGGGAGAGAGAGAGAGAGGGAGAGAGAAAGAGAGGGAGTGAGAGATAATGAGACCCGAGAGAGAGAGATGGGGTAGGAGGGAGAGAGGGAGAGAGAGGTATCTAGTTATGTAGGTAGGGTTTCTTAGGGAGAGACCTAAGAGAGAGAGAGTGGGTGGGAGGTAGAGAGTTGATAGAGAGTGAGAGATAGGGAATGGGAGATAGAGATAGAAACTTGAGAGAGGGAGAGGGGGTGGGAGGGAGATACTTGTGGGAAAGGTAGAGAGAGAGAGGGAGTGAGAGAGGGAGGGTTTGAGAGGTAGATACTTGAAAGATGGAGAGGGTGTTGGAGTGAGAGACCTGAGTGAGAGGGAGAGGGAGATGGAGTGGGAGACAAGAGGGTCAAAGTGGGGGATTTATCTAGGTAGGGCGAGAGGGATATAGAGAGAGAGGGAGGCCTAAGGGAGGGAGATGGTGTGGGAGGAAGAGACATGAGAGAGAGGGAGAGAGACAAAGGGAGTGGGAGATGAGGGGTTAGAGAGAGAGACTTATCTAGGTAGGGTGATAATGATAGAGAGAGGGTCAGAGAGACAAAGAGAGAGAGTTACTTAGGTAGGGTGTTAGAGGGAGAGACTTGAGAGAGATAGTGGGTGGGAGGGAGAGACCTAAAAGATAGGAAGAGAGACAAAGTGCAAGAGAGAGTGAGTGAGAGAGAGAGGGAGTGAGAGAATGAGACCTAAAAGAGGTAGAGTGGGTGGGAGGGAGAGACATGAAAGGGATGGAGATAGGGAGAGAGAGAGAGAGTTATGTGGTTATGTAGGTAGGGTGTACCTTAGGGAGAGACCTAAGACAAAGAGAGGGGATGGGTGAGAGATGCTTGAGAGAAAGGGAGGTAGACAAAGGGGGAGATAGATGCATGTGAGATAGAGTGAGTGAGAGAGAGATACCTGGGAGAGGTATAGGGGATGGGAGGGAGATACTTGAGATATTTGGAGAGAGAGATGGAGTGGAATAGAGGGGGTTGGAGAGAGAGACCTAAAAGAAAGAGAGGGTGTGGGAGGGGGAGATACCCAAGAGAGTAGGTTGGCGTCAAAGGGACTTATCTAGGTAGGGGGGAAAGGATAGAGAGAGAAGGGGGGAGAGACATAGGGGAAAGAGAGAGAGAAGGGGGAAAAGAGAAAGAGAGAGAGAGGGAGAGAGAGAGAGAGAGAGAGAGAATTACCTGGGTAGGGTTCTAGAGAGAGAGTTTACAAATAGATGGAGGTGGGAGGAAGAGACCCCAAAGATTTGGAGAGAGAGGGAGAGTAGGAGAGAGAGGGAGTGGGAGAGAGAGATAGGGGGAGTGGGAGAGAGAGAGATTTTAGAGAAAGGGAGACAAATAGAGTGAGAGATAGAGGGATGTGAGGGAGATAGGAGTGAGACAAAAACTTGAGAAAGGGAGAGACTTGATATATTTGGAGAGAGAGGGAGTGGGATAGGTGGGGAGTGTTACCTAGCTATGTATGTAGGATTCCTTAGGGAGAGACCTGAGAGAGAAAGAGAGGTGGTGGGAGGGAGACACTTGAGAGAGAGGGAGAGAGAGGGAGTGGGAGATAGAGGGATGGGAGAGATATAGAGGGAGTTAGAGAGAGAGACCAGAGAGAAGGAGAGGGGGTGTGAGGGAGAGATAGGGAGTGGGAGAGAGGGGGATGTACAAAGATACCTGAAAGAGGGAGAGGGTGTGGGATAGAGAGACCTGAGTGACACTACTGAATTTGACACCATTCTTTGATGAACATTTGTCGGTCGTTCGACAAATATTTGTAGGACAAGCGACGAAATGACAAAAAAAAATTCGTCGCTATTTTTTCATCAAAAGGCTGACGACGAATTAAACATCCAAATAACGGCATAGATTCATTGGTCATCGGCATCATAAAATGACTCGGGCTTTTTTTAGAATATCGACAAAAACTTCATGTAACCACTGATGAATTACACCAGAAGTTCATTACCATTTTGATGAAATGGGCAAGGAGTAGCGTCGAAACAACATCAGACGTTCGTCGCAATTTTGACGAAATGGGAAAAGAGTAGTGTCGAAACAACAACAAACATTCATTGTAAGTGCGACAAAATGGGTAAGTAGTAGCGTCAAAACAACACCAAAAGTTCATCGAAAGTGTGACAAAATGGGAAAGTAGTAGCGTTGAAACAACACCAAGAGTTCATCGAAATTACGATGAAATGGGCAAGTAGTAGTGTCGAAACAACACCAAAAGTTTGTTGAAAGTGTGACAAAATGGGTAAGGAGTTACGGTGAAACCTTCGTCACACCTATAGCAACTTCGTCGAAACTTTTCGGTGATTCATAGGTGGGTTTCATTGAAATTGTGACGAAGCAATGCAATTTTTTTATAAAAAAAATATTCATGGAAATGTACCATCGTGGAGACTGACGACTGATCATACATACAAACTGCATATTGGTTTGATGGTTCAAATGATGCATTTCTTATATCTAAAAGTGCATTACCTTATTGAGTTTCTCTTTGTTTCGAGAATAGTTTAATATTCTCTACTTAATAGGGCCAACCACGTGACGGTGGAAGCTCATTTGGCCCCTCTCCCCCCCTCACATCACTCTCAATTCCCCATACCCAATCATATAACATTAATCATTCATTCATCCATTAATAACATATAACATTCATTCATCAATTAATAACATATAACATTCATTCATTAACATATAACATTCATTAATTAACATATTCACATTCATTCATTAACATAGTATATTCATTCTTTCAGTTTTTACATATTATCAAAAATATGGTTGTCATGATATGATTACAATCACTTTTTTTTTTGTTTCTTTTTTAAAGCTACATAAAGCTGAAGTGGAGTATCATTTTCTAAAGCAACATTTGTCCCCCCTTTAGTTTTTCTTCCTTTGCTTGTGATCTTAATGTACACCTAGTCATCTACTCATGACGTGGACGTCGCTGCAAGGGGGGTCTGCTGCAATAACAAAGAAATGTTAAACTAATATGTTTTATTATTGTTGTTACAAGTATTTCATTAATTAAAAGAACATTAGAGTGGTTCTCTTTACCTGATGGGTCCACATCATGTTCCTGAACTTCTTAGCCTAGTCGGGCGTTCTAACACCATCATGCTCTCTACATGCTCTAAAGTTGAAACATGAAAGGTTACATTAATTAATACACCAACTGTACCAAATATGTTTAAAAGAACTTTAGAGTGGTCCTCTTGACCTAATGGGGCTACATCATATTCCTAATATTCTCTAGCCTGATCATGCTCAACATGTTGATCATGCTCTACATGCTCTAAAGTACCTGGATGCACACCATGACCTTCATCTGCACATTCTGCTCCACCCTCACCAAAGTTACATTCCAATTCCATGTGCGTGATTATCATTGCTTGAATGTTTAAAACAAATAGGCATGTAATTACTTTATGGAAGAAATTACTATTGAATAGATTGCACAAGTGAGTTCAATTTTAAATAAACTTTATTGAGTCGGCTTTACTCCGTTGTTCTGATGCACAATGGAAGATTGTGTCTTCCCCACCAAGACTCTGTGCATTCACCATGACTCCATAGCCTTAAGGCTGAAGGCAATCTCGTGTCCTCTTATGTGGAACTTTCTTGCCAACTGTGAGCCCTTACATTTTTGCATTAAGATCACATGAATTTTGCCTCTATGGTGTGTATAAAACCAAATTCGCTTTTCAATTTATTATAATATGGATGCAATATTTCATTTATTGATACTTACAATTCATGCAGCTAATTTCATATAACCACCAGAGCTAAGTTTGTGTTGCCCATGCTTTTCTAGTCTTGCCTTCATTGCCTTCGATGTGTCGGGTAGCCTATGAAAAGTTTGAAATACATTAGAATATGTAAAAAGAAAGAGTAATCAATATATAATTACATTGTTGATAGTATCACTGTACATAGCAGCATTAATCGTTTGGGGAAAAATCAGCAAACCAAAAGTTTAGGATTTTTTGAAAAAATCGGGAAAAAATGAGGAAAAGAAATCAGATTTACAAAAAAACACAAAAAATTAAAGAAAAACAGTCAGAAACTACTTTTAAAAAAAATTAATGGCATTTCCATAGTATATAGACATTGAGAGCATATAAAATACAGAGTTCAATCCATGAATTATAGAAAATAGATTTTTGTTGGTTATATTCATATTGCCGATTACATTGCACAAAACATACTACAATCAAGATAAATATCGTGATGGTGATAGTTTCTATGCTACCACATTTTTCATATACATGTCTACCAAAGCATTTATCAAACACCATCGCTTCTGCTTCTATGGCTAAAAGCCTAAAATAGGTGCTTTTGAACAAGTTATGATCCTTGAAAAATAATATATATCAAAGCATAATAGTAAGCAATATCATAGACAAGGTAGTGAATGTTTTAAAATTCTCAAAGAAATGTGGTCTCATGGTGATGGAATGCCATGACAATCCATAGCAATTTGCTTGTCATGGCATTCGTTATGGCATTCCATCACCATGAGACGACATTTTTTTGAAGCATTTTTTCAAATAGTTCACTACCTTTTCTATGCTACCACATTTTTCATACATGTGTACCAAAGCATTTTATCAAACAGTTCAACGCCTTCATGCTATGGATAAAAAGTAAAAACCTAAAACAAGTGCTTTAACAAGCTTGGCGGATGCTGGAAAAATCTTCCAGCATAATATAAGAATAAATATGACATGGCAAAGGACTATTTGAAAATGTTTAAAAAGAAATGCGCCTCATGGTGATGGAATGCCATGACAATCCATAGCAATTTCTTTGTCATATATCTTCATCATGGCATTCCATCACCATGAGATCACATTTCTTGAGACATTTTTTTCGCTACCATCGCCTTTGTCTATATAATGCAGCTTTTCATACATGTCTACCAAAAGCATTTTATCAAATCAGCTTCATTGCCTTGTTGCTATGGCTAAAAGCCTAAAACAAAGCTTTTTAAACAAGCATGGATGCTTGGAAAAAATCTATCAAAGCATAATAGTAAGCAATGCTGTCTCATGGTCTTTTTTGCGCGAAAATCAGCTCAATTTTATTCACATTTTTTTGCAGATTTTAAACACGTTTTTTTGGCAATTTTGAAGTTTGAAACGAAAAAAAATCATTGCCCAAAAAGTCAATGATTTTTTCAAAAAATCAGGGAAAAAATCGTCCAGCCTACAAATTTTTTTAAAAATCGTGATTAATCGGGATTTTTTGCAGATTTATGCTTTTATATCACATACCTTACTTGGTCCAATGGTGTCTTTCCTTTTTTCTTCTAACCTTTCCTTTCCATCATACGTCCTTTTCCGTACTCCCTCTCCGTAATCATGGGGATGCTCAGACTTTTGTTCTTCTCAATGTGACCTATATTGGTCCCTCACATAATTTTAGATAGGTACCAACTTTCTTAAGGACCTTGGTTCAGTTGAACTTTTTATCACCAAAGAGCACAACTAAACGGTTAATGAGCTCATCTTTGAAATCTTGATTTTGGACATTCCATTATGTACATATCATGGGCCTGAAGAGCTCCAATGTAATATCACTTAGATGTTTATAAAAAAACATCATTTCCTATAAAATGATCATGGGATCAATAGCTTCTTAAAAAGAGTGATCAATAAGTGTAAATTTCTAATTGATTATAGAATAATAATTAAAAACATTTTAAATTACCCGACCTTTCCATCTTTATGAACGAATCGCCAAATACCAAGTGTGAGTTTCTAATAATGTTCCCGTGATTCAGTAATACAGAAGATCCGTGAAATGCCGCTAAACATCACCAAGATTATGGCTCGTGATCCCTGTACATGTCTTGACGCATGTTCTCGTATGTGTTCACCGCCAGAGGGTGCATTAATGGATGCCCGATGGTATGTAAGGCTGTAACATTTCGCATCTAGCTAAATATAGGTACCCGGGATGATGGGCTCAGATGATGTCATGTATGAGGGAAGATTCGTGATGACACTTGTACCAACCCTTACTCCTTGGTAGCACTTTGTAGCGCCCCATCATGGCCAGTGGATCATCATGAGGAGGCAAATAACCCTGTAAAAACAACACATATTTTATTTCATGACATAAAAGAGTACAAAATATAAAACCATGAATGAACTTATGTTATAATTAAAGACCTCATGACAACTTACTTGCAAGTTTTGTAATCTCTCTGTCAATACTTTAACCCTCTCTCTTATCTCATATGTTTGAGGCATTTTGAACATCAACTGAGTCATTTCTTCATTGCATATTTTCATGAGCTTCTTTATCGTATCGAAAGGGTTTGCTGAATAAGTGATGTCATCATCACAAAATATTGATCAGACTCGAAAGATGGATGTTTCACTACTACTGGTGGCTTTCCCCAATCGGGCCGACCGCAAGAATATTAAAAACATTATCAAATTAACCCAAAAAATTATGAAAAACATAATAATAAAACATTTTTCTCATATCTAATTTTATACAATTACAATGAGGTAAACCCGCGGTAGAAGCACCTCAAGATACATCACATCCGCGGTTCGGGCTAGGTTTCTTTCTCAGACGATCAATGTCCCCCAGGACAAAATTAAATATAAAACATTACCAAAATGAAACCAATAGACTTATAAAAAAAAACATAAGAATAAAATGGTATATTGGAGTCATTAATTGGAGGTTGGGTAAAATGGTACATAGTACGTACCACCCCCATAGTAACCGTGTTTGTAACTAAGCAATTCAAATTTTAATCAATTAGCAACTCTTCCCCTGTAGTTATTGATTTTATCACACATACAAATACATGGTTTCCCTCGCACACCTCAAATATGAAATTGGGTTGCTTATTTGTTGACCCAGGTCGTGTACTATTTATAAACCCTGCAATATTCCCTGATGCTTTTGGCCTTTCATCAATATACATAGCCACTCCTTTATTTTGATCCTTATCTTTTAGTTGTATATAATTTGCTGACAATGCATACCTATGCATACTTTGTGTATATCGAACTAGTTGCATCCAATCTTTGTAACTGTAACAAGGTCCAACATACTCCATCAATTCAGTAACCTTTTTGTAATAGACCTTTATGCCGTCCTTGCAAAATAGGCCCAAACCATGTAATGACGATGGCGCTATGCGATATATCGTCTCGTTGACACAAAAATTGGTGTTTATTGGAGGAAGTTCCTTGGGTACCCATTGTTTCCGTAGATGTTTGTACCTCAAGGGAACCTCAATGTCACCTATGCTCTCATCATCATAAGAACATGATCCCCCTTCAGCAAGAAAAAATTCCATGCGTTTACATAATTTTCTTCTAAT
The DNA here is from genome assembly GCA_007258455.2 of Sequoia sempervirens. NCBI lineage: Eukaryota > Viridiplantae > Streptophyta > Pinopsida > Cupressales > Cupressaceae > Sequoia > Sequoia sempervirens. The sequence continues at coordinate 108,653,782 of VDFB02105785.1, forward strand.
ATTTTGACCTCTAGTTGATCTCTCTTTTAGACATACTACATGTCTCGCTTTCCTCTTCTCTTCCTGAATTTCCCTCACTCGAGGAAGATAGATCTGACAAATACCTATTTGGTGGTACCTACATTCATAAGGATGTTGGATGAAGTTCTTTCATGGTGAAGTGATCCCAAGGTGACATTATGATTAATCTATCATTTCATCGCTAGAATTTCACAGGTTATAAGGTAATCAAGTCTTGATAGATTGCAAGATATTTACTACCATCCAAATGTGTCCATCACAAATCAAATCTACTTAATGTTTTAACTCCCAAACTTTGTAACAAGTGTTAAATGTGACTATGGTCCACCAGTTACACAACTAAGGCCTCAAATATATTCTCTAATTGTAATCAAAGGACTTTTTCTCTTCATTCTAGTAAATAAACTTGATGGGAAACACCACCAAGTGGTTTATTGCACACCTACATGACTAAAAATAGCAGAAAATTTACATTTAATTTCCATATGTCTAAGTGGTTAACGGGGAGGGAGTGTGTACTAGGCTTGGTTAAGTCATCATAAGTTTACGCTTTGGCATTAAATTTTTTTAATTCATTAAATATTCCTATGTCTAATTGCTAGGAGATTTTTGGTATGTTTTAAGGTAGGATGATTGATGAAAGAGCCCAAAGACTAGCCTTTCTCCATGGTATCCAGGTACACATAGCAGCGGTCTTCTCTTATACGGTTAGACATGATTTAAAGAACTTAGCTAGGAATTATTCATTTAACCTAAGGTTTTCTCATACTTCCATCATTGGAAAAGTATGATCAAATTCTTCTATTATGAAGAATTAGTCAATGTGCCTCTAGTAATCACTATAAATTTTTGTAAGGATAAAATGACTAATTGCATCAGGTAGGAGAGAATCAACTTTGAGTTCTTCAAAGATTATATTCCTCTATTCATAATTTTTAAGGGTTGTGTGTGGAGGAGGTTACCACTACCAAGAAGGGAGGAGACCTTTCCTTGTATTCTTTTATAATTTTCATTGTTCTTATTTCTTTTACACTTACATTTACAAATACACATACATATGCATTTACTGTTTTCATTTATTTCTCATGTAGTTTAATAGTTTGATCGATTTCATATTATATGTGTTGAATACTTTAGAATTTCAATTACATTAATTTATGGATATGTTGTATCTATAACACTACAAAACCATATACTCTTTGCATTTACACTTGCATTTAGAAATACACATTTATATACATAGATATAGATTTCTTTAATGATATGTTGCATTTATTGTTCTAGGAGAGCATCCAAGAATTGCATTTACATTTACATTTAAAAATAAAAATACATACATACATATACATACATATATATATGTGTGTGTGTGTGTGTGTGTATGTATATCATTTATATTCAATGTTCAAACAACCATTAGGGTCTACACATGGATAAAAATTCATAAAATCAGATCTCCCATACATGTTTTGTTGAAACCTAGGCTTGAACCTCTCTATTTCACATGCTTTTCTTCTTCACCAAACTATTGAGGACAACATCTATACTTTATTTCTCATCCTATGCCCTATTCATGCATCCTAAAATTACAATAGTATCCATGGGGCCTCTACACAAGCTTACAAGAATCACAAAAGTAAGAGCCACTTTATATCATGTTTGGACTACAAAACCCTGAAAAATAGGGTAACTCAGATTATGATTTGTTGGTGAGTTGTATGGACAAAATCATTAGCACCAGCTCATTCTTGGAGTCTTTTGAAAGAGAAGCGAATCAGGTGGTAGTTAATTACAAACCTTATAGTGTCAAGGTGAATGAGGTGATCAATTTTGATTGGCCAACTGATGAAGAGTACCAGAAATGGGTAAATGTATATTTAACTAAGGAAGATTTAAAAGGAGTAGACTGCTAATGGTTGACAAATCAGCTATTGTAGTTACAAAAGATTCCAGTTTTGTTTTTTGGTGATAGTCTACGTGCAAAATTCTTGAAGTTTTTTGTTGCTGCATCAACCATTCTCAGTGGGCACGATGAACAAGAAGATTCCCTGGGGAGATTGTTGTTGTAACAAATTTTTGGAATATCACAAGGCAGTCCAATTGGCTGGTGACACGTGTGCTTTCTATCCTGATGCTTATTTTCTCCTCCTTTTTCTATAAGAAGGATTTCAAGGCTAGAAGTATGAGTTAGCAAGTTAGATATTTTTGGTCGAGTCTAGATGAAGTTGCAGAGCAAATTGTAAAGTCTAATGGTTTTAGGGAAAATGCAATTTAAGTTTTGAGTCATTCTGTAGTAGGTTTTGAATTCATGGGGATTTGCTGTTTTATGACAGTACTAGCATTTGAATTGATATGATTAATTCAAACTCATGTCTCTCCATTGTTCAAGCATATTTGAATTTTGAATAAAATGATCAAGGGTTGTTTTGTTCATCTCACTGTTGTGGTGTGTATGATTCTTGTTGTAGGTTTAATTCAAGGAATTAATTAAAATGCTTGAATGGGATTGTAGGTGGATATGTTATGTATAAGCTATTTTATTTTTTCTATTTTATCTTATACCATTTTACGAGAAGATCTTTGGAAACTAGGCATGAAAATTGAAGGTTAAAGAGAATGGGGGTGCCAAACTTATAGTACTCATTTCCCCTTGGTCATCAATTTTCCCTGAGTGCCCTAAACGTTGTCCCCAGCGCTAGTATCGACCTTGTTTTCACTCCTCCAAACTCTTCCTTAGCGCTGATATTGACCTTGTTTTCACTCCTCCAAACTCTTCATCGGCACTGGTATTGACCTTGTTTTAACTCCAAACTCTTCCTCAATGCTGGTATTGACCTTGTTTTCACTCCTCCAAACTCTTCCTCGACGCTGATATTGAATTTGCTTTCACTCCTCCAAACTCTTTGTCAGCGCTAGTATTGACCTTGTTTTAACTCCAAACTCTTCCTCGGTGCTGGCATTGACCTTGTTTTCACTACTCAAAACTCTTCCTTGCCACTGTCATTGACCTTTCACTTCTCCAATTTGACGAGCTACAACCTGGTTTCATTAGCTTTTATGGTATGTTAATTAAATTCAAAATTTTGGCACCATTTAGCTAGGTTTTAATATTCTACAATATAGTTAAGTATATATTAACTATATTTTACATAATAAATAATATAATTATTCAAATTATTATAATTATATATTATATTCTTTAACAAAATTATTAAATATGTATAAAATTATTATAATTAATAATTAATAATAAGTATATTTTTATATAATACAAAATATATAATTCATTATAATATATATTTAATATAATAGTAATATATATTAATATGAGAGAGAGAAACTAAATTTTGATTGGTTGTTTCATGTCAACAATCCAAGGATGGCATGTGTCCTTGGGGAGTTATGCTCAAGTAGCATGCCATTTGATTAAAGATATGATAATTCTCCTTTAAGACCTCTTCAATGTACCCATTGCACACTTAAGGAGACAAAGATAAATATAGGGAAGAAAATATAGAGAGAGAGGGAGATAATGACAAACATACAAATAGAATGGGAGACAAAGAGATAGAGAGGGGTAGAGAGATAAGGATGAATAGATATAGATATAGGGAGGGTGATTGATATATCTCTCCTTGTCGCTCTCTATATCTCTATATCTCCCACTATCTATGTCACTCCCACCTCTTCCCCCCTCTATCTATTGAGCTATATCGAGCCCTCTCCCCCCTTTCTCTCTCATTCACTCCATCTCTCCTACTTCTATATCTCTATCTCTATTTATCTTATCTCCCTCTCACTCCCTCTATCTATCTCTTTCTATATATATCTTTTTCTCTCCCTCCCTCTCTATCTCCCCTCTCTATCTTCTCATTTCATTCCTCCTCCCTATCCCCCTATCCATTGAATTCTATTCCACCTTCTCTTCCTTTCTCTTCCCATATATCTCCATATCTTTTTTCTTTTCCTATATCTCTATCTCTCTCTTTCTCTCCCCATATATTAATCCAAGAAGCCATGCAAGCATACAATAGTATATGTTGGTAAAACTATAATAGTGTTTTATTAAACTATAAGTAACACTTATCTTTCTAATGTCAAGCCTTCTTATAAAATAGTGTTTTATTAAACTATAAGTAGATTATTGTCACCACTCTTCATTCAACATGAAATGCCAAATGTAGCAATTGTTTTGTTGCTTTTTTCAAGTTTCATTAACCAAGCTATTTACTGGGTTGAATAAAGTTGTGTTATGACCCTTATTCTCTTTAAAATAATTAGACAATATTAGCGAGAAAACTAAACTCCTTCAAAATAGGGGTAGTTGTGGGTTTGTTGGTTTTCTCTGTATACTATATACTTAGTTCCTCTAGGATAAATAAGTAACTTTAGATCATTTTCTTAGTTGTGTATCCTAACTAATATAGAGTAAGCTTTTTCATTTTAATTGACTACTACATAAGAGTTTATGTGTTGAAAGAATTGTTTCCATTGTTTGTAGTTTTTACATTGGAATACAAATAATATTTTATTTCATGCCAATATACTTCTTTCATAAAGATATTTATTTGAAATAAGTGCTTCATAACCCATCTAATCAAATCATAATTAACCTAGATCAAAAATGCAATAGGAATTTTCTAAAGAAAAGAACACTTGACCCAATCATAAGTGTATGGCCTTCAAAGAAAGGAGTGATCCACCTTATCAATAAAAACTACCTAATTTAGACCTGGGTATGTGCAGGATCATGATGGGCCAAAAAGTGGCATTGAACTCGCCAAAAAATGCGAAAATCTCGAGTTGACTTTTTTTTTGGGTTGGCTATCAGTACATTTCTCCATAGCAATGCCCAAGCCAAAGTACTACAAATTGGATATCCGATTTGTTTTCGATATCCAATTCGTGTCTAATATCTACTTTGAAAAACATTTTAAAATGTAATATTTTGGTGCTATAAATTGGATATCCGATTTTTGCACACATATACCTAAGAGTAATTAGGAGGTAGAGGGTAGGAAAGAGAGAGAGGGAGAGGGAGAGGGAGAGGGAGAG
>VDFB02105785.1:108658957-108731008 GCA_007258455.2 Sequoia sempervirens
GGTAAAGGGTAGAAGGTAGAGGGTTAAGGGTGGACGGGAGGGAGATAAGAGTGAGTGAGTGAGTGAGAGAGAGAGACTTGAGAGAGGGAGAGGGGGTAGGAGGGTGAGAATTAAGGGAGAGAGGGAAAGAGGGAGGGAGTGGGAGAGAGATAAGGGGTAGAGGGTTTAACATAGAGGGTAGAGGGTTAACCGTTTAGGGTTATGGGTAGTGATGGAACTTCAAAGTTTTGTTCTCTGTGTTCTATTTTATCCTGCCTTATGTCTCTGGTCATCTATGGTGTTTGGGAAAATCTTAAGGATCGGGTTTTACCTTCGTCTTCATGTAAAACCCTAGTGTTCATCTTACACCTTGGATGTGATCTATTTGGCCGTTACTTTTTGGGAAGGCTTTAAAACGACTTAAGCCCCATCGCTTCGTATGTCTAGGCTCGACCCCATTTTGTTTTATTGTTTTATTTCCTTCGCCTAACTTTATTTTTCCTAAGTATTTTGTTGGTCTCGTGTTCCCTCATTAAAACAACTTATTTCATTGTTTTTTGGCGACCTAGTGATGTTTCCTTATTCCTTTAGGGGAGAGGGCCCAGTAATCGTGTAGGCTAACTTTCTTAGCATGTAGCAATTGACTGGAATATCATAGAACCTTCAAATTTTTTTTAAATGTAGACTGGTCTCTTATTTATCTATAACTAAGGTTTGGAGGCGCGACTCATCATGCAACTCACCACATTGGCAGATCTTTTGAGGTGTCTAAAATTTGACTTTTTAAAGGTTTGACCAAAACTTAATCATGGAACCCCCAATAGTTGAACCAAAAAAATATCATTTTTTGCTTGTAGAATATGATATTTTTATTTAAATTAAAATTAATATACAACCTAAGTGGACCAAATACTTATTGATAACCATAAATCTTTGGTATCTCTACCTTTTATATTCAACACATATAAACTAATAGTTGAACACAAAAAATCTATTTGTTGTTATAAAAACAACACATAATGATTTAAAATACAACTTATATTGAACAAAAATGGACCAATAGATGAACACTAAAACTGTTTGAAAATCCTTCACCTTTAATGGGAAAATACATGTTATTTATTGTGCTCACCTTTTATATTTGTGATAGGACAAACTATTAATATAAAATTATCCAATGCTTGTACTGATGGAACTTCTAATTTCATTCCTAATGTTTCACTGATGCCCTACCTTATGTCACTGCTCTTTCATGGTGTTGGAAAATTTCTTAGGGCTGGGGTTTTAGCTTTGTCTTCATCTTAAACTCTCGTGTTTATCTAATGCCTTGGTTGGGATTTGTTTCACCATTACCTTTTTTGAAGGGTTTTAAAAACATCTTATGCCCCATCGTTCCGTTTAGGCCTAGTCCCTTTGGTCTTAATATTTTATTTCCTTCACAGGTTTTATTTTCCTAAGTCCTGGTTGGCCCTGTGCTGAACGGTTTTAAAAAAACTTATGTCGTTTTCCATCCGCCTAGTAGTGTCCCCTTTCCCTTTAATGAATGTTTTATTTTTCAGATTTGATATGAGTCCCATCTGGGGGATCAAATTTGCGCAACTATTCATCAACTATCCTTTGATATGAGTCATTCCCCACCAGCTCGCGATGGTGCTTTGGTTGATTGTGAAATCACGGGAGGGTGCCACGTGGACTGTACAAGGTGGGGCCCAAGGAAATATTTGTGCGATATATTTTAAATGTTTCATTGCTTCCAAAGAAAAACATTTAAAATGAAATATTTGACCGTCGATCAAAATTCCTTCAAGATCAACGGTTGCCCACCATCCCGTGATCGGGAATTGTAGGATGGCGATATCGCGGGCAGGCGACACGTGTCCCATATGGGGGATCAAACTTATGCGACTGTTCATAACTATCCTTTGATATGAGCCGTTCACCGCCATCCTACAATGGTGCTTTGGTTGATTGCGAAATCATGGGTGGGTGCCACGTGGACTGTAAAAGGTGGGGCCCAAGGAAATTTTTGTGCAATATATTTTAAATGTTTCATTGCTTCCAAAGCAAATCATTTAAAATGAAATATTTCACAAGGCCAGGGGAAATTCATTAAAAATGAGCAAAAGCAGAGAAATTAGGGCAACTAGTCAAGTCAGGAGCATGCTACGCAACATACAAAATGGTATGCCCATCCATGGCCTGCCAGCAGCCTGCCTTGCGTGTAGAAAATAACCTAAATTGTAACCCTCACATTTTTAATTTTCAAGCCCACATATATCGATTAAACTATTATATATGTTTTGTTTAATATATTTAAAAAATATTTTATAAATTATTCATAAAATATTTTTAATATATTAAACAAATATATATAAACTCTTTAATATTTTTTATTAGTGATTTTAATGGTATATTAAAAAAATCATATTTTGATAGTTGAATACATTCAAAATATTTCTAATATATTTCTAATTTAAAAATATATTGTTTAATTTTTAAAATATATATTATCCTTTCAAAATATTTTTATTTTTAAAAAAATATATTATACATACAAAATTACATAATCAATAATAGATAATAGAGTTTTGTGAATATATCTAGGTATGTTAATATGCTTGAAAAACTAATTTTAATTAAAAAACTTACTAACATCATTAAAAGGTAAGTTTTTAATTATAAAAATTTAACATTAGAATTATTTAACATTTGAAATAGACAATTTAAATATTATATTATAATAGTCTATAATTTACTTATATAGTATTTTGGATAATAGAAACAATTTTGATTGATTTAATATTGTCTAAGTTCATTATTAAATTTAAATCTTATAAATATAAGTATATATCTTTAATCAATATTATAATTTAAAAATAATAATCAATATTGAACATCTTAGATTTTAGTATAACTTAAATATTAAAAAAATTAATATATAAGTTTATAAAATATATATTTTTTTTTTAAAATAAAGATTTAAAGATTATTATATATGTATATTTAAAGATCCATAGAATTATCTTTTTAACTATGAAATTAATATGATTAATTTCATTTATAATTTTATGTTATCTTATCTTTTTAATCTTTTTAACAATTTTTTGGCATCTTACCCCAATCTAAATCCCAACCCTACTATTAACCCCAATCTTAAGCCTAACAATAACCCTAAGTGAACACTTATCCTAATTGAACCTTAACCCTAACCCTAATTAAACTCTAGCCCTAATTGAAATCTAACTCTGATTAAACTCTAGCCCCAATTGAACCCAAACCCTAACCTAAACCCTATTTGTTCGTAACCCTAGTATCTCACAAATATAGGATCGAGACCTTGCCAACTCTGGTAAACCTTATTGGATAGTGATAAAAGCTACCTTATCTTTCATTAAGGTAGAAAATTTTGTTATACAACATGCCCCTTGAAAATTGGAGATAGGCATTGCAAAAAGAAAGTAAACACTAATGAAAATGGTCAGTGGTATTGTGGAATATGTGATAAAACTTTCCCTGAATGTGATTATAAATATATACTTCAATGCAAAGTGCAAGACCATACTTCATTCACTTGGATTACAACTTTTGAAGAAGTGGCAGAAGAAATTATGGGTGTAACAACAAAATAATTGAACATTTTGAAGCATGAAAAACAAGATGATGTTAAGTTTTCACACATTATACAAAAGGTCATTTTCAACAGATACATATTTAAACTTCAAGTGAAAAAAGAGACTTATAATGATGAACAAAGGATTAAATGCACAGTCATAAAAACAACAAAGTTTGATTATTCATCTGAGAGAAAAGCTTTATTAGACTCAATTGCAAAGCTATAGGTTTCATAACATTCAAATTCTTGAATGTATATAATGTTAACAATGTATTTAAACATTTGAAAAAAAAATAGTGGATATATCTAAGTTAGTTAATGCCATTTTGTCATGATATACTTCTTTGATGCTGTCAATACTAAATCTAATGATTGATGAACATTTTTGCTTTTAAATTTATTGTTCTTGGTTGATTGTTGTTATAGACAAGTTGGTATGATTTCAAATTTGAATGTGTACCCTTATATATGGGAATTGAGATAAACAATGGCACAAACAATAATGAAATCAAATTGATTGCTTTCCAAATTCATATTCATGAAAATGTAAGCAATTTTTCAAGTCAATAGGCATCTTGATAAAGATAACTCTCAGCGTGTTTTACATATATTATTAATTAATATAGGTATGCTAGTTAATTAAATTATTAACTATATTTTATTTGTATTATATATTGAATTGTTAAAAGATGTAAAATCTTAATACTAAATATATAGGAAAATGGTTAAAAAATTACATTTTTTTCAAAAAATAAAATATAGTGTGTAATTTAAAATACAAATTATATAATTCTTATAATATTTATATTATTATTTATTGAATATTTTATAGAATTTAAACTAAAAATTAGCTTTCCCTCTCTCGCCTCTCCCTCTATATATCCCCTCTTCCCCATCTTCTATCTCCCTCCTCTACATATCTCTCCCTCCCTCCCTCTCTATCTCTCCCATCTCTCCTTGATCTCTTGCTCCCTCCCTATACCCCTATCTATCTTCATATCTCAACCTATTTGTCCCTTTATCTTCCCATATATCTCTATATCTATGTCTTTCTCTTCCCATTTATCTATCTCTCCCTCTCTCTTTCTCTCTCTCTATATCTCCCCCTATTTCTATCGATCCCTCTCCATCTCTATTTGACTTTCTCTACTTATCTCTCTCTCTCTCTATATCTCCCTATATCTCTATCTTTCCATCTCTCTCTCTCTCTCTCTCTATATATATATATATCCCCCCTCTATCTCCCTATCTCTCTATATATTTATTTCTCCCTCTATCTCTCTCTATATCTCTATCTATTTTTATCCCTTTTCCTCTCTCATTCTATATTCATCTCTACCTCTATCTATTAATTATAAATATTTTAAAATCAATTAAGTATTTCAATCTAAAATTTTAATATTTGACATTACAAATAAAATTAAACAAAATTCTAATTTTAAAAATCCATAAAATATTTATTATCTATTTAGTTTTACTAATTATCTAATACAATTAAATTAAATTAAATTAAATATTTATTTTATATTAATTAAACAATTATTAATTATAATTTTAGAATAAATTAAGAAATAAGATCTATATAAAATCAATTTTCTATTTTTTTTCTTTTTGTCCAAATCATTTCATTTTCTAAAATTATACTAAATTCTAGATATCATAATTAAACACAAAACTTTATTCTATTATAATCCTAACCCTAGTTAAACCCTAACCCTATTTGGACTCTAACCCTTACCCTAATTGAACACTAAATCTAATTGTAATTTACACTAAGCATAATTGAATTCTACCCCTAACCCTAACCCTAACTCTAACTAAACCCTAAACCTAACTCTAATCAAAACCTAACCCAAACCTACTTAATTGATTCATAATCCCAACCCTAACCCAAACCCTCATTGAAATTTAAAACTAACCTTAATTAAGTATTAACCCTAATTGAACATTTATTGAACACTAGTCCTAATTGTACCATAACCCTAACTTTGAACTACAGTTGAACTCTAATCCTAACCCTAACACTAACTCTTATCCTAATTGAACCTTAACCCCAACCCTAACCTTAACCTTGACCCTATTTGAACTCTTATTGAATTCATAACCTTAATTAAACCCCAACCTCATCCTCAATCCTAACCCAAATTGAACATTCATTGAACCCTAAACCTAACCCTAAGTGAACACTAATCCTAATTGAACTCTAACTTTTTAGTTGAAAATATTAAAGTGCCTTAGATTTTCCCATTCATCGTCATTTATCATTCAATTCCTAATAGAACTCCAAAAATTTATGCTTTTATAATGTTTTAATACACACCTAATATTAAGGGAGAGATAGAGGGAGTGAGTGAGTGACCCATTTACATATTATTCTTTTATTCTTCATCAGTTAAATATTTAGTTACCCATTTACCGTTAGCAGAAATGACCCAAGAATTTAATAGAATGGACTACTCATATAATACCTTGCATTATGGAGCTCAATTCTTTGATATATTACTACTTATCAAATCCTTTGTTAATAATTGTAAACTTATGACTCCATTTAAGCATTTAATTGATTTTCTTGAATCAAAGAAAAAACATAAACACACAATTGAACAAATTCTCAAAAGAAGAATTACAACATTATTTAAATTTCATTCAAAATTCACTCAAATCCACATAAGGAGATAAAATATATTAGAATTATACGTTTATTCATGCTTATAAGTCATATCTGCATACAATTTAAGATAATTTGCATATATTCATCCAAAACTCAAAACAGGCTATCTATTCTATTCCATTCGCTTGGGGTTTTAACAACCAATGGCACCATAGATATCACTTCCTCATCAGAGGAAAAATATCTTTCTACCCATATATTCAACTCAAAACCTAGCTAGAGCTTTCATCAGTTCTCTCCCCACAAATGCGCCTTGAATTCCCTTTTATATGACAAGGGAGCAACAAGCTTCAGGCTCAAATGTAATTTCACCACAAATTTTCATTTGAACAAAATCTCCATTGCATTTGACTTTCATTTCAAAACTTGCCACACGTTGAATCTGCAAAACATAGTGGCGCACAAACTGGGGAAAGCTAAGAGAAAAGGGAACACAAATTGTCATCAAAATCCCCTTGTCGCTATCCATGCAAAAAAACCAGGTAACCAGATTGCCACGAAGGCACCACAAAAATTTCTTATTTACCCTCCACCTTGCCCTTACCAACACTCAGACCCCAATATACACGCCCGCTTCTAGTTGTTACCCAATATGGTAGACCATCAACCTCCTCTTCTTTCTTGTCCTTTCCCAATATAGTTCTAGTCTGTCCACTTGGGGTTTTAACTGCCAATTGCACCACATATATCACTTCCTCATCAGAGGGCAGACCATGATTGAAGCGAGGTAAATACTGATAGTATTCAGAGTCAGTCTCAATTACATCATCAGAAGTGTTGCTTGTAAGGTCAATGGGCGAGTGTTGGCATCCAGATTAGGAGCCATGCCCATACCTTATTTTCCTACTAACACTAGTAATAGAGCACACTGTTGACTGCTTGCCTTTTTCATCTACCAATTGAGCAACAACGTCTTGGAATTACAACCTTCTACTGCATCTAGTGGGCACAAGCCTGGGCTTGTCAACCAAAGCACCTTCCTAAATAGCAAGACCGAGATTTTGTGAGTTCAAACGAACATACCTCCTTACTGACTTACTCATTTTCTCTTCTCAGACAAGCACTCAAACTTGATTAGACTCAGCCCACAAAGTGCTCTAATTGCTACAAGAATGACACTATTAGCAGTTAATTCCTCTTGTATTTATTATGCGAGGTAATGGAAACCTTCATCAATGCTTAGTAAAAATCCATGTGCAAACATGGCAATTTGGCGGCATATGTACTATCACCATTTAACTAGAGTTGCTTGAGAATCCAAAGATCACCCTTCATGATTGCCAACAACATATTCACATAGATTGAGATCGACATGACTACACAAGCAAGGAATAATTCATTAATGCTTCACCAGTTGTACGATAAAATGACCACCATGTGCTATTTTCCAACTTTCAATACTGCCCGCTGATCTCCTGAAGAGTTGGCAGATCAAATGGTTTATCTCGGGCTAACTCGGTTTGACATCCAACAAAGCATCGTTCACCTTCCTCATGACCAATAACATTAATCCATCTTGGAAACCAATTACCATGTCAGCAGGTCCTATGCACTTTGCAAACTGAATGGCTGGAGCTACACATCACAATCTTGTTGACCTCGCAGCTTTTAACCAACCTTCATCTTCCTCTTGCGAGTTAGCAGGGAACAACAAAGATTTGCATTAGCTTTTGATCTTGGTTGTCGATCTTAAACCACAGATTATGAGCTCAATAGTGGAGATTGGGCCCCACATTCCATACAGGACACACATCTACCTTTTGCTAACCTTGCGCCAAATAAGAGGGTGACACTTAGGTCTGCGAGTTGGCAGGGTACGATCGAGATCTTATCCCATATCTTCGAATCTGGAAAACCTACACATTGCACAATTAGTATTTAATGAAAGGTTTTTGCTAAGCCGTCGACGACATGACCACTAGGGTTAATGGCTTAGGCTTATGTCATCGGATTAAAATTAAAACCCAACTTTGATTTTAATACTTTATTTCCTCAGTAGGGTTTTATTTCCTAAGTCTCAGTTGGCCCCAAGTTTCATCTTTTAAAAAACAACTTATGTTGTTGTTTGTCACCCTCCTAGTAATGCCCGCTTCTCCTTTCAATGAATTTTTTATTTTGCAAGGGTTGATTTAGTGCTACCGTTTATCTATTTCCTACAGATATCAACGGTGCCTACCATCCTGTGATCGGGAATTGAAGGAGCATGAAATCACGGGCAGGCGCCACGTGTCCTATCCGGGGGATCAAATTTTTACTATCGTTGACCAACTACCATTTGATATGAGCCATTCCCCACCATCCCACGATGGTGCTTGGGTTAATTGCAAAATCATGGGTGGGTGCCACGTGTCTCATCCGATGAATCCTAAAGAGTAAAGGAAACACTAGCCGGCTTTAAATGTATTAAGGGGAAGATTACTAAAGTGTTCTCGAGACACACATGTTCTAAATCGGCAGATATGTTATAATCTCGCTGAAAAATCTACTTGAAGGTTAACGACATGGCTGGCGATTGTGTTAAAGGAACGAGATCATTGATGCTCAGGATCAACGGTTTCCCACCATCGCGCGATCAAAAGTTTCAGGATTGCGATATAGCGGGCAACTACCATGTGGACTTACTTCATAGTGTATGGTAAGGTGGGACCCTTATCGCCATGTTGGAAATTGTGTCATCTTGTTTTGAAGGCAGCCATTGATGATTTGATCAAGCTAAAGAATCGACGGCTCAAATTTAAATCTTCATCTAATATGGTTGGAGTCATTCGTACAACGCCAAATTGAGCTTTAATGGCAGATGAGACACTTGCTGGCGTAATTTGATTGGCAATAAAATCAATTTTCTTGATTGGTCTGTATCACAAAGGATTCAACTATTTCACGAAGCAGTTTCAGAGCCGAAGGTAGAATTGTGAGTTTCTGTAGCCAAAAAATCCGTGAGTTTATTTTCTATGCCTCCCAATCATTTTGCATTTGAATTTTGGAAAGGATTAGTTGGATGTACTGTGAGCTTGTTGATGAATGTGTTAGGGCTATCTTTTAATTATAGTTGTGAGAAATTATAGTGTTTTGTCCTCTAATTTTTTATCTTTGGTTAGTCCTAGCTATCTGAATTATAACGTTGTAACTTAGAAGCCCTAGTTTGTTTGAGATGGCATCGCCCAAGCAACATTCTAGCCAGACTGAATATTTGAAACGAAACCTGTATGATAATTTCTTGGATCAATTCCCCTTGTCAACAAATGATAGGAGGAATGGACTAGTCCTAATGCGAGGGAAAATCCTGGGGGAAGGGTTAGTGTATAATTGTTCCAACATTGCCGATGCTAGGGTTCCCCTCACTGGCTTGGAATTGTTCAGATTGTGGTAAGGATAGAGGAATTTTCCTCACCTATTTTCAAATGGATGGATGTATGATATGGGGAAGCTGGTGGTACCAAATGTATTCCCTGATGTAGACCTGCTTAGGATAGTGGCTTAAAGATATGACCTTGTTACACAGATAATCAGGGACAATGATGGAAAGGTTCTATTGAGCATTAACAAAGAAGAGGTCCAACATATTTTTGATGTGAGTGAATAGAGGGAAGACTTGGTTCCTATCAACCTTGAGGAAATGAAGCTGGAGTATGCAAAGCTGAAATCTTTTTTTAGAGCAAGGTTGCTTACACCTCATCTGGCTAAGGCAGGAGGTTCAAACACTCATATCAGCCCCAGTGACCAGAAACCTTTCAAATTAAATTATTTTGCAAAACCATTTCTTGGCCACTTTCTATTCTTTATGTAAAATTTTGGGTTTCAGTCCTAGTATGGTAATGCCCATTGCTTATATGTTCATGGGGGTGCAAATACAACACCCTAACTTCTCTGTGACCTATGACTTTGCTTCTTTCTTGGCTGAGAGGATGCATGAAACGTTGTCAAAGCTGCAAAAAAATGATACTGACACTCAATTCTTTTGGTATTCTATGCTAATGCATATGTTTTTTTTTAAGAATTTTGACTTTTTCTTTGAGAGGATGAAATTAAGGCAATCAGTTGATGGTGAAAGATTGCCAATACAGATATGGGCTGCAGATTTATCTTGTAATAAGGAAAGAACTAGTTATGTGTAATTTGATAATTTTTTTGCTTCCAGATTATGGGCTATATTAATGTTGAATATACCTAGGATCCCTAAGTAATTACATTATTTCCTCATGCCAAAGGAGAGGAAGTCAGAATTGAAGGTTTACCATAACTAGGGTGACATTATCCCATACCCAGTTAGCAATGGAGGATGAAGTTTGAAGAGTATCAAGATAAATGTAGGCAAAGAAGAGAACTAAGGCCTAACAGGTCAGACCAAGAGAATGACGAGGAGGTAAAAGCTGAATTAATAGAAGAATTCAAGAACATCACTCCTGAAGAAGGAAGAAAACTAGTGAGTCAGGTTGGTGTATTAATTCTACCTGAATGGGACATTGCAGATGCAGTAGCCTTTAATGCTATTATGCAGTCTAAGAATTCCTTTCAAGACTCTGAAGAAGAGGTCAAGGCAACATTGCAAAACTCTACTTTTAGTGAGGAATATGAAAATCTGGCAATTTGGGCATTGGCCCCACAAGGGAGAAAACTAGATGTTTCTGATATTAATCCAAATTTCAAGGGAGGATTGATAATAAAGAGAGCTTAAAAGACCTCAACCACTGAGGCCACTAATTTGACTGTGAATGTGGCCAAATTGGCCCAAAAGATTGCTAAAAGGGAGGAAGCTGAAAGGAAGAGCTTAATGCAAAAATATAATCTTTTGATTGAGAAGTACAACAAGATGCAACAGAAAAATGTTGAGTTGCAAACTGAAGTGGAGAGGTTTAGGTATAAGTAGATTGGGGAGACATCAAGTGCTCCACGAACCAGTACATTACCTTTCACAGCAGGGTCAGTGCCTCCTGCTTCTCCAATTGTTTCCACACCGGGATCTCCTAGTCAGAATCTTGTCCTCACCCTTTCTTTAGAGGAAGTTGAAGAAGAAACACAGTGCTCTGTCGATCCTACAAAGAAGTAGCTCTTGCAAAAAATTGATGAATTGCAAGCATCATTAAATAAAAGTGAGGAGGGATCTCTCTTAGAGAAAAAGGAAATTGTTACTATTGTTTTGAGGCATTTAAATGAAAAGGTGGATAGAAAATTGCTATCTATACATTCTTTATATTCTTTGTTGTTAGCAGCAATAAAGAATATTGATAGGGATCAGAAAGTAGCGATACCAATAATTGAAAATTGGATCCCTAGGGCCAGTGATCTGGATATCATGTATAAGGCCTCAAGGTTTGAAATAAATAATAGGCCCCAATCATTAAATCCTACTCATGTGTTAGTAAAATTATTGCAAGGTTTTTAGACCTTACCAGATGACTTGAGTAAGAAGATTAGGGAGTTGGTGAAGAATTCCAATGATTGGGGTAACACATTGTTACCTGATATAATTGATGAGCAGGGGAAAATCAGGTCATTTCAATAATGGCAGGCTCAAGCAAGTGAGGCCATCAATGATCAAATCAATTCAATTTGTGATGAGTCAGACTATGATTTGTTGGTGAGCTGTATGGACAAAATCATTAGTACCAGCACATTTTTGGAATCTTTTGAAAGGGATGCGAATCAGGTAGCAGTAAAATACACACCCTATAATACCAAGGTGGATGAGGTAATTAATTTTGACTGGCTGAATGATGATGAGTACCAAAATTGGGTAGCTAAATGTTTGAATGAGGAGGAGTAAAAGGAGTGAACTACTAACAAGTGGCAAATCAGATGTTGCGGTTGCAACAGTTCCAGTTTTGTGTTGACGGCTTTCTCGGTGTAGTTTTTTGCATCAACGTTCCTCAGCTGATATGATGAACAAGAATATTTTTCAAGGTGGTGGCTGTTGTAACAAATTTTGGAATATCACTAGGTGCTCCAATTAACTGGTGACAGGTGTACTTTTTGGCTCGGTGCTTGTTTTCTCCTTCATTTTCTATAAGAAGGATTTCAAGGTCAGAAGTACGGGTTAGCAAGTTAGATAATTTTTGTCAAGTCTAGGTGACGTTGCAGAGCGAATTGTAAAGTCCGATGGTTTTAGAGAAATGCAATTTAGGTTTTGAGTCATTATGTAATAGGTTTTGAGTTCATAGAGATTTAATGTTGTATAATAGTACTAGCATTTGAGTTGAAATGAAAATTCGAGCTCATGTCTCTCCATTGTACATGCATATCTAAACTTTGAATGAAATAACTAAGCGTTGTTTTATCCATCTCACTATTTTGGTGTGTATAATTCTATTTTAGCTTTAATTCAAGGAATTAATCAAAATGCTTGAATGGGATTATAGGCAGATATGTGTTGTATAACGATTTGATAAGTAGTCCTGGGTTACAATGCATATTGATGAAATTGTAATGCAATATTGTCAGGGATCTTATATGTGATGTATTAAATCTGTTATAGACCTCTAGATGATTATGAATTTGATTCCTGCAATGGATATATGGCATTGCTCTAAGTTGTAATTATTAGTGTAGTTCAATATTTGTTTGTCTATTCCTAGAACTTGCTACAAATTGAAAATCATTGACTATCTTATACAATGGAATGTTTTTAGTTATCTCACGCTCTAGATAGTTGATATTGTCTATGAACAACCAACCCCAGTTGATATTATCTTATCATGTTGAGCTATTAAGTGAGATCATCTGCTATTGTTAATGTTGTTTATAATAATGGTGCAGAGGTTGTAAACACATTAAGGGATCACCCTCTCGGGTCTTGCAGAGCCCGAAGTGTAGGAGGCTTTTAAAGTCCTCGTCAGTTGGTCTAGGTCCTTCGAGCTGCCTTCAATTGGAATTGGCAATTCCATAGGTAGATTAGAAGACAAACCTGGTTATATTGTAAAAAGAACCAACATACACGTCAACCACTGAACAACCACCTATACAACTAACTTTTTAATCTTTTATGATCACATGAAACATAAAACACACTAATTTCAAGGTTGTTAACATCACTATTGAAATGTTTTAATTTTTTGACCTTTCAAACATTAAAAAGTACATCATTAAATTAATTATGTAATTGCATAAAAATTAAAAACATCATGAATTAATTATGTAACCACATAAGTTAAATATAATTCTATCAAGAAATTAATATCAAATAGATAATATAATCGCATAACTTATACATTTCAATGTCATTGATCTTCTTCTTCATCCAACTCTTTGTCTGTATCATCCAATCCAGATTCAACATTGAAAGGATTGGTCATATCATCATCATCATCATCGATATCAATTTCGATAATTTCATCATCCACATGGATATCATCTTCATGAACATTAACTCCTACATCATCATGATCTAGTTATTGGAGTTATGGACAGACACTGAGAGGGGGGGGGTGAATCAGTGTCTACACTTTTTAAAACTTTGACCAAGATTTTACAATCTGATTTCCTTTTCTTTGAACAATAGTGTAGAGTAATCTCATTTGAAAGCACAAAGATATGACAACATAAACTCAGTCTATTAGACAACTTATGAAAACATGATTTGAGTGAGATATCTTGCATTTCCCAAAACATAGCTCAGATTAGATCTCAATATTATTATGATTAATGCATTCATGAGTTGAATGTAATCATTCATAAACAGAATTGAGAACAACAATCAACACAGAAAAGTAGTGAGCACACATAAGAACAAAGAGACATAAGATTTGCCTAGTGGAAAACCCTCTTGGGGTAGAAAAACCACTCCTAAACTGCCTTACTGGATTAAACCTCAAAACCACATTTAACAATGCCTTATAGGCTAATTTCTGAGCACCAACTCAAGGATCATCAAACCCTCATTTAGAGACACTAATCTCAACGAGCGCCAACCCCTCATTTAGAGACACCAATCTCAAGGAGCACCAACCCCTTACTCAGATTTCAGAATTACACTCATAATATCAGAGGATCTCTCTGTTTACAGTTAAGCTCATATTTCTCTATTTTCACGTCTACAAAATACCCTAAGGATTACAACTAGAGAATTACAATCACCAACCCTTTTCTGTTTTCAACATAGGTTTATATATATACATTTCAAGTATGTCGGTTATCAATAATTCTTCAACAAACATTTTTCACAAGATTCTGAAACTCTCTTGTTATTATTAGAATATGAAGTTGATTCATTATGATCTATAGATGATGGTAAAAATCAGAGTAACGTCTATCCATAGAGCTTTTAGGTTTCTATGCTGAATCAGGAGATTTCAAATTGTAACTGAAAGATTTTCATCAGAGTCATGACAGCCCACAAACAGAAAAACATATCCTCTGAAATCTTAGAGAATATTTTCCAGAGATTCTATACCAATTCAAGGATGTCACCAAGCAACTGTATTTTGAAAAATCACATGTCTTTCACAGAATCAGAGTTTGTTCAATGTTTGCTGAGTCATCTAGACAAGTATGCCAAAAGGAAATTATAACTTTGAACATTCCTTTTTCCCTGTGTGTCGCCATGAATTTCTGCCATTGGGGAGAAATCATATCTAAGACTTTTTATGTTTCAATCACTGAGACACAAGAGTCAGAGAGATGTCATGTCGAATTCATAATGTTACTCCGAGAGCCAAATTTTATTTTCTTTCCAATCGCTGAGACATAGTGAAGTCGAGAAGACCTCTTGTAGATCATTCAGTGTCTTACCGAAAGACCACGAGATTAATCCTATCATCATGACAAATCATTTTTCTTACTGACAAGACCCTTCTGATTTCCATTCACTATCACTGTAGCCTTTTGATATCAGAGAGACCTCTCAAAGAGTACTTTAAGTTATACTGAAATACATCCTTTCATCCCATGTCACTGTAGCCTTCAACTTTTCGGGAGACATCTTGTAGATAGGTCTTTATTTTACTAAAAGACATTCGATATACATTATCACTGTGACAATCCATTACCTGTGCCGAAGGCCTTTGTCAAGATCAAGTCGCCAAGACAATACATAGTTGGGGAGACACTATATAGACTATCCTCTGTTTTGCCGAAACATCCCAAGCTCATTCTAGATCGCCAAGACATTATCATTCTCACATCGACAGAAACATTTTTCCTTATATTCATCGCTATAACATTATGTTGTCGGGGAGACCTCCTGTAGAGCACACCATGTCTTTCTGAAAATCTTCATTCACTTGTGTGTCGCTGAGACAATCTAGATCTTATGCCGACGAAGTCCCTTTATGTTTCATCGGTGAGACCCACAGGGTTTGTTATAACATTATACCAAAGAGGTAACCTTATACCGAAATGCTTTATCCACTTTGAGTCGCTAAGACATTAGAAACCTTTCGCTAAAAGCCCCTCATAAGAATTAATTTCCAAGACTTTACGGGTTCATTGAGACTCTACAATGAAACCACGAGTCTTACCGAAATGTTTTATCCATTCATCTGATGTCACTGAGACAACTCAAAGCTTATGCCAACAAGGTCCACATGTAATCCATCGGTGAAACAATTGAAACTTACCAAGACCTCCTGCCGCAGATCATAACTTACGCCGAAAGACTTCCAAAGAGCACCCGTCGTCGAGACATCTTGAATTCGGCAAGACGTTAGCCTGACCATCTGACTCATGCCGATGAACCGTTCCATGTGCACAAGTGAGGGAGACATACAAAACTCGGTGAGACACTACCCCGATAGCCACAACCTTTGCCGATATGATCAACCTTAGTCGCTGAAACCACATGAATGTCTCGCCGATAGACATCCACAAGCACTAGTCGGGGAAACAATATGTCTTCGCTAAGACCTTATCCCGAGAACCTTGACTTTTTCCGATAAACATCCATTCACCATCGGTCGGTGTAACATTGCAATTTATCTATGACATTATACCGATGGGATAACTTATGCCGATATGATTCTTTCCTGTGCCGGTCGATGTGACAAACCAATATCGCTAAGACCACATAGCAACGGAATAATTTATGCTGATAGTGAACACTTTTTGTCGCCGAAAAAACATGTGTGTCATGCTGAATGATGCTTGGAGATGGATCCCAATCGCTATAACATCAGAAATGTCTTGCCAATAGGAAACTCAGACATTTCAAACTGGATCGGGAAGACCCTGCCATTTTCACTCTGATATGTGTAAGCATGAAAGAGAAACAACCAAAGCTTGTGATATGCAATGAGAACCATTCTGAAAGAGAAACCATCTTTCAAACTCTATCAGTCAAAGATGTAGCATTCATAACTTGAACTAGAAAACTCATCACCATGAAATTGAACCATAACAACTTACTTTCTGTAATAGCCAAGAGACATCAAAGAAGTGCCATAATAAATCATAAAGATCCAAACAGAGACTGATCAACAAAGAGAACCAACTAAAAGGGATTTTGACATCAAGGA
This sequence comes from Sequoia sempervirens, assembly GCA_007258455.2. Taxonomy (NCBI): domain Eukaryota; kingdom Viridiplantae; phylum Streptophyta; class Pinopsida; order Cupressales; family Cupressaceae; genus Sequoia; species Sequoia sempervirens. The sequence continues at coordinate 108,675,666 of VDFB02105785.1, forward strand.
CAAACTATATGATCACAACTGAGATCCAACAAGCTCCCCCTTTGTCCTTGATGACAAAACAAAAATGACTCTCCCCATTTTTTCCTCAATGGAAAAGGATAGAGGAGAAGAATTTGCAATGCCAGAAAAACACAACTGAGAAGCCAACCAAATACCATAAGAACTGGCTGCAAATAGAGGAATAGTGCAACAGACATATTGTATAAATTCACATCACCAATGCAAGATAGAGCAACATTCTGTATCAACACAACTTCACTCACTTCAAAATTAGAAACTTAATAACATCGTGTAGATAATTTATCTTCAAGGCAGCATACCAAAGCTCTCTCCTTTTGTTTCTACCAAAACATGAATTCAAGCAACTTTCATTTATATAAATTGCACTCTCTTTCACACACAACACTCAATTGCGTCATACCATCTTGCAAAAGACATTGTAAGTATCTTCATTTAGCACACAATCTTAACTCAGCTTCTTCATGCAACACCAAATAATATTATCATAGAAATAATTGATAACGTCAACCATGTTTTTTAATCACTGTTCTCCAAAGATAAATCCATCCACATCACTTCAAAACAAAGGCTTTCTTATCTTTAATATATTGAGGAACTCATCTATATGCCTTCACACTACTCAAAGATGTCATCAGGACATACCATTATTTCCAAAACCCAAGCATCCAAAAAGTTCATCTAAAAACAAAGTGCACTGACATTTCAAAAACTTCTAAAAATTGTCAACCACTAGACCAAGCAACAACATTCCTTAATCAACTTATACCACCAAAAGCAAATGCAAGATGTCATACCTCATTCTAGACTCCATGGGGGTAAAATACATTACCATAATAGATTCCCCCTGAGTCTTTGCTTCTTCTCAAGACATGGAAGGAAACTCTTGTGCAAGAAGTGCACAAGGAGTTTTCTCAGAAGCATCTTCATTGCTTTTCTTGTCATCTTGATTGCTCTTTCTTCTCCACACCAATGAAGACTTTTTCACTTGTTTTCTTGTAGTACCTATCTTTCTATTGAATCTACATTACTATACTTTATGTCCAATGTTGTTACATCTGAAACAAATGACTTTGTGATTGTTCTGAGAAATAGAGGACTTCCTATAGACTTTTCGGTATTGTTCCCTACATTATCCTCACTTGTATTTATTCTACAATCTCTTCTCAAGTAACCAAAATTTTTACAGTTGTAACACACCACATCCTTATTTCTAGGGACATTAGAATGATTCTTATTTGACCATCTTATGCAATCAATTGCCTTATGACCATAGTCATTACAAACATAACAATATCCTTGGAAATAATGATTATACCTAAAAGAATGATCATATTTGAAGATCTGAAGACATTTTTCCTTTCTCTATGAATACCTTTAGATTGTCTTCTAGTGTCAATGTTATCCTTTGATGCAGCAATACTGTAACCAAGATCAACCTTCATTCTTGGTGTTTGCATGGCTGTAAACTTCTTTCCATCTGAAGTAGTAAACACTGTTTCATGTTTAGAATTGTCTGTAGAGCTTTGTGCAACCTCATATCCAACTCCTATAGGATTTTTAGAATGCTTTTTCCTACCCAACATCTCATTCAATATATTAGTACTATGATCAAATTTCTGAATTTTACCAGATTGAGCATTGATACATTCAAGCTCTTTTCTTAAAGAAACTACTTCTTCTTCAAGTTTTAGACAAACAATCTTTTTAATCTCCAAATCAGAACTCACAACATCTGTAATCCTCTTATATTCTTCAATTTCAATTTTCTGACTTATAATCATATCATCCTTAAGAGTTAGTTCTTTTAACAAGGAATCATTATCTGAACATTTATTTAAAGAATCAATCTCATTTTCTAGTTTATTACACAATTCATCCTTGTCTTTTAACTTGACTTCCAAACTTTCTTTTTGTTGAAGCTGTCTTGTTAAAAAATGGTTTTCTTTTCTAAGCTGCTTAATAGTATCTAAGGCACATAGGAGTTCACCTTCCAAATCAACCTCACTTTCTGGTTCATCATATTCCAGTTCAGAGTTAACTTCATCCAAAGATTGATCTAAATTTACACAAGTTTATAGATCATCTAAATATTCATTAATGATCTCCATGGAATTATTTTCAAAATTATAAAGGTTTACACCTTCTTCACTCTCAAATGATTCACAACTTATTTCAATATCAAAAGATATCTCCTCTTGTAACTCACTATTCTGATTCATTTCAGTCAACTTGTCCTAAACTTCCTTAGCACTACTATAATGAATGAATTTTGTAATGAGTTTATTTGGAAATTTATTAAGAATAAAATTTATAGCTCTGGTATTGAATTCAAGAGCTTTCATCTCCTCAAGAGTGGAAGGAGATGTTGCAGATGTAGTACAACCCTTTTCTACTGCTGCCCACACTTTAGATCCTAAAGAGAGTAAGTATGTTTCCATCCTATGTTTCCATATAATAAAGTTTGTTTCTTTGAACTGAGGAGTTCCAGATCTAGGATACTCTACCATTTCAAAGCTATTGTTTATGAACTCTTCCTCATTATTCCTTATACTAGATTCAGGTTGAGCATGATGAATAGCATTTTGCTAAGAACATCTTTTTCCCGTATTCCTTCTGTTCTTTCCCATATTAAAAAAACTACTCCACGACACCAGGAACAATCCTAGGTGGTTTAGACCTATCAGAGGACCTTACGCTCTGATACCAATTGTTGGAGTTATGGATAGACACTGAGAGGGGGGGGTGAATCAATGTCCACTTTTTAAAACTTTGACCAAGATTTTACAATCTGATTTCCTTTTCTTTCAACAATAGTGTAGAGTAATCTCATTTGAAAGCACAAAGATATGACAACATAAACTCAGTCTATTAGACAACTTATGAAAACATGATTTGAGTGAGATATCTTGCATTTCTCAAAACATAGCTTAGATTAGATCTCAATATTATTCCGATTAATTCATTCATGAGTTGAATGTAATCATTCATAAATAGAATTGATAACATCAATAAACCCAACTATGAATTGAAACAACAATCAACATAGAAAAGTAGTGATCACACAGAAGAACAAAGCGACAGAAGATTTGTCAAGTGGAAAACCCTCCTGGGGTAGAAAAACCACTCCTAAACTGCCTTATTGGCTTAAACTTCAAAAACCACTTTTAACAATGCCTTATAGGCTAATTTCTGAGCACCAACTCAAGGATCATCAAACCCTCATTTAGAGACACCAATCTCAAGGAGCGCCAACCCCTCATTTAGAGACACCAATCTCAAGGAGAACCAACCCCTTACTCAGATTTTAGAATTACACTCATAATATCAAAGGATCTCTCTATTTACAGTTAAGCTCATATTTCTCTATTTTCACATCTACAAAATACCCTAAGGATTACAACCAGAGAATTACAATCACCAACCCTTTTCTGTTTTCAACACAGGTTTATATATATACATTTCAAGTATGTCGGTTATCAAGAAATCTTCAACAAACATTTTTCACAAGATTCTGAAACTCTCTTGCTATTATTAGAATATGAAGTTGATTCATTATGATCTATAGATGATGGTAAAAATAAGAGTAACGTCTATCCATAGAGCTTTTAGTTTTCTGCGCTGAATCAGGAGATTTCAAATTGTAACTGAAAGATTTTCATCAAAGTCATGACAACCCACAAACAAAAAAACATATCCTCTGAAATATTAGAGAATATTTTCTAGAGATTCTATACCAATTCAAGGATGTCGCCAAGCAACTGTATTTTGAAAATGACATGTTTGTCACATAATCTGAGTTTGTTCAATGTTCACTGAGTCATCCAGACAAGTATGCCAAAAGGAAATTATAACTTTGAACGTTCCTTTTTCCCTGTGTGTCGCCATGACTTTCCGCCATCTGGGAGAAATCATATTGAAGACCTTTTATGTTTGAGTTGCTGAGACACAAGAGTCAGAGAGATGTCATGTCAAATTCATAATGTTACGCCGAGAGCCAAATGTTAGTTTCTTTCCAATCGCTGAGACTTAGTGAAGTCGGGAAGACCTCTTGTAGATCATTCAGTGTCTTACCGAAAGACCACGAGATTAATCCTATTGTTGTGACAAATCATTTTTCTTACCAACGAGACCCTTTTGATTTCCATTCACTATAGCTGTAGCCTTTTGATATCAGAGAGACCTCTCAGAGAGTACTTTAAGTTATATCAAAATACATCCTTTCATCCTGTGTTGCTGTAGCCTTCAACTTTCGGGGAGACATCTTGTAGATAGGTCTTTGTTTTACCGAAAGAAATTCGATACACATTGTTGTCATGACAATCCATTACCTGTACCGAAGGCCTTTGTCAATATCAAGTTGCCAAGACAATACATAGTCAGGGAGACACTATATAGACTGTCCTCTATTTTGCCGAAACATCCCGAGCTCATTCTAGATCGCCAAGACATTATTATTCTCACACCGACATAAACCTTTTTCCTTATATGCATCACTAGAACATTATGTTGTCGGGGAGACCTCCTGTAGAGTACACCATGTCTTTCTGAAAGTCATCATTCACTTGTGTGTCACTGAGACAATCTAGATCTTAGTCCCTTTATGTTTCATCAGCGAAACCCATAGGGTTCGTTATAACATTATACCGAAGATGTAACCTTATACCGAAATGCTTTATCCACTTTGAGTCGCTAAGACATTAGAAACCTTTCGCTGAAAGCCCCTCATAAGAATTAATCACCAAGACTTGACGGGTTCGCTGAGACTCTACAATGAAACCATGAGTCTTACCAAAAAATTTTATCCATTCATCTGATGTCGCTGAGACAACTCAAAGCTTATGCCGATAAGGTCCACATGTAATCCATTGGTGAAACAATTGAAACTCACCAAGACCTCCTATCGCAGATCATAACTTACGCCGAAACACTTCCAAAGAGCACCCGTCGCCGAGACATCTTGAATTCAGCAAGACGTTAGCCCGACCATCTGACTCACGCCGATGAGCCGTTCCATGTGCACAAGTCAGGGAGACATACAAAACTTGGTGAGACACTACCCCGATAGCCACAACCTTTGCCGATACAATCAACCTTAGTTGCCGAAACCACATGAATGTCTCACCGATAGACATCCACAAGCACTAGTTGGGGAAACAATATGTCTTTGCTAAGACCTTATCCCGAGAACCCTGACTTTTTCCTATACGCATCCATTCACCATTGTTCGGTGTAATATTGCAATTTCACTGTGACATTATACCGATGGGATAACTTATGGCGATATGATTATTTCCTGTGCTGGTTGGTCTGACAAACCAATATCGCTGAGACCACATAGTGACGGAATAACTTATGCCAATAGTGAACAATTTCTGTCACTGAAACAACATGTGTGTCATGCCGAATGATGCCTGGAGATGGATCCCAATCGCTATAACATAAAAAATGTCTTGCTGATAGGCAACTCAAACATTTCAAACTGGATCAGGAAGACCCTACCATTTTCACTCTGATATGTGTAAGCATGAAAGAGAAACAACCAAAGCCTATGATATGCAGGGAGAACCATTTTGAAAGAGAAACCATCTTTCAAACTCTATCAGTCAAAGATGTAGCATTCGTAACTTGAACCAGAAAACTCATCACCATGAAATTGAACCATAACAACTAACTTTCTGTAATAGCCAAGAGACATCAAAGAAGTGCCATAATAAATCATAAAGATCCAAATAGATACTAATCAACAAAAAGAAGCAACTGAAAGGGATTTTGACATCAAGGACAAACTATATGATCACAACTGAGATCCAACACTAGTTCCTCCTCTTCAACATCTTGGTCAGGGACATCATCAACTAACCGTTGATCCTGATCATCATCTACATCATCTTCTTCTTCCACCACATTATACTTTATCGGCCTTCCTCTTGGATCATGTCTAACAACAAATGACCAACCCGGTTTACCTGGAACCTCTGAGTAAAATACCTACTCACATTGGCTTGGAAGAACATAGGGCTCATTTCCAACTCGCTCGATCAACCTTGTATTAACCATGGTAAATCCATTATCATGTTCAATAACAGTTCTCTCAGGATCATTTTCATTCAATCGTAGCCTGTACTATAGGATGACGAACATAATTAATCTAAAGGACTTAAAGTCACACTCAAGTATATCATCCAAAATCCCATAGTTTTGATTTTCTGAGACTTATGTATGTATTTAGCTTCTAGATGACACATTAGTCACCTAAAAGACTGTAGTTATACCAGGATCACAAGTTTTCTTCATGTCATCCAACATTTTGATTCAAAATTTATGACCATTGCACCACATAGCCTTGTGGTGTTTCACCTGCAATATGTCAAACATGTAAAAATTATTGCAATATCGTCAGTTGATAAACATATTTATTCTTGGCGAATGTATGCAAAGAAAACAATCTCAACATATATATACATCAATATACTTGAAAATAATTAAATAATATGGGTGATTAATATATTTATACGTACCTTTTATCTCTTAAACCATATGCTAAATCAATTGCCCTTTGTGTAACATTGGAATCTCCATTACGATAAGCTTCTTTAACCAATGAAGCCACACCTTCCCATGTTAATGCACGACCAGATTGTTGACATCGTTCAATCCATACCGTCATCCAATCAATATTTTTGGTAACATACAAATGTAGTGCATCCCACTCTCGACCAACTATACCAAAAAAAATTGAAATTCACAAATGACGTATAATTAGTTAAATACCATAGTATACGACCTTAATTTATAATTGATGTATATTGAAGATTAAAAATTAAATAAGTACAATATACATAAAAACAATATGTAAAATGTATTGCAATTAATCTCCATGACCATCTTATAATTACCTCTCACTTTCCTCAATCTACCTTTCCCCATCAGGTACTCCCCTTCGAATTTGTTAATGGAGTTGGGATCCCAAATGCGATCTACATGGATCTTTGCTACAAAATTAGGAAGATATTCACTAATGTACACCATGGTCTGGTATACCATATATCCCTCCACCATAGAACCCTCAGATGTGCTCTTTGTCTAACCAAAGCCTTCAAAAATTTCAAGTGCCTCTCAACCATCCACATTGACCTTGTGTGTACAGGTCCACACAATTCAATCTCCTCAACTTGGTGTATGAGGTAGTGTTCTTGTGCATTGAAAAATGTTGAAGGTAGAAACTTTTGCATTTCACACATTAGACGAGGAATTTTTCTCTTCCAATAATTTATATCTTCTTTATGGATTTCTTTAGATGATAGCCATCTACAAGTGATTCAAGGCGCAATTATATTAACGAGATTTAACAAAAATATACAGTAGATTACATAACAAGTAAAAAAATGGCAATTATAAAATGTATACAACGAATTGAACAAATCTCGCTACTTACCTCATGTATTTTCCAAGATCATATATAACTTTCTTGACAATGTTGTCAAAGTTCTCTGGGAGAGATAGAGGTAGAACGTACTACAACAATTATAAAATGATCTTTTCATTAATTTTCCAAAAGTAGTAAACACAATACACTAAAAAGTACACACATTATACAAGTGTATATAATATACCAAAATAATTACCTTAATGAAGGTATGCCAATCATGCGTTTTCATCCCTGACCCAAATTCACCTTTCTTTGTTATTATATTGTTTATGTTCGCAGCAAATCCTGTGGGAAATCAAATTTTTGTATGACTTCTTTTATAGCATTGCTTTCCTGCTCTGTTAATAACCAAGGAAGGGAACTTATATTAATTTGGTCTCCATCGCTATTTAATTGAATGACATTTTTCATTGCATGAATGGCTTCCTGAATGTCAGTACAAATTTTGACAATTTTTTCTTTGTCATGCCTTCCATCCAATATTTTCCATAACGTTTTTGTTATATTATTTCCGATATGCATTGTATCAAACAAATGCACAATTTTTAGCTTCTCATAGTAGTGCAACCTACTAAATTGTCTGGGATAACTTTTCAATCCCTATGGAAGCCGACCATTAAAACCTTGACGACCTTCATGAAGCATATAAGTTAAACAAATTAACAACAACAATCATTGTCAATTACAACATGCGTAAACACAACACAATATAAAAATATAAATTAAAAACATATCATATATGATAGATAAACAATTTGATCCGATGTATAACCTTGAAGATTAATTCTATTATATTTCAACTTCCATAGGTGAGGTGACATTCTTCGTGGTTTTGATGTAGTCTCCTCTTTCCCATTGAAAAGATGTTTTCCAGTAGTTCGATACTTATGATTTCTAAGGAGGAAGTGCCTATACTCATCAAACACCTGCTTTCCTAAACTTGTTGAACGATGAGATTTCATCTTTGGACCACAAATTGGACATGCAATTTTTCCCTTTGTTTGAAGACCTGCAAGATGATATATAATTGGATTAAATATGTCAATTTTTTTAATTATATATAATGAATAGATTATTTTAAAAACATGCATGATATCTACTTTATCAAATTAAATATTGTTAAAGTGCAGTCGAACGTTATAACATACCACATAAATCTGTTAGCCCTGGGGCATCATGAATTGTCCATACAAGCATTGCATGGAATTGAAATTGTCTTTGTCCTATTGGTCTGGAGACGTCATACATAGTGACGCCATTCCATAACTTTAGTAAGTCATCGATAAGAGGCTCGATATATGCATTCATATCTTTTACTTGGTACTTGCCTAGTTGAATGAACATAAATGTATTACATAATTATTATAACCATTTTACTACAATATATATAAATTAATGTACATGACTATTGAATGAAAAAAATATAAGTCATTATGCAACAAATAAGACAAATGAGATGCTATTATGTTAAAGAAAATTGATGTAAACAAATACCTAGAACAATCATTGACAACATTATGTGCTCCATCTTTATTGACATCCATGGAAGAATGTTATTGTTGATAACAAAAACGGGCCACACTGAGTAAATAGATCTTAGCTCTCTAAATGGATTGACACCGTTCGCTCCCAATGAAATACTGAGATTATGAGGTTCTTCTTTAAAGTGTGGCCATCTTTCCTCCATGTCCCTAAATGTAGAACCATCCATAGGCATTCGAAGAATGTCATCTCCACTTCTATTTTGTGCATGGTAATCCATAAATTGCGCTAAGCTTTCACACCTAAATAATCGTTACATACATGGAATAATGGGAATATAACAAAGAACCTTGTGAGACACCTTTTTTGTTAGTTGATTTGTTCGATATCTACTGATATGACATTCTGGGCATTCTATTATAAATTCCTATTGTTTATGATATATAATATGATCATTGGGACATGCATCTATTGCTTGATACTCCATTCCGATATCTTTCATAATGGCACATAAATCTCGGTATGAGCAAGGTAAAATATTCGATGGTGGTAACAAAAATTCATCAATCAATCTACAACAAAAAATAATTTGTTCATATAAAGAATATTAATGGTACATATTTCATCCTTTATTTACTAGTGATGAACTAACAACAATTAGAATAGATGAAAAAAGATGACATATATGACATACCTTAACATTCGTGAGATTGCTATGTTTTATAAACCATTCATAACCTTCAAGTTCAACAACAACAATATAGCAGAGAGAAGAGTTGTTTCAGATCCTTCATAAAGGGGCCTGTATGCCTTCTCAAGTACAGGTAAATCATGAACATCATCAAAGTCATCTTGATCATCATGATCAACTCTTCCACTAAATGTGTCATTGATCAATGTATTCGTACCATCATCTTCAACTGTGTTTTCTGGCACATGATCATCTTCTTCCATAGGATCATTAACTTCATCTTCGATATTCACAGCTCCATGGTTGTCCGCTTGGAAAACCACATTCTCCGGGCCGTGATAATCCATATCATCTGCTCTAGTGTACCCCAACTTTATAATAATGATTGACCCAAATAAACCATGATCATGATCAAGTGATTATATATGTATATATATATATATATAATGTTAAAATGATATAAACATTTACAAATTCAATCAATATAAACACATATAATGAACAACTTACTAATGGATGATAATCATGCCCCCCTTCAATGTGACCATGCCACCTACAATGTTTCTTAGCTGTTGTGATTAAAAGTTGTCTCGTCTTTAAGCCCTTGCAATTATTGCAAGGACAATAACATTTTCCATCACCCTTTCTTTTCAATCTAGCCCACAATCTATCAAGTGTCTCTTCATTTTGTTCTAGACTAATATTATTTGAAATGATTTTTCTTTACCAAGCTTGACTATTTAGATCTTCAAAAAATATCAAACTCACACTCCAATAATTTTTATTCATAGACAGGTAACAAAATCTAATAATTCTGATATTTTACACCAAAAAAATTTGGCATGCAACCACCCCTACAAAAGAGAAGATAGTCTGAAGTTAATGACCCCAAAAAACACTTTAAAATGCTAATTCCAAAACTTATTAAATTATGATTTTACTATGATTTCTAGCCATTAAGACTCCTAAAATCAGAATATTGAACTTGATCACAAACTTCCTACAACAATGGAGGTAGCGAGCTAGTAAGAGCAAGTGACCCATTCCTAAGGAGCAACAAGTCAGAATCATCATTGCTAATGTCAATATAGATTTATCCTTTTAGTTAAAGATGCAATGTGTCACTTCTTATGATGAGCTTATCCCTAGGGCCCTCAACATTAAGAGAGCCCTAATAAAAAACAACAGAAGCATTGGTAAGAGCATGATTAGGGTACAAACCCTAGGCCTCCGTAGAAACATAACCAATAACTATAGCAGATTAGTGAGGTTGCAATACCAGAAAGATTGAGACATTGTAGGTAATAACAAAATCTTGCAATCTAAAGATTGTAGCTAATAACAAGCACACTATGTAGCTTAGTAACATTTGTAAATGAAATCTATAGTAAGAAGAATGACAATCACTTGAGATGTGATAGTCAAAAAGAGGCTGAGCAGTGACAAGAAAATACAGCTCAAACCTTGCATAGTAAAGTGGAGATTTTAACAGTGAATTTCCTTACCCCCTTGCTAACCTTAAGGGTTTTTCAAATTCTTTTGGTAGTGTTAATCAAGGAATGACTGCCCAAATGAAGTAACAATGGTAATCATAGGTTCAATGTTTCTTCTTAACCATTAATTTATAATGGAGGTAGTGGATTGCATGTTTGAGGAGTGTTTTGAGACTCATATAAGATGGGAGAATAGTAAATAATACCTTCTGGACTGTGAAGTAGTGTCAATAAGGTTGAAGGATCTTAAGAACTACAATACCATGAAACAATGAGTCCCCTGTAGTAAGTAGGCAGTCTATAGGGCATAGTTTGATTTTATAGAAGGATTCTCATGAAAGGAATCTTCAAGTGATAGTGAGTGAGTTGTTTGAGATTGCAGCTAAGGGTGCAATACCCAATCTTAAAGGAAGTTAGCAAAGCAGTAAATGTGAAAGAAAATCGAATCATACACAACAAACAATTCACAATGTTATCTTCCATAATGCCTTGAGTTTGAAGACAAAAATTTCATTGTATCTTCATGATGAAAGTGGTGACCTTAATGGTCAATCAATGGCAACCATGATATTAAAACATGCTATTGTACTTATGGAGGCATCATTTTAAGCAAGGCAGTGAGTGGTGGTTTAGAACAATCTGGAAGGTATGAAGGACTTGCTTATATATGCATAGTATGCAGTCTAGCTTAAGACAACGTTCTTAAAAGAGATTGACGGTGGATTATGGAACTCAAGGGTTACCATGAAAAGGATTAAAGCAAAGACTGAGATCTATTTAAAAGCCACGATCATGAAGATATTAAAGATGTCACATGCAAAACCCTAGTAGCTAGAGTAATGAATACAGTACCAAAGAGGATAGTGTGATGGGGCAGATTTAGGAGATCTCCACATTATCTAATTACAGGGAAATACATCATTTATTTATTTTTTTAATTAAAATAAATCATTCTAAACCCTATATAGGATACATCGATAATTCAAAAGCCTCTGAAGGAATTTGAGATTATGCAAATATATGTCAAGTAACAGTCATAAGGTTTAGAAAATCTTGATCACTCTCTAGAATAGCCCATTAAACATGGGTTGTGCTTGAATGCACTACATAATTGATATAACACAACCACTATGCATATCAACTAGAGTTATAGGCCCTTTATTGCAGCAAGAGGTAATCACTCTTCGATCATGCTATAATTACATCCTAATTTGTTAAACTTGAGACAACTTGAATGCACCCAATGATGATTGACACCTACATTATATGAGTGCCTCCATTTCTATCACAACATAGCCACATTAAACTTGGGTCACACATGAATGCAACCTGTATTTGTTATAGCACAACTGTGCCACATGACCAATAGAGTTATGGATCACATAATTAGTCACAAGAATCTGTTCCTTGGTTGTGATCTTATGGTGATTCCACACAACAAAATTTGGACATGAAATTCTCAAAAACCTTAACCTCTAAAAATAAAATTTGATGAGATGTTACATTAAAATATGATTTTCAAACCTAGAACTACAAATCTGACTTCACAACTGAATTATGCAAAAATAAAATGACTACCCTCAACCTGGCGATATCTTCTTGAATTTTTTCTGAATTTTCCCAAGAAAATCGTCCTTAGTTCTCCACAAACTATCTCAAGTAGAGCAAAACACTGTTGCAATAAATTAGGCACGAACTCACTTTCTTTATGTCAGCCACAATTTGATTTTTTTCTATTTTTCATGTTTGTCGAAAATTCGATGAAAATGATAGCCAACATTTCGACGAACCCTAGGTTCGTCGAAATTTCGACGAACGTCGGGGATAAACTTTCAAAAAAATTAAAATTACACATAAAATTTTGCAAGCACCCGACTAACATCAAATTTTACATATTTTGTTAGATAGTTTAGTCGGATTTTGCAGTCAAATGAGTTAGTGTGAGAGGGAGAGATATAGAGGAAGTGGGAGAGAAGGGGGTTAAAGTAAGGGGGAATTATCTAGGTAGGTTGGGAGGGATAGAGAGAGAGAGAGAGGATGTGGGAGGGAGAGAGACAACGAGAGAAATAGAGAGAGAGTTATCTAATAATCAAGATTTCTAGATAAAACTGTGTGCGATTTTTTCCATCAACGTTTCAGATCATACTCCATGATCCATCATCAAGATGATTAGCAGATAGAGAGAGACATGAGAGTTATCTAGTTATATAGGTAGCTTGCCTTAGAGAGGGACCTGAGGGAGGGAGAGGGTGGGAGGGAGATACCTTAGAGAGAGGGAGAGAAAGAGAGTTGGAGAGAGGGTGTTTCAGTGAGGACTTGTTGAGGTAGGTTGGGCATGATAGAGAGAGAGGGGGTGAGAGAGAGAGATGGAGAGGGAGAGAACATGACAAAGAGACATAGATAGAGATAGAGATAGAGATAGAGATAGAGATAGAGATAGAGATAGAGATAGAGATAGACAAAGAGAAAAGATAGAGAGACACAAAGTTACCTAGTAGGGTTCCAAAGGAAGAGACCTGGGAAATAGAGCAGGGGTGGCAAGGAGAGACCTTATAGATAGGAAGAGAGAGGTAGTGCAAGAGAGAGAGAGAGTGGGAGAGAGGGAGAGGGAAAGAGGGAGTGAGAGAGAGATAGAGGGAGTGAGATAGAGAGAGAATGAGACCTAAGTGAGGTATAGGGGGTGGGATGGAGAGACCTAAGAGATAGGGATAGAGAGAGATATATATATAGAGAGAGATCTATCTATTTATGTATATAGGGTACCTTAGGGAGAGGGGCTTGGAGGGAGAGACTTTAGAGACATGGACATAGAGGGAGTGAGACATATATAGATGTGACAGAGATATACCTGAGAGATGGAGAGGGGATTAGAGGGAGAGACTTCATAGAGAGGGAGATAGAGTGAGTGGGAAAGAGGGGGTTAGAAAGAGAGAGCTGAAAGAGGGAGAGGGTGTAGGAGGAATAGGCCTAAGAAAGGGGGCGAGAGAGAGGGAGTGGAAGAGAGGGGGTTGGAGTGAGATAATTTTCTAGGTAGGGTGGGAGGGTTAGAGAGAGAGGAGGTTAGAGAGAGAGGAGAGAGGGAGAGGGGGAGAGAGAGTTACCTAGGTAGGCTTCCAGAGGGAGAGACCTTAGAGATAGACGAAGGTGGGAGGAAGACACCAAAGATATATGGAGGGAGAGAGGGGTTGTGAGGGAGATGGAGAGGGAGAGGGAGAGGGAGATAGATAGATGGAGAGAGAGTGAAAGAGACATTTACCTATCTAGGGTGCTAGAGGGAGAGATCCAAGAGAGAGTGAACTATATATTTTAGGTGTAGGATGCTATCACTCTCTTGCTCAATTAAGGTTTTTCACCTAAAGGAAAAGAGATACATCCTACACAAAATCTAGGTGGCTCACTCAAAATAATGCAAGTATAATGGAAATATGAATTAAATGTGCCTAGATGAGATGAACTAAATGCAAATAACTAATAAAAAAGATTGATTATTAATGTAAAACTATTGAAATGCAAGTTGTTGGAAAACTCATTGTGATATGCAAAAACACCTAGAAATGAAAGCAAACTATAACATAAATGGAGGATTTCTTTTTAGTTTGATTAGGAGTGTTAGCAGCAAATCAATAAAGACAATGAAACCTAAAGATCTATCAAGTACAAAGGAAATTAAATAACAAAACAGTTATACCTATTTCTCAAAACTTCCATGATTACCTCCATAGTACCTTCTTACTTGCTGGATGATATTGTGTTGCCCTCAGATCGAACATGCAAGCAATCTGTAGATGTCTAAGACCTCCAACAAGCTTTGAAGGATTTATGCAATGTCTAAATGCCTATGACTATGAAAATGTCTATGAAAATAATGACTACTAATGCCAAATGACTATAATGACTATTAAATTAAAAATGAAGTTGTCGGATCCTGAAATTATGAGCAAAATTGTCTTTTATAGAAAACACAATTTTGAGTGGACAGATGAGATTAATTGATGACAAGAACCTAAAACGAGAGGTCCAGATTAAATCTGAGAATCCCTAATTAGGGTTAGTGAAAATTCATTAATCGAACGGTCAAAATAATATCTTAGATAATTGGATCGACCGTGGAGAATAAATGAGAGAAATTAAATAGAAAATAAAGATATTCAAAAAAGAAGAAGATAAAGACTGAACTGAAGATTAGATTTGGAAAATCAAGAATCTGCCCGATTACTTGATTTTTGGAAGATTAGATACCATTTTGAATTAAATTAATTCAAAATAATGATTTTATGAGACAATAAATAATCTTTTTCAGATTATTTACCAAAATGATTGACAGTTAAGATTGTGATGACATTTTAAATAATTTAATTTATTTAAAATGAGAGGAATATTAAATTGACAATTAAATAATTAAATTTAATTATTTAATTTAGAAGATAGGATTAAATAATTAAATAAATTAATCAATTTATTTAATTAAGACAATTAGTGACATATTAAAAAAATAAATAAAACTTATTTATCTAATAATCAGGAAGAAATATATGACAAAGGGTAATTAAATAAATTAAGAAATTTTTTTAATTAAGGGAAGACTTAGACAATTAATGACGTATTTAATAAATAAATAAAATTTATTTATTTAATAATCATGAAGAATACAAAGACATGAATTAATTAAACAATTATAAATTATTTAATTAATAGTCGAATGTCAGCCAAGGACATAATTAAATGTATTAATTATGCTAGGACGAAAGTGGTAAAAATGAAGCTTGCAGGCCTAGGTCAATTTTAGGTGTCTACATTTTTCCCCTCTTTGTCATAATGTGGCATGTTGCATTGTGACAAAGAAAAAAAGTCAAAAATATGCCCCAATGCAAAATAAGATGAGGAAGAATGACGAGGACGATTATGGTATGCCCCTCGAGAGGACAGACAGGTTCCAAGAACATGGGTGTGCTCTCGAAATTAATGAGAAGACTAGAATATGAAGAGACAAAGACTTGTTAGTGCAAAAGATATGGATGATGATATGGATGCAATGCCTATATGAGATGGGCGAGAGAAGATGACACGACTAAAGAAGATGCATATTAGTTCCTAGACCAAATCCTTCAAAACCTTACCGTAGGACTTTAATATTTATTGCTCTTAATCATCATTGGGCTAGTTGTTGTGATGGCTAACAAACACCATGATATGACATAGATCAAGGTGTACAAGGTCATACCATCACATAAGACAAGTAGTCGCAAACAAGGATGATCAAGACTCATACTAAAAGCATTATTGCCCTAGTCTTTGTCATAATCTAAGAGCGTTATTGCCCCAGTCTTTGTCATAATCAACCACAAGCAAAAAAAGACAAAAAAGACAAGTCATGAAACGTCGTTGCTCCTCTAAATCCTGTTGCTAGGACATCTTTGAGGAACTAGCAACATGACTATCAGAAAGAAATAAGACAAAGCCATTATCATGATACATCGCTGCTTTTCTAAATCCTTTTGTCGGGATGCCGCTGAGAAACTAGTAACATGAGTGTCAAAAGACAAGACAAATGTCATGATACATCGCTGCTTCTCTAAATCCTGGTGTTAGGATCTCGCTGAAAAATTAGTAACATGATAAAAAGCCAAAAACGAATGCCAAGTATTTGCCAAGTGTGTCTATATGCCAAGTGCATTGATGTGTCAATGTAAATTTAAATGATGCCAAGATGACAAATCCCGAAGGTTGCCATATTCAGGAAGGACACATCCTGAATAATGTCGATGTCTAGGAAGGACACATCCTAAAACACCAATGTCAAAGTTTTGTTCTTTAGAAGGACATATCTGAATGAACATTGACGTCAAGAGGAATGATCCTTAAGTGTCAAAAAGGATCCCTCAAAAATGTCAAATGATAGGGACGACGCCTAGGAAGGACACATCCTAAGGCACCAATGTCAAAGTTTTGTTCTTCAGAAGGACACATCTGAAAGAACATTTTTGTCGAGAGGAATGATCCTTAAGTGTCAGAAAGGATCCCTCGAAAATGTCAAATGATAGGGATGATGCCTAGGAAGGACACATCTTAAGGCACCAATATCAGAGTTTTGTTCTTCAGAAGGACACATCTGAAAGAACGTTGTTGTCGAGAGAAATGATCCTTAAGTGTCAGAAAGGATCCCTCGTAAATGTCAGATGACAATGCCGATTCCTAGGAAGGACACATCCTAAGGCATAAATGACAGAGGTTATTTTTCATAAGGACCCATCTGAAAGGTAACTAAGAGTTGATAGTTTGATTGGTTGTGATAATTTGACTTGTTTTGACTAAGTTTGACTTGTTTTGACTGAGTTTGACTTGTGTTGACTGAGTTTGACTTGTGTTGGCCATATGTCGATATTGTCATGATGATTTGTGACGATGAGATTGTCCTGCTATGATAATGATTGTCATGATGAGTTTTGTTCGTTTGGGAAAGATTCGTGTTGTCTTGAAGACTTTTTGATGTGTGTGCTAGTGTGATGCCATGAACCCTAATGGACTGACCTAGTGCGGCCTCAGGGGCTCATCGACAGATGGCCTTGCCTACGTCATGCACTCAGAGACCTCGTAGTTCGACAATGACATGGACTGACTGACATGACTGACTTTGACTCCATTTTTAGGATTTTGACATTGATTTGAATATTTTTGTGTTTTTCTTTAGGACATTTTATGATTTTTAGGTCTTTCTTCAAGACATTTTATGATGCTTTTGGTCTCTCTTTAGGACATTTTATGATGTTTTTGGTCTCTCTTCAGGACATTTTATGATGTTTTTGTCTTTTTTTCAAGACATTTTATGATGTTTTTGTCTTTTTGTCATTTTATGATTTTTTTGGATTTTGTCGTTTAAGAGGATCGTAACAAACACATATGACTGATGCCTACACATGAGAATCCAAGGACAAACATGATTGTGCCCCTAGTCAAGCTGAATACCAATTGACAGGTGATGACAACATTGTTTGATGTGGGAAGGACGCATCTCGAAACAACGTGAGGATGATGATGATAATGTGACGAAAGTATGAAGGTCTACAGCTAGGCCAGGAACGCAATCAAGTAAAATTTTGGATAATGTGCTTGTATGGATTAGACTCATTGCATTTGGAATGACTTGGTTAGGACTAGATGGGATGATGATTATCCTTAGACCATTTGACAAGGGAAAGCCAAGATAGGTGACCGACATGAAAGGATAGGGGTGGCCTTGGTAAAAGATGGGAGACATGAGACTAATGGAATTGTCATATGATTTTCAAGGACTATGTCGTATAAGGACAATAAGACTATGACAGTCAATGACATGATATTTCATGAATAATGTATGATCGAAGGATAGACATGTCAAGAGTTTTCCCAAAGCATGCTTTATGTGTGCCAGTTTTATGTCAAGACTAAGATAGGTGGGAAAAATGAGTGGAAATGATAGGGCTTAGATGGATGTCAATGTCATGAGGAAGGCAGGGGAAAATGAGACGACTTGCCCCCAAGTATAAAATTCCACATAGAGGATTTATTTTACACATGACGCCTGTTTGCCAGGTTTTCATCATGGTACTTATCCAGGGCACATGTTTGCCAGGTTTTCACTATTGGATGAACTTTTTCTCTTTACTATTTCCTTGAATTTTTGATTTTTTTTGGGTCACCAAGACACCTGTTTGCCAGGTTTTCATCAGGGTGACAATTTTTTGACATTTTTCATTTTTTTTTTCTATTTTTGATTTTGCAGATAGTCTGGATGCTTTAGATGACCACTGACTCTTCTGAATCCATTGACGGTGCCAATGTAGAGACTAGTGCCATGATATGCCAATAATGTCATGTTTGAAGTAGTTGTCTTGTCAGGATCGTAGCGCTTGTATACAACTGATCGATGTCATTGTGGTCCTTTCTGATACTAGAGTTGGCCTTATCAAAATACACACATCACAATAGAGTGCCATGAGAGTCCTTGTGGTAAAGAGTTACTGCCATGATGTGACGGATTTGTGACGTGGGATTTTTGGACTTTAGGCGAGATGTAGGATTATGACAAATGATGGTAGATGTGGAAAGGTTGTTTGGACGTTTGGATGAATGACTTTTTATTTTCCAAACTTGGGATAGTGGATGATGGATTTTGGAGGGATGGTGTTTGGAACCAACACTTTTATATGCCTTGATTGATGACCATTTTGAAGGAGGTGAACATGTGTTATATGTGGGAGTCCTCTTGTCTTGTGGCTCCACATTGTGATTGAATTTTGTATTTGACTTGGTATCTTTGTTTGATCCATCTTTCTTTGGGATCCATTTTAATTTCATTTGTCCACTTGTCCTTTTTTTTGATTCAATGGCCTTTGATATTTGAGTTTGATCTTTTGTCTTGTAAGACTTTTGTTTTTGTTGATTCCAAAGGGAAGGTTTATTTATGATGGAATGACGGTTCATGGTGTGGGTGGAGGGGGTGTTGGCAACAATCTTATGACAAGGATTTCTCATGGATTCCATTTTGACATTTGTATATGACAAGGTTGCCCCCAGTATTGCGGAGGTACCACTAACATCATTTGATTTGTTGTCTGAGGAATAACCAAAACCTTGATGTCTGTAATTTTCCTGAAGTTGTATTGGTTCTAGAATGCCTTGCTCATGTATGCCTAGTCCTTTGCCTTGATATTGCATGCTTTGAAATATTTTGTTTGTGATGGGGTATTTATTGTTTTGAAAGCAAGATGCTAACCCATCATGGTGTCTATGGACACTGTCACTTGTAATATTTTCATCTGCAAGAAAGCCTGCTCTGACAAAAATAGATGACCCTAGTTGGTAAAGTGTCTTAGCTTCATTGTCTTATTAGACATATTCCTGATTGATATCTGTGGTCTGATCTTGTGACATGTCAGGTTTAGATGATTCGGTTGGTGCTTCCAAGGCAATGTCGAAGCCATCATTATGTTTAGTGTCATAGAGTCCAATGATTTTAGCTATAACTTGATCATATGCAAGCATGTCCCTAGTGGAAGATTCTTGTTCTGGAGGAATATCGTCTATGTGTCCCATGGAGGAAAGTGTCTCATCTTGGATAATGTTGATAATCAAGGCTTGTATAGGTTCGGCAAGTGTTTGATCATGAATGGCATAAAGGTCAAGGAGTGGATCATTTTGGACTTCTTGTTCAATGGTAGGGTCTTGGTCGAAGATGGGGTTGTCATGGATTTGGAATTCTTGGTCACTGGTAGGTGTACTTTGGATGTCATGATTGTCTTGAAGGAATCCTTGAATGGAGTTTAAGATAGGGTCATGGGATGGACTACCTTGTTCTTGACATTAGGGTGACATTATAATGTCATGCTTTGGGCTTTCATTTTGACATGTATCCTCAAGTTTATTAAATAGGATTTGACTTTGAGTAATGATAGAGCTTTCATGACTAGATGTGGCTTGTGAGGGGATGACTTGAAAAGGATTAATGACCAAAGGACTAGGATAGGACGTGGGAACTTGGACTGGACTAGTATATGAAGGACTAGGATAGGACATGGGGACTTGGACTCGACTAGCATGTGAGGGACAAGGATAGGACATGGAGTTTTGGACTGGATATATCATGGAGTCTTGGACTGGATTAATTGTTGAAGGACATGGCTATGACATGGAGACTTCGACTGGTTTGGTGTAAGGTTGATTGAAATAGGACATGAAGACTTGGACCGGATCGGTATGGTATGATGTGGGGACTTGACAAGAGTTGGTAGATGGTTGATAAGGCATGTAGACTTGGACGGGATTGATAGGTGAAGGACTAGCATATGATGTGGAGACTTTGAATGGACTAGTGGACAGTTGGTTTCCCTTGTCAAAGTTAGGATAAGGATGATAACTGGACGTGTGTTGTGAATTAATGATAGGATTTGTGTCAAGTGACTGTTGATGGTGAGGGTAGACGGATGGAGGTGGCAAAGTATTTATGTCAAAGCCATGTGGTAACTTAGCCCCTTCGTCCAAAAGCATGGCTAGATACCTTTGAGGGTCACATAAGATTTTATTTTTTTACAAAGGAGAATATATCAGGATTTTACGCTGTAGCTTCTAAGTCTTTGACATATATTCGTCCATTTTGGTCTCTTTGTATGAATGGTTCATAAATTTTTTGTGATGAAGATGGCATGTTCACAGAAGATTGCATGTTCATGTTGTGGAATGGGTTGGAAAAATTCCAATGTTGGCTTGTGTCATAAGTGTTATTGTCGATGTTGGGATTGGAATCTTGTCCAAAGTTTGCCATTTTTTGTTGTTGTCTTTGAAGCCTAGTCTCAACCGTAAAAGGGATTTGCTCAAGTGAGGATGATGCCAATGACAACTAAATGTGAGGATGATGACAACCTATGTTTTTCAGATTTTTTGGATAAATGATGACAATGCAAGACTATGTTTTTGGATTTTTGACAATAAGGGATGCAATATGACAATGTTGTCTAAAGAAAATGACTAATGCCAAAGGACAATGAAGACTAAGATGACAAGTTATGTCACTAACTTTTTGTATTTTTGGAATAAAGGATGACAATGCAAGATGATGATGATGTTTTCCTAAGGAAATGATTGATGACGAGGTTGTGAAAGCCAATATGAGGACTAAGATGATGATGATTGACTAAGGACTTAATGTTATAAATGCAAAGTCTAGGTCCAAAATGATGACTAAGATTCAACAATGCAAAGTCTAAGTTCAAAATGAGGACTGAGATTATTTTTCGATGTTTTGTTGAAAAGTCTGAGTTGTCTAAGGTCGATTGTTTGTATCCAGATTTGTGACTGTTGTGTATATTGTTTGAAAATCTAGAAAACACTTGACAAACACAATGTTCTAAATGTAACCAATCACACATTAGATAAGTACAATCCTAGGTTAGGCCATGACAGTATTCGCTAGATTCCATGTGGGTTTCCCCAACCGCATATCTGTAGCGTGTGAATTCAGAAGCTTGGCTGCATGGGCTCCCCCTTACAGTGCACTCTCTTCTCAGGCCAACCAAGCTTCCAACCCCCATGAAACTCCCATGGCGAGCTGATCACATCTACTACAAACTACGAAAGTGTGGATGCCTTCACACCGACCAGTGCTGTGCTAGCAAATAGAAGGATTTTGGCTTACTACACAAAATTTTTTAGTTAGGGACCCTCGTTCGAGTGGCCATACATGGGGCAAGAGATTAATCACCATTAAGGTGGCACTCCAGCCTTAAGAGGTTAAGCTCAACAGGGTTTAAGGGAGTACAACTCCGTCCGTATGACACATCCGCACAAGCAACCTTAGGTTTTCTCTTAAGGTTTACATTTATATACTGGTCGGGGGTAGCTTGGCTTTAGCTCTGTTGCCGGTTTGAGTCACGTTGGGGTGATGAAATCCTCAGGCAGACCCAATTTCTAGAGTTGGTAACTGTTTCTCTTACACCCAAGATCGCCCGAAAGCGCAAGGGGAGAGGATACTCCGATATACCAAGTCAGGGTAATAACAAATAAAAATGGGTTTGGTTTTCTGATCACAAGGTTTTCACCAAGTGAGAGCATACTCACCTACCATTTGTTCAAACACAATCAGACACTTGCAAATAAAATTCATTTTAGAGCACAAAGGAAATATTCCTAAATTAAAAAATGCAAACAAGTGGTTTGAGAGATAAATATTCGACAAACGTAGCTGCAAAACCACATGTCAATAGTTTGAATATATGTTTTTGACTCACGAAAAACTCCAACGCCACATGCTGCCAACAAAGATTAGTAAAAAAAATAAAAAAATAAAAACTTAAATGAAAATAGCAAACTTAAAATAATGATAACTTCCTCCAAACTTAACAAAATTTTAAGTGGTAGATATCCATGGAAAACTGAAAATCAAACCCTCAAAACCCAGAAAGGATTTTCCACAACTCTACACAAAAAGAATGTTATATGCAAAAGAAAACATGGGTTTTAAAAATAAAATTAAAAAAAACAGCAATCACTAAAATAGTCACAACTTTCTCAAATCTTAACAAAATTTGAAACCGTTTGAAGTTCTGGAAAGCCGAGACAGAGGTCTACAAAACCCAGAAAACATTTTAATTTTTTTTTATTCACCCATTTTTCTATGCTCAAATGAAGGTGACAGGATTTCGTATGACTTCTTGGCTGTAACCTGCAAAATAGTGAAAACAAACAAGAACACACACAAATTTCTCTACAAAATGTTGGGTTCACCAATGTAACTGAGGATTTATTTTTAGTTTGATTAGGAGTGTTAGCAGTAAATCAGTAAAGACAATGAAACCCAAAGATCTATCGAGTACAAAGGAAATTAAATAACAAAACAGTTATACCTGTTTCTCGAAACTTCTATGATTACCTCCATAGTACCTTCTTACTTGCTAGATGATATTGTGTTGCCCTCAGATCCAACATGTGAGCAATTTGCAAATGTCTAAGACCTACAACAAGCTTTGAAGGATTTATGCAATGTCTAAATGGCTATGACTATGACAATGTCTATGAAAATAATGACTACTAATGTCAAATGACTATAATGACTATTAAATTAAAAATGAAGTTGTCAGATCCCGAAATTATGAGCAAAATTGTCTTTTATAGAAAACACAATTTTGAGTGGACGGATGAGATTAATTGATGACAAGAACCTAAAATGAGAGGTCCAGATTAAATCTGAGAATCCCTAATTAGGGTTAGGGCAAATTCATTAATCAAACGGTTAAAATAATATCTCAGATAATTGGATCGACGGTGCAGAATAAATGAGAGAAATTAAATAGAAAATAAATATATTCGAAAAAGAAGAAGATAAAGACTGAACTGAAGATTAGATTTGGAAAATCAAGAATCTACCCGATTACTTGATTTTTGGAAGATTAGATACCATTTTGAATTAAATTAATTCAAAATAATGATTTTATGAGACAATAAATAATCTTTTTCAGATTATTTACCAAAATGACTGACAGTTAAGATTGTGATGACATATTAAATAATTTAATTTATTTAAAATGAGAGGAATATTAAATTGACAATTAAATAATTAAATTTAATTATTTAATTTAGAAGATAAGATTAATTAATTAAATAAATTAATCAATTTATTTAATTAAGACAATTAGTGACATATTAAATTAATAAATAAAACTTATTTATCTAATAATCAGGAAGAAATATATGAGAAAGGGTAATTAAATAAATTAAGAAATTTATTTAATTAAGGGAAGACTTAGACAATTAATGACGTATTTAATAAATAAATAAAATTTATTTATTTAATAATCATGAAGAATACAAAGACATGAATTAATTAAACAATTATAAATTATTTAATTAATAGTCGAATGTGGGCCAAGGACATAATTAAATGTATTAATTATGCTAGGACGAAAGTGGTAAAAATGAAGCTTGCAGGCCTAGGTCATTTTTAGGTGTCTACAATACTAAAAAAATTTCGTACTAGGACTCATTCACCATTCTGGGAGAATTAGTCCTAGATCAGGAAAACTATTCTGGAGCTTGTTTCAGAAAAATGGGTATCCAAAACTACAGAAAACCTATTTTAGGCCTTGCAGTGAGACTCATTTTCCATCAATGGAAAATCAATCAAATTTTTATTTTTTAAAAATCCAAAGGTGGAAACTGAAGCCCTCAGTATGCTCTTCAGTTCCTGACAAGTGTCCCCCTCCGAAAGTGACTTTTTGTTGATATTTTCCTTGGTCAACAAGATGTATTCAATAAATCTTCAACCTATTCTTCAATGATTTCCAAGTCTTCAAGATGCCTAAATCTACAAACACACAAGAAGAGAAGGATAAATGTTGGATGTTAGGGCATGGGGGTTTTCCCTAGTCAAACCTCTTTTTAGGTAATTAAACCAAAATGACGAAATAAAGTAATGAAGCATGCAACAATGTAATTTGTACCTTACCTTGATGATTGATCTTGATTTTCTGCAAAAAAAGATGAAGATTCTGCCCTTAAATTTCTAAAAATGCTCTTTTGATCACCAAGTATGCTAAAACATTAGCTTGCTTGACTTGAGATGGAAGAATGATGGATGAGTAATGAAGAATGGTTATGATTTAGGGTTTAGAGACTTATATTTATAGGTAATCCACCTTGTTTTCCTATTAATTAGATCCCTAAGGCCAACATGAAGGAATAATAAACTTAAATTCTAGTTTTTCATGCTCAAAACTCAAAAATAGCCCAAATGGGACTAATTTGCCACCTTGGGCGAATTAGTCCCACCTGGCAGGGACTCATTCACCACAGATGGTGAATTAGTCCCAAAGGTGCCCATTTGCCAGTTAGGTTTGTGGGGAATGAGGAATTCTAGTTCTTATGTTGATTTCATCAAGTATTTGATCAAATTATTCCTTGGGATGCACAATATGGGGTCATAGGGGCCTATTAATGATTGTGTAATGGTCAATTAGGGATTGGGACATAGAATTCAATGTGAAAGTGTGATTAAATACTCTTTACAACACTAAAATGAGGTCCACACAGCTGAGAAAGGCACAACATCCAATGTGAATGCGTAAAATGCATTACAACACTAGATTAAAGTTAGATTTAGTTCACAAGCCTTCTAGATTGATGTGAAAATACATTTTATAATGTTTAATTAAGGGAAGATGGGTTCATTAAGTCTAGAGAAGTGTGAAAGTCTTTTACAATAGTTTACAACACCTTTACAAGACAATGTTAGATGTATTTTCAAGGGTCCAAGACCTCGTGTGGATGTGTAAAACACCTCACAACACTAAATCAATGCCTCATTATGTCCAATTTATCATCAATTATTCCCAAATCAAGCAAGTTACCTTTTTTATATGGTACATTTAGGCCCCACTTTAGTGAGAGGATGAACTTACTTCAAACTCACACTAATGTAGACATTCCAGAGAGGTCCAATCATACCAATCCGGATGGTCTAGGATAACAAAGATTGAGAAAATAGTCAACCCCCCAGGATTTAAGATCCCAAGTCAAACCAAAATGAGTGCAAAAGGACAAGCACAAGGTGTATATTATGCAACAATACAAGATTCATGATCATACAATGGAAAGAGCTAGAAGGGAAAAGTGAAAATGAAAAAGGTGGCTCAAGTTTGACTATTTGTCCAATGTGTTGTGGATTAGTTCTAGGCTATTTTTCTAGAAAAAAAGAATGTGTATTCAATCTAGGGTGATGGAACTCTTGGTTATCCACCAAGTGAGAAAGCCCAATTATACTCACTCTAGGGCCACATAACTTTTGGTCGTCCATAGGGTGAGAAATCCACAACATACTCACTCTAGGGCCAAGGAAATTCTGGCTATATGTGGGGTGAGAAATCCACAAGGTGGCTATGGGGAAAGTCATGCCTCAGAATGGGCTTCTCACTCAACCATACCAAAGTTATACATCTTGATAAATTTAATAAGGTGCCACAATGAAAATTGATTTTTGAGCTCTATGAGCTAAGCAAAGCTTTGTATGCTTGACACTCATAGACGAACAGGATGGCACCACAAGCATGCAGGTTGTATTATGCAAGATGGCCTTATAACAATTATTGTAAATGCAAAAATAATGTAAGGTGTGTTCAAAGGGATTTTTCTTAGTTCGTGCAAGGCCTCATCTTAGGGAACATCGTGCTTAATGTTTCCAAGAGAGGATGTGTCAAAAGAAGTATCACACTCTTGGAGGGAATCAAGCCCAATGAATCCACCAAGAAAAAGATGCATCACAAGAAGAAAGAAATCACACAATGAAATGTGATCGGTGATGTATGCCACCACTTTAAAGCAATTGCAAATACTAGTACTATGAGAAATTGCTTTAAAGTAGAAGGAGAACATGAGGGTTTACCTAGAAAGCCCTATCCAAAGTCATATGTTTCTGATAAAGTACATCATGAAAATTTAGTATGTCACATGTGAGCCAACTTAAGGAACATCGTCCATGGAAAGCTTGCTCTTATGTGTTCATGAAAGGTTAATTACTAGCCAAAGGAGGAAACAACAAGTGACATATGAGGACAAGGCTACTAAACCCCTTGCCCCCACTTAGTGCAGGACAAAGGTTAGCCAAAATGATTGATGGAATGCATGCTAGAGTGAAAATCAGTAGCAATTAGAAGGATTGGGTGCCCCCACATAAGGAAAAACACCAAACTCCTTAAAATGTTGGATTTTATGACTCAAAGCCTTATATTCATTAGTAGAATGACCATGCACTCTGTGATAGGCACAAAATGAAGTTTTGTAATAAAATTTTTTTTGAGTTCTTGGAGGAAGGGTGATCAAGTGATCTTGGAGAAGTCTTGACAAGATACCCTCTTGATCAATGGGAGAAGATGGTCTTGTAGTTTGTGACAAATATGTTTCTTACTTAGTACAATATGTCATACTTACGCAAGACTCTTTAGATTGTGATATTTTGTTCTCTCCTTTGCAGGAGGGTGTAAAATCTAATGAATTCAATTCATTAGTGTTTTGCATGATGACATTGACCTTAAGTGAAGAGTTCATTGTGTGTTTGATTGTTTGCAAAGGAGAATGATGAAGACCACTAGTGTTGATTAGTTCAGGATTCTTTGCAGTTAAAGTTAGTTTAGAGGAATTGTTTGTGATATTATTCATGTTAAGTGAAGGCTTGGTTATTTCTATCAAAGGACAATAACCAATACCATGAGTTGTTGGTTGTGTGAGAGGATCAATAGGATTGAGGATACCTTGTTCGTTACCACCACATAATTTTCCACTATATCTAAGTTGTTTAATAAGTTCATAACCTCATCCATAAAGCTTTTTCATTGCTTTTGGATCGGGTGGTTGTTCGTGATTAAGTTCTTCAAATTTTGTTGTGTAATTTGCATCTTTTTCTAAAGTTTTTGAGGTGGATGGTTTCGAGAGGTCATCCAAATTTTGTGCTGAAATTATCATTGTTTCTTTTCCCTTATTTGAATCTTTGTTGATGATTTTGTATTCGCCCATGAATTCATGTTCGAAATCCAAGGACCCCAATCATATTCTAATAACTTTGTGACTTCTTGAATGTGTTCTTCTTTGTATGTTTGTTGCATGGGTTCTACTTGTGTGGTTGGTGTTAATGTGTTTAAATGATACATGTTGTTGTTCTCAATCTACAAATGACTATTTGGATCAGGGTTGGCTTCAAGTGTGTACACATTGTTATTGTGAATGTATTTCATTTTGTGATGAAGAGTGGAAGGAACTACATTCATTTCATGAATCCATGGTCAGCCTAGAATTAGGTTATATGAAAGTTCATGAGGCATAAAATGAATTTTTGTATTCAATGTGGCCACTCCAACTATAATAAGCGAAGTAATAACACCAAGTGGTTGTTTTGCTACATTTTAAAATCCTTTAATAGATAGAGAATCGGGTTGGATTTTTGATTTATCCACACGAAGCCTATCCAAGAGTTTTACACTACACACATTTAGAGCTGAGCCATTGTCAACAAGGGTTCGCTTTATCCCTGTCATATGGTATTGAGATATTATTTGGAAAGCTTCATTTTCTTTTTGCACATCCAAAGGGGGAAGTTCATTTTGGTGGAAAGCAATGTCAACATTCGATCCTTGACTTATGGTTGCTATGTCATTCAGTTGCACATTACAAGGGATAGGAACTTGTTGTAAGGCCATTTGAAGTATAGTGTGATAGGTAGGTGATGTCTAAAGAAGGTCCCAAAGGGAGATATTTACAGGAGTGCTCTTAAGTTTTTCAATGAGATCATACTCCCTTAATCGAGGGGCACTAGGCAGTATAGAATCAGGAAAAGGTAAAGAGGTTGGGGTTGGTTGTGGCAGTGACAAATTGTTTTGAGTGTTATATGCATGAGAAAAAGTATTATGACTCAGTTGTTGCAACACATTATTCTAAGGTGGGTAAAGGATAAGTTCAAGTTTGTTATGAGTGTGAGGTTTGCGTTATGGTAGGTATAGAATTAGAAGGTTCTTAGGATGTCCCATGGGGTATGTATGAGGACCATTGATCGAGGGGGATCTAATGGATGCTTGTGCATTAAAACCCTTACTGGTCTTGGTTTGATGTATCTCTAATGAAGGGAAATCTAGAATCACCTTTTTATTATGAGCTAAGGGAGACACATTACTATTGTTGTGATTTTATAGCACCATGATATTCTCCCTAGGAGGAGATTTTTTAGGAGAATTACAAATCAAATGTTCAGAATATTCATGGATTGGATCTAATAAAATGACTTCATTGCAAGTAGGGGAATGATCGATGGTTGAATTTTCTTTTTGATCAGTAAGGGGAAGATGAGGGGAAGAGTCTATTTGATTATCATGTTTCCCTAAGGTCTCATTCTCATGTTCCATTTTATTTACCCTAGGAGGAGAGCTTGTAATGTGTTCATCCATGGTTGAAGTTTGGAAAGTGGCTTCATCACAAATAGGGGAGGAGTAAAGAGAAGGACCAGTATGGTTTTCATTGTTGCAAAATAGATATTCCCATAGGATAGAAACATTAGGGAAGGGAGGGATAATATTATCATGAATTTTTATAGGTATATCTTCTAACACCAATCTATACTTTTTTAATCGAGGAGGGATATTAGGAGAAGAACAAGTTTTATTATCATGGTTATGGAGACTAGGTACAATAATGTCTAGAAATGTTGCTATGATGTCATTATCTTGTTGTGTTGTGTGATCGTCATGATTAATTATTGTGATTTCCTCTTCTTTAGTAGTTTTATGTCTAATAGGAGAGGTAAGCAGAGAGAAACAACTCGGATCGTCAAAACTCTCATCAATTGGTTCTTCTAACACTATAATATCTACATCACAAGTGTGAGAGATAATAAGAGAAGAAAAAATGTGATTGTTATGATTATCCAAGGTCTCTTTCTCTATACAAACCTTATTCACATAAGGGATACTAGGGGAGGGATCAATGATGAACAAAAAGAAAGGGGAAAGCAGCTCATATTCATATGCACCTAACAAAATTTTCTTACAAAATGCGATAAGATCTAAAAATAGTACATGAAATATAATAACTATAGATTTTTGTAATGAAAACATGATCTAATGATTATTCTACAAATTTGAAATGTAACTATGCTAAAGTAAACATGTAGAAGAGGAGTGCAATTTTTCAAAAAATTAAGGATGATAATTGATGGATTCTACTATGCAACAATGTAACAATGCAAATATTAAATTAAGCCATGCATAAAATGAGCTAATTTAAGCTAGATTTGATGAAATGCATGTTACAGAAACACAACTAATTGATACAAATAGTTACTGGCATCAAATAGAAGCATAGAAATAGGGTTTTCAACTCTGTAAAAGATAGTTTCAAGGGTGAAAAGGAACTGATTCGCCCAAGGTGGCGAATGAGTCCTAGTGAGGAATTTTTTTAGAATTTGAAAATATTTTTCATGGATTTTGATGTTTGATAGGCTATAAGATGCAAACATAAGATGAAAATGGAAAATTTCAAAAATAATTAATGATTTTAGACCCAAAAATGCAACCTAAATGCACTTTTCATGAATGCAAACCCTAATGCAAGGTCAATGCAAGCTAGATCTATGATGGACTCCAAATAAGAAAAGAAAAGTATTCTAAAGGTGGGTTCACCAAAATTAACCATAGATTTTTTAGGTGTAGGATGCTATGACTCTCTTGCTCAATTAGGGTTTTTCACCTAAAGGAAAACAAATAGATCCTACACAAAATCTAGGTGGCTCACTCAAAATAATGCAAGTATAATGCAAATATGAATGAAATGTGCCTAGCTGAGATGAACTAAATGCAAAGAACTAATAAAAGAGATTGATTATTAATGTAAAACTACTGAAATGCAAGTTGTTGGAAAACACATTGTGATATGCAAAAGGACCTAGAAATGAAAGCAAATTTTAACATGAATAAATGAAATTGAAGGTGTGCACCTATGAACTTGATGTAGATTGGAAATGAATTTTGAAATGCTATTGATACTAAAAAAATTTCCTACTAGGACTCATTTTCCATTCTGGACGAATTAGTCCCAGATCAAGGAAACTGTTATGGAGCCCGTTTGGAACAAATGAGTATCCAAAACTACCAAAAACCTATTGCAGGCCTTGCAATGGAACTCATTCTCCATCAATGGTGAATCATTCCAATTTTGAATATTTGAAAATCCAAAGGTGGAAACTAAAGCACTCGGTCTGCTCTTTGGTTCCTAATAGGTGTCTGCCTCCGAAAGTCTAATTTCTAGGCTTGAAAGTGACTTTTTGTTGATATTTTTCCTTGGTAAACAAGATTTCTTCAACAAATCTTCAACCTATTCTTCAATGATTTCCAATTCTTCAAGATTCCTAAATCTACAAACACAAAAGAAGAGAAAGAGAAATGTTGGATGTTAGGGCATGGGGGTTTTCCTTCATCAAACCCCTTTTTAGGTAATTAAACCAAAATGATGAAATAAAGTAATGAAGCATGGAAAAATGGAATTATTACCTTTCCTTGATGATTGATCTTGATTTCGTACAACAAAAGATGAATATTCTACACTTGAATGTCTAAAAATGCTATCTTCATCACCTAGAATGCTAAAACCCTAGCTTGCTTGACTTGAGATGGAAGAATGATGGATGAATAATGAAGAATGGTTATGATTTAGGGTTTAGAGACTTGTGTTTATAGGAAATCCACCTTATTTTACTATTAATTGGATCCCTAAGGCTGACATGAAAGAATAATAAACTTAAATTCAAGTTTTTCCCACTTAAAACTCGAAAATAGCCCAAATGGGACTAATTCGCCACCTTGGGTGAATTAGTCCCACTTGGCAGGGAATCTTTTCCACCTTGGGTGAATTAGTCCCACTTGGCAGGGACTCATTCACCAACGATGGCGAATTAGTCCCAATGGGACCCATTTGCCAACTGGGTTCTTGGGGAATGAGGAGTTCTAGTTCTTATATTGATTTGATCAGGTATTTGATCAAATTATGCCTTGGGATGCACAATATGGGGTAATAGGGGCCTATTAATGATGATGTAAAGGTCAATTAGTGCTTTGAACACAAATTTCAATGTGAAAGTGTGATTAAATACATTGTACAACACTAAAATGAGGTCCACACAACCTAGAACAGCACAACATCCAATGGGAATGTCTAAAACACATTAAAAAACTCGATTAAAGTTAAATTTAGTTCACAAGCCTTCTAGATTGATGTGAAAATACATTTTATAATGTTGAATTAAGGGAATATGGGTTCATTAAGTCTAGAGAAGTGTGAAAGTATTTTACAATAGTTTACAACACCTTTACAAGATATTGTTAGATGTATTTGCAAGGGTCCAAGACCTTGTGTGGATGTGTAAAACACCTCACAAGACTAATTCAAGGCCTCATTAAGTCTAATTTATCATCAATTATTCCCACATCAAGCAAGTTACCTTTTTTCTATGGTACATTTAGGCCTCACTTTAGTGAGAGGATGAACTTGCTTCAAACTCACAGTAAAGTAGACATTCAAGAGAGGTACAATTGTAGCAATGCGGGTGGTCTAGGATAACAAATATCGAGGTATTAGTCAAACCCCTAGGATCTAAGATCCCAAGTCAAACTGGACATGAGTGGAAAAAGGAAAAGCAAATGCTGGGTTTTACATACAGAAGACAAGATCCATGATCATAAGTTCGATGGAAAGAGCCAGAAATAGAGAAGGGTTGGACCTGAGAGGAGATATCTAGGCAGAGGGGGATAGGAAGATGGGGTAGAGAGGAAGAACATAGAAGAAAATTATTAGAGAGATTATATAAATACTTATATAGGAAGATCAAGATCTATCTAAGGAAGTGTCGTGGGAGAGGGAGGAGAGAGAGAAGGATAAAGATAAGGAAAGAGAGAAAGAAGAGAGAGAGAGAGATAGAGAGAAGAGAGAGAGAGAGGAGAGTAGATATAGAGAGATGGAGGAAATGGTGGGGAGTGGAGGAAGAATGAGGAGAGACAAGAGAATTAGATAGAGAGACAGGAAGAGATCAGGGAGAACTGAGACATGAGAGAGAGGTAAATCTGAAAGAGAGAGAGATAGGAAAGTTTAAGTGAAAGGACTTATCAAATTAATACAGGAAGGATAAAGGAGTAAGAGAAAGAAAGAAGATATATATTCATAAAGAAGGAGAAAGACTAAACTATATAAATGCGCTACCTAGAAGGTCTTAAAGAAAGAAAGAAAGGAAATTAGAGACTCAGAGAGAGGAATAAAGCATGAAATGGATTCAAGATAAAGGTAGGTAGAAGAAAACAAGAAGATATGGAAAGGATAAAGGAAATGGAAAGGTAGGAGAAGAGAGAGTAGAGAGAGAAAGGAAAGATGGAGGGAACCAATTAGGGAGGGATAAGTAAAGATAGAGGCTCTCAAAGGAGGACAGAAATGGAAAGAGTGGAGAGGGAGAGGGAGATAAAGACGTAGGGAGATCAAGACTGAGGAGATATGGAGAAAAAGCAGGAGACCGGAGAAGATCTGAGAGGGAGGAAGGCGAAGGATCTCAAGGAGGACTTGAGACCTCAAAGGAGGGAGATCGTCGGGAGGAAGGGAAAGAGGGAAGGCTCCGAAAGGGAGATCCTCTCGAGGAAGTCGGAGGGAGGGTGGAAGGGAGAGGATAGGGGATGGAGGAGGGGTGGAGATGGAGGAGGGAGAGGGAGGAGAGGAATGGAAAGAGTGAGAGATAGTGGGCATGGAGTGGAGGATTCTTGAGGGAGGACTCAGGGGAAAGGAAGAATGGTGGATCTGGAGAAGATCTAGAAAGGAGGAGAGATGGAGAAGAATGAGAGGGAGTGAGAAGAGAGGGAGGGAGGAGAGGAGTGGAGAGAGGATAGAGAGTGGAGGAGGAAAGATAACAGAGAGGGAGAGTGGAAGTCTGAGAATGGAAACAGTGGAAGGAGAGACGGAGAAAGAGAGAGGGGTGGTGGAGAGAGAGGGAGAGAGGGAGTGGAGGGAAGGGGAAGGAAGAGAGGGGAGATGTGGATACATCGATGCCTGGAAGACAGACAAGAGGAACGCAGACGTGAGGAGCACAGAATCCGGCTGGTGGCAACAGGATGGAAGCACAAGAGGAGGACTTGATGAGACGGGATGATGACAAAAGGAGATGACAGATGGATGAGAGATCTTTAGGAGGGAGAGGAGGTGGAGGGAGATCCAAGAGGGAAAGAGGAAAGATTACTCTATCCAGTTATCTCAGGGTGAGGGCTGCTTTAGGGAGACAATTCAAGAGAGAGGGAGGAGAGACTTGGAGATATAATGAGAGGAGTGAGAGTGGAGGGAGTGGTGGAGATAGAGGGATGGGATAGAGATAGAGTGGACAGAGAGAGATGGGATGAGGTCAGAGGAGAGGACTTGGAGTGAGAGGCAGAGAGAGAGGGAGTGGAGAGGGGGTTGGAGAGGAAGAGGGGTGGAGAGAGTGGTGGGGAGGGAGAGAGAGAGAGAATATATATATATATATATATATATATATATATATATATATATATATATATATATATATATATATATAGAGAGAGAGAGAGAGAGAGAGAGAGAGAGAGACCGAGAGAGTTATCTAGTTAAGTATAGGTAGGGGTGCCTTAGGGATCTAGGACCTTAGGAGAGGGGTGGAGAGGGAGAGGGATTTGGAGATAGAGATGGAGAGAGACAGAGAGTGGAGAGAGACTTGAGAGGGAAGATGGTGGAGTGGAGGAGAGGGGAGTAGGGAGAGGGGGCTGGGAGAGACCAAAAGAGGGAGAGTGTTGGAAGAGAGACCAAGAGAGAGGAGAGGGGATATCGGGCCGATTTATGGCGACGTTAGGAGGTGAGAGGGATGTATATCGGTAAGGTGGATGGTGAGAGAGCATATTGGCTTTATAGGCTATGACCCGAGATAAGTGAGTAGAGGCGCAGATTATGACCGGGAGATAGAGGTAGAGCTGGGTATTTATGACAGAGCGTGGAGGAGATAGATGACTGGAGTGTTCTGTTTAAGTTTAGTGATAGTGAGATCATGGTTTCAGGCGGCTCATCGGTATGGAGAATTAGGGTTTAAGGTATAATGTCTAGGGATTGAGGGTTTCGTCAAGAGAGATATGGCCAATGAGTGATGCAAGATTTTAATTTATATATATATATATATATGATATATATATATAAAGAGAGAGAGAGAGAGAGAGAGAGAGAGAAGGGTATCTGAGAGAGAGAGAGAGAGAGAGAGAATGTGAGAGAGAGAGATATAGAGAGATAGAGAGATGAGAGAGAGATTGAGTGAGATTTAATGTTTAAGGTTTCATGTATTAAGGGTTTAAGGGTATAGAGTTGAGGTATTAGGGTTTAAGGCATAGTGTCTAGGGTTGATGGTTTAGGGATATGGTTTAGGGTTAATTGAGAGACCTAGATGGCTAAGGAGGGATGGATGGCTGAGAGAGAGAGAGAGAGGAAACCTTTAGAAAATCAACATTTTCGTAACATGATCATTTTTTGAAGAAGTTGACATATAGCCATTTTGTATAGCAAGACAAAATGTGCTCACATTATAATGAAATTATGTTATAATTTGAGCACATTTTGGGTTGCTCTAGATTAAAATAGTAAAAAATTCAGAACACCCATGATCTAGGCCCACATGTTCTATTATTCTCCTAGTTATGTGCATGTTCTGATAAAAAAAGATCTTTTTGATGTCTTTTGGAAGTGCACATGCAAAGATTTCACATTCTACCATCTTTCCATGAACTTTTCACCACCTTTTTATAGTTTTCAAACTTAGGAAGGAGGAGATAATAGAGTTTTCATGTTGAATTTGATATATATCAAATCAAGTCTCAATTTTTATAGTGTTGCAATGTTAATTGTGAATGAACTGTAGGAATTTAACATTATACATTTTTTTTGTATTATTGTTAGTAATTCTATTTGAGTGACATACAATTGAACATTGAGAAGGAAGCAAGCTTACGAAAAACTAAAATTGGTGAGGAGTTTGAATCAAGAAGAAAAAATACTATAATTGGGTAGTTTCTCCATTCAAATCTTTGTTTTTAAGGTATTTCAAGTCTTTACACATTTTCTTTATATTTTCCTTAATTCTATTACGTTTCTTTATCATCCCTTATCATACATGATTAATACAATGCTTTGATTTTGTGATTATGCATATTCCATGTTCATAAAATTGTTTGTTTCTCATTATAATCTTAGGCCCTTTTGGCACATTTTAAACTATAGAATTCCTTACACTTTCCAATTACATATTAAACCACATATCTTTGAGGCATTTTGTTAAAAAATTGACATACCTTGTGTATGCTTCCACATTTTGTATACACATTTACAAGAGTAGTTATAACTATGTAATATAATACATCATTTCTCATTCATTTTTAATGGATGTGCATACCCCTCTCCAAATCTTCCATTTCGGTATAGGCATGGGGGATGTTGGAAAATAATTTGGAATTTTGTTTTACACCTACAAGTTGCATATAATTTCCTATAAATTTTCTAAACCCTTTTCAACAAATCCATTTTATGCATATCTTGCAATCATTGTAGTCCACAAGGTCATATCTCATTGAGGCATTTTGTCAAATAGTTCATGTGCCTTGTCTATACATGTCTACCAAAGCATTTTATTAAATATGTTAGACAAGGTAATGATTTTTTTGAAAAAATGCATCAAAGAAATGTGGTCTCATGGTGATGGAATGTCATTCCATAACCATGTGACCACATTTATTTGAGACATTTTTTCAAACAATTCACTACCTTGTCTATGCTACCACATTTTCCATACATTTCTACCAAACATTTGATCAAACATGTTAGACAAGGCAATGAGTTGTTTGAAAATTTTCCTCAAAGAAATGCGGTCTCATGGTGATGGACATCACCATGATACCACATTTCTTTGAGGCATTTTTCCAAACAGCTCATTCCCTTGTCTGTGCTCCCAAATTTTCCATACATTTTCCATTTTTTGCATGTCCTACAATCATTATAGTCCATGAAGACATATCTCATTGAGGAATTCTTTCAAATAGTTCATGTGCCTTGTTTATGCATCCATATTTTTCATGTGTCTACTGAGGCAATTGTAACCATAAATCTCATGAAATCCCCCCTTTTATGTTTTGATAGATCTCATACCCCATTCCAAGTTCCCTATTACAAGGTAGTGATACCTTGTCAATGCTACCACATTGGCAAGGTAGTGAGTTGTTTGAAAAAATGCCTCAAATAAATGTGGTCTCACATTGATATACATCACCGTAAACCATATTTCTTTGAGGCATTTTTTCAAATAGCTCACTACCTATTCTATGCTACCACATTTTGCGTACATGTCAACCAAAGCATTTTGTCAAAAAATTCACATGCCTTGTCCATGCTTCCACATTTCTCATACATTTCTACTAAGAGAGTTGCAATTATAAGATTTAACAAAATCCCCCTTTCTTTCAATGTATTGATTGATGATGTAGTGTCCCTCCGGTTTCGACTCTCTGTTTAGTTAGTTTCTACTTGATAGATGCTTCAGTTCATTATGATACTATGTTGTTCCTATTCAGAGGTGATTTGGATATTATGTTGTTTTGTATTTGGTGGATGATACATTGACATCCTGTTTATCTGGTTATGTTAGTTTCATGATACTAAGATAGACATGTACATGATATGGTTAATTTGCTTATGACTTTTCATGTGGTTATTATGCTGAGATGATTGCTTATGATTTATCTTGCTCATCTGTGTCGGTGAAGAAGATAGTGTAGCATTACTCATTCGTGAGTACCCTGTTGCACTGCAATTATTATTCACGGTGTGTTTTCTAACATGAGTATATATATGTTTTAACATTGATGTTTCCTACAGACACAGGTACCAGGTAACGGCTCCACTTGCTTGACGGGTCTGAGCATACCCTAATTCAATATAATTATGTTGTTGGAGGTATTGATAGGTCCTTTTGAACCATCGTTCTTTTTCGAACGAGTATCTATGTGTTACCCTATTTTGTTGTCCAATTTATTATGTCGTGTTCGTTAGAATTGTTGTGTGTTTGTGAATTAATGTTTAAAGTTTTGCAAACGTCTGTTAATGTATTTATAAATTTTTGTGATTTAATTTATTAAATTAAATTAAATGAATTATCTAATTTAAATGTAAACTTGAAGTTAGAAAATTAGAATATTAAAAAACAAAAAAAGTAATAAATAATTTTGAATAAATTAGAATGAATTTAGTTGTATAACATAAAAATAAACGAATTATTCAAAACAAATAATTAGTGATTAAATGAGATATAATCAAATGCATGCATGAGAGTTTTAGGTGGAAAGGGATATTTTTAATTGGTTACCAATTATAACTATTGCATGTTGAATCATACGAAAGCAATCTCAGTTATACTTTGGCTTTAGCACGATTTTGTGCTTTTAATAAGGCACTTTTCTTGGTTCTCAACTATTTTTGAAGGGAGGTTACACTCTTGTTGGTAGCGAGTAAGGAAGAAGGTAGTGGTATGACTGCATTTAACCTCTCTTGGTAATTGACAAAAGGGGGGGAATCCGCACTGTTGCTGGATTGGAGAAATTTTCTGATTATAGTCGATTGATTGAACAATTTTACTTTGGGGATCTTGGCTTGGATTTCTTGGGGGGTTTGAAGATTTGGATTTGATTGCATATTCTGCTACAAATTGTCTATCCATAACTTCTATTCTCAGGTTGGAGGAATCTTAACCTTATTTGTAATTCAATTCGAAAAGCTTGTCTTCTTTACGCTTGTGAAAGAAATTTGGTGTGTAGAGTGATTAAGCATTTATGGAAATTATTATTTATCCCATTATTTAGCTCTTTCCTTGATGAAATTTCTGGGAATTATAGAAGAATGTGGATTTTAGCAAACAATTCTTGATACCCTAAGTCAGATCTATAATGAATTGGAGTATTTCTTGATCTGAAAATAAAATGAAGTTTCTCCCGAGTCACCAGCGGCGCTCTCTTTGCTCTTTCAAACTCCTTTATTACCATATTTCATCTGTGGCACTTAGTCATTTGTAAAGCATAGTTGTTGGGGTTTAAATCTTCCACCTTATATCTCCGCCTTGGGGTTTGTTTCACTTTCACGTCTTCATCAATCTCCCTACTTTTGAACCCCGCCACACCTGGCCGCTTTGCACAGACGCTTTAGAACGGAACATAAGTCACAGCATTGTTAGGATCCAACAGGTAATAAAAACGGTGTTGCTGGAAATACTCAACCTATATTCATATATGATCCTTAGGCACCATCGGTCTAGGGTGTTCCCTAGATAGCCAGGACGGACATAGAGGTCAACTATGCACATCTAATGATCAACTATATATGTAATGCAATAAGGATTACTGAGGTGTGAGGTATGTACAGCCCCCATCCGCTAAACATGCATGACTGCATGCGCCTCGAACACAAGCGAAACTTACATTGTAGGATGCGCTCCAGAAGGTTTCAATAATTCAAGATTTTGAGAGATTTTTTGTAAAATTCAGTTAATGCATATTCTGAAATCCTTACTTACCCGGGCATGACGTTTCATCAAACCTTTTCAGTAAATTCATTTTGGTGCATACTATTGATTATTTTGCTGTTGCCAGCCGTAGATGCTTAAAGTATGGAAAATTCCTTTTTTGTGCATATCTGAAACTCATCTCCTTCCATGAGAGGTCATCACTTTGAGGTGGCTGGGTACCTATCTTCATTAGTGTAGCTCTCTCTACCTTTTCAGACTCTTCCATTGCTTCAGATCATCTGTGGAAATTAACCATTTGTACCACATGATTGATGTGTTCTAAATGCTTCAAACTAAAGGAAATTTCCTTAACTGCAAACAACTGCAGTCTCCTCTTGGTCATCCACTTATTTCTCCAACCATGCAAACGCACTTGGAGTACCATTATTTGCATATAGCTTGAATTGCAGTAATTACATCCCAAGTTAGAGTGCATTCAAGTGTTGAGACAAATCTCATACGTCGCCTCCCTCACAATATAAATCATGCATGTGAATGGAAATGATTTCATGCGTAGAATTTTGTGTGGCCTTACTTCACCCTAATTCACGAGGTTTTCATTTTTCTCAAGCCATTGATTCACGTCCTTGCTGTGCGGGATTTGTACATATGCGCATATTTATTTATTTTATTGGTATCGCATTCTGCTGTTGTTAGTTACTCATAAATATCTATATTTTCTTTTGAGTATATGTATGATGTTTAATTATAATTGTATGTTGTATTTAATCTAATTGGAACTGTATTAAGATCCACAGTTGAGAACATCTTTTAATTATAATCTATAATATTTGTATATTTATAAAACAAATATCAAATTATGTGTATATGCTATATACATATCTATATATTTATGTGTAGGTATATTTACAAATATTTGTAATGGTGTTAATAATAGTAGGACCATGCTTTAGACTATAAAGTCATTAATAAATAGTTTTGAAAGACTACATTATGTAAGGAACTTGAAGATAGTAAATGAGAATGATCCATTATACGAATTTATTTTAGATCATTGTGGAAGTTAATGGAATAAATAGACGAATCCTTGGAGTGATAGCCACTCATGCTTGTATTAATTAACTTGTAGAATCTTTTATGCATAGTTATTGAGTTAATGTCATGTATGAAGGGATGATCTATGTTGTAAACTAGCAATTAGAATAATTTAGAAGTTAGGTGATTAGAGAAATTGAATTAGAATACCTATCTGAATTTAAGAATATTGGTTGCTATTATACTTGCATATGTATGGGTATAATTGTATGTGTTCCTTCTATAAAGATGTTAATAATTTAATGTTTTAAAGAGAAATGATTTGTTCAGTTCAAATAAAGAATTGATTAATTGAATGAACTTATTTGCATTAATTAGTGAAAGTTGTATGTTTCTATAGTTCCTAATAGTCAAAATTGTAGATTTGTTATGCAATTAATTATTGAGATCAAGTGTTACTGGGTAAATGGATTATTGAGTATAATAGTGGTTAAACAGTGAGAATCATGAGATATGTCTTCATGGAAGTCATGTTTGATTGAATGTTTGTTTAATTGTTCAATTATTGGAATGAGAACGGGATATGTTCCGTTATAGTTATGCCCCTTATACATGTTGGCAGTCCTTGATATTTAGATAATGAGTCATGTTATAGAAAGAGTGGCTTGAGGTAGGGGCCAAAATCCTTAAGTGATTGTCTGGGTAACCTATCGTAGGTGTGTTAATTCAGTGAAAACCTAACTAATGTATTAGGGGTTGGGTAGTTGTTAACTCTAATTCAGATAAATGTTTACCTCGCCTACTTTCTTAATGCTTGTTTCGATTGAGAAAAAGCTGAGAAGGCCTAGAATGGCTAGTCATCATCTTGTCTTCTCGAGAGATGAAACGACTGCACATTAGTTTGCATAGGGGCCAGGAATCAGTAGAGGCTACTAGGGTAACTCTTGGATAGGGCCGATAGTCTAGGAAGATTCACTAGGGTAACCTATCTCGATAGTGTGATGACACTCTTAGTCTATACCATGATGGTGTTCCTTGTGTTCAGATTTCTATTTGATGTGATTTGTTACTGGGATTGTATCTGTTATGATTTATTTTCGTTATGTCGTGATGTGAATTGTAAACCACGTATACGTAATGTTCTATCTTCATTGCTTGTGGACCTGTCATTATCTCCTAGCACGGAGGGAGTGGACCTTCGGGTTCCACGTGGTGAGGAGGAAACCATGCTATACCTTCCTTGGATTTTCTTGCAGTTGATCCTATGCTTGCAGCTGGTTCCAGTTACTTCATTGTTCGTGACTATGGATGCAGAGCATGTTCACGTGGATATGGATGTCAGTTGTGATATGATCTCTATCTTCTTTGTAAATTTACCTCTTGTATAAGAGCGTACTCATTGTACTATCATTTTGATGATTTGAGATCATTGAAATCTCACTTGTTGTAATCTTGACATGTGGATATTTGAATGTATTAAGTTTTGTAAACTGAGCCATTCATGGCATTAAATTTGTATTTATTATTATGATAATGTGTTGAGTTTATTTATTATGTTTAAGTAACGCCATCTTGGAAACCTTATGCCAATTGTGTAATTATATCTTTTAAAAAAAAAATTATTCGGTTAACAATACTTTTTACACTTTGTTATAACAGTAACCAAGGCGGGGCATTACAGATGCCCATACCTTGTTCCAAAGTTAAGATGTTGACAAAATTTGTAGAATTTGGATTTGCAGTCAAGACAATTGTATTTTCTTGAAATTTTGTAATGTCTTTTAAAAATCCATTTTGTGCCTATATTGCAATCATGGTATTCCATAATACCACATTTCTTTAAGGCATTCCATCAAAAAATTCATGTGAGCTTTGTCTATGCTACCACATTTTGCAAGGTATAAATACTTAAAAAAAAAATAGCTTTCCATTTTCCTTGTGTTCTTATTGCACTTGGTTGAGGCATTTTTTCAAATAATTCATGTGCCTTGTCTATGCATCCACATTTCACATGTGTCTACTAAGGAAATTGCAACCATAACACTCATGAAAATCCCCCCCTTTTATGGTTTCATAGATTTCATACCTCATTCCAACATCCCCATTACAAGGTAGTGAATTGTTTAAAAAAATGCCTCATACAAATGGGGTCTCACGGTGATGTACCATTGTAACAATTGGTTGAAAAATATAGAAACAATTGTACTGTATAGTTTTTGTGAGATTGCACAAGCTACATGTCACTTGTTTTATGATAATTTGAGCTCATAAATCCTACTACCCTTCTGACAAGTTGTCATTTCCAAATCCCAATGATAATGAAAATAATCATATTTAAAATTACTCACTAGAAAACTTTTTGACTCACTACATAGAAATTAAGAAAAGAAAAATAATTGTACTAGTAAAGCTACTGCAATCATGAGGTGTGATATGATTGAATGGAGGAGCCTCCACATTTAAAGTAGTGGAATCAAGGTTTGGTGGGAGAAATGGGACAAGGAATATAAAAGTTGGGTTGAGGGTCAATAGATAAGGACGGTAGAAAAAATAAAAAATAAGGGACAAGGTTTTGAAGTAAGAATTTGAAATTAGTATGGGGAAAGTGTTGGGAATAAATTGTAAGGATGGTTCAACAAAATGGT
The DNA here is from genome assembly GCA_007258455.2 of Sequoia sempervirens. Lineage (NCBI taxonomy): Eukaryota > Viridiplantae > Streptophyta > Pinopsida > Cupressales > Cupressaceae > Sequoia > Sequoia sempervirens. The sequence continues at coordinate 108,719,047 of VDFB02105785.1, forward strand.
GCAAAGAGTAACAGGGAGAAATAAAATAAAATGTATCATGGAAATAAAGTAAAGGGTGTATGTAGGGTGAAGGAATAGTTAGGTAGGGTGGGAAGGATAAGGGTCAAGAGCAGACGAGAAGTCAAGTGGGGATGTTAATTATTTAGAAATAATGTGCGTTAATTAGAATAAAAGAAGATAATGAGAGAAAGGGAAGATAGGATCGATGGTCCAAAGAAATGAAGGATTTGAGTTAATCAAGGATTTTTTTAGTGGATTGAATCTCCAAGTATGTTGTTTTTTGATATTGAACTAAGTTTTACAAATGTAATTCATGTAGAATATCAAATCATAAAGTCAACAAAGAGTATCCAACATCAAATAAAAAGGAATAGTTACATCTACCTAAATTTGACAATACACCTATGCAAACAACAAGTTGTAGTTAAAATCTATCAAAAGGATAATCAAGGTGAACCAACTAGCTACAACCCACCAAACATATACAAAATATGGTTCAAGGCTAGATGCAACAAAGTCAAGTTCCGCTTTGACCATCAAGCCAAGAAAAACAATATACTCAATCAATTATTTTGCAAGGTTGTGCCTTGTTTTTCTTATCAAGATTAGTAATTATATTTTTAGTAATACTTTTTGTGTTTCAAAATCTAAGGAGGCTGACAAAAAGATTACCACGTTGATACTAACTCTAAAAAACTATATCTATATCATCTTGTAGTGTAGGAAAATGCATACCCTTGCATTTTCACACTTGTTTGGGACTTCCTTGCTTTATTTATCCCTATTTATGTCTTAAATGGTCCTATTTTGCATCCAAAAGCCTAATAAATTATATCTTTTTATGGCTAATCTCGACAAACATAAAAGGGTAAATGATAATTTAATGATTCAAGTTGTGTGTCCCTAATTTTTGGACTGGGAACAAGAGGCCACTACGGTGTCTTTGTCCTCCAGACATCTTGGGACACTCTTTTCAAAGGCACCTTAAAGGGGGCCCTTTTTGGAGTTTATTCACTGAGATTAAAGCCTTGGGACTAAGATGCCACCTAGGGCTTCTTAGTCCCCCTCAAGTTATTTTTGGGATTTAATTTCAAATTTTGGTGGGATTTTGCCTCCTTTAATTAAAGAATTCATATGTCAGCTTTTTGTGGTGTAATTTAGGGATATTAAGCATGGATAAGTATAAATACAAGGTTCTTTCACTCATTTTATCATCCAAGAACACAAGAATTTTGTGAGAAAATTTCTTATAACAAATTTGAGTTCAAAAGAGCATTAAAGATCAATTCATCAAGAATTTGGAGTCATCATCAAGATTCAAGCATCATATCAAAGATATTCTCACATCATGTGTTTTTTTGAGCTAACATTTGTGACATAGGGTTTTGATTCAAGCAAGTAATTCAAGTCAAGATCTATCAAGCATTCCTTTGATTCAAGATCTACATTCTAGCTAGCCACTTCACACAAGTTTGTAGATTCCATAACAAGGGTTTGGTGAGTTGCAACAACATTTTTTTCATTCATCATTTCCCTTCATTACTTTATTTCATTCCAAGGTTTAATTACCAACAAGGGGTTTGACCAAGGCAAACCCCCATTTACTAACAATATAAAATTTCTTCCTCTCTTCTATGTTTGTGTTTGTAGATTTAGGTTGAATACTTTAAGATCATTTTAAGTGCAAAGTTTCAAAGTTGTAAAGTTGTATTGCAAATTTGTCATCTTCATGAAAACTCATCTACAATCTAGATCTGGAAGTTTTAGGAGCTGAGATTTTGGAAGAAGGAAGTGTAGACATTGATCCTCAGGATCACATTCAGAGATTTCAAAAATTTAGATTGGGACTAAGTTGGAAATAAGGGTGTCTTAGTTCTCCAAAGGGTATTTTGAGAAGATTTTTTCAGATTATGTTCTGACATCCAAAAATTTCACATCTGCCCCAAAAAATAGTAGTGGGACTAAGACAAAAATAAGGTTGTCTTTGTCTTCCCTAGCATATTCTGACAACATTTTTCAATTTGTAGAATCCTCATTATATTTCCAAACTTCCCATGTACATACATCCTAACTTGTTATTACTTAATTTTTTCATTTGCACTCATCATTTGGCTTACACTCCTAGGTTTTGTGATTTCAATGTTAAGTTGTCCTTTCCAAGATTTTTCTTGGTGGTGAACCCTTTGAAGCCTAAAGATCCCCCCTAGGTCTTCCTTGTTGAGAATTGACTCAACTTTGGGTTGATAGTCAATCCAATTTGGGATCCTAGGGCATATTTGAATGATAATTGGAGAATAGTGGTGTTATATGTCTTAGGCCATAAAGCACCCTTTTTCCCTATATTCATTTTGGTGAACCTCACATTTTGGGACATTCATTTTTTGATTTGGAGTTCAGTAAAGTCCTAGATCTAGTTTGAATTCATTCTTGCATTAGTGAAAGTGCATCAAGAGTTTCTCATATTTGCATTAGTGAAAGTGCATATAGCTTGCATTTTTTCCTTCTTGCATCATTTTATCTCTTTAAAAAAATGAAAAGTGCATTGTTGATAATCCTAATTATATTTAGGAACATTGTTATTGCATTCAAAATATAAAAAAATTGCATTCAATTGCTTGTCATTAATCACTTTTTCTTGCATTCATTTGGACACTTTTCTATTTCTAAACATCAAGTCCTTGAGTAGGCAACCTAGAAACATTGTGACCAATCCAAAATTTGTTGTTTTTCTCAGAAAAACCTCCACTGGGACTAAAACACCCTTACTGGAATCTTAGTCCTTTTGTGGGTTTTGGCTTAGAACCCTATCTAAGTTGTTTGATACCTGTTTCACTTTCTGGGACCTCCAAATTTCATCAACATGACCAAGATGCCCTTGTTGGCGTCTTAGTTCCTATGGATTTTGAGGTTGCAATTTTTTGGCTTAAATAGTGAATTTTTGTGCTTCTATTTGTTGCCATTGGTTATCTATTTTAGAGGACTGGATTTCTATTTCATGCATTTTACTAAATCTAGCTTAAAGTGGTTCATTTCATGCATTGATTCATTCCAAATTTTCATTCACAACAATTCATTGCATAGTATAATCAATAAATTACCTTGTTGAAATTTGAATATTGCATGTTTTCTCCATCATTGTTACATTTCAAGCTTGTAGAACAATCATTACATCGTGTTTTCATTGCAAAAGTCTATAGTTATCATAATTGATGTTCTATTTTCAGATCTTGTTGAATATTGTAAGAAAATCTTGTTAAGTGCATATGAATATGAGGTCCTTTCCCCTCTCTTTTTATTCATCATTGATCCCTCTCCTAGTATCCCTTCTAAGAGTGAGGTTAGTCAAGTGAAAGAAACCTTGATTTATCATAACAATCACATTTGTTCTTCTTGCAATACCTCTCCTACTTGTGAAGAAGATATTGTACCATTAGAAGAACTAATCAATGAGAGTTTTGAGAACCCAAGTTGTTTCTCTCCTCTTACCTCCCCTATTAGGCAAGACATTACTAAATAAGAGGACATAACAATAAGTAATCATGATGATAACATAAGACAAAAAGAAACCATTGAAAACTACCCACATTTATCTCCCAAAATCTTCTCCTCTTGTGATAATAATGAGGATATGTTGGTGTTAGATAATAAAACCTTTAAGATTTATGACAACCCTCTTTATGTTCCTTCCATTACTTTGGAGAACATAATGGGACAAAGGAGTGAAAATTTAGACAATCTTGACAATCACATTTGTTCTTTTCCTAGCATCTGAGCTCCTAGTTGTGAAGAGGATACTTTGATGTTTGAAAATCCAATAGATGGTCATGAGAATCTTATGTGTCTCTCTTCCCCTGGGGGAAAAATTATGGAACAAGACAACAACATCATTGATGAACAAGAAAATTCAACCATTGATAACTACCTTATGTGTGATGAATTCATCTTAGAAGAACCAATGCTTGAATTCCAAGAGCATTTGGTTTTTAGTTCTCCTAAAAAATCTCCTACGAGGGAAGATATAATGGTGGAAGAAAATGAGAAAATTGACAATAGTAATTCCTTAGATGAAGATGATGAAGTAACATTAGACTCCTCTTCACTAAGAGATCATGAAAGTAGGGATAAGTATTATGAGGTTATGCACATTAGATACCCCTTGGAGTACTCTCCTAAGCCTAAACTTATCATTTATCCATACTCTCAAAAACAAAAAGTTTAAAACAAATACATCCTTATCCTTGAACCACCTAAGAAAAAAAATTCGCAACAACCTAGCTACAATACCATTGCTCATAAATACAACATTAGGAACAATCCACAACCAAGAAAAACACCTTCAACATCCCTCCCATTGCCTAATCCTATCTTTCCTAGCGCCCCTTGTGGAAAGGAGTATAATCTTGTTGAACAACATAAGAATAATCCTTCTAAAATATCATTATGGGGCCTTATTCAAGCCTCCCCTCATTATCATAACATGATTCAAAATTATTTACAATAATTTCCTATCCCTTGTAATGCGCAACCAAATGACATAGCAGCCATGATTCAAGGAATAAATTCTGACATTTTTTTCCACCAAAGTGAGCTCCCTGCTTTGGAAGTGCAAAACCAAAATGATGCTTTCATGATCATAGCTCAATACAATAGCATAGGGATAAAATGAACCCTTATTAACAATGGCTCAACCTTAAATATGTGTATTGAAAACCTTTTGGATAATCTTGGTGATGAATTAAAAATTCAACTCGACTCTTTATCTATTAGTGGCTTTGATAACGTGGGAAATCGACCACTTGGAGTGATTGCATTTCCTTTTCAAGTTAACAAAGTTACATTACAAACCCTGATCCATGTTATGCCTAATGATCTTTCATACAATCTTCTTTTAGGCAGACCATGGATTCATGACATGCATGTTGTGCTCTCTACCTTTCATCATATCATGAAATATGTCTACAACAACAAATTTTATATAATTGAAGCTGATCTTGAACCATACAATTGTTTGAACATTGAGAAAGGTAAAGAGAATCTTTAAAAACATTAACACCAACTACACAAGTAGAACTTGTACAAAAAGGGACAAAGAAAAAAATATCAAGGAAATTATGAAGCTATTAGAGGATGATTGGGGTTCCTTAGACTTCTAACCAACATTCATGGTAGAATAAAAGATCATAAAAAAATATTCAAACAAGTGAAAATAAAAAGCAGTAATGTCATCACAAAATTCAGAAGATCCTTCGAAAGCATCCACTTCAACCACTTTAGCAGAAAAACAAAGTATACAACAAACTTCGACAAAACTAACTATCAACAACAATGAAATCCTAAATAAATGAAAAAGCTTTATGGAAAAGTTTATGAACTTATGAAACAACTTGGATATAGTGGAAATGGTTGTGGTGCTAGAGAACAAGGTATTTGTGTCCCTATAGAGCCTAACATGCAAGAAACACCCTATGGTCTTGGTTATTGTCCTTTGATAGAAATCAAACCATCCAACAAGAATTCACTCAATATCAACACTCTAACAAAATATTCCTCTAAACTAGCTTTAACAATAATGCATCCTGAATTGATAGACACTACTGGTCTTGATTATTATCCTTTGAAGGAAATGAAACAAATAAAGAAATATTCACTTAATGTCAATGTCATCTCGCACAACACTAATGATTTGAATTTGTTAGATTTTACACCCTCCTATATACAAGAGAACAAAATTTTTCAATATAAAGAGTCTTGTGTAGGTATGACAACTAATACTAAGCAAGAGATATCTTTGTCACAAAATAATGAAACATCCTCTACTTTTGATCAAGAAAGTATCTTGTTGAGACTCCTCCAAGAACATGAAGGAAATTTTACTACAAGAGTTCATTTTGTGCATATCCTAGAGTTCATGGTCATTCTACTAATGAATGTAAGGCTTTAAGTAATAAAATTCAACATCTTAAGGAGTGTGGTGCTCTTCCTTGTGTTGAAGCACCTAATTCCACTAATTGATACTAATTTTCACTCTAACATTCATCTCATCCTTGTCCTGTACTAAGTGGGGGCAAGGAGTTCAGTAGCCTTGAACTTGTATGTAACTTGATGTCTCTTTTGGCTAGTTGATCACCTTTCATGTATATATAAGGGAAAGCTTGGGATGTGGATGACATGCCTTAAGTTGGCTCACATATGATGTACTGAGTTATACATTTTGGTGGAATCCCCTTCCCTTCTCATGATGTAGCTTCTTGGAAACATATAACTTGGCATAGGGCTTTCCGAGTAAGCTCTCATGTCTTCTTCTACTTTAAAGCAATTCCTCATAGTAATGATGTTAGCAACTACTTTAAAGTGGGGGCGTACATCGACACTCATGTTTCATTGTGTGATTTTCTTTTTTCTTGTGATTCATTCTTTTCTTGTTGGTTTCATTGGGTTTGATTTACTCTAAGAGCATGATATTTCTTTGACTTGTCCTCTCTTGGAGACATTAGGCACAATGTTACTTAAGAAGAGACCTTGCACGAACTAAGAAAAATCCCTTCAAAAATCCCTTTTTCTTGTTGCATTGAATTTTTGTACCCTATTAAAGTCATGGAGGTATGGCTTTGATATGGTTCCTTGGGGCACACCTAGTGGAAAACTAGCTTCACTAGTCCTTGTGAGTGTGCATTTTTTTTCTTTTGTCCTTATCATAGTCATGAGGGTATAACTTTGATATGGACCTCTTGGCGCTCACCTAGTGGACAACTAACTTCACTAGCCCTTGTGAGCATGTGTTTTGTTTGCATAGTGGACATCACATTCCGCTTGTAAACCTTTTTCATACAAACAACCTAGATGTGGTCCACAGTGCATCAGATAGACAGTCGAAGCTTGATCCATTGCATTTTTCTTCTTTCCTTTTTTCTTTTTTCTATCTTTGATGGTGTATGTTTGCAATCTGGTTAAGGCTTCATCTATCATCTCCAAGTGTGTTCCTTTTTGCCTATGTTGGTTTTTCATAGGATCTTGATCATGGGGGCTTGGCCACCCTCTTGGTTATTGTCATCCTATCTTACTAGTATTTGTACATTTAGACCCCTCTTAATTGTATGGTTGGCTACTTTAGTGTGAGTTTGAAGCAATTTTATCCTCTCACTAAAGTGGGGGTGAATGTAGTGTAGGAAAATGCATACCCTTGAATTTTCACACTTGTTTGGGCCTGCCTTGCTTTATTTATCCCTGTTTATATCTTAATTGGTCATATTTTTCATCCACAAGGGCCTAATAAATTATATATTTTTATGGCTAATCCTGACAAACATCAAAGGGTAAATGATAATTTAATGATTCTGGTTGTGTCCCTGATTTCTGGACTAGGACTAAGATGCCACCTAGGGCATCTTTTTCCTCCAAAGTTCTTGGGATCCTCTTTTCAAAGGAACCTTAAATGGCCCCTTTTAGGAGTCTATGAATCAAATTTGAAGCCTTAGGACTAAGACGCCACCTAGGGCATCTTAGTCCCCCTCAAGTTATTTTTGAGATTTAAATTCAAATCTTGGTAGGATTTAGCCTCCTTTAATTAATGAATTCATATGTCAGTTTCTTGTGGTGTAATTTTTCAGGATATTAGGCATGGATAAGTATAAATATAAGGCTCTTTCACTCATTTTATCATCCAAGAATACAAGACTTTTATGAGAGCATTCCTTATAACAAATTGAAGTTCACAAGAGCATTCAAGAGTAATTCACCAAGCATTTGGAGCTATCATCAAGATTCAAACATCATATAAAAGATATTCTTGCATCATGTGTGTTTTTGAGTTAACATTTGTGACGTAGGGTTTTGATTCAAGCAAGAAATTCAAGTCAAGATCTACATTCCAGCTAGCCACTTCACACAAGTTTGTACATTTCATAACAAGGGTTTGGTGAATTGTAAAATACCATTTTGTTCATTCATCATTTCCCTTCATTATTTCATTTCATTCTAAGGTTTAATTACCAACAAGGGGTTTGACCAAGGAAAACCCCCATTTACTAACAATCGACAAGTTTTTCTCTCTTACATGCTTTTGTTTGTAGATTTAGGTTGAAGACTTGAAGATCATTTGAAGTACAAAGTTACAAAGTTGTAAAGTTGCATTACAAAGTTGTTATCTTCACAGAAACTCACCTACAAGCCAGATTTGGAAGTTTGAGGACCTGAGAACTAGGAAGAAGGAAGTGAAGACATTGACCCTCAAGATCACATTCAGAGAATTCAAAAATTTAGATCGGGACTAAGTCAATAGTAAGGGCATCTTAGTCCTCCCAAGGGTATTTTGCAGAGATTCTTTCAGATTCTATTTTGACATCCAAAGATTTCACATCTACCCTGAAAAACAATAGTGGGACTAAGATAAGAATAAGGGCATGTTTATCCTCCCTAACATATTTTGACAACATTTTTGCATTTTCACAATCCTCATTACATTTCCAAACTTCCCAGGTACATACATCCTAACTTGCTATTACTTAATTTTATCATTTACACTGATCATTTAGCTTACATTACTAGATTTTGTGAATTGATTGTTAAGTTGTCTTTTCCAAGATTTTTCTTGGTGGTGAGTCCTTTGAAGCCTAAAGATCCCCCCACTAGGTCTTCCTTGTTGAGAATTGAATCACCTTTGTGTTGATAGTCAATCCAATTTGGGATCTTAAGGCAGATTTGAATTATAATTGGAGAATAGTTGTGTTATATGACTTAGGACATAAAACACCCTTTCTCTCTTTATTCACATCTAATTTTATTGTATCTCATGTGAAACATCAAGTCATTTGATGTAAAAACTAGTTAAGATTCTTTTAAAGTTTTTAGTTAGAAGATTCGTATGAAAATCCAAGAAATAAATTTAGAAAGTGGGTCTATTAAACATAATTTATTTGATTTTAAATGCAATTTATTTTCTTTTTTTTAATTAGTATATTCTCTATGTTTCATTTCCTAAAATTGTAAGATTATATGTAATCTTAATGCATCTTTATGTCTTAATTTTTTTATATATATGGGTATGTGCAGGATCATTATGGAAAAAATAGGCCCTTAAATGGCAAAAAATCAGAAAAATCAAAGTTAGGCAACTTGACATAAAAATTTGAATAAGTTACCCATATTATTTCAAAAATATGTAAGAATCGAGTTTGTAGTAAATTGAATGTAGTTTCTAAACTACTAGGTTTATTTATTTTTAAATAAAATCTATTCGGTGTAAAATAAATAGAAACTACTAGGTTTCTAAACTACTAGGTTTCTAAACTTAAAATCTATTTCTAAATTTTGGACATTTCTTACTAGACATGTTGATGTGGCAAGATACATGATAAGTCACACCTCCAAATCTGCAGATACATAAGAAACTAATTCACATTCCTAAAACAAACAAAGGTCCTAGAATATTCCATACAACCATCACATGTAAAAATTAATCCATACAATATTTTTGAAAATAAAATCTGAACCATTTAAGACAACGTTATTTTTTATAAACTTATGTGAAAAAAAAATCTAATTATATTGATTATCCTATGACCTTGTACTAACATACATCAAGAAAACAATAGTTGAATCAATAAGAACATCAGTGTTTAAATTCATAACCAGTCAAGTCAAATGAAATAATTTATTTATTTTGGGAAATTGGGAGGAACGCCATACAACATGTAGAGTAGCATTCAAACAGTTGCTGGATATTTAAATAAATTAAGTAGTCAAAATAATGAAAGAAGTACAAGATATGTATTTTTAGACAAAAATTTAAACGGCGGTATTTGAGTGTAATCAATAGTATAGCCAAGATTTATCTGACTCCCCTAACATAAAATTATACATTAATACTGTTTACTAGATGGATGGAAGTTGCAACTTTTCAAATATAAGTGTGATCCGAAAATGATGCAAAAATATTTAACAATCAAATCCAGAAACCATTCAAACAATAAAGAAATGAGAAAGAAAATTTAAGAATATCACAAAGCGGACATCAGTCGGTGCTGTAACGATGCTTTTGCTGCTATGGTAATTAATTAATTTTTATGTTGTCTAAATCAAATCGGAAGACATAAAAAAATGGTATTATTACCAAGGGTAGTAATATGTGTGCACCACAATAAACAACGAAGGACATCCCAGATATAGTGTATAATCATATCTTGAAATCTATCAGTTACTATTGATTTATATACCAGTTGAAATATTAGAGGGAAAAAAAATCTCAGAAATAAATTACAAATGGTACCTGAACATGGAGCATAATTTTGAGAGTAGAGGTAGGCAAGAAGTTCAGAGATTCCCAGAGATCCCCCATACTCTTCAGTGATGTAAGGGCATTCCTTCCTATTCCACTGAAGTATTTAGGGGACCTCCAGGAGTCCTGAACAACAATAAAATTAATGAGATTCAACTCTACGCCAACTGCTTATATAGAGTTGCAAAAGCTATGTGGTATACAAAACACTAGAATGCACTGTACGGTTAAAACAAAGCTTGAGATGATTCGTATGGCTCAGAATTTGCACGGTAGATTTCATTCCAGACAAAAATGGATTGTACATGTTCATAAGGAACTTCATTTATGAGGTCCGAATGGCCAAATTTTGTTTCCATTCTATGCCCTCTTTATTTTTCTAAGCTTTCAAATAATAGGAATGGAAATTTTTTGGAAGGAGCAAGGATGCAAAGAATGTGGCTGTGAGGCAATGACTTAATCCTACTCAAACGAGCATTTTAATCGAAGAAAACAACACAATGCCAAATGTGAAATTCAAGAAAATTTGACATTTTCGTTGTGATAAGCATTGATTGTAGATCATAAATTTGATTCTATCAAATACAAAAAATTTGTCAAAATGTTGTTTTTCTTTTTCATTGTTTGGACATATCGCTAGTGCTCAGAAATGGCGGGCTTGTACGGGATGATGATGGACAAGACCGTGTAGGAGCACGTGCTCCATAGTGTCCCATGTTTTCTACTCCTCATGGTGATGCAGGAGCATCCAGTGGTGTAAGGGCAATCTTGCATCACCCAAAAATAGTTAAATTTCAAGTTTCTCGGTTTTTAGATATTTTTACATTTTTGGATACCCTTTTCGTCATGATGAAATTCACAATTTACGGTTTTTATTTTCTATTCCTAGGTTGAAAGATATTGCAGTTTTAGTTTCCCATATTTGCACCTAAAAATCTTTTGAGTTAGATTTGAGGCACTTAGAGTTCTCGGAACGGCCCCGAAACTTGCAAAAATTGGCATAGCAATTTTGAGCGTGTTATTGACTTCGAGACCTTTCCAACGGTTCAAACGGTTTGTGAATCAGAGTCCCAGATCAAAAGTTATGGCCCCAGGAAGTTGGCACACTTTCTAGAAGATACAATTGCAAATGCACTTTTAAAATTTGAACTTCATGTAGTAAATTTTCGGCACCAAACTGCCTAAACTCAAATTTGAATGTTGTTTTGGCTCCAAACTAATGAGTAGCTCTATTTATGGGCAGGTTTCTAATTTTTGGGTAACTATTTGGGGACAAGCTCGCATATTGCATGTAAGAAGCTCCATTTTTTGAATAATAAAATTATCCTCTTATTTGTGGGTTATTTTTCTAAGTCTCGGGCTGCACCCTCATCAAGTGGTATTAGAGCAAGGTTTTCTTGAGCTTGTGGACAGATCGCCGATCGTGAGGCAATTCGCACCAGGACCGTGGTTGTGGGTCGAGGTCAAGAAAGATGCCTCCAAGAGTGATGCCTGGTAGGCATGGTGGTGCCAGAGGTGGTCGAGGCGGCAGAAATGCTGGTGGAAGAGATGCACTAGCAGCCCTCCAGAGACAGATTGACGCGTTACAAGAGTAGTTGAGAAGAGGGTTAAATCTGAGGGAGGAAAGTAAGGATGAAGGAGAGGAAGAAGGTTCAAATGTAGAAGAGGAAGAAGAAGCAATTGATCAAG